>CM052545.1:73989386-74181532 GCA_028533065.1 Trachops cirrhosus
AGAAAACTAAAAATGGACCTGCCCTTTGATCCAGCGATTCCACTGCTGGGTCTATATCCTAAGAATCCTGAAACACCCATCCAAAAGAACCTATGCACCCCAATGTTCATAGCAGCACAATTTACAATAGCTAAGAGTTGAGTCAGTTTCTGAGGCCAAAAAAATAGTGTCTTATGGTTTCTACCCTCTAGGCTCAGAGGGGAGTGTTAGCTCTGGGCTAAGGCATGCGTGGGGCTCCAGCCAGCACTAGATGGCAGCCCCCTCCCTGGGAGGGACACTCATGCTTTTGTTTTAAGGAAAAAAAATGAACATTTGCAGAACATCTACCCTAGCATTTTCACAATTATTATTTCACGTAATCCTTATGACGTCAAGGTACTGATTTCTCTCCATATCTCTTGAGGAGAAATTGAGACTTGGGAAAAACTGAGACTCAGGGAAATGAATACTTGCAATCACCCGCACAGCTGAAGTGGCAGGGTGAGCTCAGTCAGGATGTGGATGATGGGACCGTCATCATCAGCCTGGAGGACAGGACAGGACACCCACTGTCTGTCCTGCCAGCAGCTTCCTGCTTCGCTTTGAGCACATCCCACCCCTCAGGCACAGAGTGATGGCAGAATGTGCTGGACTTGGCCTGGCTAGTCTGGACCTGGGCTTAGCGGCCACGTGGACATGGGGTCACTGAGCTGTACCCCTTGTCACAGCAGGAGCGCTGCTGCGAGCATCAGTGAGCACATGAGCTATTGAGGGGTGCTCTCCAGAACTCACTTCCTTCGGCTCTCAAATGCTACGGCTCAGCAGCACACACTCTGGGAGTCTGTTTTCACTTTAAAGCTATCCCTTCCCTTCCACATCCCAGCTTCTTCAAGTCAGGTGCAGGGTCAGGTAGGTGCTCAGCCTCTGGGCTGGCTCTGCCCCTCCCAGCTGTGTGACCCCTGGCAGGTTTCTAACCCTTCTCTAAGAGGTGGACTGTGATCCTATCTTGTTGTGGGGTTGTATGTGGAGTGAATGAGCATCTTTAAAGCATTGAACAGTCCAGAAACTAGCAGGTGTTTTAGTCCTTGTTGTTCCAGATGTGGGCGTCTCCCCCAGCCCCACCCCATCCCCCAAAGGGCAGGCAGGCTCAGTGATGCACGTGGAGGCCCTCCCCACTTCCTCTATTTCTCCCTATTCTTTTGTCAACCCCTTTTCTATTTCACCACCCTCTCTCTCCCACTGACCAGAAGAGCAGGAAGGTCTAAGCGTTCCCCTGAAGTCTGGGGCTTGGAGTGCGTTGCGTTCGTTGAGGGAAGCTGTTGGGGACTCGTGGTTGGCTGGGCTGATTGAGTCAGGTCAGAAGATTATGGTGACTCTGCAGAGGTGTAGCAATGACTGGACCCCACACCCACAGCCTGGGAAGTGGCGCTTCCTCTGTCCAGGGAGCTGACCTGGTATGTGAATGGGGCAGTCAAGGCAGGCTGGTGCAGCACCAGTGACAGGAGGATCAAGCAGCCTGGCAGTGGAGGAGACCCTTTGGGTGGACTCTGCCCTGGATTCCCCTGAAGTCAGACTGACCCAAGTTCAAGTCCTTCCCAGTGAGACCTTGGGCAAGTTACCTGGCTGCACCTGTTCCTTCTGCCTAAGGCCATTAGGTCTCTAAATAAGTAACTGAATAAAGGTGAGCAGAGATAACCATGGCTTTGTGTCTCTTTCCCACAGATGACGTGGCCCCCTATTTCAAGACAGAGCCCGTGCGGACGCAGGTGCACCTGGAGGGAAACCGCCTGGTGCTCACGTGCATGGCCGAGGGCAGCTGGCCGCTGGAGTTCAAGTGGCTCCACAACAACAGGGAGCTGACCAAGTTCTCCCTGGAGTACAGGCAAGCCTCGCCTCCCCTCCGCTTCCTCATGGCTGCCAGGGTCACTACCATGCCCTGAAAGGGTTCCAGGGAGGGGGTCCCGTGCAGCAGTTTGGGGGAGGGGATTCCCGTTCCAGTGCTGGGAGACTGGGGCAGCAGAAGTGGGGGCCAAAGACAGCCCTGCCCCAGGGATGAGAAGCCCCTGTCCTGCTGAGCCCAGAAGAGAACGGCTGGGAGGTGTGCCAAGGCGCTGCCCAGACAGGGTGGCCCTCAAAACAATGGATGGGGCAGAAGTGGTGATGGGCCAGGCTGTTGCCCTGGCTGTGACCAGAGCCCCTTCCTTCCCTCCCTGCTGAGAAGAACCTTGCTGTCTCTATGGGGCACTATAGGTGGGGCCTGGGCTCAGCAGAGGGGTGCAGCGTGAGGCACCCTGGGGCCAGTAAGAGAGGAGCATATCTGGGGAACCATTTCGGTGGGACATGGAGGTGGCCCACCCCGGGTCTTTGGGTTATCTCCACTCCCTTTTTGTGCCCTCGCACTGAGCTCTGAGCTAGGTTGACCCTTACCTCCCCAGGACACTGCCAAGTGGGGACAAAGGAGAGGCTGGAAGGAGAACAGGGTCTCAGAAGGAGGGTTTGCTGCCAGAAGTGGTCATGGGGGGCAGCTACTCCCCCAGCCCAGCTGGCCCCCAGCCCTTTGGGCCGCTCTCCGGCTCCTCTCCTCCCCTCTTACTGGCCCCTGCACTAGTGAGTAATCCCTGGCCTGCTGTGCATAATCAGTTTTGTTAGGGGGAAACAAGCTTGTCTTGCCCTGAGGATATGGATACAAATCTGCCACCAGGGACAGGAAGGCAAATGAGAGGAGGGGGTTCAGTTGCTGGAGGATCTGCCCTTTCCAGAGAATGATCCTCTTCTTTACAAAGAGGGAGACCAGAGTTTGGGGTGACTTTCAGGTTCCTTCTGCCCTGACCCTGGCCTGCATCAGCTAGTGGGTGTGGCTACTTTGGCAAAGGAGGGAGCAGGGGTGGTGGGGCAGAAGGACCACCTTCCTCTCTGGATAGTGAGAGATGGACCACGAAGTCGGAGGCCCTCCATTGCTGGCCACTCCAGGCCTCAGGTCTCCAGAGAGCCCACGAGGAGACTGGGGTGGGGGGCTCCCTGAAGAGACCCTGCAGTGGTTTATAGTTGGGGACCCAGAGACACTCCAGGCCACTGTCTGGCAGCACTGGGCAGTTCACCAGCCTCCGTGAGGAGTCCCTGCATCCTCTTGGGTGCAGCATGTACCTGAAGGCACGCAGATGGCACACCACGAGTGGCAGGGGTGCCGGAGTCTCCCAGCCTGCCCTTGACTTCTACTGGCAGGAGCTGGAGGCAGGATCTAGGAGGAGGAGAGCTGGATCTTTGTCTTTCGGTGCCTGGGAACTGTAAGGATGCAGGCATGGGCACCACACAGAAGCAGGTTACAGCTGGGCATGCGGGTCAGACTTGCCCCACAACGGAATGGGCTTCCTTTGGCAACGGTCAGTTCCGGGGGCATCCAGCTCATAGTCAGAGTCCAGCTGTTGACAGTGGTCACGATGACAATAATAATCATTGGCAATGAAAAAGAACCGATATGGTGATAGACGTTGTGATGTGCACTCTGTGATTATCAGTCTTCTGCGAGCAATCCCATTTTCCCCATTCTGTAGATGAGCAAACTGAGGCTTAGAGAGATTAAACAATTTACCCAATCAGATTGTTGAGCTGGGCTTTAACTAGAAGTCATCTGACTTCTTTACCATCCACACGGCCTCTCATTGAAGGATTGCTTCCTTAATTTGTACCTTAAGCAATCTCTCTGCTAACTGTGCTCTCCAAGTTCCAGAAAGCAAAGCAGTGGGGAGAAGGCTAATATGCCATCTTAGAACTTGGTCAGGTGATACCATTCAGGGGACACAAATGAGCTTTCACTAGGGGCACCTGTCCGCAGCCTCCTCACCCCCAGTATGGCTGGCTGAGGAGTACTATGATGGCCCAGGCCTCCACCGGGCCACAGGCCACCGTGTGGCAGCCCCACACTAGAGCCACGTGGCAGGAAGGAGGGTGAGAGCCGTTGGCAGAGAAGGGAAGGGGGGACAGATGTCACTGATGCCCACGTCACCACCCCTGTCCCCAGTAAGGGCCTGGCTCACAGGAGGTGCTTTTGCTTTCTTTCTTTTTTTCCTTTTAATTTTGAGGTTTTCAAGCCTTGGAACAATTGTAAGTATAGTACCACAAATGCCTGTGCAAATGTTACCATTCACCAGTTGTTCACATGTTCATCTGCGCTCTCTTGCTCTACAAACACATACACACACACGTGTGTGCACTTTTTGCCGAGTTACTTAGGAGTTGCAGACATGATGTTCCTTTACCTCTAAGTAGAATTTACTACAGAACCACACTACAGTTTTCACCCCCGAGAAATTTCACATCGATACCACGCTACCATCTACTACACAGTCCAGATTTCTCCGTTTGTCCCAATTATTTCCTTTATGGTTATGTTTAGTGTCATTTCTTGATACAGGATCTAATGAAGGAACACACGCTGAATTTACCATATTTTTCAGACTATAAGAGGCACCCCCTCCCCCCAAATTTGGGGGGTGCCTCTTATAGTCCGAATGTAGCTCTACATTTACATTGGTGAAATATTATGTTATTTATGTTATTAAATATTTTACCACATTTTTTGCTTCAACATTTTTTTCTATTTTCCTCCTCTAAAACCTAGGTGCATCTTATGCTCCTAAAAATACGGTAGTTGTCACGACTCTTAGACTTTAGACTCCTTAAATCTGGAACTATTCCTCATTTTTCATCCTGCCTTTCATGGCATTGACATTTTCAAGAGTTCAGGGAGATTTGCCCTCCAGTGTGCATTTGTCTAGTCAGAGCTTCATAATCACACTCACACTAGCCCTTTTGGGCCAGAATATCACACCGATGTGCGCCCTTCTCCGTGCTTCACACTCGAAGGCACCGATTATTAGTGACGGAAGGTGTGATCGGCTGATCAAGGTGGCATTCCCCAGATTTCTCCATTGTCAAAGTATGAAGGTATTTTCTCCCCTTTGGATGACAGCTTAAGTCTGTGAATACCCTTGTCTCCAGGAGGCTCCCACCCATTGTCTGGTTCCACCGATGAGTCGGACCTGAGTAAATGATCACCGTGGTGGCTGTGATTAGCAGGTTTTCTTTGCTCATCAGTCCCTTTACTTTTACTGGTTGGCATCTTTCCATTAGAAAAGAGCTGTCCTCTCTCGCCCCCTTTGAAGTAATGTAGCATCAGTATGAGCTCATGGATGGTTTTTCCTACTCCGTGTGTTTCTATCCCTCCCTGTCATGGTTCATTTTGGCACACGTACTAAGCCAAACTTGGCCAGGGGAGCGTCTTCGAGCCTGATCCTGGGTCCTTTGGATATGTCCCCATTGTATTTCTTGTGCTTTCTTGCTTTTTGGCTCAAACAAAATGTTCCAGATTCAGCTTTTAAATAAATGCATCCTGAAAATTTATTATGTAGGAGGTTGGCCAGCTTCACATCCAATGGTTCTCTGGCCACCGCTTGCTGCTGAGGACTTCCTTGTCTCTTGCAAACCCCAGGCTTGAGGTCAGGTGACAATATCCAATTTTCAGGCAGAAAAATGGCTAAATTTACTCAGCAGGTCGAGAGAAAATAAGATTGGAAGTGCTGCAATAAATTTAACTATGTTTCCTACCCCATCGCCAAAGGAAGAAGTTTGCATTCATGTCCAGCCTCCAGAGGTCTTTGTTCTCAGTGGGATCTGTAATAGAATGGGCTATGTATGCATGTACACGCACGCACGTGTGTGTGTGTGTGTGTGTGTGTGTGATCTACATGAAGGAAGTCCTATGTGTCCTTCTGAGTGCAAGTGACTGTGGCGAGTTTGTGGGTCCACATCCATCCCTAGGGGGCAGAGTGGGAACAGGTGGGCTCTGCAGCATGGACCACCTGAGTCACGCTGCTACCCTTCACTAGCTCTGTGATTTTGGGCAGGATTACTTAGCCACCTGTTCTTGTGTTCGCACCTTGAAATCGGGCGCAGCAATGCCTGCTTTATTTGAGAGGGTTATAGTAAGGGTTAAATGAGATTCTATGAGATAGGCCCAGTCCCGGTGCAACAGACATGAAATAAATGGTACCTGTCAGAATTATACAAGATGCCTGGCTCGATAGGATAATGGGGACAAATCTGGTCGAGAACCCACCCAATCTCGTGTTCGGGTGGCCACGTGGGCTCTGTGCACCCGTTCCAATGACACCGTTGTGATCCAGGGCCCTTTTTAGAGCTCCTCCTGCCAACTGCTGTGAGAGCCCCTTGTTGGTGACATGCTTTATCCGTTTTGAAGCCAGCCTTAAATTTCCACTTTGGGGCTATAATGGTTGGGGTACCACTTGGGTACAAAGCAAAATTTAATTCTTAAAAGAAATGAGATTTCTTTTCCCATGTGGGTGAGCTATTGCCTGAGAGGACCCTCCCAAAGGTGTGGGCCCTGGGCCCACAGCCCTCCCTATGGGTGGAACAGCCACACAGCCTCCCAGGGACTGTGGGTATGTGTTGGGGTGTGGGGGCGCTGAACACAATACTCAGACATACATGGTCTCATGTGTTTGTTAGCGTGCATGCGCCCGATTTCTTCCCAGGCTTGTACGCAGGTTTAATGGTTGTGAGCTTGTCTGTACAAAGCATTAGGTGTGTTTGTGTAAATTTCTGACTTTGTGGGGTGGTAACTCACACAAAGAGCAGGCCATCTGTGTTGCCACAGGAGCCTCTTTGTCAGACTACAGCCCGGGACTCCCTGCTCTCAGCTCCCCACCACCTCCCTTACCCCCCAGGGGCCGTCACCCCAGGCTGAATCAGCGCAGCCTCAGTTGGCATCCGTTTCCCCAGCCAGGGCTGCGAGGCTGCGGACAACCCCACAAGCTCGAGAACTGGCAGGTCGGGCTGTGGCAGTGGAGGAGGGAGGGAAGATGGATGGCAATCGCCTGCCCTTGTGACCACATCATGGCAAAGTCATCAACCAGATCATTTTGTCCCGCCCTGATAATGCCTTCTCCTGTAATTATGCTCACACTTAAAATTAAATAGGAAAAGCAATCAACTAGGCAGATCACACACACACACACACACACACACACACACACACACACACACACATTCCCCCGCATAATCAGGGGACAAGCCCCAGGAGGTTTATGGAGCCTCACTCACTGCCAGGTATTTTCATACATCGTCTCACAGCAACACTGGGAGGGAAGCGTTACCGTCACCCTCCTTTGGCAAATGAGGGCCCTGAAACTCAGAGAAGGTCCAGGACCTGCCTGAGGTCACCAACAAAACAAGTGGCAGCTCCAAAGGAGGTCTGTCTAACCTGACTGAGTTCTGTCCTTCCTGCACAGATACACACAGGTTCCCAATGGGGTCCCTTTAGCAGGAAACCAGGGGCCCTGAGGCCCTTCTGAGGGGAAGGCATGAGAGTGTGAGACCAGCTGAGGTTGAGTCCTGCTCCCGTGGCCCCAGGTGGCCCCTGGTTGGCATGGACAAGAGTGGGTGTGTGGATGGGAAGACCAGGTGAGCCAGGCCAGGCATGTGGCTGGCCCCAGCCTGGGTGCCCAGGTGTGTCTCAGGAAATTGCACAGGCTCAGTAGTGGGGAGAAGAAAGCCCCATGCGTGTGACAGCCCTGGTGAGGGGTACAAAGCATGGGAAACACAGAGAGACGGTGCAGCCTTTGAAATTCTTCAAAGACAAGCTTGAAGAGAAACTCCCTGGGCCAGTGGCTTTGTCTCTCGCTTATCCTCTGACCCCTCCTTAGAAGTGAGTGGAAGTGAGAGTGGGCAGCAGAGGCTGGGGAGGCAGAGGCGGGCTGGCTTCCCGGGGGGCACTGGAGCACATGCCACGTGAGTGCCAGGAACCGAGCCAGGCTCTTACTGGCAGCTGTTCTGAGACACTGGTACTATTGTTATCTCTGCTTTATAGCTAGGAATTGTAGCTCAGAGAGGTTCAGCAAATTGCCCAAGGTCACACAGCACTACCTTGAGAGTCAGGTTTCACCCTGGATCATTCAGACCCCAAGCCTGGGACCCTGTCCCTGCTCTGTGCATCTTGCTCTGCTTGTCCTTTCCCAGGGTGGTGGCACTGCCAATGCTCACCTTTCTGGGGACGGCCCCACCAGCCTTCTAAAGAGCTGCAGAAGGGGAATGATTCACAGCCAACCCATAAAATGTACCCTGTTCTGAGAGTGTTTCACAAATGTTAACTCGCGATAGTGAACACTCTGGTCGTCTACATGGCACTGGACCCATGCCGGCCGCTTCCACTTAGGCTCTTTCCTCCAGCCCTGCACACCAACACCCCTGCAGGGCAGCATCGGCACAGCGAGGAGCATGAGGCTTCGTGGGTCAGTTCCCTGCCCGAGGCCTGAAGCCACAGAACTGAGACAAGAGTCAGGTCCTGCCCCACCAAGCCTGATGGAGGAGATGCAAACGTTCCTTCATCAGGAAGAGACTTTGGACCTTCCACCTGCCAGGCACAGCGCTAGGCCAGGAGGACAACAGGACGGCAGCGCCAGTCCTGCCCTCCCAAGCACTCTTTGGAAACATTTGTTTCTAGCCAAGGAGCAAGATGTGGCCTCGTGGCCCATAAGTGCCTGGGCTGAGAAGCTGAAGCAGGTGATAAAGGCCAAGAGAATGCCCTTGAGAAGCTTGGGGCAGCCTCTGGAAGATGTTGAACTTGAACGGAGGGGAAGAGCCAGTGATTCTGAACAGGCTGTGAATGCGGTGCAGCCCTCCTGGCATGCAGATGCTGGGTGCTGGTGACGTGGAGCTAAATCAGACAGGAGGACCCTTGCCCTCATGGAGCACCCAGTCCAGAGAGGAAGCAGATTTCAATAATTCTGCAAGGATTAATGGATTCCAGTTTTGATAAGGGCTATCAAAGGAAAGCAAAGGTCTGAGACACTTGACCCTAGAGACACTGAGACCGACAGAATGGGTGGAGGTAGTGAGGGCTGGGAGTGGCTGGCGGGCAGGGGGTGCCCAGGGAGCTGTGTGTACACACGTGGAGGTGAGAGGAGCTGAAAGTAGCCAGAGGGGACAAGGAGGGTGGGACCTTGGAGAAGTGGACAGGGGTGACCAAGTAGGGGCTTGTGAGCTACCTTAGGGAGCTCTTATGCCAACAGCTATGTGGAGCCCTTGAATGGTTTGGCACAGGGAAGGGAGGTGATCAGATGCGTGTTTAAAAATAGTTAGCCGGGGTGTAGAGCAACTGGGAGCTGGGCTGGTCGGTCACAGTGGAAGCAGGTCATGGCCTGGGCCACCTTGGTGACAGTGGAAATGGGAGAAATGGATGGTGTGAGACATATTTGGGAGATAGAACTGGCAAGATCTGAGGACAGCTGGACGTGGGGGTGAGGGAGGAAGGTGGGTGGCGAGGCAGTTGGTGAAGGAAACCCTGGGAGAGCAGGGGTTTGTGGGAAGTCACTGTGCTCAGTTTTGGGTGCTTGGTTTTGGGTGCTTGGCGAGACGTCAGGCGGAGATGTTGTCTAACAGGCAAGTAGATACGTGCCTGGAGCTGAGAAGAAAAGCCTGAGCCGAAGAGCCTGATTGAGTCATCAGTGTCAAGGGGGCAGCTGACAAATTGGGAATGGGCAGGAAGAGAGAATGGACACGGCACTGGAGGCAAGAGCTCGAGGGCCCAGAAAGTAGGGAAGTAAAGGGGGTGAAAAGCAGCCCAGCAGAACGAAGCCAGGAGGCCAGGGTGGAGGGGGGACACCTGGAGGTGGGGTGTCCCAGAAGGGAAGAGGCTGTGTCAACTGCTGCTGGAGACCAACAACTATGGGCTAGATTTAGGGACATACACACCTGGTGACCTTTGGGAGAGCGAGCATGAATGAAGAGGGAAGGGGAGGATGGGGAGGCGGTGAGCCTACGGGATCCTCACAGGCAGTCGGGGTGAAGAGTAGAGGCAGGGATGAGCAGACGTGACGGACCAGCTGGTGCAGAGTGATACCCTGGAGAAGGGGGAAGATGGCACAAGATGACAGGGAGGACAGCCAAGGCCAGGAAGAACATTCTGGGCTACAGCCTGCAGGTGCTGGGCAGTCTTTAGAGGATCTTGGCCAAGGGAGCTCAAGACCCTGTTCCAGCCTCCTCTCTCACCAACCCCTTTTCCTCGTGAGCTGAATGAGTCATTCACTGATGGTCTCTGCTACCAATCTACCTGTACTGTCATTTCCTCCGAGATTCAGCACCAAGATCCCCCAATATGAATCCCAGTCCTGACCTGACTCACTGTATGTCTTTAGGCAATTACTTAGCCCCTGTCTCAGTTGCCGAGTCCATTACACGGAACTAAGAAAACCAGGAGCTACCTCCTTGAGGGCTGAGTGTCACGAGAGATCAAGCATGCAGAAGGGTGTCTGGTCATTGGTGTTTCTATAAATTGAAAGGGTGGCCTGGAAGCCACCAAGTAAATGCCGCCCACCTTTCTCCTCCCAGGTGGGCAGGCAGTCCCCACCTCATTCTTTCTGGCCACAGTCTCATTCCCACCCTCCTGGGAAATGATCTCCTCTTCCTCAACGAAGCCAGGTACCATCTGCCCCGTTCCAGCCTCTTTGGAGATTTGCTCCAGTTCAGCCATTAGTTTGGACGTCTTGTCTGAACATTGAAGGCTGTTGGTGAGAGAGCTGAAGTGCAGGAATTAGTTATGATGGGCATAAATTGAATTTTAATAGAGATGTACGTGGCATGGAGCCAGTGTACTCAGGCAGAGGGAAGGTAGTAATTAAAAGTTAACGAGTCTAGAAATGTGCGAGTCCTCAGGGAGGGATGGAGAGGATGGGGAGCACGAGGCCCCCAGCCAGGCAGAGGATCCAGAAGGAAGGAGGGCTGACCCGCCCGCTCCTCCGTGTCTGCACACACAGGGGACCTCCAGCAGCAGGGTGGTGGTGGAGTCTCCTGCAGACAGCACCCTGTGCTGCTGTGAGGAATGCAAGGACTACAGCAGGGTCTGGAGACCTGGGCACCACTAGCTTTCAGGGCAGGATCATTCTTTGTTGTAGGGGACTGCCCTGTGCATTGTGGGATATTTGCAGCATCCCTAGATTCTGCCCAATGCATGCCAGTAAGCCCCCTTTGGTTGTCACGTTTGGATGTGACAACCAAATATGACTCCAGATATTTCCAGATGTGCCCTGGAAGGGGGCCCACATCACCCCCATTGAGAGCCAGATTCCCAGAGCGAAGTGCCAGTGCCCCCCTTGCCAGACTCTCCCAGTGAGAGCCAGAACCAGCCCTCTGCATGCAGGCAACCTGCTGTGCATGGCTCGGGGGTCTAGCTGGGCCAGAGCCCCACTTGGTGGTCTCTTCTGCCCCCTTTGACTTTTCATGACTGTCCCAGTGGACAGTACTTCACAGAGTTGCACAGAGTGGCTTTCATTGCTGCTTCACTGGGTCCTCGGTGTAGGATGAGCACGGCAGGTGTGACAATGTCACTGCACAAAGGAAGGCGGAGGCTGGAGAGATGGAGCACCTGACCCAAGCCCATGCACCATGAGCAGAAGCCTCCAGCTTCCTGAAGCAGAACAATGCATGCCGGTCCCTTCTGGGCAGCCCTACCAAAAGCCTGCTGGTGCTGGAGGGGCTGAGGCCACTGTTGGGAAAGAACAAGGCATCTTGGAGCCCTTTAGCAGCCCTGACCCGGTCCCCACAGGTGCCTGAGACTGCCTCCTTACATGGCCCTGAGGCCCTAAAGCCTGGGCTATGCCCCCCACCCTGTTGTGGAAGCCTCCCCCTGCTCTAGGACTGATTTTTCCTGGACCTGAAGCCTCAGGGTTTGTGGGTGGCAGGAGAAGCCAGGAGAGAGGCGGGCGACAGGGAGAGAAGCCATGAGAGAGATGGGCAAGAGGGAGAGAGGCCAGAGGGAGAGCCCTGGAGGGCGGTCAGGGCAGGTGGCGAGCAGCAAGGGCACAGCTGGCTCCCTGGGCCGTAGGTTAACGTTGCCATAATTATGTCAATTAAGACAAATAAGTTCAAAATGTACGAGGAAAGAGAGGGAAGAAACAAACATAGCTAAAACATTGACTGTCTCCGTTTCCATAGCAACCTGTATCCTCACACTCTCATCAATGGGTCCTGGCTTGGGAAGGGAAAGGGCCCCGCTCCCAAGGAAGCGGGAGATGGATGGTGGCTGTCACCTGACAGGACCCGTGCTGAGGGCAGTGAGGTCTGGGGAGGACACACCCAGGGCCTTGGGAGAGTGACACAGCCACAGAGTGGCTCCATTAGCACCTAGGCCAAGCCCCTCTGTCTCGCTGTTGGGATACTGTGGCTCTGAGAGGACAATGACTTTTCTCAGAGATGGGGGGCGAGTTAGTGTCAGAATTCAAACCCAGGCCCCCAAGTTCCCACCCCAGGCTGCTTGGATTTCACTGGGCCACCTAGTTCTGCGGCATTCAGGCATGGTCGAAGGCACAGGCCACAAGACCCAGCTGGATTTGGTGACACTTCCCTCATCAGGCCGAGCACCTCTGGATATGTGGGTGCACGCCGTGCCAGGACATACCCCAAAAGATCAAGGCTGGTGCTCCGATCGCCGGTCCTGCCCCCACCTCTCTCTACCCTTGGGTATCTGCTGACTTCTCTTGGTGTCCTTGTGCCCCCATGGTTCGGAGCATCACTCCAAGGTGTCAGTGCCCTGAGAACCCTCGGGGCTGGGGCAGGGAGGACATGTCCACGAAGCCGAGGGTCCCCCCGAAGCTGGGGCAGGCAGGGAGGAGCTGCTCTCTCACAGGCCCCCGTGTGCCCCACTTCAGCTAACGTGCTCGGTGGGTTCGGCTCTGCGTGCCCATTCACGGTCCACACGGGGCTCCAGCATGACCCCACACAGGCACGCGCTGTGCGAGGGCGACTGCGGCTCGTCTCACCGGGCAGCCTGCGGAGTCCAGAGCAGTTACTGGGCCTCCCACTTTACAGACGCAGAAACTGAGGTCCAGGGAGAAAGGGGCACATCCAGGGTCACTGCATGTTAGGGGTGGAACTAGGGACTCGGACCCGTGGCTGACTTCACCGAAGAGAACTGCCTGGAATACACAGGTGTGTGTGCTCGCTGAAGACACACCTCTCTTCTCCCGGCTCCCTCTTCCCGAGGTCTGACACCTACAGATTTTCCTCAGCCGGTCCTGGCAGCCCTGGGGACAGGCAGCATGCAGCCTCCCCAGAGTGCGGAGTAGAGCACGCAGATGAAGCCCTGGCTGCCACCTTTAATGAAGGAAAGCTCTTCTCTGACCAACTGAGGCTCTTTATTTCAATCCCAAGGAAACTTAACATGCATGTTAGGGATGGTTTGATCATCTATCACCTGAAATTGACAGGCTTGAATTTGGCCTTGACCCCTGGTAACCAGTGCACAGGGATGGGCTAGGGCAGTCCGGCAGGCGTTGCCCAGGTCCTTGGGGAGGCATGTATGTTTTTCTCTGGGATATTCCAATATATGGAAATGAGGTCTTCATCCTTTCTCCCCACACAGCTGGGCTGGGGATCCCACCTCCCCCTGGAAACCCCCCCTTCCTCCCCTCCCCTGCATATCTTCCTATGCCCCCCTCCTTGGCTCTCAGCCAGGACACAGACACTAATTAGGCCTTGACTCAGTTACTTGTTCAGGCAGGCAAAAGGTCTAGACAGATGCCTAGGGAGTTGGTAATGACCCTGCTTCCTGGGGCTGCTCTGTGCTTGACTCCTTCTCCCCACCCAAACCCATTCATGGGATTTCTCAGTGTGGAAGGGTTCAGGTGGCCTCTCCCTGTGTCTTCCTCCCCCATAGAGGAGTCTCTGCCCCAGCCCCCTTTTCTGCTGTCTGACTAATGGGGCACCAGGGTGTCTGTGACTGAATTTCCACCCGGCCAAGGGAGAGGCTTGCTCCCAGCTAGCTGCCCAAGCCCCTGAGACACAGAGCCTCCCGGGAGTGGGCTTGGAGGAGCAGGCAGGGGTTGGGAGCACAGGTTTCAGCTCCCACTGGCAGCCCCGGGGATGAGGTGGGGGATGCTGGGAGATGCTGGCCAGTTCTCAGCTCAGTGTGTGAGGAGCGGGTGGGGGCTCCCAGAGGGAGGGATTGGGGAAGGGACAGGCCATTCATCTTGCAGAATGAGGAATTGTAACCCAGAAAGGCAATACCCCCCAAAAGAGATGGCACAGACCCTGGCAATAAACCCGCAGCACATCAAGAAGCTCTAGCCACTGCAGCCTCTCCTTGACCCTGAACCCCGAGGGAACACCCAGAGTGTGGGGCCCAGCCCAAAGGAGCAGGCCGCGCAGCCTGGCCCCAGCCACGGCCTCTGGGCAGTTAGCTGTTGCTGCCCAGAACCACCCCCCCAAACTTTAGTGCCTTCAACAACCACAGTTCACTACTTCTCTGCGGTCTCTCTTGGGCCTCCCACAAAGCTGCACCGGACTGGCAGTCCCAGCTGAGGTGCCAGGCCTCCTTCCTCCTTTGTGGATGCCGGTCTCCAGGCAAGGGTCTGGGGGAGTTAATATAAAAGCTGCAAGGGTCTTGGGTCCTAGGCTCGAGAATGTTCCACCACCTTCTCTCAGTGAAAACAAGTCACGAGGCCAGCCCAGATTTGGGGGCGGGGGCCAGAGCAGACTCCACATCCTGACTGGAGTTGCCATAAAATGTCAGGACCATGAGCCTCAGTGTCCCGGCCTGGCAGCCGCTCAGTCACCTTTTACAGATGGTGGCTCACCAGTGCGTCCCCAGGGCCTCGTTAACGTCGTTCTGGCCTGGGTCCCCCACCAAGTGCCTCCTAAGTCCACTCTGAGTGCGACTTTGAAACCCGAAGAGATGGGGCAGAGGTTGGAGGTGAGTCATGCTGGACGAAGCCAGAAAGGTAAGGCCGGTGGAGTCGTGTCTGGGGCCAGCTACCCAGGGGCCGAGCAGATGTGCAGAAGGCAGAGCGGGGACTTGGCTCCAGGCCCCGGAGCTCAGGGCAGCCACTGTCACAGTGACACCGGATGTTGTGGTAGCCGCTGCTCAGGCTCTGTCCCTGGGATGGCCCGCTGGGAAGGGCTTGTGTGGGCGCTGGGCCTGGCAGGAGGGGCTGAGGGCAGGGGTTCTGTCTCCCAGGACAGATAACTAAGTGAATAGCAGTAACGTCAGTGGTCCCGGTGCCAGCCAGCTCCTCGGGAGTGTTCACCACGTGCCTCACACCAGGCCCGGCCTGCAGAGTGCCTTCCAGCAGGGACTACAGCGTGGTTGTGGCCAACACAAAATCTGGAGGCAGCCTCTTGGGGCTCTGCCACCTACTGGCTGTGTGATCTTGGGCAAGTTACTGAACCTCTCTGTGTCTTTGCTTCCTCATATTTTTCATCTGCCAAATTTGGATAAAATTAATCTGACCTCACAGAGTAGTTAATGAGGAGTAACTGAGTTATCTGTCATGTGATTAAAGTGCTTAGAACAGTGCCTAGCTGATATATTATTATTGTTACCATTATTACCCCTATTTTATGGATGAGGAAATGAAGGCACAGAGAGATTAGGCAACTCGCTGAAGGTCACACAGCAAGTAAAATACACAGACAGTCAGTAACCCCCCTTCTCCACCTGTGCCCACCCGCCCTTAGCGCAGAGCTACTTAGGCAGAGCTTAGCAGGGTGATGTGAGTTGGGGCCCCTGGGCACTGTGCGGTAGCAGGGTGTTTTCGAGCTGTTCGAGAGCTCTGCCCACCCAGACTTGCTGAGCACCACGCTGCAGGAGGCAGAGGGCCAGCCACCGAATGGGATGGAAAGACAGGCGGCCGAAGGACTGGGAACGAGCCCAGCAGGGAAGTTCTGCGCCTGCATGGGGAGCTCAAACGCTGGGACCTAGTAGTGAAGGGAGGTCTGGATGGAGTTCTGCCAGGTGTGCTGTGAAGTGACAAAAACCAGGATGACACGATGGGTTCTCATAAAGCCAGATTCATTCGATATATAAAACTCTCCATCCCTTGTACTCCTTTGGTATTAAAAATGTCCTTTAGAAAATTCAATGAAACCTGCATGACAGATATTTTGTTCTCACTGGCTTCATATCCTTTTTGGTCGAATTAGAGTTAGCCACCCCTGCCAATGCCTATATATAGGTATGGTCATGGATTCGGATGTGGATAATGGACATGGATGTTAGGGTGAGCGGGCAGTTTCACTGGTCTGTGAAAGCACGATGTTTCTGCTAGACCATTCATATGTTTCTCAGGGGGGGAATGGTGTCGGGTCACGTTTGCCCCCAAAGCCCCCAGCACTGTGCTGGACATGAGTAGTTGTTGGTGTGTGTTTCTCACCTTGGTGGAAGGGCAGCCAGGACTCTCCCAAAGGGAGATACAGCCCAGAGCTGGGAGCCAGGGGAGGGCTCAGGGAGCTCACGGCTTCCCTGCCTGGGCAGCTGGGCCTTGGACTCTGACAGGAGAAATGCAGGTAATAAGAAAGAGCATCAGCTCTGACCTTGAATCGGGTCTGCCCGGGGAAGGGCACGGGCACCTCCCCACGCCCCTCGACCCTCCCCTGCCAGGGCTGCCAACAGCAGGTGCTGCAAGATGGCAGGTGCTGCAAGATTCCCAGCTTCCCTCGGCCTGACCTGCCCTGGCAAGCTGAGGGAAGCCCCAGAGAGACCCGTACCTCCTCCAGCCTTATCAACATTCATTAATCCCACAAACATCTGGCCTGGGGAAATCAGGAGCCCGGTGAAGACCAGGGGGCAGGGTTCAGCCAGGCAGGACGCTCGGGCTGGCTGGACAGAGCTTGGCAGGGTTCACAATGCCACTCACACCGCCACCCCCCCCCAAGTAGATGCTTCCGGTGCACATCCACCCCACCCTCCTTAGTATTAATTAACCATTATCCTTTGTGGTAACTAATGGGGCCATGACAAAGTCATTCCTGCTCACAGATGAACAAGTCTTCGTTCCCTTCTGTTCCCTGCGATTCTAAGACACCAAGGGGCCAATGTTGAACTCTTCTCTGCGGCCCCCCAGGCAGCACGTTGTCCAGGGGGAGCAGAGGGAAGTGAGCAGACTGGGAGGGGACCTGGGGACGGGGCGTTTCTAAGCAGAATAACATTGCCATCTGAACGCAAGGAGCTGACGACTGCACGGTGCCAGGGAGACCACGGGCATGCTATCTTTATTGTTCTTATTACTGCCGATACCCAGAGTCTAATACACTGTCTGACGGGCTGTAGGCACTCCAGTCTGAGGTGAATGATCAGGAATAGTAGTAATCACATAAGGTCGCATTTATTGAGGGCTTACCGAATGTCAGGCACCATGCTAAGCACTTCGCAGTCCGTTCTGCTATAATTTGCGATTTAAGCATTTGTAAAAATCACCACACTATGCAAAATTGCACAATAAAAACCACACAGCTAATGGGGGAAATGGGGTGAGGGAACAACAGTCAAAAACTTCATCAGAGACACTTAGTAAAGATGATCACACGGTTCCACGCATATCCAGTGGTTCAGAAATGCATAAACACTACAATAAATGTGGCACGTTGCCTTGGGAAAGGCCTGGAATTTTCTCGAGGGAGTGGGCATGGGAGGGTTGCAGCTGTGAGTTGTTGTGATGCAGAAGGAGGGAAGTCTGGAATCGGGAGAGACGTCAGACCAGGGGTGCCAGGTGAGCTCGTTTCATGCTCAGGGAGCTGCGGAAACCTGGGGTTGGGGGGGCGTGTCACTGTGGCTCCTTTCAGCTGCGTGTGTTTGTCCACATTTCCCTAGTGTTTCTTGTGGACAAAATCACACACGATCAAACTCAAAATTTGAGTAAGGCTCAGATTGCCCTCTAATATATCAACTGTGTTGGAACAAAAGCCTCAGCCCCAAACTGCCTGGACTTGTATTTTCTATAAGGCACTGCCCTTATTGTACCCATTGTACAGATGGAGTGCCTGAGGCTTAACGAGGTCCAGCCTTCCTAAGGTTGCATGCTGAGTAAGTGGGCAGCTAGGATTGAAGTAAACCTGAGGCCAAAGCAATGTCCTAAAAGATGCTAGTCCTTTGGGACTGCAGGCAGACTCCGGTCAGACTTGGCGGCGGCACTTGACTTGGTCAGCCCGGTCATCACTCCCCTGGTTCATGGCAAAGACCAGACTGGTCCCCAGCAGACTGGCCTTGACTGCCTCCACCTCACTCTCCACCCAGTAATCAGAGCCATCTCTGTAACAGCACACACCTGCTTATTTTACACCAAGGGCTGGCAAGCATTCTCCAGAAAGAGCCAGGTAGTGGCGATTAGGCTTCAAGAGCCATACAATCTGTTGCAACTTTTCAGCCCTGAGGTTATAGACCGAGAGCAGCCAAAGTCAGTGCATCAGGGAGTGAGCTGGCTGCGTTCCGATTAAGACTTTATTGGTGGAGGCGGGAATTTGAATTTCATACAATTTTCGCCTGCCGTGAAACATTGCTCTTCTTTTGATTTTGTTTAACAATTTGGAAATATAAAAACTATTCTTAGTACACCTTGCCGTATGACAGAGGGTAGGACGGAGATTTGGGTATAGTGTGGGCTGGAGTCGGCCAGTGCCCATTTACACCCCTGCCTGCTCCCTTAACAAGTTCCTGTTGTCCTTAAGAAAAAGCCCAAACACTTCAGCCCCGCCCACGGGCCCTGTGTGGACTGGTGCCAGCCACGAAGCCAGCCTCTCCCCTGGCCAGAGCACACTGAGTGACTCCCAGTCTCAGTTCTGTCTCTGATGCCTGTTCCTCGTGCCTGGCACCCTGACTCACCCATGTATCCTACCTTGGACAGCACCTTCTCCTAAAAGCCTCTCCCGTCCTCTGTATCCCCCCCAGCCTCCAACAGCCCTCCTCCAACACCCCCACACCTCCCCCTCCATGCACACCCTCCCCTGTCTCATCAGCTCCAAGTCTGTCACCTTAAGGTGTGGCCCTGGTCCCCAGCTTCCCCCAAATAAGTGGGGCTTCTGGCGTCACAGAACCCTAGACAACCCTCTTTCTACCCAGGCAGGTCTAATTAGGAGACTGTTCTCTGGCCACCAGGACTGAGAGGTCTTTAGGGGCAGCCTCTCCCCTGGACACCTGGCAGATGGGGGAGGGCCTGGAGAAAGCAAACAGATTAGGCTGCACGGCCCCCACCTCCTCCCCCTCCCCACCACCACCATGATTAGGCCACAGAGCACAAGCCACTAGGTTCCTTGAGGCCAGATTTCCACGGAGCCTCTTTAGGGGCTTGTTTTAATTTGCTTGCTTTCTGATCCACCTCAGCAGGCAAAGGAGCCTGGGGCAACTCAGGAAGGTGTGGGGAGACAAGGCAAAGGAGCCCCTTTTGCTCCCCGAGAGGTGGAGGAAGCAGGAAGCCATGGGGGGAGATTCCAGAACATCCTTGTAAGCAAAATGAGAGGCAGCCCATTTTCTTGCCTTTCCGTTCTTTCTTTTTTTTCTTTTCTTTTTTCAAGTGACCACACTGCCCCCCTCAACCCTCAGGATTTCTTCTCCCTCAGTCACTTTTTTAAAAATCCAAACTGAAATGGCCTCAGGTTTTAACTCCTTGCACCCTGGACAGATCTTGCCTTCCCTGTCTCTTTGGTCCTTTCCATTCCCAGCAATAAATGTCATGTCCCATGTCACTCTCCCCTTTTCCGAATGATCCCCAGAGCTCATTATTGTCATCTTGGAGTGGGGCTCCTGGGTCAGGGAAAGGACTGGGCAGCCCTCCTGAAGCATCTCCCTGTGGGATGGGAGAGAACTGCCCACTGAGCAGACCGAGGACCCCAGGACAGGTCAGGGGACACGCTTGGGGTCAGATGGGCCTGAAATCGAATCTCATGTTGCTGTCCTTGAGCTGCGCAACCTCAGGCAACTTGCTTAACCTTTCTGAGCCCAGGTCCCCTATAAAATCGGTAGGAGCCCTTCCCCCACAGTAAATGGGGGATGAGCCAGCTGGTCCCAGCTGTGACGGTCCCACCCGCCCATGCTGAGTGGCCATCTCAGATGCCTCAGCTTCCTCTTAGGCCTCCCTCCTATCTGTCTATTCACTCAGAGTCTGGGGGAACCACTGTGATGATGGAAATCCTTAATCAAGTTCTCTTCCCTGCTCACTGAGAGCGATTCATCCGTCCAGAAGGTCACAGAGCAGACAGACGCCCTCCCCTGCCCAAGAAGCCAGGCTGTCACGATGTTACCCACCCCCAGCTCGGTACCATTGCTGTCCCTCCCATTGACCACAGGCCCCAGGATCAATCAGAGCATCCCAGTTCTCCCAGGGGAGCAGGGAAGCTCAGGGCCACACACCAGGCTCAGGGGCAGTTCCAGAAGGCCGGGCAGGGAGGCCCCCACTTCTGAAACCTTCCATTCATCAGAAGGTGCTCAGGCAAGCCCACAGCTGCGTCTGGGCTGAGCAGCCTCCTTCAGGCGGTTCTGCATCTAGCTCAGCTCCGCCCCAGGCTCCCCACTTCTGAAGGGTCTCTGGGTGATGCACAGTGTCCACCCTCATCACCCATATGGTGAGTACTCACCCTCCCACGTGATCAAAGAGTCTTTTCCTGGCCCTGGCTTCATCCCCAGCCTGGAGGAAACCTGGCAGTATGAGTTTTTTTACAGCCACTGTAACAAGTAACCACAGGCTTCGTGACTTAAAACAAGGCAAGTGTTTCTCTTCCGGTGCTAGAGGCCAGTCTGGAAATCAAGGTGTCGGCTGGGCAGTGTTCCTTCTGGAGGCTCTAGGGGAGAAGACATTTCCTTGCCTTTTCCAGCTTCTAGAGGCCGTATGCACTCCTTGGCTCGTGGCCCCACACCCCTGCAGCCTCTGCTTCTCTCTGCACATCTCCTCTCACTCTGACTGTGCTGCCTCCCCCTTCAAAGGACCCTTGGGATCACAGTGGGTCCACCAGGATGAGTCTCCTCATTCAAGGTCCTTAACTTAGTCACAGCTGCAGAGTCTTTGTACCATAAACTGGTGGCTTAAAACAACAGACATATACTCTCTCCCAGCTCTGGAGGCCAGAAGTGCAAAGTCAAGGTGTCGACCGGGCCCCCGGGAAATGCATTCTGTGCCTTTTTTCTAGCTTCTGCTGTTGTTGGCAACCCTTGGCGTTTCTGGTTTGTGGCAGCATCACCCCAATCTCTGTCACACGGCCTCCATGTCTGTGTCATCGTGTCTCTTCTTATAAGGACCCCTGTCTCTTTTTATAAGGCCTACTCTACTGACCTCATCTTAACTCGATTACACCTGCTAAGACCCTGTTTCCAAGTAAGGTCCCGTTCACAGGTCCTGGGGGTTAGGACGTCAGCATACGTTCTGGGAGGACACAACCCAACCATCCTGCCCTGTGACACGTTCGCAGGCTTCAGGAAAAGGGGTGTGGACAGCTTTGGGCGGGGGCAGTGTTTGGCCTCCCCCACCAGCCATTTCACTCGTCACCCAGAGAATGCTCATCGACACGTGTTGTTCTAGGTGTGGCACGAGGGGACATGCGACAGAGTATAGGACATGGCTTCCTGGAGACATGCAAAAGTACATGGACATTAGGACATTAGGTTGTGACAGATGTACCAGGTCTGGCAAGAGAGGACCCCAGAGTGGCTCAGGGGAGGTTTGAGAAGGCTTCCTCAGAGGGACATCCTGGCAGAAAGCAGATAGGTGCCCAGCGAGCTGGGGGGCAGAAACTGCCAGAAGGTGGTACAGCTGGAGGGGGAGGCTGGCGGGGAACTTCCCACTTCCTTGAGGCAGAGTTCCTCAGGAGCCCCGTGCCCAGCCGTTCCCTGCGTGCTGCAGGTGCTACAGACAGACACCTGTGGACGGGAGTGAGTCCCAGCTGCTCATCTGCACCACGAGCGGGCATCCCCAGGCCCACCCTGGTGCGGCGTGCAAAGACAAGCACAGAGACCTGACGCCTGTGACCCAGGGTCACTTTAGCCCCGTCCCCTGTCCTCCGTCAGGGCCCCTCTCCTGCTCACTGTGGTAGCACCCGCCACCCTGTAGGCCTCCAGGTGGAGGGCACCCACTCTGCCCAAGTCCCTCACCTCCCAAGGCCATCCATTTCCGTGTTACCCAAATGCCCACAGCCTGCGGCAGACAAGTCCATGACCCTCTCCCACCTTCCAAGGACTCCAGAGGACAGCGCTTGCCTCTCCTGAGCTTCACAGCTATCGCTACGGCTCCCGCTCCTGCTCCTGCTCCTGGAGTTGAACCTGGGTTCTTCCTCAGCCCCACCCCTGAGGCTGCTGCCTCCTCAGAGGACCACCCATCCCCTGGCCGGGAGCACAGCACCTCCCCTCCTTCCCCAAAGCACCATTAGCAGAAGCCACTTGTGCACACAACAGACTCGTCAAAGACGTGGGATGGAATTACAGTGCAGGGTGGAACCAGCTTCCAGTGGGAGAACAGAAATCACTATTCCTGAATGGCCGGTCTGTCCCCACCACAGGGTGTGTGCACCTCTCGTCACCGTCCTCCCAGGCCAGCCCTCCCCAGGCTGCTTCTGCTTCCTGTGTCCCCGATCTCCCTCTCTGCTTCTGTGTTTCTCCTCCCCCTCCCTCTGTCTGTCCCTCCTCCCCACCCCCATCTCACTCTCTCCCTTTCTCCTGCTCCCTACCTGCTGTGAGTTCAGGATTCCTCGAACTGCTGCTGGGGGGAACTCAACATGCCAGTGACTATGTCACGTACAGCAGTTTAAATCTGTCCCTGATCCCTCCACCCCTGACCACGCCACCCCTGAACCCTTCCATCACCAAAGTCCTACTGAAGGGTTTTCCTGATCAGTCAAGCTCCTTCCTCCTGGGTCCTCCCCATGACTAGACTGGCCAGCACTTAGCAACAGCTTCTCTGTGACGCATCCCAGACCAAACCCATGGGCCCCACCTGCTTAGAAGCACCCCTGTTCCCTCCATCACCAAGAGTGTCTCTGCGTCAGGGGAGAGTGGGACAGTCAAAACTGTCCTTCTTTAAAGCAAGTGCCAGGAATGACAGACCCCAAACTATTGGGTATGTGTCCAGTTGAGGTTCATCTTCTCTGCGGCCTGGACTGTCCCAGCGTACCAGGTACCCATTAGCTGTGTGACCTGGGCGATCTACTTAATCACTCTGGTCCTTTTTTCTCACCCGTAAATCGAGGTTTCTATTAGCACAAGCCCGCTGCAATACTATGAGGATTAACCGAGTTGATGTATGTCGCAGTCCTTAGAACAGTACATTTCTTATACTACTAATAATTTGTTAATTGTGCAATGGTACAATATTATTATTATTTATTACCTGGTACATGCACTTTTCCCTTTAAATCACCCTGGACAGTTTTACATTCTTTCCTGAAGAATCCTTTGCAGAAGGAAACCTGCAATACAGAGCCCACTTCTAGCTGCTCGCCGCCCCTGGGGCCAGTTCCTGGGACACCAACACCAACCCTCCCCCTACACAGGTGGGGCGTGGAAGGTGTGCTTGCAGGTTTCTGAGGACGTGGAACACGTGGGTATGCATGTACCTGGGCCTGCTGCCTCTCCCGTTGCCCAAAAGGCCTTAGGAAGTTGGAGGGAAAACTGGGTCCCCAGAGCTGAGCTGCCTGTCACTGACCTCACAGCCTGTGTTGGCCTTGGCCATCTGCAGGGACACCTGCAGGCAGCACACAGAGGACCCGGCTGGCCCCCCGGGGATGTGAAGGCCCAGCTGCCTTCCCTCCCGGAACCCTATTCCCTAGAGGAGAAGAGGCCCGGCAGGTGCCTGGCAGAGCCCCTCCATGAGGGAGCCTTCGGAAGGGGCCCAGGGGGGTGGTCTGCTGCCCTAAACCTCAGTGCCACGCCTCCCTCCCCTTCCAGCCTCCCTCCCCAACACAGGACCTTTGGAAAGTAAAGCCTCAGGACCAAGCGGTCAGTGGTTCGAAATCCCTGTCCCTGAGGACCACCTAGAACCTAGAAAATGTGCTTTGGGTCGGGGAGCATGTGTGGGTCTGGGACTGGCCATCTGTCTCTCTCGAGTACATCTCAGTGAGGCAGCCCGGGTGCCTGCCTACCGTGCACTCAGTGCGAGAAAGGGGGTGCCTGGGACTGGGCAGCGTGGACTTGGGTGTGCCCAGGGTGACGTGAGCATATGTTCACCCTGGGAGTTTCTTGTGGACTGAGTGTATTTGCATAAGTGTGCATGCATGTAGGGGGTGTGAACACATGTGCATGTGCATGTGGGTATATAACCATATGCTGTACATGAGTACGTGCATGTGTGTGGGTGAGTATGCACAAGTGTGTGTGCACATGTTAGGGTGTGTGCATGACTATATGTGTGAATGTGATGGGTGTGCACACATGACTGCATGTGAGTTTGTGTGGGGGTGGATTGCATGAGTGTACACATATATCTACAGCTTTGTGCATGTGTGGGTGCATGTGGGTGTGTGTAGGAGTGTGTGCATGGGTGAAAGTGTGTGTGTGCACGTGTGTGTGTGCAGATGTGCACATGTGTGTGCCCGGGTGTGCATGCACGCATATACCTTTCCTCCATGTGAGCATCTGTGTGCATCTCTGGGCACCTGATTTATTAACGAGGACAATAGAAGGAGAGTGTGCCTATTATTTCTGGTGTCCGCATCAGCTCCTGACAGCTTCGTGGAATTGAAATATCTTATTTAATATGACTAAGAATCATTTTAAATATCAACTGTGACACTCAAGGACTCGAACCAAAAAGGGCATTGTGTGTTTCCCCGTGCTGGAGAAGATGCCACATTTGTTAGGCAGTGATTTTCTCCCCTGCCTGTCTCTTGTCTCTAAAAATCCAATTATCTGTCCTGGCTCTTCCCTGTGTTGTCGTCGAGTGCCCTCGCCCAGAGCTCATCTCTCCATCTCGGAACTGTGTAGACGTGTGGGTTAAACCAGGACACTCTGTGACGGGGCAGAGGGACAAACTCCCGGTGTGCCTTCCCATCTTCCCAGCCTGGCCCGAGCCCAGCCCAGCCCAGCCCCCAAGGCTCTCTCCACTGCCTGCTCCCTTTGACCATCACTGGGAGAAAGCAAAGCCTCCTCCGCCCGAGAGATTTCGCGCTCCTCCACAGCTGTCAGAAAGCCCGGGGAAGCTCTAAGTGCAGTTATGGAAAGAGTTCCAAGATATCTTGTCACATGCACAAAGCAGGGAACAGAACAGCTCAGAGAGGAGGCCCTGTCTCCTGCCTAAAAGTGGGGGGATTAGGAATTTGCAGAAAGAAATTCTGAGAAGAGACTCAAGAAACTAGTAACAGTAGTTTACAATAATAGTGTGTCGGGAGCTGGGATAGACCGTGCAGCAGGGATACAGGGATGGGAGAGACATTTACTGTGCACCTTCTCTTTTACTCTTTGCACGTTGAGTCCTGTGAATATATTCCCTGTAATAAATTAATAAATAAGCTCCTGGGGCCATGCCCCTGGGACCGTTCCTCACGAGATGGAGAAGGAGGCTGCAGGTCAGCTGAGAGCTGTGCCTCCTGCCCGCCTTCACTGCTCCTCACCCCAGAGGATCCAGGCTTGGGTCCTGCCCACTGGAAGGACCACATAAACAGGGATGACCGGGAGCTTGGGAGGTCAGGCTGGTAAAGAGAGGTTCACTGGGGTCAAGGGGCCAAGAGGGGCAGCCTTTGAAGGGGAGCTGTCATTTCCTTGCTGTCCCAGTGTCCCTGAGGAAGCAAGACACAGTCTCCACCCTTAGCAGAGGGGCTGAGCCAAGGCCCCTCTATCAGTAAGGAGCATTGGGTAACCCGGGGGCCACAGCAGATCCTTTGTTGGTGGCTGGGGACCATTGGGTTTCACATCCATGAGGAAGCCGAAGAACTTGCCAGGCAATCCCACCATGCTTGGCACAGAGCCCTTAATGACCCCCACCTCGAGTGGGGTTCGGGGGTCCTGCCACACCTCCCTTGTCTTCCTCCCTGAACCTCTCCATTCCAACACCTTCCACTCCCAACCAGTGACTCACACACTTGTCCCTCATTTGACAGGCGTTTGCTTCCTCTTGTAATGTTCACATCAAAGACAGCCCTCATTGTCCCCATTTTACAGATGAGAAAACTGAGGCTTGCAAGGTTCTAGAATGTGCCCAGGCCACACTCCTAAGAAAGAGCAGCTGTAAAGTCAAGTCTAAATTTCTCGGAGTCAGAAGCTCCGGCACTTTCTCCACGTTTCCCTTGTGGCTGGGTCAGGGGTGTGCCGCTGCACAGGGCATTGCATCTGCCCCCTGCACCCAGAGAGGCTGGGCTTGTCCGGGTCTTTGCCAGGCTGGCAGCCACAGGTGGGTGGGGCAGATTGAGCAACCAGCTGAGTGTGTCCCCAGGGCCCCTGAGGAAGCTCTGCTGGGATAATGATCGCTGTTACTGTCATTATCAAGGGTGCTTACAGCAAACTGAGACGTTGGCCAACTGCCTCTGCCGCTGGCCTGGGAGGCAGAGACCAGACCTGCAATTTGGGTGGAATGAAGCGGGTTTCCCTGCTTAGGGAAAGGCAGTGACGGAACTGTTACTTTAAATAATGTCGCCTACAAGCCAGAAATAGGCAGTCTGGGGGAGGGAGGCAGGAGCAGCAAGAGAGGGGCTGTGTGCCCTGCCCTGCCTGTCCAAGGAGCACCTGCCTCCAACTACAGGGCAGGGGTGGGGGGACCAAGGGGAAGTCCAGAGCCAGCCCAGCCTCAGGGAGGGGCAGGCCTGCAGCCAGCTGGCCTGCCTGGGAGCCCCAGGTGCAGCCTGGGGGTTTCTGGCTGAAGCAAATAGCCATAGAACCTTCCGCAGAAATCTACTCTTATTAAAGCTTAAAATTCACCACACATCACTGACATCAGCAAACAAACCCAGACCCAATGGGTCCCCGACGTCTTTTTTATAATGTATACTTAAATTACCTGCTCGCAGTGCATTTTTTAACTTTATTTTTTAAATAAAACCAATACATGCATCCAATAAAGAAAATACTGTTAGCATAGAAAGGCATAAAATCAAAAGTAGAAGTCCCTCTCCCTTCCCAACCTGGTACCTCTCACATAAGGGCGATAATGCACACCGCAGGATCCATCTCAAACATTGTACATACATGCCAGGTATATGTGTGACTGTGTAGTGAACTTGCAGAAAATTTGTATATAAATCTATGCTCTTTCAGTTTACTCACACGGTGTCATACCATTTACACTATTCTTTGACTTTTTTTCATCCACAAACTCCAATGACTTTTACTGGGTCAATTTGCATGACCCTATACATTAAACTAGGGTTTCGTAGCCTGTATCGATAAACAACTTAGCAAGAGAGTTGAGAGTAGGTGATCGCTCTTGCCCCTGACACTCAGCTGTGATATTGTGTAGCGTATTACTTCCTCATGCTTTTGTTTCCATAAACACCCCCCTCCTCCAGCCTCCACCCCAGGCCCCGTGCTTCGTGCATTTCGTGCATCCTGGGGACCCCCGCATCTCATCCCATGCAGGGGTTCCTGTGCCTTCTGTGGCTGCAGCCTCATTCATTGAGCCAGCCTATTTCTGATGGTCACTTAGGTTGCCTCAAGGTTTTTGTTTGTTTATCTCTGCCATTACCAGCAACACTACAGTGAACATCCTTGCACTTTTTTTTCTTTTTTGCCACATTTTTGCAAGTACATCTAAAAGGCCTGCTCCCAGGAGTGCTACCACTGGGTCAAAAGGCTTGCATATTCTTAACCTGACATATTTTGTTCAAAGACTAGATCAGTTTCCACATGCCTCCCCTCCCCCTCGCTCCTGCCTGCACTGGGTGATCACACATGAAAGCCTCTGGCAGACTCATATGTCAGCATGGTTTTGACTGGGCTTTGTTTCATTGTGACAGAGGCTGAGCATCTCTTTTGACAGTTTGTTGGTCACTTCTGCTCATTTTCCTCTCCCTGGTGCTATTTAATAATATCCAGCTCCATTTCCAAAGATAGAGAGCTTTTCTAGCCAATCTCTCCCTCCATCTCCCCTCTCAGGTCACCCCATCGCTTTTGAGACCCAAACAGTTTCCCCAAAGCTGTTCCCCCGCCCCACAGGAGAGATGGGGGCAGAGACAAGAGGGAGCCCAGATGAGTGTGGGGGTGGGTTTGAGGAGAACCAGAAGCTTGCCAGAGCTGGGGCGCCCGCTATCTCCCCATCATCACGCCGTTCACAGTAAGGACAGACAGATAAGAGCCACGGCTGGTGGCAGAGATAAGAAGCTTGGAAGGCCAGAAGATTCTGGATAATGCTTGGAAGCCAGAGTGAGTTGGGGCTCTGTCCCAGGACAGAAAGTGGGGCTGGTTAGCAGCTGGGCTTGGAGTCAGAAAGGCCCCGTGGGACCCTGGCCCTGCCTGCTGCTACCTGTACCGCCACAGGTCGCTGGGGAGACATTTGTGAACCTCAGTTTCCTCACCTCTGCAGTGAGGGCAAGCCCCACGGGACTGGCATGGAGATGAAATGGAAGGCTCTCAAACGCAGACGCACGACCATTTGCACCTGTCCACACAAAATGAGGAAACCGAAGCTACTGTAGTGAACTTTGCAGAAAACTTGTTTAAAATTTGCTCAAATGGCTTTTATGCTGAGATTACATTTCTTTCTCATGGTCTCAAAAATGTCCTTTATGTAAAATGCTGACCATTTCTATTTTTCTCTCCCTGCCTGGCACTTTCTCTCTCTCTTGATTTGATCCTCAATTTTTTTTTGGTCTGTTTGCTTTTTGGTTGGCTGGTTTTAATGATCTTACTTGGCAAAATAAAAAGTGGACAATCTGTGTCAACCCCTATTTCTTTAAGTGTTAGTGGTCCCTGATAGCCACTCGTCCAGGAACTGCTGTGTAAAATGAAGGAACGTGTGAAATGCACTTAATACAGCATCATGGTTGTGAGATGATGATGGGGATGATGATGATGATGATGATGGTGATGGTGATGATGATGGGGATGGGCCCCAGCTGGAATTTAAATACAAGTAGACTTAGCAGCTCCTGGGAATAAGGTCGCTCTGTCCCAGGGTTGGCATAGCCTAGGGGCGGGTGGCAGTGAGTTTATCCAGCAAGTCAGCTGGGCAAGCCCTAGGACACCCAAGGGTGGGGGAGATAGCCTAGACACAAGCCCCTCAATTCACTGAGGTCTGTGCTGGGCCATTCATCCCCCGGGGGTAGGAAAGGTGGTCCCAGAGCAGGTGCCAGAGGAACTAGCGCCTCCTTCCCAGAGAGCCTCACACGCCCATGTCTCAGTGCCAGACGCTCCTCTCACGGACCCAGCCTGGCCTTCTCCCTGCTTCTCAGCCAGGTGAGCTCCCCACACTCCTGCTCCCCGGCTGCCTTTCCCCCCACACCAGACTCTGCTGCTTCTTGGGCCAGTCACACCCTCCCAGCGTGGGCTCCCGAGGGACCTCCTCGGATTCATACATCCTGGCCCAGGGTCCCAAGCACAGAAGGCCAAGCCATCCTGCTCAGAAGGCTCTGCTTTTCCCTCCACAAAGCCACAGTGGAGCTGTCTGTAATTTTAAGGATGGTATGATACAAGGCATTTGGGGAAACATGTAAATTTCCCTGTGTCTGTTGCATCAGTCTATTTTGATTAATATTATAGCACAGTCCCATACCTGGCCAAAAGAATGCCCCCACCTTTCTCAGTCTTGTGAGTCACAGGAAGGGAAGGACAGGAGCCTCCAGCAGACCCGACACAGTGCTGGGAGGGCTGGTCACAGCCAGGGTCAAGGGCTCAGTCACAGTTCCTCCCCTCTTTGGGAAAGTTCAGGCTACTTCTTGGACACCTGAGCAAATTGCCTGTGGGTGGGACTCTGCTATTGATAAGGACCTTTCTGTGACCCCATGACATGGCCAGAGAGTCAAGAGCTCCCAGGTGCTCTTCATACCAGAAGAGAGTGATGTGGCGACCTCTGCCCTCTGAGCCCAGTCTGACCTGTGCATCCCTGCACCTGCCTGCTTGCTCACTGGCTGTCTCATCTGTCCCCAGGTACATGATCACCAGCCTGGACCGCACCCATGCTGGCTTCTACCGCTGCATCGTGCGTAACCGGATGGGCGCCCTGCTGCAGAGGCAAACCGAAGTCCAGGTGGCCTGTGAGTACAAGGGTGGCTGGGGACAGGGCAGCGAGAAGCAGGAGAGGGTCTGCAGCGTCTGCATCCACCAGCCACACTCCTTCTGTGTTCACTGGGTGCTAATGGTGGCCCACCCCACTTACCCAGGCCAGTACCGTCATTCTACAGTCGATGCAACCAAGGCCTGGGGAGGAGGCAGGAGCTCTCGAGGCCACATGGCTGATAAGTGACACACACACCCGATGGCTCTGAGTTTAGGGCTCTTTAAATGGGACCAGCTGCTTTGTTTTTTAAAAGGAGGCCCCATCACCTGTTTTGAGGGTCTCCTCCAGGGTTGGCCTCCCCCTTGGAGGGGAGTCTTCCTAATGGCCAACCTGAGCCTCTCTTGCCTGACATCCCGGGGCCCCTTATAACCTTAACTTTCCCACCCTCCAACTTGCTCAGGCCTGGAGCAATACAGTGCGGTGTCCCCCCGACCTTCAGAGGGCATTGGGAGGTGCCTCAGGGTGGGCACCATAACCCTAAGAGGAGAGATGATAAGTGGGGGCTCCTGGGAGGGGCCACTGGGCAGAGGGTAAAGTAGGAGGCCCTCGCTGAGCCTTCAGAGTAACAACATTCTCCCAAGTGCCACCAATTCCCAGAAGGACAGACAGAAAGGGGAAGGCAGCTTCAGGAGAACCCAAGGGCCTCTCAGGGCCCGGACCCCAGAGGACACGTCACACCCTCCCCTGTGACTCAGTTTCCCCTTCCCCGCCCTGCCCCTGGTCCTAAAGTAGCTGCTGTGTGTGGAAAATGAGCCCCACTCGGGCTGTTTCATGCTGGGCATTTTAGGGGAAGAGGTCTAAGGGTGCCCACTCCTCCAGCGCCCACGGGCGCTGGTCTCCGACTTCGTGTGAGAGAGAGCTTGCTGCAATCCTTGGAGAGAAGTGGGAGAGAGAAACCCAGTAGGGAACCTCAAATGAGACAAAGAGTGTTTATAATAATTATGGAAAACAAGCATAATCAGAAGTGGAGGACAGCTTGTCCCCATAAATCAACACTAAAGGCAACTCAACTTACTCCAAAGAGTGGGAACAAGCTGACTTGAAATGGCAGATCAGGATGCTGTCAGGTGGTGGGAGGACTCCCTCAGAGCTTCGTTTAGCTGGTGCCCAGAGTCCAGCGGGGTGGAGCAGCTATGGGGCAGCCTCCAGAGAGACAGTGCATGCACATGTGTGCACACACATGTGCAAGTGTGGGGACACTGGTGTGGGTTCGTGCATGTGTGTGCAGCTGTGTAGGTCTGGGTTTGTCTGCTTCTCTGTCCTCATTTGCAGGAGAGAACATGTGTGTTCACATGTGTGTTCGCATGTGTATGCATGCATGCATGTGTGCGGATATGCATGGCCAGGTTGGTCTGCCTCTTGGCCATCCAGGACTGCGGTGAGGGTGAGACAAATGAAGCGTGGAGGTTACAAAACTTAAGGAGGCACTCCCTCTCAAGTACTCAGTGTGCACTTGCAGGACCACGAGAGTGGGTGCCTCCTTAAATCTTTCACCTCACTCACCCTATCCCAGTCCTGGGCCTCCCCCAACTGTGTGCCCTCCAGTCTCCTGCATCTGTCTGTCTGTCCGTCTGTGTCTCTTACACGATCACACAGTCTGAGGCTGGGTGGGGTACCGCAGTTTACTCCAGATCCCTGGGTCTCTCCTTGGCAGTTTCCACCTCCCCGGGCAGAAGGGTTTTGTCCTGGGATGGCCAGCAGCCAGTGTCAATACCTGCTGCCCTAGCAGCTCTCTCCAGGGATCCAACCGCCCTCCCACCCCCTCCCCAAAGAGAGACTGTGAATTGGGTTCTAATGAGAAATGAATAAGGCAGCTGTGCTAACAACTACTGATAATAGCAAAGTCATTACAAAAAGATTCTTTACATGTTTTTAATTACAGCAATTAAGGGGAAGTCAATAAAACACCAACCCCTCCCCAGCTCCCCTCCTGTCCCCATCCCAGTCTCTTCTTTGTTTTGTTAAAGTCTCCATAAATTTCTGGCCTGCAACAAGTGGGCTGAATGGCTGAGAGTGTTGGGAGAGCCTTCCTGACCTCCAGGTGTCTACATCCAGACCCCGCAGGCACCTCTGTGTTCCTCTCACCTGGGCAGCCTCCCAGCTGCAGTTCCGGCTCTGAGCCCAGCACCAAACCTGCCCACATTCTGCAGGGCAAAGGGGTCCTGCCCCAGCATGGAAGGAGCCACGCTGCTTCCCGTTGTATTGGGGGCTCAGTCACCTCTACAAAGTGGGACTTGAGAGCATTAAGCCTGTTGTCACATGGGCTGGTGCTGATGCCCCGAATGTCACCAACGGACTTGTTTTTCTTAACTCTCAACCTGAGTGTATGGAACATAGAATATTTAGATGCCATGCGCTGGTTCAGGATAACATTATTGTGTCTTTCCGGAGCACCCATGTTACCTGAATATTTAATTCCCTCGTGAAACAACTGTAGCTGTCCACCTCCTGCATGCCAAGCTCGGTTCAAGGCCACGAGGACACAGGGGACAAGACCAAGATACTTGTCCCTGCCCTCAAGGAAAGTAGTGGGGGCAACAAAAGTTAAAAGGAAAATATAGAATGGAATATAGGCGATAGGTGGCCCCTGAAGAAAAATAAAATGTTATAAGGCAAAATGAAGCCAGGTGGGGTGGACAAAGGCTGGGGCAGGGGTCCTATTTTAAATGGAGTCTGAAGGAGGCCATCTGAGGAGGTGGCACTAAGCACTGTCTCAAAGGAAGCAAGGGAGTGAGCCACACAGACAGAGAGAGGTCTTTCCAGGCCAGGGAATAGCAAGTGCAAAGGCCCTGGGGTGGATTTGGGTGTCAGAGGCCGGGTGGCTGGAGCACAGTGAAGGAAGTGGAGAGTAAAAGATGTGGCAGAGGAGGTAGGGGGTTGGGGACAGACAGTGGCAGTCTAAGATGTGGTCGGTGCTTTGGTTGTTACTCAGAATGCAAGTAGAAGTCATGGATGGTTGAGGACAATGTCCTAACACCATTTGACTGGAGGGAGAAGCATTATTTTATAATAAACAAATAAAACCACAATGAAATGCCACCCCATGCCCACCAGATTGGCAAAACCCAGAGTCTAGCAAGACCAAGCATTGGCAGGAACTCCCAGCTCTGCTGGTGGGAGTGTGTAAAGAGCTAAATGGATGCCAGTTTGGAAAACAGTTTGACATGATCTTGTCAAGTTACTACATTCACAGCCTACAAGCCAGCAACCCCTCCTTCGGGCACATACTCTGGAGGTGGTTCCTAGCAGGCCAGCGAACTGCTGAACACCAACCCAGCCTGTGGCAGTGCTGTGCCATCTCCATCCATGGGCATCCGTGCAGCCATGAAAATGACCAAACTGAATGCAGGGACGTAGACAGAGCTCCAAAAATGTGTTGCACCAAAAAAAGCAAATCACAGTAGATGACATGCAGAGTAATCCCAGGTGTGAAGGGCTTAGGGACAGACTAAATTAACCATAAATTGTTTGCAGATGTGTCTCTGTGGTGACACTTGGCGGAGGGGGGGCAGCAATGGCACAACTGACTCAGCGTGCAGGATGGCAGACCCCTCCAGAGAGGGCTGCAGTGGGTGGGGGGATGAGGCCTGTTAGAGTTTTCGCCCTTGAGCTGGGTGCTAGGCACACCAGTGTTTGTGTTGTTGTTCTTCTTTAAACTATGCGTGTAATTATATTCATGTTTTTGTGTTTCGTGATGACATATTTTGTGGTAGGAACTGTTTTAATAATAAATAAAAGCACTGAATACAGTCTTCGGGGTGCATAATTTACAAGACTTTTAAGACCTAGCAAATACATCAGGACTAATTTTTGCACCACCTCCCGCTGTGTCCTGGGCCTATGCTCGGTTGCTTGTGGGGCATCGGTTGGGCGGGTTGGTCAGCACGGCAGGGCAAACATGGTGTTTTAACAGGCGTGAGCCTTGGACAGGACGTGCAGTCAACCTCGTCTGATTCTGCCTGAGTGTGAGGGAGTTTCCTGGGAGACCCTGGACCCCCAGCCCCTGTCAGCATGTGGCCCTCCTGCCCTGGAGCCTTTCTCCCATGTGGGGCGGCTGAGTGGACTCCCTCTTAGCGGCCCCTGCTGCTGCTGTTCCGTACCTGCATGGCTGTGCCCTGGGCCCATGAGCAGAGGCAAGGGGCTCCCTGAGCAGATCCAGGAAGCCCATGTGACAAAGCAAAATGAAAAGAATGGGATGGTGCTGGGGGCCTGAGAGCCACAGTGAGGCAGAGAGATTGTAGGATGGAAAGGTGGAGGACAGTACCAACTGCAACACTGGAACCAAGGCGCCCGTCCTTTGCCCATCCATCCCACCATACATACACACATACCTACACACATATACACATGCACACCTACATGCATTCCACCATACACAGGTGCACACATGCATGTATACATGCATGCATGCAATTATCCATGCCTCCATCCTTTCATTCCTCCTTCCCTTCATCCATCCATCCTAACATACATGCATACATACACACATATACATACAATTAATTGTCCATGCTTCCATCTCTCTGTCCCTCCCTTTATCCATTCATCCCTCCACTCATCCAAATACATGTACATACATGCATACATACACATGAACAGGCAGGTAATTTTCCATGCTTCCATTCCTCTTTCCCTCCATCCACCCACCCCTCCTCCATCCATCCATCATGCATGCATCCATCCATCCATCCATTCTTTCATCCTTCCACTCACCCAACTGCCATATATGCATTCATCCTCCATGCCTCCTTCCGTCCTCCCATTCATTCCACCATACATGCATAGTTATCCATGCTTCCATCCCTTTATGCTTCCTTTTCTCCATCCATCTACCCCTCCTTCTATCATCCATCCATCCATCCATCACTTATCCATCTCTCCATTCATTCTTTCATCCCTCCTCTCATCCAACTACACACACATATATACATACAATCATCCATCCTCCATCCTTCCTTTCATCCATCCAAACATCCATCCATCCGCTGAACAAACCCATGACCCTGCCCTACTGGCATTCTCTTATTTCCTCTAACTAGCCCTTTTCTCTGACCTCCCAGCCCTCACACCCCCTCTTCCCTCTGGACCATCACCCGCCCCGCAACACGCACACATGCATGCTTAGCCAACTCTTGCTCTTTATTTACATCTCTCCTTAACAGGAACCTCACCCCACCTCCCCACCTACAGTAGGCTCCCCTGCTGCTGCCTCTCACATAAGGGCCCTGTTTCTTCTTCCTAACAGTCATCACAGCACGTCACTGAATGTTTGTCCGTGGGTGGGTTTGCTGATGGTACCTGTCTCCCTGACCAGACTAGAATCTCCACAAGGGCAGGGGCCAGGTCTTTCTTCAGCCGCAGCCCAGGGCACACCTGGCCCCCAGTGGGGGCTCAGGAAGAGTCACTACATGATGGCATCTGATGAGTTCAGAGAGAAACTCCTCTGTGCAAAGCACCGGGCCAGGTGTCTTGTAGGGATTTGCTCATGCATACAACCAAATATAACTGCCTCTTAAAGCTTACAATGTATTAGAAAGAGATAAAGAATGTGAATGAAGAATTTTAATGCAGGGTATGAGTCGTGAAAGAGGTGGAGAGGGAATGCAAAGGGGGGCCAGGTTTGAGTGCTGGCCCTGCCCAGCCCTAACTGCTTAGCATTGGATAAGCCACTCCATCTCCATGAACTTTAATTTCCTCACTGACGAAATGGAGCTAATAAAACTTGAGAGAGGAAAAAGAAACACTATTACCATGAAATTGCTTTAAATTGTTCAAATATATCTTCAGAGTTCTCTGAAAAGTTTTTTTTAAATAGATAAAATTATTGTAAGAACTGGAATCAATGTGATTTATTGATGCAATTTTTTAGAGGCAGAGCCAAGGACTAGCAATTAATAAACAACTAAACAGGTTTGTTTATGAGAGCCGAGCTTCTCATGGTATGACGATGACCAAACGAGACGAGGCGCACGAAGTCCACCTTGAAAGGACCCGACGTAGGGTCGACGTTCGACACGTCTCTGTTCTCTCATTCCGTCTGGGTGGCGTGGGGTGATCTTTGTTGAAGTAGTTAATGTTTAAACTAAGCTTTGAAAGATATAGAGGATTCTAATAATTTAACATCACAGATATTAGGCATAGTGTTTAGCACTTTAGTATACTCTTCCAGTTTCCATGGCCGCAGAACAACCTAGCCCAAAACATAATGGTTCGGAGCAGGGGTGTCCAGCCCATGGGCCGACACGCGGCCCAGGATGGCTCTGAACTCGGCCCAACACAAAATTGTGAGTTTAGTTAAAACAGTCTGAGATTTTTTTAATATGTAATCTTTATTTTTATATATGTTTTTATTATGATTATGTGTCTCAATGTATTTCATGTGTGGCCCAAGACAGCTCTTCTTCCAGTGTGGCCCAGAGATTCCAAAAGGTTGGACACCCCTGGGCCCCGTTCATTTCTTACACTCACAGATTCTGTGACTCAGATATGGACAGGGCACAGTAGGGAGAGTGTGTCCCTGCTCAGTGATGACTGAGGGCGCAGCTGGAAGACTCCAAGGCCAGGGGCCGAAATCATCTGAGGGTTCACACATGCATTCACATGTTTATGTTGATGCCGCTGTCATCTGGGGACCCCCCCGCCATTGCTCCTTCCCGCCTGAGCTGTTCCCACATCTGTGTGGACTAGATTGAACTTCCTTTCAACATGGTGGCTGGATTCCAAGCAAGAGCATCTGGAGCAAGAGATCCAGGTGGAAGCTGTCTCCTTTGGATGACCTAGCCGTGAAGGTCACACAGCTTCACTTCTGGCCTATTTATGCCGAAGAGCACATGGGATGGGAGATAAATATTGGCACCACCACCTTTGGAAAGATACGGCCTGATGCCTCTATTACCATGTGACCCGGACTATAGCCTATGAGGGAGACACTCTTCTTAATTCCATGTTAGAGAAGAAATTAAAGCTCAGCAAGGTCAAAATGTTGCCCGAGGCCATGCCTTCTAAGTAACAGAAGTCGAACTTGAACTCAGGCCTCAATGACTCCAAAGCTGACACCCTTATGCCCACTGCCTGCCAAACTTAGAACATAGAGGCCAACCGTGGGCTTTATTTCTTGAGACACTTAATTGGCCAGGTCCCTCTGGGATGCTGTCGGCACAGTGCCTTCGTGAATCATGGCTTGTTATGATAGCATTCCACCTGGGGCCCCACGCAAAGAGGGGCCTGAGGTGAGATGCAGGTTGTAAGTAATTCAACATGACAGGAAGAGCACATCACGTGGTCTGGGCATTAAGAGAGGAAAGGTTGGTTGGGGTTAGGTTAGGGAGGGACCTTGAACGCAGGCATGGAAATTTAGACTTTCCTGGGGCAATGAGGGGATTCCAAAGGTTCTGAGCAAGTCAGTGACAAAAATTAATCAAGAACAGTGGAGAAGGAGGGGACCACGTTGGGAGTCAGTGCATGCAGCCAGAGTGACAGACTCACTTAGCTTGTGGGTGGGGCCTGTGGGAACAGAGCAGCCTTGGTAAATGCAGGTGACGTCCCAGAGGAAGAGCCAAGGGACTTTGTAGGGGACAGGGAAGTGGAGCACCACAAAAGTTTCCAAGGGTCTGAGTGGAGGTGATCTAGTCAGGTGTGGGGATTTGGGGATGGGGGCGGCTATTAACTCAGAAAGCAAGAAGGAGGGTTTGGCAAGGACATAAGAAATGCCCAATATTTTCTGTTGGAGCTCAGGGAAGAGCCTGGGCAGACACGAGAGACTGTACAGAGAGACTGGGGTCAAAACCATTAGATTAGGCGAGGAGAGAATCAAACCCAGGGCTTTGGAAAACGAGAGGGCAGGCTAGTGCTTCTCAAACTTTGCCCTGTGGCAGAGTACTCCCAGAGCAAGTGGGGAACTCAGAGGCCCAGGGGCAGTGAATCGGGGTCTTTCTGTGCCCTAGGAGGCAGGAAGGGTGGGGGGAAGTCTGTGGGTTCACGAAGTTTCCAGGGAATTCTGAGACCCACCAAAGGGTAAGAACCACAGGCTTGAGCCCAAACTAGTTCTCAACCCCGGCTTGTGTTTGAACTATCTTTAGAAGTACCGACATCTGGGTCCCACCTACCCCAGGAGCCAGGCAGTCTCTGCCGCTGGCCTTGACCCCTGACCCCTGACCCCTGCATGTGCTCTTCCCTCCGCAGACATGGGGAGCTTCGAGGAGGGCGAGAAGCACCAGAGTGTCTCCCACGGAGAAGCCGCGGTCATCCGCGCCCCACGCATCGCCAGCTTCCCCCGACCCCAGGTGACCTGGTTCCGGGACGGCCGCAAGATCCCCCCCAGCAGCCGCATGTGAGCACCCTGCTCTGGGCGGAATGGAAGGAGGGGCTGGCCCTGGGAGAGGAGGCTTGGGGCCAGATAAAACCCCCAAATGCTGAGCAGGGCCCTATTCGCTGAAGCAGACTTGTATAACTCTTCTGGGAGGTAGCCAGACTGGGGACCTCCCAGATGACAAAGTTTGGTTTACGAGGGCCTTTCTGGGAATGTACGTGCGAAGACTTGGAGCCGGGACAGCTCAGTTGCCTTCCTGGGGAATCCCGGACGCCGGCTCCATTCTCAGAGGAGAACGGTTCTGCGTCCCAGAGCACTTCAAAAACCCAGACAGGCCAGACAGAAGCGCCGTCCCTGTGGCTGTAGGCCCAGGACTCAGGCCAGCGAGAGCCAGGGGGCACGGGGCACGCTGGCATGTCCCAGCAGAACGGGTGGCCCCTGGGTGTTCCCGGTGTGCGGATGTGGCTGGGTGTCCATGGTGTGCTGGGCCTCTGTGTGTTTTGGCTGCCCAGAGGCGCAGAGGCCAGGGGGCCCAGCAGGAAGAGAACACACGGCTCTTTCAGCCCTAACAAAACCCCTCTGTGTGGCCCAAGGCGTCGGTTGTGGCAGCCTGGCTTGTGGGCAGGAGCAAGGAGCCAGCACCTCCACAGAGGGCCAGTGGGGGTGGGGGTGCAAAGCATTTCCTCCCTGGACACACCCAGACCTCCTGATCCCCCTCAGGCTCCAGAACCAGCCCGGGCTTTCCCTCCAACACTCCAGCTTTCCCTACTCCCAGAAAAGGAGCAGGACTACCCTGTCCTGGTCTCCTGGGATGGCAGGTCGACTGTTGGTGGAGTCCATCCTGGTCTCTGTAGGAATCGGGAGCTGAGATGGACAGTTCCTGCCTTTGGGGACCTTGACATTTAGTGAGGGAAGCATAATAATAATAACAATGGCTGTCACTTATTGGGTGCCTGCTGTGTTCTAGGCCTGGGTTAAGCACACCCCACAATCACCCTCCTCTCTGAGACAGGTGCATACCTCCAAGGAAGAGAGGCTGTGTCCCCTTCCCTTCTCAGTCCCCAGAGTGCATGCTTCAAAAATAGGTGTGGAATGAGAGACCCCTACAACAACCCTGTGAGGCAGATAGTTGGATCCCCACTTTATGGATGGTAAAGTGAAACCCCCAAAGTTTAACTACTTTGCCAAATCTCACCACAGCTGGTTCTAGGCTTGCTGACTCCAGGGTCAGGGTCCTTGATTCCATCTTGCATAAAAATTATGTGAGAGGAGGTTCAAAGTTATGGGGGGGAATAGATGAAGTGATTGCGATTGGGAAGAATCGGTCCCCGTATAGTGATTCTCAACCTGGTGACCTATTGAAATCATTTGGGACAACTTAAAATATACTGACCTTTAGATCCTACCCCCCACACATTCTGCCCTCACTAAATAGGATGTACCCTGGCATCAGGATTTTTAAAAGTTCCCCAACGATTCTAATGTGCAGCCATAGTTCAAAACCACTGTCCTAGAATGTATCAGTTACCTACAGACATAGTAATGCTGTGTAACAAATGGTGTTTGTTTGTCACGATGAATCTGATGGGGGCTGGGCTCTCTCACTTGTCCAGGGTTGGCTGGCTATTGGCAGATTAGAATGGCCGGGTGACTCACCTGTGCTCCACGTGTCTCGCCCTCCAGCCAGCTAGCCTTAGCATCCTCTCTGGGCAACTGCGAAGGAGCAGGAAAAGAAGCAGAAACAGATTTTCCAAGCCTCTGCTAACTACTCATTGACCAAAGAAAGTCACATGGTAGCACTCAGACTCAAGAAGCAGAAAAACAGCCTTGGCTGGGGTGGCTCAGTGGACTGAGTGCCGGCCTGTGAACCAAAGGGTTGCCAGTTCTAGTCCCAGTCAGGGCACATGCCTGGGTTGTGGGCCAGGTCCCCAGTTGGGGGCGCGTGAGAGGCAACCACACACGGATGTTTCTCTCCCTCTTTCTCCCTCCCTTTCTCTAAAAGTAAAATATTTTTTAAAAGAAACAGACACTGAGTCTGCCTCTTGAATGAGAGGACCTGCTGTTACATGACAAAGGCTGTAGATACAGAGCGGGTGAGGAATTAGAGCAAAGCCCCAGGTTTGCAGGTGGCCTCCTGCTGTGTGAGGCCGAGCATACATATGTCCTTAAACCTAACTGTGGTTCGAGAAACCAGCAGAGTGTGGACAACCTTTAACAGCGAAAGTGAGGTTGAATCGTAGAATGCTATGCCACACAGGTGCTGAGACAGGTGAGTCCTGCCCCTTCCTAGGTCCCTTTTCTGAAGTTATGGCCCATGTCCGAAGTGTATCGACGGTGGCATCCTGCCAGCCACCCACTTGGACGTGGCTTCCTAGAGTGCTGTGTCGAGAAGGATTCTGAGGCCTCACCCAGACTCGTGGGAAAGAGCCCCAGGAAGGGTTAACAATATGTGCCTTGGCTGCGGGAGGGGACACAGTGCTGGGCCGTCACAGGCGAGACCCTGTCCCCTTCCTCACTCCCATCATCCCCCTTCCCGACACCTTTCCACCTCCTTTTCTCATTCCTGGCCTCTGTCCTCACCCCCTGTTCCTTCCCCACAGCCCCTGGCCCAGGACACAGCGTCTCAGGGAGCACACACAGGGGCACACCCCCGCCTTGCCACTGTCTCCGGCACTCTCACCAGACGGGAGCGCGCACTGTGGTGACGTTTATCTCAGCAATTACAGCCGAGTGATATTCATAACCGGAGGAAAGGTTCCTGGTGGCAAATTCTCTGGTGTCTCTTTGCCAGAGATACCGATCTGATGAATGCGATCAGCCAGAGGGGTGTGCGGGGTGCTGCTCCCACTGTCGGGCGCAGGCGGTGATTAGCGACAACACCTCCTCCATTCCCTGGTGCTCGCTGATGACTAGGAGACAAGACTCGTAACAAAGACGCGTGCTGGGGGCTTGGGGCAGGTTCTGGGATGATGTGTCTTATTCTTAATTAAATTATCAATTGAGCCCCCATGGAGCAGAGAAATTAGGCTGGCTTATTGAAGTACTGGATGCAAGGTGGGGTGCAGAGACCTAGTAAATTGAAACCAGAGGAGTATGGCTGAAAATAGAACCCAGCCCCTGCCTGCGCACTGAGCCCTGCCGGCCACAAGGCTCTGCCAGCTTATTTCAACATGGGTGCATCTGGGGGCAGCTGGCTGGACCCCTCCTGAGGGCCAGAAACAGCCTGTGCACTTTGGAAGTGAGGTCCAGGGTTGTTCCAGAACCATCTGTGGAGGGCTGTAAGCCCAGGGACCTTCCCTAGCCCCCTGCTGAGGGAGACGGAAGAAGGCCAAAGGCCCACTGTCACTTCACAGTCTCTCTGCCTCCAGTTCCACGCCACAGTCGGAACACAAACCCAGGCCCCATGGGCCCTGGTCCGGAGTAGTACCCTCTGATGCTAGTTAAAGCATTGCTAGCTGCAGAAACAGACTCCCAAACTCAGGGACTTGGCTCCATAGATGCCTATTTCCTGCTCATTTAAAGGCCCACCATGGGTGAGGGATGGGAGGGGTGGTCCCCTCCACAGTCATTTGAAAGCCCTGGGCTCCCCAGTTGCTCTGCTCTGACAGAGGGGCAGCAGGAACATGGGGGTCACTCAGGGGGGTCTTGTGGTCCAAGCCGAGAATCAGGGCACATCCCTTCCCCTATACCCCGCTAGCACAGCCATATTGCCCCACCTGGATGCAAGGGGGGCTGGGATGGGTAGCCCCTGACCTCCCAGCAGCCACCCCCCTCTATGGAGGGCACCCCTGAAGCTGAAGTAGACAGTGACTGTCTCTGCCTCCTCAGTATGCCACCCCACCTAGGACAGGGTATCTCAACCATGACACAATTGACATTTTGGGCCCCATAAATTTTCACTGTGTGGTGCATTGTAGGATGCTTAGCAGGATCCCTGACCTTTACCACTCATTGCTAATAGCAGCCCCACAGCCTTGACAGCCAGAAGTCATTCAAATATTGCCAGATGTCCCCTGGAGAGCAAAGCCATTCCTGGTTGGGAACCCCTGACCTAGAAGGATCAGCTGTAACAGAGACAAGTATAGCTAAAAGGAGAGAAGGCGGTGGGAGAGTCTTCCTGGTCAGGGAGAGGAGGAACTGGAGGTAGAAACCTTCTCTGGAGGCCAAAAGGGGGTCAGGACAGGCAGGTGCACTGGATAGTGGGACCAGGCCGTGTCCCATGTGCTCTGCTACTGAAAGCTGCCTTCTTCGGCCTGCTCCCACAGTGCAATGGCAGTGAGGGGGGCCGGGGACTGGTCCAAGTGCACACCTCTCATTAAATTAGCCCTGACCTTGGGCTGTGTGCCAGGTAAGGGCTGTGTGTGAGAGAGAGGACACCTCAGGCCAGATGGGGACAGAACTGAAGCATCAGCAAGAATCAGAACCCCTCGCCCTCGGGGCTGGAAGGAACTCGCCCACGCATGTGCCCCACCCCTGGCACAGATGAGGAGACTGAGGCCCAGGTAGAAGGAGGTCCAGCCTTACAGGCCAGGGCCAGAGTTCCATTCCCGAGCTTCCCCTTGCCCCGGCCAGAGCCCAGACTCCCTCCCCACACCCTTGCCCACCTCACAAACTCCACTAAAGGATGGGGGCCCTGCAGGAGACTTCCAGGTGGGAAATGGTCATCATCCCTGGCCCATTTTGTTGCTTTTTAACTATGTTAGCCTTGCTCTATCCCTCCTCCCATCGCCTCATCAGCTGGAAGTCACAAGAGCTTTCCAGAAAAAAGAAGTGGACATTATTAGGGTGCCCATGAATTGGGGCAGGAGGGCTTTGCCTCCCTACTTCTAGCCCTCTGCTGAGAACTCCCCCAAACTGCACAGAAACTGCCCCCCCCAAAAAAAAAAACCAGGAGAGGCTGGGAGAAAGCAGGCTGGAGAGGCATTAGCGTGGCTGTTTATTTGAGAGCTTGTTTAAAACTCTGTAACATTCACCTAATGGGAAAATTTGAAAAGAATTCAACTGGATTTGTCCTTGTTAAACTAACATTAAGCATGTTTAACAGCTGTCTCGGGCACATCACATTAAAATCCAGAGACAGACTTGACAAACTAATGGTCGCGTTTGTCATCGGGAGAATGGGTGCGAGGAGATGACAGGCAGAGCAGCCTGGGCAGTGCCCCGGTGCTGTTTCACCCACATCAGATGGGGTCCCCAGCGCCCCGCCTGGACAAGCCCTCCTTCCCGCCGGCAGACCCGAGTACTGAGGGGCTGTGTGATGGGGGCCAGCAGAGAGAGCTGGACTGAGAGCAAACGGCCCATGTCTGCACCCCACTGCCCGGCAACCTCCTTTTCCCCTCTGCACCAGCCTAGCCGGTCCACTCTGTGGACCAGCTTTGGGGAGGTAGAAACTGTTGCCATAAAAGGGGGCTGCTGGAGGATGTGAACCCCAGAAGTCTGTGTTACTGGTGGCCTATGGCCTTTGAATCAACTAAACAAATTCAGGATTAAGTTAAGGCACTAAGTCTGGAATGGTTCTGCTCATTTCTAAATTTATTATCATTGCTCATCATTCATTCACCATTCATTCATTCATTCAAGGACATTTCTTCCAGTGTCTGGATGCTCCTGGTACATCCCCAGAGATGAGACCGCCACACACACACACACACACACACACACACACACACAGAGCCATCGATGCTGTGACAGGACAGGACAGAATTCTGAGGGACCTTGTGGGAACAGCCCCCAGCCTGGGTTTGGGGTGGGGACAGGGTGACCTCACATGGACGGCAGTCTGGGACCTCTGGACATGGGCTGTATTTGGGTCTGGTCCCCAGCGCTGGCAGCATGCTCTCTGCAAACTAAGTGTGGGTGGAGTTCAGGCATAAGTGGTTCCGGGAGGTGGGCTGGAAGAGGGGCTCTGGAAACCACCAGTTTCGTGTCCTCGCTCCCATCCCTGGATGCTGAGAACCCCTCGAGCTCCGGTCAGATGAGTTCTGTTCCCCTTCCCAGAGCCATCACCCTGGAGAACACCCTTGTCATCCTGTCAACGGTGGCTCCTGACGCAGGCCGCTACTACGTGCAGGCTGTTAACGACAAGAACGGGGATAACAAGACCAGCCAGCCCATCACTCTCGCCGTGGAGAGTAAGTAAGCGGCAGGGTCTGGGACTGCTGCGGAGCTTATCATTAAATCTTGAGAATGGGACTCCAGGGGGTCATGAGGAAGATGGAATGGTGCTGGAGGGGGAGGCTGGGGGAGCACAGGGGAGGAGCCCTCCAGAGGAGGGGGAGCTCCAGCTGGGGTGCAGTGTCAGAGCCAAGGCAAGGGGGGGCACTGCATTTGGGCCCCACTCCCATGCATCAAGAGAGGGAATGGCTAGCTTGGTGGCCAATGGGGCCACTGGAGGGTCCGGAAGGGTGTGGAGTGCAGGAGAGAGTGTGCATGCAGGGCTAGCCATCCCAGGGCTCAGGTGCAGACAGGGAGAACACGCCAGGCGCGGGAAGCTCATTTTTGAACAAATAGACTAACTGCTTGTATTCAGCCAACATGTAAAAGTTCTGCTTCTACTTGGAACTGGGCCATCCTCACTGATGGTGACACAGGCCGCTTGCTACACTCCTGTCCGGAAGTGCCTCTGTGTCCGTCCCCAGAGACCACCCAGTGCCCAAGAAGAGAAAGGCGAAGCCCTCCCCAGTGGCAGGTGCAGAGGGTAGCAGATTAAAAGGGAGGCTCTTTGAGTTTCCTTTGGCAAAGAGGCATTTGTCCAGTTAACACTGAGCCGTGAAGGAAATGCTGGGCTGTCCTCCCTGGCCAGGCTGACCCCCTTCCTCCCTGCTCCACCCCTGGGATGAGAAGGTGGGTACCACCCCAGCAGCTGGCCCAAGCCAGGAATCCCAGAGTGTGTGGGATGAGGCCAGAGCTTCCCGCAGCAGCTGAGCAGCCACACAAGCTGGGGGAGCCAGATGTTTACATCTCTTCACATCTGTACCACCCCTGCTCCAAACCGAGTCTCATTTATCATCCATGGTCGCTCGAGGATGCGCCACCAGCAGCAAGATGAGGGTGTGGGCCAGCATGGGGCCTCCCCCTGTTCCTCCTCTAATCCCAGCCTCTGTCTGTCTGCCAGGGCCTGGAAAGCCCAGAACATTTCCCAGACTCTTCCATCCCCATTCCTGGGCCTTCCAAGTGCTCACAGAACCCCCTCCCATTTCTGCAGAGTTCTCTTTCCTCCACAGCAGGTTCCAGTCTGCCTAGAAAGAGACCTGGATGCAGGGAAGAGAGTTCCCTTCTGGGTACTGACCTATCAGGGTCACAGGTGTAACCTTTGACATTGACCTGGGCCCAGGGTCACAGTGAGGATGCTGTTTGTGTGGGAAAAGGAATTTAATCACCAGAAGATGTTTTTCCCCATATATTTTCCAGCGACCAGAATACCTAGAGTGTAATGGGGTTCCGTCATTGATTGGATTCATGGTCCAAGTCAAGGCCAGCCATCTTCCTGGGTGACTCAGTTTACCATGAAACCGGAGGTTGGAGCCTCCCGTTCTGCCTTCCTCCCCCAGCACTCAGCTCTCCTGGCCAACTGCAGGGATCATTCACGCTCTCTCCACGTTAACACCCACAACCCTCCAGCTGGCCAAGGGAGAGAGGCAGGGCTCCTCCACACCCCACGTCTACCAAGCCTCCCCCAGTTGTCTGTTTCTCCCACCCCATCGCCTCTTGCCTCCTGCTCTCAGGCAGTGATTTGTATGGGATGGAGAGCGGAATCAGCTGATTCTCAGCTAATTTCTCCTCCCACGAGTGACTATGCTTCAAAATCCTGTTTTTGTCACTGACCCAAATCCCCAGCCTGCCTGCCTGCCAGCCAGTGTGCTAGGAGCAAATGCTGCTTCTCCCGCCACTGGCTCAGCTCACTTATCTCCCTGCCCCCCAGCCTCGCCCCTCTCTCTGCTTGCTCCCCTCACCGCCTCTCCCCTTCTCTGTCAGGGCAGTGCAGGTTGTCAGCAGCACCCCCATGCCCCCCAAACCCGTGCTCTTCTCAAACAGAGGAGAGAGCCAGTGACCCCAGGCATTGCCCCTGCCCAGGTGTAACCCTGGTGACCCCACACAGGCAGTCGCAGCTCCTGAAAAGTCCGTGGCTGGTGGCAGCCCCACACCTAACGATCAGACCTGCACTGCCCAACAGAAATATAATGTGAGCCACGTACGTTATTTAAAATTTGCCAAATACCCTGATTTTTAAAAAAGGGATAAGAAATAGGTGAAATTAATTCTATTAATATTTTACTTAACAGCATAACTCAAATAGTACCATTATAACATACAATCAATATGGGAAAATATTAATGAGCTATTTTACATTTTTTCATACCAAGTCTTTAAAACCGGTGTATATTTTATACTTCCAGCGCTTCTCAATTTGGATGCAAAATTTTCATCTGAAATATGTGACCCGTATTTAGAGGTCACCAAATTTACTGCTGAAAAGGTGGAGCCACGCGCCAGGTTGTTCCACACTTACCTAAAAGTATTCTAATAGCTGATTTGGGGGCCTGTTTTTAATTAAATGCAAATTATCCAAAATTAAATCCCATTGAATCAAAGAGGCATGGGTCACAGTTCAAGAGCTCGCAGCCACCTGTGCTAGATGGGGGAGGTCGGCCCCCTGCCCCTGGGCAGCTGGACCCTGCCCAGGATGGAAGCAGCTAACCCCCTCCCGCCACCGCTCACTCCACCTGTGCCCATGGTGAGTCGTGTGGTCCATGAGCCTCAGTTTCCTCATCTGTGACATAAAGCCTGTGGCAAAGTGTAGCTGGGAGGAGTAAAGGAGGTGACTCTGGGCGAATGGACCTCAGTGGGTGTCCCTCATGCCTGTGACCAAAATCACGCTGGGGCAGCAGGACCCAGCTGTGCTGCTATGTGAGGAGCCCCTGTGCTTCCTCCCGCCCCGGGCGGTCCACTTCAGGAGCTCTCCCGGAAGACGCCCTCCTCCTTGCTCTGGTTTGCCCCAGATGTCCCCGGGCACAGGCAGGCAAATCCCCAGGAGGAAGGACAGTCTGTCATGTATTGAGCACCTACTGTGTGTTGGTAGTCACACTCATCCCAGACCAAGGTGTTGAACCAGGTCTTCCTGAACCCCAGGCCCTCCTTCACTGGGTCCAGGGTCCCCAGCCCCTGCCTGTCCCTCCCCCCGAGTCCCACAGGCTGTCACCTGGGCCTGGACATGAGCTTCAGGGTTCCTGGGGTGGGGTGGGCAGGTCAGCCGTCCCTCTACTCTCCCATAGCTAACAAGCCAGCCCAAGGCCCTGGGGCGGCCTCATATTCTTAAACTCTGAGGGCTCTGCCTTCCCAGCTGCGCTGTGGGGCACTGCTTGGGCCCTGTCTGTCTCCTCCTCACCCCATCAGTCTGGGCCCTGGTACCTGTGCGCCCAGCATATAACAAACAACGCAGGGCACACTTTTATGGATTCAGCTATATCAGCAGCTTTCAATCCAATTGCTCTTTATGGCACCTACATGAGGCTTTTATATTGTTGCAATTATTTTGTTTTATATGCTTCCTTTTGTCCCCCCCACTTCATTTTACTTTATTTTTGACATTTTATTCCCATTTGACCTGGGCCTTTACCAGCCAGGCCTGGAGGCCAGGCAGGAAACCCTGCCTGGGGCGGACCAAGGTGGCAGTGGAGCCACGGCGTGCCCTCCCCTTAAAGGATGACTGACCGCTGTCACCCAGGGCTATTATGCCTGTCACTAGGGCCTGCCCCCTCCCAGCCTCCCAGAAAGGGGCCAACTAGATGGATTCTTTTGGTGAGAGAAAAAGTCCTCAGTTGTATTTTCAGGAGCCAGGAGCAGATGCCCAGGGAATATTGGAGTTTCTGCCAGGATTGGGCCCACACTGACCCACAAAGATAAGAACGAGGCCGCTTCTTACAGGAAGTGTTACTGCCTGTCTTAGGAGTACTGGGGCACCGTCTGTTTCAATAAAGCCCACTCACGATCGGTCCTCACTCATTTCACCATTGACCCTGGGGTGGTACAATGACAGTTCCAGCCGTCTGTTCACCTGGCAGATGTATTCAAGCACCTGCTCTGTGCCAGACGTCGTCTCGTGCTAGAGACGCGGGGGGTGAGACTGCGTCAGCCCAGGCCCCTGTAGCAACACCACACACCGGGAGCGCCCACACCGACATTTGCATCTCGGAGTTGTGGAAGGCCGAGGTCGGGCTTCCAGCAGCCAGCTTCTGGTGAGGGCTCTCTTCCTGGCCTGCAGATGGCCACCTTCTCACTGTGTCCTCACCTGGCAGAGAGCGAGAGAAAGCTCTGAAGTCTCTTCCTCTTCGACCCTCCCTGGTGGCTTCATTTAGCCCAATTCCCTCCTAAACATTCCATCCCCAAATACAGTCTCATGGGGGTTAGGGCTTCAACATGTGAATTTGAGGTGCAACAACTCAGGTGCAAGCAAAGATCCATGAGTTTCATGTCCCAAGGACTGTATGAGTTGCCTGAGGCTGCTGCGATAGAATTTTATCCTCTCGCAGTTCCGAAGGCCAGAAGGCTGAAATCAGGGCGTCCGCAGGCCCGAGATCCTTCCCTGCCTCCCCAGGCTTCTGGCGGCTGCTGCCAACCCCTGACATTCCTTGGCTTACAGATGCACCACTCCAATCTCTGCCTCTGGCTTCCCCTGCCTCCTCCCCTGCATGTCTGTGTGGCTGTGTCTAAATTCCCCTCTCCTTATGAGGACATGTCATATTGGTTCTAAGGCCCACCCTGTGCAGGAGGACCTGATCTTACCTTGGTGACATCTGCAAAGACCCTTTTTCCATTTATAACTGTGGACATGGATTGGGGGCAGGGAGAGGGGTACTATTCAAACTAGTACAAGGAGTTTGCATTCTGGTGGAAGAGGTAGAAAACAGAGAAGCCAATGAGATAAATGCAGGTGCAGGGAAGGATTTGGGAGGCTAAGGACAGTATGAGAGCGTGAGGGCCAGGTGTGTTGGCAGGAAGAGTAGGGAAGGCCCTGGGAGGTGTCCCATGGGCCCTCCGTGGACCCCATGCAGAGACCATCAGCAGAGGAGGAGAGGTGAGGGGGTCCCTGGGGTCCCCTCCAGTGTCTGGAGGTTCAGCTCAGGCTGCTTGGGTGGCTGCCTGTGGCCACCTGTCCCACTACACAAGGACAACTATCTCTGTGACATCGGCCTCTAAAGGGGGCTGGGCAGAGACAGGATTTCCGAGCTCTGTCCTCAGCTAACACCTGACCTCTCCCCAGATGTAGGGGGTCCTGCAGACCCCATCGCTCCAACCATCATCATTCCTCCCAAGAACACCAGCGTGGTGGCCGGGACCTCGGAGGTGACCATGGAGTGTGTAGCCAACGCCAGGTGGGCAGTGCTTCTCCCGCTCCCTGTCACTCTTAACTCCAGAGGCTGCTCCTGACCCATGGGCTTCCGGGAGACTGGTCGAAATTTAGAAAGGCCCAGGAGTGTCATAGGAGGACCCATGATGGGAGAAAGGGTATTTAGCCCAAAGGAAGGATGGCGGGTGGCTACGCCAGCTACTGCCACAGGGTTATCGGAAACAAGCAGGGCTGGCTTGCTCTCTGTGGCTTGAGAGGAGACGCCAGGCTCCGAGTGGAAGTTATGGGGCAGCAGGTCTCAGCCCAGGATACTGGGGTCGGGAAGTACTCTTACTTCCAGCCCTCAGCGGAGCCTAGAGAGGGGCAGGGCCCCCTGCCCACGGCGCCCGCCTTGCAGGCAGGCGTGTGCAAGAGGGAGGCTGCGCTGGGAGACACCTCCCACAGTGGGCTTTGCAGGAGGGCAGACCTGCCGTCAGGTACAATCAAGGCCCCTTCCTAGCCATACACACCCCTCACTTTCTCACACAGGAAACAAATAATTCCGCCCTGTGTGGGTGCTATGCTCACCAATTTGCCACACAACCTTTTTCTCCCAACAACTTCCCAGCATAGATGTCACTACCCTGAAGCCAGGAGAGAGCAAGCAACCTGTCCGAGGTCGCCCAGCTGGCTGACAGCAGGATTGCAATACAACAGGCCTCCCCGAGGCCCATGTTCGCTGGCATGCACTGGGCCTCAGTCTCCTGGGCTGTGAAACGGGAATAATCCGAGCACCTGCCTCACCAATAAGGTGTGTAGGCGGAGTGCTGAGCCCAGCCTGCCCTGGCGCCTCGTAAGTGCTCAGGAAGGATGATGGATGTGATGGGTGGGGAGTCAGACCAGTGACCCTGAAGGAGATCACTTCCAGCTGATTCCCAGAGAAAATGTCCCCGTAGCAGGGTTTGCGTTCCTCAGAATCCAAGTTTCTCCCGAGTGTGGGGAAGGCCACCAGGATGGATGGAGGACATGCAGCAGGTGCGGCAAGGATGCAGAGAAGGCCCGCAGGGAAGAGCCTGCCTAGTGTCACTTGAGCCATTGTTGCCCCAACTTATTTGACCACGGAACCCCTCTTTCCTGGGACCATTCTGAACACCTTGTGCAACTAACACAGACCCCCCCAACCCCCACCTTTGGCAGATTGGTCCTTGGGGATCTGCCAGGTACTAAACAGGAGAGATGAACAAACCCAGACTCAGGGGCCTTGGGGTGCTGGAGTCAGCAATGGTGGGAAAGGGCGCAACCCCCACCCTCACCCCATCCAAGGTGGGAGGCAGGTACCTCCACCCACCTGCCTTTGTCTCCCCATCTCCAAAGTTTGGGTACTTCTCTCACATTCCTCTTGTCACTTCCCTCACCTTTAACAGTCTCCTGTCCAGCTTCCCTGCTCTTGAGAGCCCTGGGCAGTGAGTTATTCCCTCACAGAAATATACAGCCTGTTCCAGGGCTGTATCTGCATTCATGCATTCACCTTCACCCCAGCCCTGGTGAGCACGGTTGCCCCATTTTACAGAAGAAGAAACTGAGGCCCAGGGCACTGAAGAAACTTGCCCGAGGCGTGTACCTAGAACTCAGGCACACTCAGCACCCCGCCCTGCCCTCGGGCCTCCGGAAGCCCCTGTGAGTGAGTGCCTGCTCCCTGCCCCCACCAGGCCCCTGATCAAGCTGCACATCATTTGGAAGAAGGATGGGGTGCTGCTGTCAGGTGGCATCAGCGACTACAACCGCCGGCTCACCATCCCCAACCCCACAGGCAGCGACGCGGGCTTCTACACGTGCGAGGCCGCGCTGCGCAGCAGCAGCGTCCCCTCTGTCATCCGTGGAGCCTACCTGTCTGTGCTGGGTGAGACGGGGCAGGGCCGGCGGGGGCCCCCAGGGGCAGGGGCAGCGTGGCTGGGGCCTACTTAAAGGGGGATGCAGGCAGAGGCTATATGAGGAGGAGCGTGGCTCTGAGCCCGTCCCCTGTCTTCCTTCCGCAGAGCCGCCTCAGTTTGTCAAGGAGCCGGAGAGACACATCACAGCGGAGATGGAGAAGGTGGTGGACATTCCCTGTCGGGCCAAAGGTAACCCAGTGGGCGGCATGGATGGCAGTGGGGTGGCAAGGGCCCCAACCCCTCACCCTCACCTGTCACGGACTTTTCTGAATCGAGCCTCCTCCCCAGGCACCCAACTGAGCAGAGAGCCGGCCTGGCTGTGAGCAGACACCCAGGAAACAAACAGGCCAAATTACCGTAATCTCTGGACTGGGAATCGACCTGCGTTGCCATAACTCAAGGGTTACAAATGAACCCAAATTACTGTTATTTCAGAATAGGTGACAGACCCAAATTGCCCGTAATTTGAGAGCTGTAGACACTGCTGAATTACCGTGATGTTAAAACTACGAGAATGTGGGTGCCTCAGAGGCTCCACCCAGTTTCTGGGCTATTCTGTCCCCTCCCCGCAACGCACCATTTCTACTTAACCCCCCTTGTCCGAGCTCCTGGATGATTTCTGCTCTTCTCACCCCCAACCCTCCTTCCTCCCATTGCAGCTGAGCCCAAACAGAGCCTGAAACACAGGTGAACTCGGGGTGCCATGTGGGGCATGATCTAATATTGAGCTGAACGCAGTTCAGGCAGGAGGGAGAGTGACAGCTCTCCCACGGGGCAGGTGGGGGAGGCAGGATTCATTCATTCATCCCACAAGCCTTTTTGTGAGGGCTCATGCCATGCTGAGCCTGTCCTCGGAGCTGGGGAAGACCCAGAGGGGGCCAAGCAGCCAGACCCCGGCTTGTAGGGAACTGGCCTTCCTTTCCCGTGTGGGGAGCAGAGAAACCAATAAGCAAATAAAGATGCCTTATTTTGTTTCATCTAAAAATGCCACGGGTTGTAAGACGCCCCATTATTTTATGTACCACTAAGAAAGAAAAAAGACCGCCAATTAAATTATGACATCCTGTCGATTGTGAGACACGTCCTGATCGCAGAGATGTTACAGCAGGAAGAATGTGCGCTATCAAGTGGGTGACACGCGGTTTTGTGGAGTGTCAGGGTGAAGCGTGCTGGGGAGGAAAAGCGGCGGGCTCAGGGGGCGAGGAGCCAGGGCGTGCTCTTCTGAACGGATGTGAATGTGGGGAGCGCTCCGGGGAAATCGAGTTACAGCAGAGAGGCCCAGAGGGAGAGCGGGGAGGGGTGGGGGTACCCGTGGGAAGGGTGTGCCAGGCTGGGGGTGCAGCTTGGCAAGGCCGAGAGGCAAGGGGAGCCCCTCAGTGCAGACCAGGCAGGAGGGGGCTGCTGAGGGCCCCCGAGGACCCCTGGTCCCCACTGCATGCTCCTTGACATGGGGCTCCGTGGTCGAGTGCATCTGGGAAACCAGCCCCCAGCTGGAGGTTCCAGAGTACCCAGGAAGCTCTGCTAAACATTGAGAAAAACACACAGTTTGTCCAATCCAGCATTCCCGAGCTAAACTAACCCCGGGGTATTTAAAATTTTCTTGAAATGCCTACCATATAAGAATTTGAGAATTGACACTCTGAGGACAGCCTCCCACTCTCCCAAGGCCACGAGTGCCCGTCTGAGAAGGTTCTAGAGCCCAGCTCTCCCAGGGACGCCCTCACAGGCTCCCGGCCTCCATGTACGCGCAGGAGGCAGCTGACTGCGGGTCCCCCTCTCCCCCAGGTGTGCCACCGCCCTCCACCACCTGGTACAAGGACGCGGCCGTGGTGGAGGTGGCAAGGCTGAGCCGCTTCCGGCAGCGCGGGGACGGGGGCCTGCAGATCAGCGGGCTGGTGCCTGACGACACGGGCATGTTCCAGTGCTTTGCACGCAACGCCGCCGGTGAGGTGCAGACGTCCACCTACCTGGCCGTCACCAGTAAGTCCTTTCCTGCCCTTCTCCTGAGCGCGTCCTACCCAGGACTAAGCTCTGCTCCAAGCCAGGGGCCTCTCGAGAACAGAGACAGGATCCCAGAGGACTGTCCCTCGGGCAATCGCCAGGGTGCCACAAGCCACTTATGCCCGATGCCGCCGCAGCCCCTCCCCCAATGCCGGAGGAGGCCTCTGGTCCCTACCTTGTCCTCTTAGTGACATGTTCCCAAGAACACATTCCCTGGATCTTTGAGAGATGCTTGGGTGTTTCAGCTGTCCCCCGTTCCCTCCCTGGCAGGCTGCCGCGACCCTGCCCCAGCCAAGCCAACCTGCTCGCTTCTCCAAAGAGGAGAACCAGCACTTTATCCTCAGCTCCCCAGCTGGCAAATCCCGCCCCCCCGGAATCTCTTTGGGGGTGATAGTAGCAGCCCTGCCCACTTAATGGAGCTGCCTCAGCCCTCAGATGACATCACAAGTGGCCATGCGGAAGCTCTGTGCAAACGCCAGGTCCTGCTGGGCCCCTCCTCTCAGCGGCAGGGCCGCTCCCCAGGACCCACAGAGGCCACGGTGGGGGAAGGTGCGGGGAGCTGGGCCTGCTCCGCAGGTGCGATGGGTGGGGCAGCTTCGGAGGAGCTGGTCTGTGTGTCAGCCCTGCACCTGCACACGCCTGGCCGGGTGGCTCCTTGAGGGAAGGGAGACAAAAAAGAGTCTGTGTTAACACCTGAGGAACCACAGCTCACCCTGGCGATGGGCTCTCCAGGGCCGAGCCTTTCAGGAAGCGGGTGATGTTCTCCAATTGGCAGACATCACTGTTTCCTGCTTAAGAAACCAGAGCCCCAATGTCATGTTCAGTGAAGGATGGATCCATTTACCTTCTCAGGAGGGTGTTATTGGGAGTCCTCAGATCCCCCGACATGGAGGCTTGAGAATCGAGGCAGGGTGGGAACTGGTGTCACTTGGGTCCCTCCACAGGGTGGGTGACGTGGGGAGCCCTCGGGGAATCCCATCAAGGCACCTGCGTCCTTCCCCACTGGGGACCCACCTGGCCGGAGTAGCAGAGGCAAACGAGAACCTGGCCCTCTGGCCCTGGGGGCTCCTCCAGGGTGCAGCTAAAAGACCCTCTGTCTCCACCCGCAGGCATCGCCCCCAACATCACCAGGGGCCCCCTGGACAGCACAGTGATCGACGGCATGTCAGTGGTGCTGGCTTGTGAGACATCGGGGGCTCCCCGGCCAGCCATCACGTGGCAGAAGGGTAGGTGAGGCCGAGCCGCTGTGGAGGCCACGGGATGGTCCAGGGCAGCCCGCAGCCCTCAGCCCTCAGCCCTCAGCCCTCAGCCCTCAGCACTGGAGCTAGCCAGGGCGGGCTCCCATGCACAGGTGTGAGGGTTGCACCCTGCACAACTCAAGAGGGCGCCTGTCACACACAGTGAGCACCACCTGCCGCCCTGCCAGGCTCCAGGTGCAGCTCTGCGTCTTCTGAGACCTGTGACCTTGGCTGAGGTGTCTCCTCACTCTGAACCTCAGGGCCCCCATCTGTAGACAGGACAGCATGCTTCAGGATGGCAGGGTAGATGGAAGAGCATGTGAAAGGCCCGCACGGTGCCTAGGAAGGGGCATGGCCTAACAAACAGCAGCTGTCTGCTGGTTAATATTACATTACGAGGGTGGTTGGTGCCGGTGGGAGGGCCCCAGACACCTGAGCCAGCAAAGCTCGGCCATCTACCTGAGCCCACCCACCTGTGTGCCTTCTCTCCCCTCTGTGTTGCACACTCGCCTGCACAACTCACCCCGGGGACACACACACAAACACACGTGTACACACACACAGTCGGTCCCTCAAGCCTCTGTTCAGATGAACCTTCTCACCTAGCCCCCGTGCCCCAGGCCCTCCCCACAACCCCTCCCTGCTCTATTTCCCCACCTTCTAATCAACAAGATAACTGATTTTGTGTATTGCCTGTCTCCCCACAAAGGCAGGAGTTTCAGTTTTGCCCACTGCTGTCTCCCCAGGGCTTACAACAGAGTCTGGCACATAGTAGGTGCTCAATAAATATTTGTGGCGTGAATGTCAGCACATCCTGGTGTGTGCCTAGACACAGAAATAAACACACCCACTTACCATGCTCACTAGTTCAGTGAGCCTGCACAGGTGTGCAAACAGATACACTCACCCACAGGCTCACACCTGCAGAGCTCCCTCGTACATGCAGGTGGGGTTTTCTGTAAAATAGAGACTGTTACAAAAACCCACACTCTCAGGCTCTCTCACACATGGCACTTCCCCTCTCTGTTTCTCTCCCTCTGTCCCTCTCTCTCTAGGCACCAGGCCTCCCTAGGTCCCACTGCACAGCGAGGTCTGTCCTGGCCACAGCTGTCCCCTGTCCCTCTCTATCCCACCCCCACTGCTTGCTGCTGCCACCCCTCTCTTCCTTCCACCCCCTGAAGGTGACCCTCCAGAAGCATCCTCTACAGGATGCCCATCACCACCTTGTCAGAGCTGTCTGCCCCTCCCCCACAGCCCAGGTGCCTGCTGCAACAGGAGATGGTCCCTGGCCATCTCTGGTGAAGGGCAGACAGTGTGGTGGGTGGGAGACATCAGGAGACCTCGGATCCAGGCTGCCTGCTCTGTGATCAGGTGCCCTTGCACCTGTCCCCAATCGGAAACCTCAGCGTCCACCGCAGCCTAGTCACCTCCCCCATCCCAGCACTCCCAGCACTTCTAACCTGGGAGCCTGCCTGCCACCACCCACCCCAGAGCAGGAAGGGCTACAGCCTGAGCCCACCCACTGCATGCTGTCCGCAGGGGAGCGCATCCTGGCCAGCGGCTCTGTCCAGCTGCCTCGCTTCACGCTCCTGGAGTCGGGCAGCCTGCTTGTCAGCCCCACGCACATCTCTGACGCTGGGACCTACACCTGTTTGGCAACCAACTCTCGGGGGGTCGATGAAGCCTCGGCCGACCTGGTCGTGTGGGGTGAGTATGCAGAGCAGGAGCCTGTTACACGTCTCTGTGTGAGAGTGTGCCAAGCACACTCGATCCCCCCACAGAACACACATGCCACCAGCACCTCCATATCCCCGTGTCTATCCAGCCAAGGGGCTTCTTACGAGAGGAACTTGGAAAAATTAATTCAGAGGGGAGGGACTAGGAAGGCCAAGATTCCGTGGCTGATGCCATGTGATCGAGGGGGCTCCTGCCGTGCTTGGCCAAGTGAAGCGAACATAGAGGTGACAATGGACAGCTGCCTTCATATACTTTAGGCCAGAAACCAGCAAGCTTTTTCTGTAACAGCCAGATAGTAAGTATTTAGGCTTGTGGGCTGGACAGTTGCAACTCCTCAGCTAACTGCTCTGTTTCATCAAGAAAGCAGCCATAGACGGTACTGACCATCAGGCGTGGCTGCATTCTGGTACCAGCGTGCTCGCCCAGCCACCCCCCCCCAGCAGACTTGACCCCCACACTGTCCTGCTTTAAGGAAACATCTTGAGTCCTTTCCAGCTCTCTAACTGCACCTGCTGGGACCGGCCCCCAAGACAGACATACATGTGGGCTCCTGTCTGAGCTGGGGGCGGTGGCCAACTGCTGAGCAACACATTAGACCAGGGACCAGGCAAGCCCCTTTTACCTCGGCTGAACCACCAATGTGCTGGGAATACAACCCTGGTCCTCCTCAGGTTTTCAGATTTTTTAGCCCTCAGATGGGTGTGTGGGAGCGAAATGAAATGATCCCCCACTGTGAACGTGGCTCCCAGGAACGCAGGTAACATGGAAGCACGTTCCTTTTTATGTGCTGGGACGTTCACTGTGGCCTACCTGTTCACCTGTTGGTCTGCCCCTCCGCCCACAAAGGCAGCCGCACAGGCTGGCTCCCCCGCAGACACCTTCCCCCCCACCCGCTCCCCACCCCCGTGAGTCCGGAACCCACGCCCCTGCTCACCTCACCCACGCCCTGCTGTCTTTCAGCCCGGACCCGCATCACCAAGCCTCCCCAGGACCAGAGTGTCATCAAGGGCACGCAGGCCTCCATGGTGTGTGGCGTGGCCCACGACCCCCGAGTGACCATCAGGTACTCCCTCTGCTGTGGCCCCAGGGAGGCAAAGGGGAAGGGCAGCCGTAGGGCTAGGCGGGTGTCGTGTTGGCACCGAGGAGCCAAGTATAGCCCAGGGGGCCAAGGAACTTCCTTAGAGGGATGATTCACAGAGCTGGTGCTGAGCTGAGGAGTACGGCTTACTGAGCAAATGCCTTGGGGCCCAGCAGGCCCAAATTAAACAGGGCGGTGTCAGAGGGGAGAGGGAAAGGGAAGGGGTGTGGGCTGCTCTGGGGCAGGGTGGTGGCGGGCAGGCTCCCAGCCTTTGAAGTGCTGGGATGGAGGAGGGAAGAAGGAGGGGGAAAGAGGCGTTGGGAGCTGCTGGCTCCCCCAGACCCTCTGCTCCCTAAGGGGATGGCAGAGAGGTCTCGGTGAACAGGTGCCGGAGAAGTGATAGGGCCTGGGCAGGAGGGCCTCAGAGAGACACCGTGAGGGGAAAGGGCCCACATCGAGGCCACCCCCACCATCCACCAGGGGAGCCGGGACCTCAGCAACAAGCTTTGGAACCCGCTGAAGAGGCCCCTGGGACGGGGAGCCCAAGACAGGAGCAGCCAAGAAAGGCTGGAAAGGCAGGACTCTCCAAAGCTTGGGATGAGGACACCTGGGGGACTAAAACCAGGAGAAAATTGCCCTTTTGGGCTCTCCTTTGAGCTCTGGTATGCTAAGTAAAAATTTTAACTGCTTCCTTAGAAATAAATTTTCCCTCCACATTGCTTATGAATTTTATGGGTAATACCACTGACAAACAACTGGCCTGGACTTTGGGAGGGGCCTGGCAGATGCCACTCAGAGCAAGGGGCCCTCCACACCAGACAGCTGCGTCCTGGGGCGCCATCTGGTGGCGGCTGGGCATGTGACAGTCTACCGCCACACCACAGGGACCCTGGAAGCCACAGTTGGCATGAGGGGTACTAGACCCTTAGGCCAACACCCATTTGTTCTCGGAGAATCCACGCCGGGCCCCATTGTGAAAAACACCTCACTTAACACTCAACACTGACGCTTTAGGACCGCCACCGCATACTGCCAGCACAAATGCAAAAAGGAGTCTTGCAACTAGATAGATGTTGTTAGAACATTGTCAACAGATCACCCAGATGTGCTTATTCCTGAGTTTATTAGATTTTTGTCTTAAAAACTAATATACCAGCTCTAGAAACATCCTCCAAGAGAACCCACACCCCCCACACAGAATACTGCTGTGGGTCTCAGACCTGTAATAAATAGTAGCTATAATTTTTGCACCCATTAATTGAAAAATTTTATGCCAAGAAGCTATAGTAATTCAGTAACACTAAAACAAATTGGTTTTTTTATTTATAAAAATGTTATCTACTAAAATTTGGAAGCTACTTGCACATTTCATTTGTTCTGTACACAATTCTTTATGAACAAAGGGATTTGGGGACCTGTTACAATATACACACAGACTGTGCTCCCGGACCCCAGTGACCTTCAGGTCACTGCTCCAGTGCACTAGAGGGGGCCTCCTCGCCTTAGAATGGAACCACCCATCTAGGACAGTCTTTTCTAGGTGGGAGGAGAGAAGAGAATTGGTCCCTCATTCTCCCAAAATCAGATGTGGCCACAGCCACTCCCACCCCCACCCCTACACACACACCTATCTTCCTGGGACTTGGGTGGGGGGGCTTTCTGGCTGCCCTCCACCATCTGAGGTGAGCCTTGGAGGCGGGGTAGGCTGCGGACTTCAGTATCTTTTTAAAGGCCCAAGGTGATTCTAATACGCAGCTGGGATTGAAAACTCTGTCCGGGGCACACTGGGGTTCCCTGAGCGGACAGGCCAATGGGGCCCCGAACAGCCAGGTCAGATGAACGTGCTGGCCTCTCGTTCCTGCACTGTGCACCCTCGAGACCCGGCGGGGTCCGGGGTGGCGGCCCGGCAGGCGGAGGCTCACCTCCGGGGAAGCTGCGGACGGCTCCAGATCTGGGCCCCATCTGGGCAATCTGCTTCCGGCCACTATTAATATTAGTTAACATTTTATGGGTGTTTTCCTTATTATACAGCTAATAGAAAACAGCAAGTGCAGATAAGCCAAAAAATGGAGAAGGTGAGAAAGAGTAAGAAATGCACTTTTACCTGTTTCCTCAGTTGGAGATCATAATGTTTCAATATTTAGATGCCATTTTATAAAACTAGAAGTACAGTGTTTACTAATGTGCTTTTTTCCTTAAGAACCTGTTGTGAATCTCTTCCTCATCAATAAATATTTCTATGTAAACTCAATTATATGGTTATTCAGCCGTCCATTTTGTGGATGCTGTGTAATTGATGTTACCAATTCCCCAATGCTGGGTATTGGGCTATTTCTTAATCTTACTAATATTAAGAAATATCATTATGAATGTCCTGGTAACAAAATATCTGTGCACGTCTTTGACTTCCTGAGGACTGTCTGATATCATTTCAAGCTGAGGGGATGCCTGAAAGCCACTCATCTGAAATGTCTTACCCGAAGAGAAATGGACCGACAGGTTTTTCTAGCACTCTATTATGGAAATTTCAGACATACCCCAAAGTACAGGGAAGTGTATCATCGACCCTCATGTACCCGTCTGTCGGCCTCACAGTTATCAGCATTTTGCTCATTTTGTTTCATCTGTCTCCCCACACACATTTTTTTATGACTACAATATTTTAAAATCAAATCTCAACGTGGAATTTCACCCCTAAGTAGGTCAATGTGCACTTCTTACTGAAATGGACTTTTCATTAAACATAACCACCAGGCACCCCCGTCACGCCTGACAGAATAAACAACAATTCCCTGAGGCCTGTGAGTGCCAGTCTTCGTCCCAGTCACCCTGACGGAAGCAAGGGTGTCCCCGCGGTTGTCGGTGGAGCACGGTGGCCAGAAGGCGTGTGCGCGCTGTGTGTGGTTGTGTGTCCTCCTCATCCTACACAGCCCCCTCGCCCTTTCTACGTCTTTGTTTTGTTTTCATGCAGTCGACTTGTTGGAGAAAGCAAGTTCTACAAGACGGAGGTCTACAAACTTTTTTTTGGAAAATTATTTTTTTATTGTTGTTACGCAAATATTTTTTGTAAAGGACCAGAGGGTAAATACTTTAGGCTTTGAGGGTCATTGTCGCGACTACGCTATATAATTACAGATTATTTGGGAAATGTTTTACCCTAAGTTCAAGCAGATATACTCAACATTATGGAAACAAGTGGGCATGTCTGTGTTCCAACAAAACTTTATTTGTACAAGCAGACAGCAGGGCCGCAGGTTGCCGACCCTGCCGTAGACTGGCCCGCCTTCTGGATTTGGCCAGCTACTTTTTCAGGGTGTGGTTCACCTGATCTCCTATCCCTTATCTTCCCAATTCCAAGTAACTGCCCACTGGATTCCAGTTGGGTTGTTTTGCCACAAACACGCATCACAGGTGGAGATATATCCTCCCTACAGCACCACATCTTGGGACCAAGAAGGTCTTGCCACAGGTTGTTTCTTAAGCAGAATTTACTCTCTGCAACTTGATATGCTTTTAAGCAAAATTCTGCCCATCCTGTCAACACTGGCAAGGATGATTCTTTTCTAGAGATGAATTGAAGGTGATTGCTTTTGGCAACGTGTAAATATGTATAAAAAGCCTGGAAAGTTAACTCAGCGGTTGCACTGCTGAGAACCTGTCCTTGAGGAAATGACCTAGAATGTATGTAAATATCTTGCTGCAACGATGTTCATTACAGCATTAACTATAGTGTCAGAAAACCAGGAACTAGACTGGACCCCAGCTTTACGGGATCAATTACAGAGCATCCATACTTGAAGCCACGACAGAAACCGTGGGATGGAAATTCCTCGTTAACAAGTTTACGACATTACGTTGGGTGGAGAAAGCAATGGAGGGATGGATATATTGAAGTAAGAAACGTCCAACCCTGTAGAGAATTCTTACGAGTTTAGCTGAGCCGAATTGACAGTTGCCGGGAAGCAAAGTCTCAATGGATTGAGAAAATGCTCTGGAGATTTGCCGTTTTGCAGCTTATTTTATACATTAGAATCAAAGGAGGGAGTTTGAGGAGGGTTACATGAAATCCACTGGTGGTAGATTAAGGGGGTGCGAGAAAGCAAAGCAGGGAAACCTCTGGGATTGGATAAGAAGTGGAACAAAGGGACACAGACTTCTTGTACGTCTGTGGGTCGGGGTGATTAACAATCAACACGTCTGGCACCGAGAGGCAGTGCGCAGCGGGCGGGAGGGGAATGAAGGGTCTGCTCTGGTGTGCGGGCTGTGCCCTGAGCGTCTGGGAAGGGAAACCGCTCTGGCGCGTCAAAGGTGTACATCATCTTAGATGCAAAAAGACAGCGGGCTGGCTCACTGAAGGTAGAGATGGACCTCTGTCGGGGAAGCTGTGGGCCTGGGACGTGACTCCTCGCCACGACCTGCTCTTCGTCCGGAATTTCTGTTCAGACCGTCCTGGGTAGTTACCCTCCGTCCCTGAGTGTGTGAGGCCGCCCCCGAGCTCGTCAGGTGTGCGTGGGGCCTCTTTTCCGTCTGCAGATAGATCGCTGGGTATCGCTTATGTAAAAATATGCTGCATCCGGAAAACTACCAGTAGTGGCTACCCTATTCTAAATATTTGGTGTGAACTCTCACAGTTCTTACCGCAGCCCTATGAGGCGGGTGGTGTTGTTTTCCTCATATGAGAGGTGAGGAAACTGAGGCACAGCACGGTTAATACACATACCCAGGACCACAGCGCTGGTGAGTGGGCTCAGGGGGGCTGAGTCCAGAGCAGAGCAGCGGCCCATGGGGGAGGCGAGACGGGTCTACAGGGTATAGGCACAAACCTTAATCATGTTCTCCCGTTATGGGAAAACTTTTCAGGTCTCCTTTTTCCCTTGCTATTATCTGTACTTGCTACTTTTCTGATTTTTTTTAAACTTAGGTTAAAAAGATTACAGCATTGTTCTCTTTAGCAGTCTTACCTTCTCTTAACCCAGAGAGTTTAGGACCCTGTGGCTCAGGTCTACCACCCTGTTGCCCCAAGAGCGGGTGATGGGTTATTTGAAAAGCATCTCAGTCCCCACCCCATTCCCTCCCCTGGCACTGGGCACCCTGATTGACCATGGATGGGGGGCACCTGGCACTCACGTGTGCTAAGGGCAACGAGGGTCGTATTTCCTGCAGAACAATTCCACAGAAGATGTGTCTTATTGTCAGACACAGGCTCGTGTGCAGTTCCTCGAGTCCCCCTTTGTACAGAGTGACCGGAGCTAAAGAGATTTTTTGGACATGAAAGTCATTTTGTCACAGTGATGCATTGCTCTAATGATTCACCTCATAAAACTAATTCCAGAACGTAGTCTATGCAGAAACTTGCATTCTTTTTCCAACTGTAATCTTTTAACCTTTTGGAAGAATACCTTTTTGCCAGATCTTTTGTGCTGGTTGCTGGGCAATGGCTTCCGGCTAAAAGCATAAAGGCTCTGACCTAGACCTGAACTGAAGGTGTAAATGAGCGGTAAAGACTTACAGCATTAACTCTCCCCCGCCACGACCCCCGCCACAAGCACCTGCCCCCGCAGGGATGATGGACAGCAGGCTGCTGTCCCGCTTTCCCAGTGCCCTGGCGGAGACTGGCCCCAGACTGCCCCCTACCCACCCTCGCAACTCTCTCCGCAGAGCAGCCTGGGCCAAGCGCACCCCGAGAGCACGCCTCCTTCCCTACCTCTCTTTACTTTTCGGTTTTTCGTACTCTTAGGTACGTCTGGGAGAAGGACGGGGCCACCCTGGGCACCGAGAGCAACCCCCGAGTCCGCCTGGACAAAAATGGCTCCCTGCACATCTCCCAGACGTGGTCAGGGGACATCGGCACGTACACCTGCCGGGTGCTGTCAGCCGGGGGCAATGACTCGCGCAGCGCACACCTGCGCGTCAGGTAAGGGCCACCTGCCCAGGCCCCAGGCAAACAATGAGAAGCCACATTTTGTCCGGCCACCAGGGGACCTGGGACCACACACCTTCTCTCATGACACACCCAAGCATCCTTCCAGGTTGGGGACCCTGCAAGAGCAGGAGAGTCTGGGTATGGCTTTGGACAGGTGGGCTCCAGTGCCAGAGAGAAGGATCTGCAAGTAGATGGCCCAAAGGCCAAGTTTTTGGGTTTTAAATTTTTTACAAGACTTTATTTATTTATTCTTTAGAGAGGGGAAGGGAGGGAGAGAAACAGCAATGTGTGGTTGCCTCTTGCGCACCCCCAACTGGAGACCTGGCCCACAACCCAGGCATGTGCCCTGACTGGGAATCGAACCAGCGACCTTTTGATTCACAGGCCTGCTCAATCCACTGAGCCACACCAGCCAGGGCCCCAAAGGGCAAGTTTTTTGGCTTAGCACAAGGTATCCTGGAAGTTCAATCGCAGCCCTGTCTCTGGACCTCACCTGTGGCCCCACCACATGTCTCTCCTCCAGGCAACTGCCTCATGCCCCGGAGCGTCCAGTGGCGAAGCTCAGCACTTCAGAGAGGCGGGCCATCAACCTGACCTGGGCCAAGCCCTTTGATGGCAACAGCCCCCTGATCCGCTATGTCCTGGAGATGTCGGAGAACAGTAAGGCTCAGCTCCACCGAGGCCAGTGCGGTGGGGCCGGGCGTGCGGGGGGCGCACGGGCCAGCTGCATTCCAGCGCCCCACTTCCTACTACTCTGCCTTGGAGCAGCCCCCTCCCTCTGGAAGCCTCAGCTCCCTCAGCTGTCAGAGGATGAATCTGCCCCCTGGGGTCGCCGTGACAACTGAACCAGACACCCAGGAGTGCAGCACTCGGGGCCTGCCACACCAGCAGCCTCTAGATGGTGGCGATTCTTTTCCTTTTTATCCTCCAAGTCCCCCGGCTGTGAACTCCAAAATTAGCAGGCAACATTTGAACGGTGTTTTAAATACAGTTTGCATAGAGCTCATCGATTTGAAGGGGGGAAAAAAGATGGAAAGGACCAATGCTTCTCAGTTCCTGTGAGCTCTGCTGCCCCCCGGCACCCTCCATACCCACCCACTGCCCACACACACAGGCTAAGGGGACCTAAAACATGACGTGACCAGCCTCCACTGGACCAAGGGGATGGCCTGTGCTAGCCACAAATGAGGCTGGAACCAGGCCTGCTGGGAACCAGGGGTAAGAAGCATGGTCCCCAAGAAATCCACCTCTCCTCCATCCTCCATCCGTGTAGATGCCCCCTGGACCGTGCTCCTGGCCAGTGTGGACCCCGAGGCTACCTCAGTGATGGTCAAGGGCTTGGTTCCCGCACGCTCCTACCAGTTCCGTCTCTGTGCCGTCAACGACGTGGGGAAAGGACAATTCAGCAAAGACACGGAGAGGTGAGAGAGAGGTCTCAGTGTCTCTGGCTGAGGGAGGGGCCGAGAGGGGCTGCCTGTTGCCAAAACCAACATGGCAGAGTGGGGCCAGGCTGCCCGGCAGGGCCTGGCTGGTTGTCTTGGAGCTCTCCAGGCCTCGGGCTCTGTGTCCGCAGGATGGGGGAACAGCACTCCCTCCTGCCTCACAGGCATGTGGTAAGGATGAAATGAGGCCTTAGCAGAGAGAGAAGCAGAGAGAAGCGCTGTGAGCGGGCTAGGAGCTCAAGCACCGACCAAATTTAGCTGTCCCACCAGCTGCGAGCTAGGCGAGTTCAAAGACTCGAGTCCTCTGCCTGGCACGCCCTCAGGCTGCCGGAGGGAGGTGGGGTCTGCTGGATCCCTGTGGCCAGGGCTTTGCATGACGCCAGCCTTATTAGGCTTTTCACATAGCTTTCTTAAAACGATGGGAATTGAATAAAAACAGCAGGTCATCCATTTTAAAACATCACACAACCAAACCCACTTATGCAGGAGGCACATTCTAGCCACCTCCACCCCGAGGATCGGCCACCTCTAATGAGAATGAGACATCAGGAGGTCAGAACGACAGCAACAGAAATCGCATGTGCCAAAGCCATGCACTTTGCTCTATACTTTCTATGTCTGGTTTTGTTTTTTGCAGACTTATCGAGATGTAATTGACATACACCATTGTGTAAATTTAAGGTGTACAGCCTGTTGATTTGATACATTCATATGTTGCAAAATGACACCACGCATAGTTAGCTAACACCTCCTTCCCATTACCTGTTACCCTTTCTTTTTATGGTGGGAACATTTCGTATCCACTCTCTGAGCAACTTTCGAGCATAAAATGTAGAATTATTAGCTGCAGTCCCCACACTGCCCATTAGATGCCCAGAACTCGTTAATCTTACAACTGGAAGTTCGCACCCCCTGACTGATGTCTCCCCATTCAACCCCCTCCCCAGCCCTTGCCAACCACCAGCCTACTCTCTATTTCTCTGAGTTCCGCCTCTTTGGATTCCACGTGTGTGTGCCACATCTCTATTCATTCATTCTTTGATGGACTCTTAGGTTGTTTCCATGTCTTGGCTGTTGTGAATAATGTTTCAATGAACACGGGGGTGCGATATCTCTTCAAGATTCTGTTTTCATTTCCGTTGGATGGATATATACCCAGAAGTGAGGTGGCGGGCTCATATGGTAGTTCTATTTTTAATGTTCTGAAGAAACTCCATACTGTTTTTCATAGTCACTGAATCAATTTACATTCCCACCAACAGTGCACAAGGGTTCCCTTTTCTCCACATCCTCGCCCACAGTATCTCTTGTCTTTTTGATGATAGTCGTTTTAACACGTGTGAAGGAACATCTCACTGAGGTTTTGATTTGCATTTGCTGATAATTGGTCGTGCTGAGCACCTTTTCATCTACCTACTGGCCGTCTGCATGTCTTCTTACTCAGTTCCTCTGCCCATTTTTTAATGGTGGGTTTTCGTTGTTGTTGCTGCTGCTGCTATTTTTTTGGCTATTGAGTTGTGAGAGTTCTGTACGTATTGTGGATGTTAACCCCTTATCTGACACAGGGTTTGCAATACTTTGTCTCGTTCCATAGGCGGCCTTTTCCGTGTCGTCGTCGGTGCCCTTTGCGGGGCGGAAGCGTTTCAGTTCGACATCCTCGCTCTTGTTATTTTTGCTCTTGTCGCCTGTGCTCTTGCTGTCACGTGCAGGGCGTCGCTGCCAACACCAGTGTCAGGGAGACTTCTCCCTGTGTTTTCTCCAGGGCTTCTGTGGTTCCCGGGCTATATTTAGTCTTTAACCCACTTCAAGTTCATTTTTGTGAGTGGAGTAAGATAAGGGTCCACTTTCTCTCTCTCGAATGTGCTTACTCCGTTTCCCCACCACTATTCATTGAAGAGACAATACTTTCCCCACTGAGAAGAATTAATATTGTTAAAAACGTCCGTATGGAAGCCATCTATGAGTTCAGTGCAATCCCTATCAAAATCCCAATGGGATTTCTCACAGAAGCAGGAAAAAACCCTAAAACTCGTGTGGAGCCCCCAAAGATCCCAAAGAGTCAAAGCAATGCTGAGAAAGCGAAGCTGCAGGTCCCGCGCTTCCTGACTTCCAACCCCGCACAGAGGCAGAGTTCAGAGGCAGAACAGGGCGATGCGGGCATGAAAACAGACACACGGACCACGGGAGGGGAAGCGAGAGCCCGGAAATAAACCTCGTCTGTTATTAAACTGATACTCAACGAGGCGGACGGGCGCTCCCGGGTGTGCACGCAGACCTCTGGCTTACCTCTGGCTTCCCTCCGGCGTTGTGGTTTTGCCGCAGCCCCAACAAGCTGTCTCTGGATTCCACGGGGGTGTCCCAGGGGCCGAGACACTCCGGCCGGACAGAAGGGTGGCAGGTGACAGCCTAGCATAGAGAGCAGTTACAGGAGAACTGCTCGCTCACTGTTTGCTGAGCACCGACTGTGCTCTCGTGGCCATGTTGGACCACTAGAGACGGTGCAGGGGACAACATGGATATGGCCCCAGCCCTGCAGAGCCACAGGATCCCAATAAGAAAAGGGGGTGTGTAAAAATAAAACTCCCAGACACAGACAACAGCATGGTGATGACCAGAGGGAAGGGTGGGGGGGTAGAAGAGGGTAAAGGGGGGATCAATGGTGATGGAAGGAGACTTGACTTTGGGTGGTGAACACACAATACGATATACAGATGATCTATTACAGAACTCTCTACCTGAAACCTATATAATTTTATTAACCAATGTCACCCCAACAAATTCAATAATAAAGTAACAACTATATGCAAAGCGTTAAATAGGGATAAAAGTTAATAGTGTATGGTCTCTGCTTTCCCTTCCAATCTGGAGGAGGTAGCCATGAAGACAATCAGCCTGGACAAACAGAATAAAATACTACCTGTTAGACTGAAAAAAGGAGGGGGAGACAAGGCCCCCAAGTGCAGGGAAAGCCACCCCGTAACCTCTCCGGTTCTGCGGGCTCCACCGACCCGGCTTCCTAATGAGTCTTCACATGAGTGGCCCCGAGTCACCAAGAAGGAGGTGAAGTCACCCTCACTGCAGGCTTCCCCGAGTGGTGTGCTCTGGAAAGCTGTCCATCAGGAAGCAGAATCGTAAAAACATAAAAAAGGGAAAGACATCCATCAAAAATAATTAACTTTTGTTTTTAACGGAGGCATGTCAGTTATGTGAAAAGCACACTGAGGTGGAACACGGCGTCCCCCTGGCAGTGCCCGAGAGAGAGACGCGAGCACCCGGCTTCAGGAAGCGGGCGGACCGCGGGCTGTCGCCTGCACACCGTGTCACCCCCACCGTCACCCCCACCCGCCCCAGCCTGGCTCAGCTCCGGGGAGGGGCGTAAAGGAAGCCCAGTGAGGTAAACCACCAGCTGGCAACTGCGAAGTGAGGATTTAACACTCCTGCTTCCAAAACACTTGAATACTCATGATGGATGTCAGCCCGTCAGCTGCTTCTTTGACAAATGGGAAACTGAGGCCCACATCCCTTGACTACACAGAAAATATATGCATCTGGGTGCTTGACCTTGTTTTCAAAAAAGACTTACATGCACATTGCGTCATTTGTGCCCCAACCAGCCTTATAAAACAGGCGAGTGGAGCCTCGTTCTGTTTCTTCAGCAGATAAAGAAACAAGCTCAGAGAGGGTCAGCGACTTGCCCGAAAGGACACCGCAGTTGTGCGGTCACCCAGAAACAGAGCAGGGCGGGGTTCAGCCTCCTCTCACCCCATTAAACTCCTGTGTTTGCCCTCGGAACTAAGAGTGGGAAAACCCACCCACCCTGGGTGTTTTCCTCTCTAGGGTCTCCCTTCCCGAAGAGCCCCCCACTGCCCCGCCGCAGAATGTCATCGCCAGCGGCCGGACTAACCAGTCCATTATGATCCAGTGGCAGCCGCCTCCTGAGAACCACCAGAACGGCCTCCTCAAGGGCTACATCATCAGGTAAGTGTCCACGGGAGGGGGGTTGGGGGGAGACAGGAGAACAGCCTGGGGTGAACAACAGGTGAGGGAGTATCAGGAGTGGATGGGAAAACGGAGCAAATTCATGGGTCCTTCTCCACCTAACAAAGGATCCGGCAACAAGAAACGCCTACCCTGTGCTAGAAAAGATTGAGGTTAGACATCTAGAAGAGCTTCCAGCGGCCAGAGCCTTGGAAACCAAGGGAAACAGTTAAGAGACCAGATACAATATAATCTCCTAAAGGCTGGGGGGATGGGCAAGGCTGATACCAGGGCTGCTGCATAGAAATGGGACTACAGGTAGACAATTAACTATCGGGAGGGCATCCACCTGGGAACCAAGAATAGCCCAGGTCAGGCCAGATTTCCCTGGGGACGGACCACGAATGGACCACCCACGGGGCCAAGAACTGGTCACAAAGTGGAAGTCCTCTCTTAGGTCCTTACCACACAACGGAGCCCAGGTCTATAGACTTTATGTTTGCGTTTGACTGAGGGTACTTTGCTGGTAACCTTAAAGCGAGTTGTTCAGTGTTACTAAGAGTCAGCATTCATCAACTAACATTAGCCTGTTCTTGGAAGTTGAAGCGCCAGGCGAGCTCGCCTCTCTTTTCTGCACGTGGACCCCCTCAGGATTAGAATTCCCAAAATTTGGAAGAGGCTTTTGTTGGTTTGGCCGCTCCATTAGCAGTTCATTTTCGGGTGGGTTTCTGGTGAACCTGAAGGGCAGTGGTCCTCACTGGGGGTCCCTGGACCAGCAGCAGCAGCAGCACTTTGAGACTGAATAGAAATGCACATTCTCAGGCCCCACCCCCGATCGGAATGAGAAACCTGGGGGCGAGTCCCAGTGATCTGTGTTTTAACAAGCCCTCCAGGTGTGTTTGATGCCCACCAAGGCTTCGAGAACCCCCACTACAGGGTAAAGGACCACATTAAAATCACAGGAGGTGGGGGGGGGCCTAGTGTTCCAGTCCTTAGAATCTAAGGTGAGTATGCATTGTGAGCTCCCCAGCCTCCCACGTTCGCCTGTGGAGATTTCACTTCTTCATTACCATGTGTTCTTTGTGCCAGTGGCAGGTGGAAATGGCTAGAGTAGGCAGCCTCAGGTTTTTCTCTCAGTGGCAGGTGAGTGGTCATACAAACGGAGAGCCCTGACTGGCGTGGCTCAGTTGGTTGGAGCACTGTCCCATACACTGAAAAGTCTCAGGTTGGATTCCGGGTCAGGGCACGTGCCTGCCTTGCAGGCTCAGTCCCCCACTGGGGCGCAGGCGAGAGGCAAATGATCACTGTTTCTCCCTCTCTCCCTCTCTCCCTTCCCCTCTCTCTAAAATCAATAAGCACATCCTCAGTCGAGGATGAGAAAAGGGAGAGAGAGCCACTCAGCCACTGTATTGGAGGGAGAAAGAAAATGAGCCCAACCTTTGGAGACAGCGCCCCCATCAGTGACCCCTCAAAGCTGACCCCTCCTCCCCCATCAAGAGAGGACAGCCCAGACACATCCCCAAGACCTGTGTTATCCAATCAGGTAGCCACTGGTCACCTGTGGCTGTTTAAATTAATCAAAAATAAGTAAAGTTCCTCAGTGGCCCTTGTCACGTTTCAAGCACTCAGCAGCCACTGGCGCCAGTGGCTGCCGCATAGCACAGCACAGATATGGGACACTCCCACCATCACAGACTGTTTCCCCGGCACGAGGCAGGCCTGCTGATGCTGGTCTGCTGTGTCCTGGCTTCCTCCCCTCAGGTACTGCCTGGCCGGGCTGCCGGTCGGGTACCAGTTCAAGAACATCACGGACGCCGATGTCAACAACCTACTTCTGGAGGACCTCATCATCTGGACCAACTACGAGATCGAGGTGGCCGCCTACAACAGCGCTGGGCTGGGTGTCTACAGCGGCAAAGTCACCGAGTGGACACTGCAGGGAGGTGGGTGTGCCCAGCTGCCCCGTGGGGTCGGGGGCCTGTGGGGAAGAGGAAGAGGTTGGGGGTGAGCCTGATGAAGGCAGAGGCTTCAGGGGTACAGGGACCTTCTGCAAAGGTTCACACTAACTGGATCGTAAAACAGCTTACGTTTAGCGTTGGACCTAAAAACCACCCCGGGCGCTTTCATATCCATGACTTTCCGTTATCAGTCCCCTGTGAAATGGGTCGGACAAGTTTTACTTGTGCAAACTGATCAGGAGAAAGAGGGCATCTGACGTCTACACAGCAAGGGAAGAGAGGACAGACGATGGGGGCCACGCAGGGTCTGCAAACCCCATCCCTGTGTTTTCTCTACCTCACTGGGCAAGACACACTGACTGCGCCTCCGCCCCACCCCACCCCTCTGCTCTCCTCCAGTCCCCACGGTCCCTCCGGGCAACGTGCACGCAGAAGCCACCAATTCCACAACCATCCGGTTCACCTGGAATGCTCCCAGCCCCCAGTTCATCAATGGCATCAACCAGGGCTACAAGGTACGTGAGGCCGGTCCTTGTGCCCAGGAGAAGCTGGGAGGTGCGAGAGGGAGGCCACAGTGGAGGGAGGGGGCAGGGGGCAGTCCCCACTCTGTTTCTGAAATCACGGGCTCAGGCCAGGCAGAGGACACATGACCAAGGCAGAGGGCACAAGGACTCTCTCCAAGGACAGGTACAGGCCTCGGGGGCACAGATGCCACCCAGGCTGCGACCCAGTGCAGGGGCATTCTCAGTGACACTGGCCTATAAACAAAACCAGGTTTGTTTTACACATAAAAATCCAGAACCCACTTTCTTACTGCCAAGCTGCGGCTCACAGGCATCCTGCTGGGTCGCGTGTCCTCGGTGCAGGCTTGGCCCCATGCTGCGTGAAGGGCACGGGACGAGGACTCTCACGGACTTGGGTTGAAATCCCAGGTCTGCCTCTTGCTGGCTTGCTGGACAAGTTCTGTAATCTCTCAGAGCTTCCTTCAATAAGTATTTCAATATTTATTGAGCCCAACGTTATTTACTGTTCTAGCTGCTGGGGAACGAAAATAAACTCTGTTCCCTCACTTGCCAGCAAAGAAGATGATAGTGCGTATCCCTTAGGGCTGTGTGAGGACTAAATGAGATAATATTTGTGATCTGTTGAGCACAATGACAAACACATAGCAAGTGCTCTGAAAATGACTTTAGCAAGAGCAGTAACAGAAATGTATAAATGTATTCATTTGCTCGGGCTGGCGTAACAAAGTATCACAGCCTCCGGAACAACAGAAATCCGCTTTCTCACAGTTCTGGAGGCAGGAAGTCCAAGATCAAGGTGTCGGCAGGGTTGGTTTCTTCTGAGTCCTCTGTCTTGACTTGTAAATAGCCATCTTCTCCCTGTGCCTTCCTGTGGTCGTCCGTCTGTGTGTGTCTGTGTGTCCAAATCTCCTCTTCTTAGGACAGCAGTCGGAGTGGAGTAGGGCCCACACTAACCACGTCATGTTAATGTAATTGCCTCTTTAAAGACTGTCTCCAAATACAGTCACATTCTGAGGTCCTGGGGGTTAGGACTTCGAGGTATAAATTTAGGGAGAAACAACTCACCCCATAGCAAATAGTACAGGCAGTAACCATGAGAGCGGCTTTTACAGTGGTGATAGCAACAGGAGTGACAGTGATGGTGGTGCCAATACGTTTGCTGTCATTGTAACTGTGTTAAAAGCCAGGACTTCTCAACCGTGCCCCCTATAATCCAGACCTGAACCCCATGCCTGGCCCCTCCTCTCACCTCCCGAGGAGCACCCCCCACAGCCTGGGGCAGGCAGGAGGGGAGGCCGAGCATCTCAGGGGCATGCAGCAGGAAGCCAGCTGGGATCGGGACCGGGGCCAGGGGTAACTGCAGGCTCTGGTTTTGAGCCCAGGTATCTGGTGATGCAGACACTTTCGGAAGGTTCCCACACCCCCTCTGTGCCGTGTCTGCACAGGTACGACAGCCAAGATTATTTCTGGGACTAGCAGCCTCTGCCATGATGACTGCAAGTTGGAGGTTGCTGGGCAGGAAAAGTCTGAGATTAAGCCACAAGAGGGTGGCCTGCTAGCTGAGGGTTAGAGGGTCTTTTGGCTGCCTCTGGGCCTGCTCTTGTTACTCAGGGTTAGTGTTGATTCACCCTATTAGGTCCTTGGCCTTGAATTCTAAGCAGACAAGGAGGGGATGGGCCAGAGCCGGACACGCCCAGGTCACAGCCCTCACATCCCAGGCCAGTGGGGCACCAAGGCCAAGTGGGCTGTCCTGGGGCAGGTGCTGTGGCTGAACGTTGGCAGCCTGACAGGCTGCAAAGCCTGCTAATTGGGACTCTGAGGGGAGGCAGGGGAGAGAAGGGGAAGGCCCAACTCAGGCTGAGGAGTGAGCAGGGAACAATTAGCTTCTGCTGCCAATTCTAAGGTTTCTCCCACATATGGGAGGGCTGGGCTGCAAGCTTCTAAGGCAAAGGGCTCCTGAGGGCGGAGAAGGGCAGCCAAGTAGTCAGGACAGTTTGGGCAACAACCCATTATGATCCAGAAGAAGAGGAGGCTGCAGACGCCCACCCAAGCCTGGTCGGTGCTCAGCACCCAGGAACCGCTCAATCCGAGTCAGCAGGAATGAACTGCCCAGATACCTTGAGCGAGGAAAAGAGCTCACACTTACGGGGCACTTTCTCCGTGCCACGTGGGATGCGAGGGCTACGCTCGCCTTTCTCTCCTATGCCAGCTGCACGAGAGCCCCGAGAAGTATTACTGTCATCACCCCATTTTACAGAAGAAGAAACCGAGGCACAAGAAACAAGTGACTTGTTCAAAGTCAGAGGAACGGCAGAGCTCAGATTCAGGCTCCAGAGCCTGAACGTTTTCTTGCATTAAGAAGAAAATATGTCCTTTGACTTAAATTAAAATAATAAAAGTAACTTGATGTTTGTCTAAGTACAAATGCATAGGAGTGGGGATTCTGTTTCTTGCTTCTTTGGCCTCAGTATCACAGGGAGAAAAAAGCAATATTTGTCCCCTGCAGACCTCCGGTGAAAACGGACTCTCCCCCTTTTCATTGAACAATATTCCGAACATCCACTCAGGTGGCGAGAGGCCTGTGACGCGCCCATTCACAGCCGAATGTGCTCCGTTCCCCGTCCAGCCCCCTGCTCCTCCCCTGGAATAGTTTGAAGCAACTCCCAGGATTACAGCCTTTCGCCCCTAAATATTTCTGTAAAGAAATATTGTGAAGTATTTAAAACATGCTCATTCTTGTGCCTAAAACATATCAACAGTCCCCGCCCCCCCCCCACCCCGGTGTTAAATTCCCTCCAGGGCAACACCATTTCTCTTACTAGTTGGTCCATTTGCTTTCAGATCCACAGAATTACATTTGGTTGTTGTTTCTTTTTTTTTTAGGTCTCAGCTGATCTATAGATTCCTTGTCTCTTCCCTCGCTCTCTTTTTTTGCTAGTAATTTATTGAGTAAAGAATCTCCGTCATTTGTACTATGGAATTTTCTACAGTCTGGATTCCACTGATTGTCTCCCGGCGGGGCCGTTGAACACGGGCCTCTGAAAACCGTATTTGCAGTAAATTGGAACTTAGAATGAGAAGCTTGATCAGATGCAGGTTGGAGGGTTTTTCCCGCACAATATTACTCCCTCGACGGTGTTGTGTGTTTTCATCCGAAGGCATCAGGCGTGGCTGTCTCTTCCTGGGATGTGACCACTGACCATCCTTGTCTGATCTATTATTTCAATAGGAGTTGCGAAATTGGGACCGTCAAACGTTATAATTCTGTCTTGATTTATTAGCTGAAATACTTTCGAAACAGAGAATTTTCTCCCTACCAGCTTGTTGGTTGTCCAATAGTATAGTTCATGGAGAAGGAGCGTGGGGAGCACTCGCTTCTTTCCCAGGACCACCCGATTTGCAGAGTAATGACATGGTTCCTTAGCAACGCCGGCAGGACAGGTGACGTCGGATTGGGGTGAGGGAGGCATCTTTTTGTTTTGTGTTGTTTGGGGCGGCATTATTATATACTTGAGGATTTTTTAAATACCCTTGATATGCCTCAATCCACTGCCATTATAATTCTTTTTTTTAAAGACCTTATTTATTTTTAGAGAGAGGGGAAAGGAAGGAGAAAGAGAGGGAGAGAAACATCAGTGTGTGGTTGCCTCTTGTGCGCTCCCTACTGGGGACCTGGCCCACAACCCAGGCCTGTGCCCTGACTGGGAATCAAACCAGCGACCCTTTGGTTTGCAGCCCATGCTCGATGCGCTGAGCCACGCCAGCCAGGGCCCATTATAATTCTTACCGATGCCAAATTTACTCATCATCGACCTCTTCAGGTTGCCTCATGAATCCACTGGCCATGGCCCCAGGCGTCTTCAGCCCCTTCCTTGCTATCCATAGCACAAGATGTTCCAAAGTATCCACATTTCCTACACCGTGCCTGGGATCAGCCCTGTCCTCAATGAGTCTTTGTTCCTTTAGCAGGAATGATACTTAGATACCACAGTCTGGGCACCAGGGGTGCTCCTTATTCCAGCACTGGTTGCTGTTTCTAGGACAGCTAGGAAATGCTTTCTTTAAGATAAAACACATACTGATACTTCCAATTCAATTTCAAGACTACAAGCTCCTTAATAATCTCATTAGTCTTTTGTCTGCATCATTTTTCTCCAGCCCGAAAATCCAGTTCCCAGGACACCAAGATAATTGCCCCCCTCCTCCACCCCTCAAACGCCCACCACGGCTGCAGGCGGGACTACCAGCGCCGTGATTACTGAAAGTCGTTTCAGATCACTGGCAGTTCTTTCGTTCTTCGAGTGTGTCCCAGTTGGGATGTTCTTCACACCACACATCACGGAGCTGCTAAGTCTTTGGAAATAGTTTCTCACTGTGTCATTTTGCTGCAACTCAATACACAGTTAAGCTCATTTGTTTCATTGTGGTTTCGATTTTTAGGGATTGATTTTTTTAATTTAATTTCATGTTGTAATTATGTAGTCTCTTTACATGGCTCCAAAGTTAAATCTACAGAGCAAAGTAAATTCAGGGGAAATCAGCCTGAATTCTGGTCTTCTCCCTCCCCCGCAGGTGTGATTTCTTTTTGTTTGTTCTGGTTTTTCCTTAGATTATTTTAACATAAGCAAGCAAATACATATATAAAGGCATATTCTCTCCTTTCTGGATAAGTGACAGCAGACTCTGCACACTCCCCACCTTGCTTTCTTGTTCACGTGCCACCCTGAGATCACCCCACGGCAGCACTCTCCAGAAATACTCCTTGCTCCTTTCTTCACATCTGTGTCACTCTCCACCATGTAAGTCTCCCCAGTGCAGCCCACCTGCTCCCCAGTGAAGACATTTCTGGGGTTTCCAGTCAAAGGATATATATAAAACTTGGCTACAATTGCCACATTCCCCCATTATATTTTTTAAGTTTTTCCTTTAATTTTTTAACAGGAAAGAAATTTACCTGATTCAAGCACCAACAGATATAAAGAGATAATTGTGCAGCAGCAATCTTGCCTCCCACCCCAGGCCTTTGTCTGCCTGGTTCTAGTCCACCCCACCCAAAACGCTCTCCAGAGAGCCACTGCTGCTACTTTCTTACATTCCAGGATGTTTTGTGTGAATCCATGTAAATGCAAAGAGATAGAGAGAGGGAAAGACAAAAGAAGGGAAAGAGAGAATTTCCTTTTTTTCTAACCCCAGAAGCTAGCAGGCCATATACACCATCCTGACTTGCAACCCCATAATGCTTCCACCAGCTAGCTATGACTGTTCCCTATAGTAGCCTGAGGCCCAGAGAGGTTGAGCGACTATCCCAGGGTCACACAGCAAGTAACAAGAGCAGGCACAGATGGCTAAGAGACCCCCTAACCCTCAGCTAGCTGTGATCTTCATGAAAGGTCTCAAGTCACCAAACCGGTGCCAGATCCTGGTGCCAGTTCCTCAGCCATCCTGAGCCTCAGTTTCCTTTTACGTCACAGCCCAGGAGAGTGGTTCCCACAGGTCTTCACAGTGCTGATGGACTTGGACCAGTCCGTGATGGGCTGAGCCCAGGGCCAGGCCCGCAGTCAGAGCTCTCAGACGGCAGCCTGCTGGGTGTTGCTCACCCGAGAGTCCATCCCAGAGCTGCCCAGAGCCCAGCTCCTCCCAGGCAGTAGAAGGTGCAGAAGGCGATTTGAGTGTCTTCCTGGCCCTCGGGGCACGGCCTCTCAGCCTGCCTCCCGCTCTTCAGGTGCAGCTAGAGAAGGACAAGCGGCTCGGATCCCAGAGTTGACATTTTGCCGCAACCACAGTTTTGCCGCCATCGTGGCTTGGGGCCTGAAGTCGCTGTTGGGACTGCCAGCCACACTGCCGGTGCCCTGTGCGCTTCTTCCGGGCCCTTATATGAGGCAGTTTCGCGTGGTAATTGTTTTAGGGTACCTGTAAAGATACTCTTTGTCCTTTTTCTTCATTTTTATTTTATTTACTTTTTAAATCCTCACCCAGAGATATGCTGATTGATTTTCAGAGAGAGGGGAAGAGAGGGAGAGAAGCATCGATGTGAGAAACACCATCGGTCACACGCACCCCTCCTGGGGCCGAACCCACAGCCTGGGCGTGCGCCCTGCCCAGGACGTGCGCGCACAGCCTTTTGGTTCACAGGAGGACGCGCCGGCCGACACAGCCACGCCGGCCAGGGCCTGTCCTTTTTGTTTTTAAAGGGTAGTAAGTGTAATTGGCCTAAACCCAGTAAAATGATATTTACCCAGATTTTGCACTTGCTGGCGAACACACCACACAATTCATTCTAATGGTGTAATTAATTCAACTTTACATTAATTAAATTAAATGAAAACATTAAATTTGTTCGTAATCTACTCCAAAGAAGTTCAGCAATTTAATTGCTATGAAACAAGATAACTGAAATAAGGAGGATATTTAACATACTTATTAAATGCCACTTAGGATTTCTGATTAGTATTTTTAGGGTCTAATTAGGATCTGATTAACTTGCTATAGGCTATCTTTTCACAATACCAATTAAACTTTAAAACACCCTGTATAAACACGTGTTTGTGAAAGGAGAAGATTAAGCATTGTCACGGGTGCGAGTTGGTTGGGAAACGTCGGCACGGTGCTGTTTTCTATCTATAAATACCCACACTTACTGCAACTCATCAAGTGTTGCTTTTCACCATTAATTGCTATTTAATCAACTTCACATAAACGAGGAAATCTCTGAGACCAGCTGTCATTGCCGGAGACAGATGAAGGACTCAGAAAACAGGAGTGTGAGGGGAGGGAGCAAGAGGCAAGAAGAGAAGGGAGGGGGGCAGGAAGCCTAGGGAGCCATGGATGGTGTTTGTGGACGGGAGATTAGACAAAAAGAGATGTCGGGTTTCCCTGGAGTTTCCTTCTGGCTCCCACCTCGATGCGACTGTTAAGATTGAAATCTCTACTTGGAACATGCTTAAAAGAATAAGAGTTACCCACACACCACAGTTTCAGCTCTGGGGGAGAACCCCAAGGGGGCCACCACCCCAGCCCAGAGGGAGGAAGGTGTTGGAATTAGAGATCCTCAGCTTCCTACTAGCTGTGTGATGTAGACTAAGTCACTTAGCCTCTCTGAGCCTCAGCATCCTCATCTGTAAAACACAGGGCCGGCTTCACAGGTGCTCGGCCTGTGCAGTCGCCCAGGGCCCCGCACTCAGAAGGCCCCCGTGTTCTGTTCAGTGCTCCGCTGCCGTCATCTTGAAATCCTTAATAATTTGGGCACAAGGGGGCCCTCCAATTCCATATGGCGCTGGATCTGCAAACCGAGCGGCTGATCTTGGTAAAAGGTCAGACTTCTCTTTTGCAGGGTCGCTGCAGGAGTCCACAAAGCCACTGTGACTCATGCTGCCCTGCCATCATTGATGAGCAGAACAGCGCACCAGAGTGACCACCCAGGACAGGCGCTCCAGGGCCCTGTGGGCATCTGCACAGCCATTGCTTCCTAGGAGGAGGGTCACAGGGACCTGGGCTCCAGGACACGCTCTGTCCATTAGCCCAGCCTGTGGGAGAGCGCTTCTCCTCTATTGGAACATTCTCACTGCCCTGCTTTAATTGGTGGCCTCTCCCCAGCTAATCGCCTGGGAGCCAGAGCAGGAAGAGGAGGTTACCATGGTGACCGCCCGACCCAACTTTCAAGACAGCATCCACGTGGGCTTCGTGTCTGGCCTGAAGAAGTTCACCGAGTATTTTACTTCTGTGCTGTGCTTCACCACTCCTGGAGATGGGCCCCGCAGCACCCCCCAGCTGGTGCGCACCCTGGAGGACGGTAGGCACCACCCAGGCCCGAAGGCTCTGCCCCGCCCAGCCACCCAAGGGGCAGGCACAGGGGGGTCCTGGTCTCATCTCCTATCCTGGGGCACCCCTGGAACACCCCAGGCTGTCTTGCAGACGGTAGTCTCTCTCTGTCTCTAACTGGCATTGGGCGGGGTGGGGGGCCCTTTTGGGGGACAGTGCCTGGGCCTGTGGGACACCTGAGCTTCAGTGAAATCCTGGACACCTCGCTGAAGGTCAGCTGGCAAGAGCCGGGGGAGAAGAATGGCATCCTCACAGGTAGGCACCGCGGAGTCACTGAACCGGGTGAGGAACAGGTCTTCTAGTCCATCCCTTGGTCTCCCACCTAGTGTCCGTCCAAAGCTCCCAGCAGCCATTCTTCCTTAGAGGGGGCTCAGAGGGGCTCTCGGCCCCTCCGCTCTGTGGCACAGCCACAGGCCTCATCGGCCACCCTGATGACTTGCCCTTCTCCTGCAATCCCCTCCCTACAAATGGCGGCATCCCACCGAGGGTACCCCTGGGCCCCAGGCAAGATGCCCCCACCTGCCTCAGCCCCAAAGCTTCCCGTGGGTGGCCAACCGCCAGACTGGTGAGGAGGTGAGGAGCAGGGCAGCAGGGCCAAGGCCAGCTCACGGCCACAGCCGAGCTCATGCCCCCCCGGGCGTCCCCAGGGTACCGGATCTCCTGGGAGGAGTATAACCGAACCAACACCCGCGTGACACACTACCTGCCCAACGTGACCCTGGAGTACCGCGTCACGGGCCTCACCGCGCTCACCACCTACACCATCGAGGTGGCCGCCATGACCGCCAAGGGCCAGGGCCAGGTGTCTGCCTCCACCATCTCCTCGGGCGTGCCTCCAGGTAGGTGCCCACTCAGGCGGACTCCCGGCCTCTTGCCCCCGATCAGCATCCCACTCAGGAGGTCCCTTCTCTTTCAGGAATGTTGGCTTTCTTCCCACTGAGCTCTCCCCTCCCTCGGGGCCATGGTCCCTTGGGTCCTCCCTAGAGCAGGCTCCTTCTCAGGATTCCAGAGCTCAGGGTGGAGGGCCCTCGGGCTCCCCGCTGCTTCCTCCCATGGCTCTCAGAAAAGCATGGGCTCCCAGGGACACCACCCTTGTCCCCCCGCCCCACTCCCCCCTCCTCCACACCACATTCCACGCCAGTTAGTGGTACCCAGGACTCAGGGGAAGAATTCCCACTGCCACGCGGAAAGTCCAGATGGGATTCCACCCAGTGCAAGTGCTGGCTGGGGCGGGGGGTGGGCAGAGCAGGGTGGGAATAACCTTGGACCGGCCTGCAGGGCCAGCTGGGATCTACTCTCACTGGTAACTTCTGCCACGCTCCCGAGACCTTGAGCAAGTCAGTGCCCCCTTTGTACCCCAGTTTCCCCCTCTGTATTGATGAGAACGTGGACCAGAGAGCCCCGTGGCCCTGCCTCGATTGGGGAGGCTATGCTTGCATGACCTGGCCAGAGCCCCATAACCTGCCCCCCCAGTTTCGGTCAACCCCAAGTGGCAATAGCAGTCACAATGACAAATATTTATGTGGTGCTCACCACGTTCAGAGTTAAGTGCTTTATCTGCTTCAACTCAGTCCCTAAAGTAGGTGACACTGTGATCATCTCCATTTACCAAGGAGGACGCTGAGGCACAGAAAGGTTAGCTAACTCACCCAAAGACACACAGCATGGAAGCAGTGGAGTTGGATTCTAATTCATTGACGTCTGACCCCAGAATCTGTACCCTTTCTGTTCCTCCTGAACCCCAGGGTCCCTGGTCTGAACACAGGGTCTGCCTCCTGCCCCCACCCTCCTTCTCACCTCCTTGGGTTTGGGAGGGGAGGTCAGTTTGGTCTCTCCCTGAGCCCAGCTCGTTTTGTGCGGCCTCCAGCTCCCTGTGAGCATCTCACGCACACCCAGACCCCAGCAGAGGAAGCCCTGGGAAAGTGCGACACAGCACGCTCTGTGCCCAGACGGCCCTGTTTCCTTCTCACCCCAGACCCTTTCCCCCACCCCCCGTCTTCCCTTCTCAGAACTCCCAGGGGCCCCCGCCAACCTGGGCATTTCCAACATCGGCCCCCGCTCCGTGACCTTGCAGTTCAGGCCCGGCTACGACGGGAAAACCTCCATCTCCCGCTGGCTGGTGGAGGCCCAGGTAAGACCTGTCAGAGGGGCGCCCTGGAGGCCGGAGAGCCGCTCCTGGCCTCAGGCGTGTGCATGCTCTTGGGTGCGAAATCATACGTGTTTCCACCTGCGCGAATTTTTACCTGCAACCATCAGATGGCCAAGCACCCAAAATGCCCACATTCCCAGTACTGTCTCACCCCCACATCACCTCCACACCTGTACACCTGTGCACACCAGTCCCCTCGGGGGGGTAGTGACCAGCTGGCCTGGGAAGATAACCAGCCGCCACCCACAGGTCTTTATTTGCTACATTTTATTGTTATCATTGTCATTATTGTTACGTTCCCATCCCCCACCCCTCCCCATTGGCAATCATCAGCTTGTTCTCTACATTTATGTGTCTGTTTCTGTTTTGTTTATTCATTTGTTTTGTTTTTTTAGATTGCACATGTAAGTGAGATTACCTGGTGTTTGTCTTTCTCTGTCTGATGTGTTTCATTTGGCATGACACCCTCTGGGTCCACCCATGTTCTCACACATGGCGAGATTTCCTTCTCCTTTTGGCTGAGTGATAGTCTGTGCGTGTGCGTGCCACGTCTGTATCCCGCCGTCTAGGTGCAGACACTCGGGCTGCTCTCCTACCTTGGCTGTTGCTAGTAACGCTGCAGTGTGCATAGGGGTGCACATTTCTTTCTGAATCAGTGTTTTGGGTTTCTGTGGATAAAATACCCAGAAGTGGAATTGCGGGGTGGTGTGGGAGTTCTATTTTTAATTTTTTGAGGAACCACCCTGCTGTTTTCCAGCTCACAATCCCACCAACGGTGCGGGAGGGTTCCCTTTCCTCCAGCTCCTGTCCAGCGTTCGCTGTTCGTTGGTTGATGGGTGACAGGCCCACAGCCCTGTAAACCCATGATTCTCAGCACGAGGGCAGCATTCAGGGGTTCAGTGCAACTTAGCTGGGATTTTAGAAGGCTGCCAGGGCGTTCAGGGGAATTGCCTGGGGAGCCTGTTGAACACACAGGCCCCAGCCTCAGATGACCAGCCAGGTGCAGGGCCTGCACAGGAGCAGGTTTGTGACACGAGACTCTGATGCAGGAGGGGCTCGGGGTCACACACGAAGGCGTGTTTAAGGGCCTGGACACACGGTAGCCCCATCTGGTGCCCTCCAGGTGAACCCTCAGGTTTGAATCAAGACCTTCCCTGGACAGGGCTTGAACCTCTTGGAAGCTGGGGCTCAGAGCACCTGCCTTGGGCCCGCAGATGGGAAGGTCTAAAGGGCGCCTCCCTTCTCCAGGTGGGCGTCGTGGGGGAGGGAGAGGAGTGGCTGCTGATTCACCAGCTCAGCAACGAGCCCGACGCCCGCTCCATGGAAGTGCCCAACCTCAACCCCTTCACCTACTACAGGTAATGGGGCAGGAAGGGGGAGGGCTGCCCAGGCCGACCGGGATGGGCTTCGGCCCCGGGGTCCTGCCCTCACCATCTCGCTTATTCCCTTCCCCCACCCCAGCTTCCGCATGCGCCAAGTGAACATTGTGGGCACCAGCCCACCCAGCCAGCCTTCTAGAAAGATCCAGACCCTCCAGGCACCCCCTGACATGGCCCCAGCCAACGTGACCCTGCGCACGGCCAGCGAGACCAGCCTGTGGCTCCGCTGGATGGTGAGGCTCCTCAGGGGCAGCGGGGGTGGGACGCCTCCTCCATCCTCATCACCTGCAAAGGTGTCATTGCCTCCAAGGGCCACATCAGAGACGTGACCACCGGAACACCTATAGCTCCCTCCTCTCTCATTTACACTGCAACTGGCAAGGTGCCTGACAGTCATCCTTTGCCAATTGCCCCACCTGAGGAGAGGGAGCTAGAAACAGTGTGTTGGGCATTGCCCTGTGCCGAGCACTTTACATTTTTAATTCCATTTAATTTTTCCAGTAAACCCACAACAGACACGTTCTTCTCCCAGTTTACAGGTCAGGGCTCACCCACAGCCACCCAGCGCCCAGGGGTGGGCCTGGGGTTCAGATGAAGGTTGTTCCCACGCCAAGTCAGGAGCAAAGGGTAGCCTCTGAAGTTGAGGGGGAGGGGACAGAGGGGCCCTCAGGCTCTCAGACGTCCTCACAGGTCAGGGTTGTCACTGCCCCAGGTGACCCTGCAGGAGGAAATAGTACTAACCTGCAGAGGGCGTCCTCTCCATCAGGTACTGTTCTGGGTGCTTTATTCAAAGACAGGCTTTGAACCCTGTCCACACGCCTTCTGGGGGAGTCTGGGCCCCAGCACTCACAGCCTCGCCACTGGGCCCTCTGCCATCCCATCTTCTGGGGACCATTCTCCCCAGGCTTTCCCCCAGGACGCCATTTCCCCACACAGATCCCACGAAGCGGCAGTTGGGGACGTGCTCAGAGCAAGTGGGAATTCTTAGACAAATAAATGGTGGAGCAATGAACGCCCCACAGCCCGGCCCCTCAGAGAATCCAGGAACACCAGCTTTGGGAAGGGCCCGCCCCCCAGGTCCCTGCGGCCACACGGCTCTTTTTGCACATTAGGGCTCTCACTAGTGGTACAAAACAGAGCTCACCCAGTGCCGCGCCGTGGGCGGGGCTACAGAGAGCCGCGACTGCCTTTCACATGTGGGGACAGACTGATGAAAGGAGCTGCTGGCTCCCTAGGCCCTGGACAAACGCTGGTTGTTAATTAGGAGTCCCCTCCCAGGTGTCGGCCACGCTTCAGGCTCCGACAGCCTTCTGTCCCCGCGGGCCTTTCTGTCCCTTTTCTCCAGGCTCTGCTCCCCTCCAGGCCGGCCCCTGCTAACCTCCTGCGTCGCACTTTAAAGTTTCCAAATACTGAAAGACTAAAGAGTCTGATAGTGAGGGGTGGGAGGGGAATAAAAGGCTGCTGCCCCGGCCCCTGCAGTCCTGCTCAGTGGTGCACGGCCGGTTCCCTCTGCCCAGCAGGTAAGGGAGCGTGCGCACAGGCCGTCGCCAGCTCTCAGGCCCGTGGATCGCTGCGGGATGGTCTCTGCGCTGCTTCACTGAGGATCTAGGAGTGGGGCTGGCAGGAGGGAGGAGGGTGTAGGGAGTGGGGCAGAGGCCGAGGAACAGGAGGAAGTAGGTTAGATTGTGGGGAGCCCTTGGCAAAGCAGAATGGGGGTGAAAGCTGAGGACTCCCCAGCTCCAACTCTGCCACCTTCAGAGGAGAATCTGAAGGTCGACCCTCAGCTGACGCCTGCCTCAGATCACAGTCTCCCCGAACATACATACACCTCCACTGCTTGTCAGCATTGCCCAAGTTCATCCAAATGACCTTGAGCTAGAGACCCCAGCCCCACTAGCCTAGTCAGAAAGCCCAGGAAAGGAACACATCTTCCCTCTTCACTGAGACTCAAACAAGGAGAAAGAGACTGGAAATACAGCACGAGAGACTGAGGTTTGCTGGACAGGACTTGCTGAGAGTGACTGGTGCCCCATCCATAGGCAGATGACATCTCCCCACACCGAGTTCTCCAAGGCTGGCACGAGTTGAGACCAGGCGTGTAGGAGGCAATAAATAAGTATATTTTGGCCGCCTGAGAGAGGGAGCTAAGTGGTAGAGACAGCCAGGGCCAGAGATGCCTTGCTCATCAGTGTGTTGGACAGACAGCCTTGGTGGGCCTGCCTCCGGGGTCCAGCTCCCTTGGCAGGGTGGTTAATCCATCACATGTGCAATGGAGAATGAATGGTGCCTCTCCTGGGAGCCTGGAAAGGAAAGATAGGGAGATGGAGGCAGCCAGAAACATAGAGTTTCACAATCTAAGCCACACCTGGGTTGGATGGCAGGCAGAGTAATCTGGAAGGCTCCCTGGAAGAGGGGGCACAAGCTGGGCAGTCCTTTGTACACAGGGTAAGCCTGGCCTGACAGCAGTTCTTCCCCCTCTGCCCTCCGCAGCCTCTCCCAGAGATGGAGTACAACGGGAACCCTGAGTCGGTGGGCTACAAGATTAAATACAGCCGGGCAGACGGCCGCGGCAAGATACTGAGCCACGTGGTCCAGGACCGCGTGGAGCGAGAGTACACCATTGAGGACCTGGAGGAGTGGACAGAGTACCGCGTCCAGATCCAGGCCTTCAATGCCATCGGGAGCGGGCCCTGGAGCCAGATGGTGATGGGCAGGACGCGGGAGTCAGGTACTGCCCCCTCGAGCCGGCCACCCTGTGACTTCCCATGACCTGTGGCAGAGACACCCCCCACCCTTGTCTCTCTGTCCTCACGGCCTTCCCAGGGCACGAAGGCTGGAGCCGTTGTTCCCACACAGCCTGGGCTCCCTGTGCTGTTTGTGCTCAGTCCCAGCAGGGCCCTGCATGTTGCCTGTCCCGCAGCCTCTCACTATTCACACTGTGCCCCCTGTCCCCGCTGTCCCGTCTCTGTGCCCTCGCCTTTAGCCCTGACGCCAGCAGTGCCTGGAAGAACCTTAGCATGGGGGTTGGGTTAGCTCCCAGAACACCCCAGAAACACAACCAGCAGCTCCTAGGGGCCTGGCAAGGGGTCACCTGCAGAATGTGAGCCCCCAGCCCGCAGGCAACCCTCACTTGTCCACATGGGGTTTGCCTCACGGTGGCTTTTCCCTGGCACCTCTTACTTGACAGGTCCTTCCACCCTGGCCCAGCCTCACCCCTCACTGCTGTGCAGGCGGGAAATGCAGGCTCATCGTAACGTTAGGCTGAGCAGGGGGCGAGGAGGGGGCCAACCTGCGAAGAAGCAGCATCTGCAGCACTCCAGAGTCGGGGAATCCTGGCAGGGCAACGCTCTGTTTGGGGCCCCCCTCCATTCCCATCCACTGTACAGTCCACTTTGGGTCCTGACGTCATTCTGTTTGCCCCTCTCTCCCCCAGTGCCCTCCTCTGGCCCCACCAACGTGTCTGCGCTGGCCACCACCTCCAGCAGCATGCTGGTGCGCTGGAACACGGTCCCCGAGGCTGACCGCAACGGGCTCGTGCTGGGCTACAAGGTCAGTCCCGGATCTGAGGACGGCACCAGTCCGAGGCTCCAACCCGGCTTCCCCACCCAAGGTGCCCTGTCCTCGTGACCCCTGGTGCCCAAGTCCCTGCCTTCTAGAGTGGACACAGGGAATCTGTCTGACTTCCCACCCACGGGTGGCCAGAGAGTCCTCCCTTATGGGTGGGAGGCTTCCAGGGAAGGCACAGGGTCCTTGGGGTGCTCCACCTCCCCCAGGAGGCCACACTGGCTCCCCCAGGCCTTACTCCCAGCTCCAATAGGCCCAGCTTCAGTTTCTGTAGTCTTCTAGAATTCTCGCCCAATGCCGAGCCTGCCTGCATAGTCCAGCCCTGGCCTGGAACTGGGAGATGTGACTTGAGGTCCTGGCTGTGCCCCTAGTAGCCGTGTGACGTTGAGCAAGTCACACGCCGTCTCTGGGCCTGTTTTCCTACCTGGATGCTCTCTCGGGAACCTTCCAGCTCTGTGGCCCAGTGCGTCTTTGTGTGCCCCGCCCTCCTGGAGCGCTAGCTTTCCCATTCCCATGCCTCCCTGGGGCCAAGACTTTCCAAGGAGCCCAAATCTATCCGCTCCATCCCACCCTCGGCTCCTTGGGAAGGGACTTAGGAAAGGAGCCGGCAGAGCGGACCCAGGCCAAGGCCCTCATCCTGCGCTGGGCTCCAACAGGTGATGTATAAGGAGAAGGACTCGGACTCCCAGCCCCGGGTCTGGCTGGTGGAAGGCAACTCGTCCCTCAGCGCCCAGCTCACAGGCTTGGGCAAGTACGTGCTCTACGAGGTCCAGGTGCTGGCCTTCACGCGCATCGGGGACGGCAGCCCCAGCCGCCCTCCCGTCCTGGAGCGGACGCTGGATGACGGTGAGTTCTAGTCTCTGCGAGCCAGGAAGCCACCCTGCCTCCTGGCCCTCTGGGGTGACACTCTGTCCTTGAGAGCAGCCGGTCACCATGCATCACCAACCCCACTGTGAGGGGATGCTAAGTACAGACTGAGCTTCCACGAGGAAGAAGGGACCACACAGGGGCAGTTCGACGTCTGATTCTTGTGCTCTTTCTGGGTCAAGTGCCCAGAATAGAGACTCTGTGCCCATTTTGAAGTCCCGTTCACCTGGGGCAGGTTCACTCTGAGTCAGGGTCATGCAAGGGAAAGGCTGGCTTCTTCCTGAGCACAAGCCTCCAGGTCCCTTTTGCAAAAGTGCCAACCCAGTGGGGCTCTGGGCATTCACCCAGGCAGCCAAGGCTGACTGACAGGCTCTCTGCACCCTCCCCACTCCCCACACACGTACTCACAGACTGCGCCCCACATACATTTGTGGGTTCACACAAGAATGCAAAAGGAAGCCCAAATACCATATGTCTGCATATTCTAAAGTTATAAATCAAGCTAATGAGCTGTTAAATTAAATATGTTCTATCCTTCTGCCTTGACAAATGTATCCTCAGATGACCTGGAAGGCCAAGTTCAAGTTTAGAAATCTCAGACTTCTGGGTGTGCTGTGTTGGAATGAGGATTCACAGGAAGAGTCCCAACCTCCACCCCCAGATCCCCCTCCACCCTGTTTCCTCCCACCCTCTCCTCTAGCCCACGTCATTCAGTCTCCATTTACATGCCCCAAACGCCTACCCCTTGGCCATCTGTCAGTCCACAGGTGCAAGACCGGATGTGTGAACCTGAGGCACAGGCTCTTGCAGACCCTGGAGGCATACTTGGGGCTGTCTGGGCAGGGAATTCCAGGATCCCAGGGTTCCAGGGCGAGGTGTAGAAAGAGGAGGGTGCTGGCTCGGGGTGGGCACGCCCCCTTGCCCCACAGCCGTTCCACCACACGGGGGCTGGCGGTCAGACCGGAGATAAGGTGCCCAGGTCTGAGGGCACGGACTTGTGTGCATATGTGCACGCACACTGAGCTCCAGGACGCTGGAGCCCTGATCCCTTCTAGTTCCTGCCAAATAATGGCCATTTGGGGGCAGAAACCTCCCTGATAGCACCTTCGTGTGAGGACACCGTGCCAGGCAAGGAGCAGCACTCCGTGAAATTTTGTGGAGCTCAGTGCCACCCTCCACGCTGCTCTGCCAGACCTGAACTGGGTGCACTCACTGTCACCTGCCTCTCCTTTGTCTCCTCCAGTCCCGGGACCACCCATGGGCATCCTGTTCCCAGAGGTGAGGACCACATCAGTGCGGCTGATCTGGCAGCCCCCCGCCGCCCCCAACGGCATCATTCTTGGTAAGCATTTACCCTTTCTGTGCCCAGCCACTGGAAAGAGGGGGTAAAATTCGGATAGGAGGCACATTCGGTGTTGATAGGAGGAAAATGAGGTGCCCCCATCTCCACAAGCACAGTTCCAAGTCTTGTTACTGCCACCAGAAATCTCAGTCTGTAAGATTATCAGTTGGAGGGCAAGGTCAGTGCTCAATGGTTTAGCTTTGTGCCCCCTAGATCCCCAGGGCCCCAGCCTAGTGACCATCTGAGTGAAGCTCAGCTGCTGTTCGTAAGTGTGACCAGGGGAGGGCGCCCTGGCTGGCTCAGCAAAGCCATGCTCACCTGTGGGAAACAGGAGCTTAGGCTCAGGGGAGGGAGCGGGCAGATCATATGTATCATCTCATATTCAGGTCTCCCCCACAAAACACACACACACACCCAGCCTTGTGGGAGAAGACTCGAGTTGAAAACTTGAGCAAGTCAGCTCCCTCCATGGCCTCAGCTCCCTCCGTGGCCTCAGCCCCCTCACTTGAGTGTTGGACCCCACCCACCCCATGCCTGGCCCAGGCTCTCAGTCCTGACGTCCTACAACACCTGCCCCAGGTGAGCGTCTCGGAAAGCAGGCTGCAGACGCACAAGGGCAGGTGCTTTGGACTTAGAAAGACCTGGGCTGGAGTTCTAGCTCGGGCACTTCCTAGCAGGTGGTCTGGCCTCTCCGAGCCTCACTTTCCTCACCAGGGGCTGTCACAGGGTCACAGACACTGTGTATAGAGCGCCTGTCTGTGCCCCCACACACAGTCACACTCCCCACGTGGCAGCTGAGGATGTAGGAGTGGCCAAGAGGGCTTCGTGCAGACATTGTGGTGGCCAAGGAAGCAATGGCCCTTTCCTGGGGCCCTGGGGGCAGCTTGCCCTGCTTCTTACCGCAGCCTGTGCCCTTCCTCCCCCAGCCTACCAGATCACACACCGTCTCAACGCCACCACGGCCAACGCTGCCGCCGTGGAGGTGCTGGCCCCCAGCGCCCGCCAGTACACGGCCACCGGCCTCAAGCCAGAGTCTGTCTACCTGTTCCGCATCACCGCCCAGACCCGCAAGGGCTGGGGAGAGGCCGCCGAGGCCCTGGTGGTGACCACCGAGAAGAGAGGTGACTACCCACTAGGGCTGGGGAATCCTGCAGGGCGAGGAGGGGCCCCCACCCAAGCCAGGCATTCAGATCCTCTCCTAGTGGACGGCCAGCCGGGATCAGCCAGCTAGGAGTCACCTGGCTTGGCCTGGGAAGGAAAGTGGGCTGACGTACCTGACCGTCAAGGTCAGTGAGGGCTCTCGTGGAATTCCAGAGCTGAGCTGGGAGCTCCCCGCCAAGGACCCCGCTCCGCCCCAGCGCCCGGTTTTCTAAAGGGCAGGCTGGCGAGCCCTGCTTCTGAGACCGTCCAGCTGGGTGGAGGATGGGTTGCAGCTCTGGTGCCTCGCCAAGGTTGGGTTTTCCAGAAACAGATGAGACCCACATTCCTGTGAGTGGGATCCATTAGACAGTGTTCCCAGGGAAACCAGAAGGGCAGTGGTTCTCAGCCGGGGGCTACTCTGCCCCCAGGGGACATGGGGCATTATCCGGACACATTCTGGTGGTCACACTCGGAGGGAAGTGCTACTGGCATCTGGCGGGTAGAGGCCAGGGCTCTGCTTCGCATCCGACAGAGCACAGGATGGGCCCATGGCAGAGAAGCCTCCGCCCCCCCCTGCCAGTGTGCTGAGGCTGAGGAGCCGGGCGGCAGGGCGCGGGTCATGAGGAGGAAGCTGAGGTCGAGCAGGGTATGAAGCGGTGCCCACAGAGGGAAACAGTCCCTGTCCCACTCAGCAGCAGGGGACAGCGTAGGTCCCATCTCAGCACTATGGCTGTCAGAGAAAAGGAGATGAGGGGTCTCTACCTCCTCACTGTCCGCTTCTGGCTGGGCTGCCCTCTAGAGGTGTCAATTCCCAAGCACCTGAGCCTCCAGCAGCCTGAGGACCGGTCGCTGACCAGGAGCCACACGGGTGCTGGCTGGCTGTTGGGCTGGCGCAGGGGCCTCAGGCCTGAGCCCAGAGCACCTCCTTCCCCTCCTTGAGAAAGCACACCCTCTCCACCGCCAGCTCACCTGGCTCACCTGCTCCGCCCTACTCTGCAGACCGCCCACAGCCCCCCAGCAAGCCGGTGGTGCTGCAGGAGGATGTGAAGGCTCGCAGCGTGCTGCTGTCCTGGGAGCCGGGCAGTGACGGGCTGTCTCCTGTGCGCTACTACACCATCCAGACCCGCGAGCTGCCCAGCGGCAGGTGGACGCTGCACTCCGCCTCTGTGAGCCACAATGCCTCCGCCTTCGTGGTGGACAAGTGAGTTGGCCAGCGTCTCCTCCCCACCTCTCCAGCACAGCCTGCACCCCCAGGGCCGCCCCCCTGCATGCTCAGCCCTGCAAGCCTGTCCTAACCACCCTCCCTCTCTGGAGCTCTGTTATAGCTGCCTCTTAATTGTCTGTTTCCGAAGCCCAGAAGCCCCCTTAGTGAAGCACTCGCCATCCTTCATTAGCGTTTTCTCCCGGCCAGGCAGCCTCTCCAGCTTATCTTTAATAGGGGAGTGGAGCCTCACTCTGAAATTCTGGCTTCAACGTAGTTCCTAGTGGGTCGTATTTTTTACGTTCCAGTGGATGTGACCGAGAGTTCTGAGCAACACTTTCCTCCTCACCCTCCGCCCCCTGTAAATCATAAAGGAAGCCGTTTGCCTGGAGAGCAAATGAGGCTTATAGAGCTGAAGTACAGTTAACTCTTGAGAACCTCGACCCTTCCTAAATTTACTAAATTCAGGAAAGGGATGGCACTTCCTGGAGGGGGTGGTGTTGGTGCTTTCATAGCAGTGTAATCCTCCAAGGTGGGAATATGCAGACCACTCCTCCCGGAGACCTTTCCTCCTGGGGACCTTGTCCCCCGGGGTCCTATGGCTTGTAATGGAGCTAAAGGTGTGGACACACCCCAAGCTGGCATGTTCTAGGGACGGCCTGGGAGCTCTGGGCCCGCATGACCTGGCTCCTGTTTGTTCCATGTACCGGACCTTCTTTCTGAGCCTCCGTGTTCCCTTCTGTGCAATGGATCGGCACGCCTGCCCCCTCCCTGAACAGAGGTGGCGGGGCAAGGCCGCTAGCGGGGATACCTCCATTCATTGAACTTGTTTCCTCCTATAGGCTCAAGCCCTTCACATCCTACAAATTCCGAGTGAAGGCAACCAACGATATTGGGGACAGCGAGTTCAGTGAGGAGTCGGAACCGCTGACCACCCTGCAGGCCAGTCAGTGCCCCCCACCTTGAATGTCTTTCCCTTGGCCCATTGGGCACTGAGCAATCTCTTCTGGGGGGCGGGGCCTCCAAAAATGGGAAGAGCACTGGGCCTGCTGGGCCCTTGGTCTGGCTCCCCAGGCAGAGTCCCAAGGAGGTGTGGGCCAGAGGGGTGCCTTTGCCACGGGCTCTACACCCACACCCAGCCTGCCTCCTAGTGTGTTTCTTCTCTGATGTCCTCCAAGCTGGTGGCCAACCCCAGAAAGCCAGTGAATGGGAGTGGGGGGGCCTCAGCAGCAGCCTAAGAGGCCTGTGGCTCTAGGAGCAGAGTGGAGGGGGCTCTGGGCCTTTGGGTCTGTGCTGTGGTCGAGGCCCCAGCCCCCGCTTCCTCCTGGCCCTTTGTGCCATGGAAGTTGGCACGGTGGGCACGGCAGGTGACTTCGGTGGAGCCACCCATAGTTCAGTGTCCGCAGAGTCTGGTGGCCTCCCGGGGGGGCCTAATAAGTCCCAGCCCCCAAAGCTCACCTATCTGCCTCTCTCCCCAGCCCCTGATGAAGCGCCCACCATCGTCTCGGTGACCCCCCACACCACCACTTCCGTGCTGATCCGATGGCAGGTACGGCCCAGCAGCAGGCAGCAGCCAGGCGTAACCTTTGCCACATGCAGATCCCCTGAAGGGAAAGCCCCTGAAAAGAAAACAGGAATGGAACCCCCCAAGCCCTCCCCCAGCCCGAGACCTTGTCCCTCAAATGACAGTGACCTACTGCAGCTGGGAGCCTGGAGAGACTGGAGCAGATCGGGGCCATTGTGGCTCAGGGGGCTAGGAGTAGCCAGCAGTTGCTAAGAATGCTATTAAGGATCAAATAAAATGCTGGAGCATTTTAGCAGGATTTTTAAAAGAGGTATCATAATAAGTAGGTTTCTCCTCCAGAAACCTGTTCTACTCAGTGGTAGATGGGAGCAGAAAGCAAAGGAGAAACAATCGTGGGGGTGGGGGCACATACAGGCGCACTGCCCTTGTTCTGGCTCAAAAGCAGAGAGAGGACTGGTGTCCCCGGAAACCAGAAATGCTGGCTGGGTCAGAGGCAAAGGGATCGTGTCACGAAGTTCCTAGGCAAGGACCTGCTCTATGAGAAAAGCCAGGGTCAGCGGGGGCCCCAAAGGTGCTGCGTGACCTTGGGCAAGTGCCTTAACATCTCTGAGCCTCTCTTTCCTGCTCTGTTACATGGGAGGGCATGGTGTTGCCTGCCCTTCCTTGCCTCTCAGGGAATGCTGCAAGGATGAAATAACCTCTCTGGAAATGCTTTGTGAATTAAAAATGCTCCATGTCACTTTGATTCCTTTTTCTGTTCTGCTCTGTGGCCCCAGAAGGCAGTGGGGGGGATCAGAACGGAGGGAGGTTGAGCTGCGGTGATGGCAGCCCCTCTCCATTCCCCACCCCTCCCTGCAGCCACCAGCAGAGGACAAGATCAATGGCATCCTCCTGGGCTTCCGGATCCGGTACCGGGAGCTGCTGTACGAGGGGCTGAGGGGCTTCACGCTGCGTGGCATCAACAACCCAGGGGCCAAATGGGCAGAGCTGACCTGTGAGTGACACTCTGTGGGACCGGGGAGGGTGGGTGGGCACACTCACCTCCCTGCCTGCAGCTCTCAGCTTCCTGAAACCACTAACCTGAAACCCTGCCGCCCACCCTGTGTGTGCCTCTTACCCCTGCCCCCTTTAGGCACTGAACCAGTGTGTACTGAGCACCTTCTGTATGGCCCAGACCCAGTGAACAACACTTTCAGGGTCTCTGCCCGCTCCGAGCTCGAAGGCTGGGGGGAGCCAGGCACCCAGAAGCAAACCCTGAAACAGGTGTCTGAGACTGCTGGCAGGACAGCGGAGGAGGACGAGTCCTGGGAGAGCCTAAGCCAGTGTCAGAAAAGGCTCCCCGGGGGGTGGACGCTGGTGGATGCTTTCATGTCAATCAGTCCAAAGGGAAGGGGAGAGCCCCGCGTGTGCAAAGGGCCTGCGTGGGAAGGAGGGCCAGAAGCTAAGCCCGGTCACCTCCCAGGGGTAGCGGTTTGGCCGCCTCTGGTTTCTGGGGAGGTCACTGTTCTGCTTTGGGGTCCTCAGAGTCTAGCCTGCCACTGGGGAAGGTGGCAATTCTAGGAAAAAGGCACAAGGGGATGACCTGTTGCATTTTTAGGTTAGGAGGGTTACTTTGGTGGCATGATGACTGGCAATGGGATCCAGAGGCAGGGAGGCCACGTAGAGGCTAACACCATAACGTAGGCAAGGGCGTGAGGTTGGAGCCAGGGTGGCTGGCTTGGATGGAACGGGGGCCCAGTATCAGAGAGAACGTGCCGTGGGCTCCACGACTGACTCATGTTGGGGACAGGAGCCGGGCGGGAGAGGGAGGAGTCCGAGGATTTGGGTGCCCAGGTGGGTGGTGGGACCACTCGCCAAAACTATAGAGACGGTAGCAGGAGGAGAAGATCCTCTGTGCTTTGATTTTTTTCCTCCCATAATTCCCTTAAACCTTTTGTGCCTGGCCTTCGAGCAAGAGTCAGCAGACAGCAAAATGATGGGACGCACAGAAAGAGCGCGTGAACAGAAAAGCCCGGGGGGAGGGGAGCCACCAGCTGGCGCTGTTTTATTTATTTGTTTTGCAGACGTGTGCTTGTGACTTTATGTTGCCTGTGTGTAATGCAGTCATATTTCCTGGTGGGGAAATAGCTCCTCGCTCATATGAGGACATGATGACCACTATTTCACACTGGTTCTGCAGGACCTTGGGCAAGGGAGCGAGTTGAAGCGAAAGGGTCCCCCCAGCACTGTCCCCTGGGATGCCAGGCCCCACGGGGCTCACAGTACCTTGTGCCCAGGGTGGGGGCAGCCCTGTCCTTCCCCCACTCCTGCCCTGGCCCCTGACTCTGCTCCCTCTCTCCGCTCCGTCCCCCTCAGCCGGGTCTTTGTGGAGGGCGCGTGTGCACTAACCTCCTCTGTCTGCTGTCTCCCTCTGGCCCCTCCGCCTCCCTACCTGGTAGCCTTGTTCTCCGTGCGGAACCTGAGCCGGCCCAGCCTCACACAGTACGAGCTGGACAGTAAGTCTTGCATGGCAGCTCCTGTCAGGGGCCGACACCCACTACGGGGATGGGAGCAGGGCCCCTGAAGACCCCGAGCACAGGCCGAGTGGTGCGCCCACCTCAGGCTACTTCAAGGATGGGACCACCACTAGCACACATGAGTTTCCCAAAACACAGAAAACTGTAGCCAGTCACCCGGGAAGCTGTCGTCCAGGCCACGGTCCATCGGGCGTGGAATGGAAAAGCAGCCAGTTCTGGTTTTGTGCACTGGGTTGGGGTGATGGTAGGAGCTCTTGGTTCAGCTGGTTGGCTGGGCAGGTGTCCAGGCCTAGCCCCAGCCATGAAGGGAGCAGAGCCCCCACCTTCCTCTCAGGAACCAGGAGGCATTCCCACCAGGTGCAAGGCCCAGCCCTTGCTGCATTTCTAAAGTCCCAGCTGTGGTTCTCCCAAAGGCTGGGGCCTGGGCACACTTTACAAGACTGAACTGTCCCTCTCCTTGCTTCCTCAGCCAGTGGCCCTCGCAGGCTGCACGGCCAGCTCACCCACTCCTATTCTAGGGGACTCCGGAATGTCCGCTGAGGAAGGGAGATGGGGAGGCTAGTCAGAGATGGGGTGGGGGCCTCGCACCCAGCAGGGACAGCGTCCCCACCCAGGGTGCCGGGGCCCATTTCCCGGGCCTGTTCCCCTCCCAGCTTCTGACCAGGCATCTCACCCAGGTGCCCCAAACTCAGCAAAAACGCAGGGTTTCACGGCCCGGAGTTCACATCCAATAAGCCCCTTCCCTTAGGGCTGAGCGTCCTGTGTAAAGAGCTGGCGCTGGAAACTTGCAGCATGTGCCGCATGGGGAAGGCGTGACCTGCGTGCCGGGGCAGTCTTGGGTCACACCAGTGTCCCAGCATAAATATCAGCGGTGCCCCTTTCCGTCACGAGAGTGTGCCCTGTGTCAGCTTGGCCAGGAAGCCAAGCAGCAGCATCTGGGTCCAGGGCCAGGTTGCAGGTGGAGCCCCCCAACCAGCAGCCACGCCTCCTTTTGCCTGCCCTTTCCTGAACCTTCACACGGGGACTAGAGTTGCCGCGGCGCGTCATCCCGGTCCCCTGCGGGACCGTGACCTCTGTGTGTTTCCCCTCCCCCACTGTCGCCCACCCACAGACCTGAACAAGCACCGGCGCTACGAGATCCGGATGAGCGTGTACAACGCTGTGGGCGAGGGGCCCTTGAGCCCCCCACAGGAGGTCTTTGTCGGGGAGGCAGGTGAGCCCTCCCCAGCCCCGCCCTCACCCCGCAGTCCACTGGCGCTGCACACTCACCACCTCTCACGCCCTCCAGTGCCCACGACGGCGCCCCGCAACGTGGCCGTCCACAGCCCCACGGCCACACAACTGGACGTGACATGGGAGCCACCCCCGCTGGAGAGCCAGAATGGAGACATCCAGGGCTACAAGGTACGGGGTGCCAAAAAGAGGGTCCAGGGGTCCAAGGGCCAGGCTGGGGGTTGGGAGTGACCCACGGGAGGCGGCAGGAGAGGTCCTCAAGTCCACCCCTGCTCCCTTGGCTGTTTGCACACAGTCTACAGAACCACCGTGAAGCTGGCACGGAAGCACCCCCCCTCCCCCGCCACGTCCTGAGGGCAGGCTGGGCTGGGACGCGGGAACTTGGCCCGGTTCCATCACCTCCTGGCGCCCAGCCCCACCCCAGCCCACCAGCTCCCAAAGCCAGCATCAGACCCCGCAGAGTGGCTGTTTGGCTAATCCTAATTTCACTGATGCTAATTGGATGGCCAGTTAGCAAAGGACCACTGTCTAAGACTTGGAAATCTGTGTTTAAAAATCATTTCCCGATTTGCGATGATGTCATGGGTTACAGCAGGATTCGGTTTTTCTCTAACGGTCACAGAGCCCGTTATAGCAGTCCTTTGTCCTCTTGAACACCCAGTAAAGCTGGCAGATTGTGCGTGCTTGTGCCCACTGCATAGATGGGAAAGCGGAGACCCAGTTTAGGTGGCCCGGCCAGGGCACAGAAATAGCGGGTGGCAGAGAGTCAGACTCCAGGCGTGCCGGCCGTCGAGGGGTGGAGAGGAAGCGCTGAGCACACAGCCACAGGAGGAGCTGGTAAAAGCAACAACAATCCTGGTCCAGCGTCCTGCTGGTTGTCTGTTATTCCAGAGAGTGGCCCAGGGCAGAGGCAGGTGGGCAGTGTGAGGGCCACGTCGTGGTCGCCTGGCTCAGCCGTCAATGCACAGGCAGAAATTGAGTCTGCCAAGGTGCAGGGCCCACGCCCATCCACGCTGGTTAATGCCTGTGGCCCTAACCAGCCTTTAAGACAGATCCGGAATAGGTGTCTCTTTCCATCTGGGGCGAAGGAGGCAGGAGAGAGGAGGAAAGACGTCTTTCCAAGGAAGTTCTAAGTATAGCTGACACCCTTGGAGTCCTTGCCCAGGAATGCCAGCTGGGAAAACTAAATATTGCGTCCCGAGCACACGCCTCCCCTGGGAGGGAGCGGCAGCCAGCAGGCGGTCGAGGTGCGGAAGTCTCCGGTTAATGTGCAGGCTCCGTAGACCCCCCCGCAGACGTCTGGGAGCTCTGGGCGCCCTCGCAGCCATGGGCCTTAACTGGGGAAAGGGAGTGTCCACCTCCCAGCCATGGATGTCACCCCTCGAGTACCACTGACGACGTGACAGTGCCACGCAGCAGTGAGCACAGCTGACACGAACTGCACTTGGGTCAGACTGAGCGGCGACGTGGGCACAGGCAGGCGCGTCCCTGCAGCTACTGTCTTTCCATGGTGCGTGTTTATTGAGCAGTTACTTTGTGCCTGGCGGTGCTCTTGGTCAACATGAGCGTGAACTGTAGGGGAAGGAGACCAGGGGCACTCAAAACAGACAGCAGCCTCAGATGACAGTGAATGAAGCAGGTTAAGGGGAGAGAGACCCAGGCAGAGATTTGAAAGTTTAAATACAGCCATTAGGGAAGGACTTAACGAGAAGCTGACACGGGAGCAAAAATGCAGGAGAACAGGGCATGAATCATGGGTCTGGAAGAAAAGCATTCCCGAAAGAGGGAAGCGAAAAGCAAAGGTCCTGGGGTCAGCAGGGTTTGGCGTGTACCCAGACCAACACGGAGCCCTGTGTGTCAGTCGGGAGCAACGTGATGGGAGGTGGGTCTGAGCAGTGACCGGGGCCGCGTGGTCACTGAATGAAATGACACCCAAGGAGGGTTTGGGGCAGAAGAAAGGACGTGGATGCCTCGGGTCTTGAAAGGGTAGTGCTGGCCACTGTGCAGAGAGTGATCCGACGTGGAGGAAGCACAGACCCACGAAGAAGCAACCACGTGGAGACGTGGTGGTGGCCAGGGCCGGGTGGTGGCATGGTGACAGGGTTTGCTGTCCGGTTCCATTAGAAGGGTAGAGCGGGTAAAACTTGCTGGCCAAGTGAATGCAGAGTGCGAGAGAAGGAGAAGCGACAGGATTGCCGAGCAGTTGGATGGGGGAGCTTCCAGATACAGTGCAGGAAAAGACAACAGGTGGTGGAAGGAGGAGGCTCGAGGGGTCCGCCGGAGTCAGCTCCAGGCGTCTGTTGGACATCCCAGGGAGACTCCAAATGGCGGGGTGTCCAGGGTTCGAGAGCGGGTGCAAGCTGGAGCTGTGAACTGCGGAGTCCTCCACACATAGACGCTGCTGAAAGCCCAGACATTAGACATGAGACAGAGAGAACACAAGAAGTCTGAAAACTGAGCCTTGGGATCAAAGAAAAGTTAGTGAAGTCTCCAAACTCACATACAGAACATGCCTCCTGGAGGCGGGAGGAGTCGGATGTGCCAACAACTCCTGGGAGCTCGAGCCAGATGAAATCTAGGACGCAAATATTCAGGGATTGTCAGACTACAGGTCATGGGCCAAATCTTGTTTTTGTAAATAAAGCTTTATTGGAACACAGCCACCCTCATTTGTTTACAAATTACCCTTGGCTACGCTTGAGTTACCAGCGCAGAGTTGAAGAGTTGCAGCAGAGATGTGTGGCCTGCAAAGCCTAAAATAGGTATCGCCTGGCCCTTTACAGAAAGAATTTGCTGAGTTCCAGATGATTGCTGCAGTTTCTCAGCTGAGAGTGGCTGCTTGCCGTCCCTCCCCCACCCCGGTCTCGAGCCTACTGCGAGTAGGTTCTCGTCCCCACCGCCACCACCACCAAAGCACTTCCTGTCCCGGCCACAAGAGTTTTCGTGTTGATCATGCGTGGTCAGATGCAAGCCTCATCCTACCTGGCTTAGCACCAGCGTTTCACAGGGTAGACCTTTCCCTCTTCCAAGAACTGCTTCCTCCTCTCGACTTCCCTCACTGGCTGTTCCTCACTCCCTGGGCTGTCTCGACCCCTCCCCCCAGCCTCTGAACACTGAGGCCCCAGGAACCGCTCTGTGCCCCTTTCTCTACGTTAATTCTCTCCGTGTGCCCTCACCCAGGACCATCTCTGCACTGACGACACCCAGATTACAGCCTTCGTCGCCTTGACCATTCCTTGTACCCCAAATTCAGCGGGAGCTCGGTCTACTGTTGTATGCCCATTACTACCTCAACTCTCACTCATCTACCCATATCAGAAAAGTCTGTAAAAAAAGGAGGGGAATAGGAAAGTGAGAAAAGCAAGGATTTCAAAGTAACGCGGTGCCCTCACCACCATTCACAAGTGCCAGGCAGGCTCTCACCCACTTTTACTACCTTCCTCCACACAAACTGAGCAATTAAGCCCTTAGCACGCAGAAACCTCTTTTGCCAGCAGGTGGCGACAAATGCCCACTAATCCTCCCCACCGGGCGGAGTTGTTTCAATAGCTTTCTGGTCAGCCTGGGGTCAGAGTTCTAGGGAAGAATCTCTGAACTTGGCTGACCGTGGGGTAGGGCCGTTAACCGCCCCTTCCCCCCACCTCCCACCAAATATGAATTAATTGGAAGCACTTTTCATTCTTTTACTCCTTATGATCTTTGCTCCTCACCTTGGTTCTGGGAGGTGTCCTAACCCCACGGTGCAGACAGCAAAACTGACTCAGGGAAGTCACAGGCCAGGTCACAGCCTCAGTAAATGGTGCACAGAGGTTCAGCCCTGGGCTTGCCAGCCTCTGCAACTGGCTTTGCAAACCATCAGGTGCCAGTGAGTCACCAGGAGACTTGTCCATGTGGAGATGCACATGACAGCCTGCATCCCTAACCCGCACCCAGGTGATGCCAGCCACTGGCCCCTGCACCCCACTCTTCATTGGGGTGGGCTCTCCTCTGCACTTACCTCCCATCGCAGGTTCCTACCCAGCCGAACTGGGCTATTCCCCCACCCCGTGACTCCATCTTGAGGGCTGGGATGCCGGTGCTGTGCTCAAGCCAGCCGGCATGCAGGGGGTCTGTGCCCTTGTGGGGTTGGTTCGCAGTCCAGCAGAAACTGGAGTATTAGGAAAGGAAGGCCCTGGAGGGCGTCCTAAAACAGCTCTTAAATGCCTCTACACTCTCCTGGGTCACTCACACACCTACCGTCCAAGTGTGTGGATGGTTTGAATGCAGGTGTCTCTGAGACCTGGGGGCAGGCGGGGCAGGAGGAGAACTGTTGTCCACCCCCGTCCCTCCCCCATCACCTGTGTCTGCAGATTTATTTCTGGGAAGCTGAGCGGCGGAACCTCACCGAGCGGGTGAAGACGCTTTTCCTGGCTGAGAATGGAGTGAAGCTCAAGAACCTGACCGGCTACACCACCTACATGGTCAGCGTGGCAGCCTTCAATGCCGCGGGGGAAGGGCCTCGCAGCACCCCCACCCGGGGCCAGACCCAGCAAGCAGGTGGGGGAGAGTGGCTGGAGGTCGGGGGGAGCCAGCCTGGGGAGTGGAGGCAGGACCACCTGGCCCTGGCCTCTGGGCTCTTGTGGGGAGTGGAGGCAGCAGCCTGACCCCACCTGCTGAACATCGGGGCTATTCCATGGGATGCCCTCCAGAGTGCAAGAGCACAGCCCCAAACGGGGGCCGAACATGATGCTCGGAAGAGAAGCTGTCTCCATACAGCCTTGGGAAGAGCCCTCCACCCAACCCCCACCCCATCTTGCCCCTGTGGCCCACCTTGCCGATGGCCAGTGCACACCCAGCCAGCCCACTTCTGCTCCCTGCCTGTTCCCCAGCGTGTGCTAGGTGCTGGGATCACACAGTGAAGGAGACTGCAAGAGCACCCCCGCCCCCTCGAGGAAGGAGACAGATCACAAACAAGCTCAGAGGGGAATTAACCTCTGGTGGCTGTCAGTGATCCAAGGACAGAGGCAGAGGGTAGACAGATGGCTTTGTTTGTTTGCGTTGTTTTTATCCTCACCCGAGGACGTGCTTATTGACTTTAGAGCGAGGGGAAGGGAGGGAGAAAGAGAGGAGAGAAACATTAATGTGAGAGAGAAACGTCCACTGGGACTGAACTCGAAACCTGGGCATGTGCCCTGACTGGGAATTGAACCCTTGACCTTTCGGTTTACAGAACAACACCCAACCAACTGAGCTACACCGGCCAGGGCTGGACAGATGGCTTTGGATAGGTTTGCCTTTTGCCTGCAGAGGCGTCTCTGAGGGGTGACATCTGAGCTGACATTCGAGTGAGGAGAGGAGGCCAGCCATGGGAAGTTCTGGAGGAGGGTGTTCCGGGCACAGGGAACAGCAGGTGCAAAGGTCTGGAAGCTGGCAGGGTTAGAGGGACAGAGAGAAAGCCAGGTGCTCGGCAAGAAAATGGGAGTCATGTTCTCGAGGGTCTGGGGGCTTTGGAAGGAAGTCGGGATTATCTAAGTGTGGTGACAGCCATTGGCAGGTTTAAGCAGTCGGGCGGCAGGGCCTGGTTTGCGTTTTCTAAAGATCGCTAGGGCTGCTGTGCAACAGACAGACACAGGCGGGGGGAGGGGGAGGTGGGGGGGCCAGTAGGAGTCTGGGTGGTGGGCCAGGGCAGAGGAGAGGAGGACACTGAGAATGCTGCTGCCCAACGTGCAGCATCTGCCCTCCAGGTAGGGTCCAAAGTCGCTTTTCAGACTGTTACACTGGATCCTTCTGGAAGTCCCAGGGGTGGGCAGGGCAGGTGGTGCCCCTACATCACTATGAGCAACAGTGGCCTGGGGAGTGATGCTCCCCAGAGTCCCCCAGCTGGACCTGGGGGAGCAGAGGCTTGAGCCCAGATATCTGAGCTTGTCCTGAGCTATCATCAGCCCCCCTCCTTTGCCTGTCACGGGGCTCTATCATCGTGGATTGGAATACCAGCCTTTCATCCTGACTCCCTTTAAGAGTCTTTGCCAACTGCTGCCTCCCATCCTGTAAATTTCCTTATCTCTTAAAGAGACATCAAGGCCCGTGGAGTCAGTTCCTAAGTATTGTTCTCTTTGGGGACAAGCCCTGGCTCCAGGAAAACTCTTCCCCTCCACCGGCTCCCAAGGGTCTGTCTGTCTGTCTGCCTGTGCTGACCATTCTCTGTTGGTGTCATCAGCCGGATGTGAGCCCCTGGGAGCTTGTGTCACTGTAACAGCAGGACACAGTGTTCTGTCCCACGATCCTCTAGCCGAGCGGAGGCAGGAAAGGCCCCCTGAGCTCGCCTTCCTTCTTCAAAGACTGCTCCCTGATGCTGCCTGTCCCGGAGCTGGACAGCACAGCGTCGGGTTAGCTCCGGCTCTGTGGGGGTGGCCCTGCCAAGAATAGCCTGGCCATCCCGCCGGAGCCGGCTCAGGATGCTGCCCAGTTGACGCTTCCTTCCCGTCCTTTCTGTCCTCCCCCGCAGAACCCTCACCCCCGTGTTTTTGGGTTCTCAGTCCAAGAAAGCATCTCTTCCAGAGGGTCTGACTGTCCCTGGCTGGGGCTGCTTCTTGACAGCATGGTCTCTGGGTGACAAGCCCTGGGCCCTGGAGACAAGAGACACTGTAGTTCTGGCACCTTCTTTTTCAGCGCCCACCCGATGCTCTGAGGCCCAGACACCCCCTGTCTCCTCCCCCACCTCTGGGAAGCTGAAAGAGAAGCCCCACAAAACCGGAACATGGCTGGGCCCTGCAGACACCCTGGGGTGGGACACAGGCTTGTCCTGGGCTCTTAGCCAGGACTGGGGGCCCCTCAGCAGGAGGAACCAAGTTCTCCAACTTGAGGGAAAAGAATACTTGGACTCGAATGTTGGAAAGTGAGTGTTAATGATGCAAGGGGGATGAGAGGCGGTCCACTGACCTCTGGCAGCCCCTCCTGCTCGGAGCCCTGCTCTCCCGGGCTTCCGGGGCCCAGAGCCCCCCACCCCTGCCGGTTCCCTGGACCTGAACAGGGCTTTGAATGTCCAGGGAAGGCGGAAACAAAAACCCTGTGCTGTCTTCCCCCCACACCTGCAGCCCCCAGTGCTCCCAGTTCAGTCAAGTTCAGCGAGCTGACCACAACCTCGGTGAACGTGTCCTGGGAGGCCCCGCAGTTCCCCAACGGCGTCCTGGAGGGCTACCGGCTGGTGTACGAGCCTTGCACCCCCGTGGACGGTGAGTGGCGACGCCAGTGCAGCTCCTTAAACGCCCCTTGCAGCGGCTCTCTCAGGAGGGGTCCCTGCACGGCCACTGCGTCCGTGTGGCGAGTGTCTCCCAGCTACAGATGGGAAACGGAGGCCGGACAAGGGAGGGGGATTCCAGGATGAAGGAAGCTGGAGGCAAAGCTGAAGAGCAGCCCCGGTGTCCTAACTCCCAGGAGAGAATCTTCAAATCTGTTCCTCCCCATCCGCGATGGCTGTCGGGGGACAGGAAGGGAAACCTGTGAGGGGTAGAGCCTTCCGAGCTGGACAGGTCTCTTTGGGGCCCGTGAAGATGGGGATCCCCTGGCAGTCCTGGCCTAGGCATGCCCCGCCCCAGATTTAGGTCTCAGCCTTACTCTGGGTTCGGCTTTCTTTCTTTGCCTCTCATGGAGTCAGGAACCCCTTCACGAAGCCGATAAAAGATGAGAGCCTCTCCTCAGAAGGATGCCCAAGCTCAGGGAGACACAGCGCCCTGTCCCCTCCGCAAGCCTCAGATCACGCGCCCCAAGCTGCAGCTTGCCTCCCTCTGGCCCTGAGCCCCATCCTCTGGGCTGCCCTCGGAGTGAGCCCTGCATCCCCTGCCCCACCCTGCCCTCCAGGCCCTGGCGGGACCCCGACCCACTCCCCGGCGCCCCCAGGTGAGATTAGCCCAGAAACCAGGGCTATTTACTTAGAGAGGCGGGGAAAAGACTGAGGCGCAGCTGCCTGCATCCAGCTCCAGAGCCCAGCACGGCCTTGGGCATGTGGCTGGCCTACCAGGTGGCGCCTTGGTGGCCAGAGGTGACCACCTCTGAGCCCGCTCCTCCTGGACAGCTAAGAATGGCCAGAACAAGGGGCGGAGCCATGAGAAGACTGCAGCGCCCAGCAGTTCTGGGTCAGCCGAGGGGACAATGGCCCTCAGTCTTCACCGCCACCTGAGTGCCAACGGCCTCCTGCTCCACAAAGTGGCGCTGTGTGCCAGGACAGCGAGGGGGAGCCAGCCCCAGGATGCGTGGTCAGGTGCAGGGCCAGGAAAGGGGCCGTTTCCCCAAGGCAGGAGGGAGAGGACAGAAATCATGGGGAGGAAACGCAGGAGGAAGGAACAGGCACTCACTGGTCACAGTGGCCGCCACCTGGCCGGCCCAGCGGGCTCCCACACCCTGAGAGGTGTGAGCGCCGTGCCCTTGGTCCCTCATCCAGCAGGGTCTGGACCCCATGGCTGACTCCACACCCTCACATACTCCCGTCTGCCCCGTGACAGCCCAGCCGATAGGACCATTGAGCCCCGTGTGCAGCTAGACGGCGCCCAGTCGGGCCGCACGGCGTCTGTGTGCTTGCTTCATGCCTCTGCCCTAGGTGCAGGTCAGCAGGGCCGGTAAGAATCCAGGACCCCCTCTCCTGGAGGGAACACCAAGGCCCAGGCAGATGAGGGGTTTGCTCAGAAACGTCAAGGAGCACGTAGGTACCCAGGGCTGCTCTTCCAGGTCCTGGGGCATGCCCCACATCACCCCAAAGGTCATTTCATTCCTGCGGGAAGCACCTCTTAAACACCCCTTTGTTTATTCAACAAGTAGCTTGGGCACCTACCACGGGCCAGGTGCTCCGCTGTTTTGTTTAACCTCATAACATCTGGCCTAAGATGCTCTGGATACCCTCAACAACGTGAGGCCAGGGTAGGGGACATGCCCAAAGACCCCTGGGGCCAGTGCGGGTCCGATCACAGCGGGACCAAGGGCGGTAGACCAGTCCCCCAGTGGTGGTGGGCGTGCTCAGTGGGCACAGCAGCCGGGAGCCAGGCCTGGCCCTCGGGGAGGCTGGCACGCGGGGGGTTGGGCCTGTGTGACACAGAGCACAAACTCTCACCTCCTGGAAACCATGCAGGCCTCCCCTCCAGCTGCCACAATTTGGGGTGTAGTTGACAGGAGGGAGCTGAGGTTGTCCCCGCCCCGCCGTGGGGGTTGAAGCTGTCCTCACCTGCCTGTAGGTGTGTCCCCTCGGACCTCGGGCTGTGCTGTCTTCACAGAAGCACTTCCTGAAAGGCGATCCTTAGAATTCGAGTTCGGTGGGGAACAAAGATGGGGTATAAACTATGTCTGCTGTACGGTAGTTAAGTTAAGCAGGATGGTGAGGTTTTTCCTCCTCCAGATGCAGAAGGTCCCTGTGGTTATTTAACAGACAGTATGCAGTTTTTCTCAAGCGCATTTGGCCGTGGAGACCTTCTTGCTAAGAACAGCCCGTAGGACTGTGGTCTGAGAAGCCGTCTGGGAGACTGCACGTGGCTGAGGGGGCCAGCCCGGTCTCCTGCCACGGGGCTTTGGCCCCCTCGCCCAGGGCGCCCGCCTGCCCCACAGTCCCCACATACTCTGCTTCCCGCACCCACCCTCCCAACAGGAGTCAGTAAGATCGTGACGGTGGATGTGAAGGGGAACAGCCCTCTGTGGCTGAAGGTGAAGGACCTGGCAGAGGGCATGACCTACAGGTTTCGCATCAGAGCCAAGACCTTCACCTACGGGCCTGAGATCGAAGCCAACGTCACCACGGGCCCAGGCGAAGGTAGGGGAGTGTCAGGCCAACATGGGAACTGCACCCTCCACTCACAGCATTCTGACCCTGACGTGGGGAGAGGTGTCCAGAGCCGTGCTGGAGCTGGAGACACAGGGATGAGCAAGATGGGGTCCCTGGCGGAGCCCGTGGGCTACGGGGCCAGCAGACACAGAGCCCACACACAGGAGAGTATGGGGCGAGGCCTGAGGCAGGAGAGGGGTGGGTGTGGATGGAGGTGTGGGAGAAAGTGGCTGGGCTGTGGAAGGTCACCCATGGCATCACATGTCTCTCAGGGTGCCACTTACGTCAGAACCACTGGGGTTCTTCTGACACATGCAGGTTCCTGGGCCCCAGGGATTCAGGATCTCTGAGCATCCACCCTGGGGATGCACATTTGAACAAGAGCTGAGGGTGACTCTTGAGTACACCCTGTGAGAGCCACAGAGGGGGAGAGGGGGGAAGCAGGAAGATGACTGGGCAAGGCTAAAGGCAGGGGCACCTGCTGGCTGCCTCCTTCCTGGACAGGCAAGGCTAGGGGGAGGGGAAGACAGGAGCAAGGCAGCAGTGCACGGGGCCAGAGGCAGGAGGGGAGGGGCAAGGGGGAGGAGCACTGGGGCCCAGAAAGGAAAGAGTGGCTTGGTTTGGGTTTTGTGGCACCTCTTGAGGTCATCCTTGGGCTGGGGAATTTTCTGGACACCCACAGTATTGTATTTGAGGTTTAGCTCTCCAAAGTCCTGGTCACCCATGCAGGATACCCCCTCCTGAACACAAAAGCCACCCACTTCCCAGGCCACTCTGCTCCCTCCCTTTCTGAGAAAGGACACAGCCCATCCCAAACTTTCCCTGAAATCCCTCTCCTGCCCTCCTCCCTGCCCCACCTACCAGGTGTGGTCTGGGCCCCCTTTAACCCACGCCTGACTTAGCCTGGCCCCTGGAAGGTGAGCTGCGCCTGGAGAGGGGGCCTCCCTTCACCTCTCATGAGGGGTTTGCCCTCCATGCTGGCTCGGGCTGGTCGCACTGCACTCTTTCTGGGCACTTTCTCCCCCACCCCCTGCCCTGCAGAAGTTGTCTGGCTCCTGGGCTCCATTGGCACAAAGCCCACAGGGCTGCAGGAAGAGCTCACCCCAGAGCCCGCTCTGCCCTGCACCTGCCCCCAGCCCCTCCCCTGTGCCTCTCACCTGAGCTGGCTTTCCTGGGAAACAAAAGCAGGAAGAGCACTGTCAGGGCCAAGCAGTGGCATGGGGATAGGAGATGGCCATCTGGAGAACACGCTGTTCTAACCTGAAGCCTGAAGTGTCCCAGGCCAGGGCAGGAAGTATAGAGGAGGAGGGGAGAGCCCTCCGAGGAAGAACCGAGCTGCATCCTGCAGAAGGGGTCCGAAGGGAGAGGATCAGAGGTCCCCATGCTCCCTTCCCCAGGCCAGGCTACGGCTGCATGCAGGAAGCTCTGGTCCAGGAGGAGACAACAGTCCTTCTCTCAGCCCTGAGTGCTCTCTTGTGCAGAAGAGAACTGGGGGTCCTGAAACCCCCACTCCACCCTTCACACCTCCCTGGGGCTGCATCCCACACCCAAGCCCTTAGCTGCCTTTGCATGTGCCGTAGGCAGGACACGAGTTAGGGGAGGAAGGAAGGGAGGCAGGGAGGGAGGGAGGGAGGGAGGAAGGAAGGCTCTCGGAGGCCAGGATCAGGACTGGGGTGGGCAGTGGGCTGCCAAGCTCTGTCAGTGAGTCCCTGGCCTCCAGTCCAGTCTGCCAGCTCCTATGCCCAGAGACCTTCCATCTGATGCTGTATCGTCAGCATCTTTCCCAGCAGGTGTCCACAGGGGCCACCACACTGGCTCGGCCAGCCAGTCACTCCCACTCACTCCCTGTAAGCAGCAGAGGCCCAGGATGTCCCGAGGCCCCGGCCTCTTCCCTCCTCACCTTATAGCAAATGCAGCTGTGCTTGGAAGGTTTCAGGAAGGAGGTGAGGAGACATTGCCATCACAGGCCAGGAGGGAAGATGTCAGGGGGTCCTTCTGCCCTCCAAAAGCAGCCTCCTCTGATCATGGACCTACTCCACCATCATCACACCCACCTTCACTGCCCCCCATCAAGACTTGCATTCCAAAAAAGCCTTTACAGATAGGGAAACTGAGGCACCAGGAGGCTATGTGAATTGATCAGTCACCCATCTAACAGTTCTGGGTTAGAACTAGAAAGCCAGGTCTCCTGAATCTGATGCAGGGACCTGTCTGACATCACCCAGAAACTTTCTACCGCCCCAGAACTTGGAATTCGGGGGGTGTAAGTGACTCAGAGGAGATCATCCTCAGATCCAGTGGGCCCGGTCTTAGATGCGCTCCTTGGGCCTCAGCATGTGCAGGGTTTCCAGAGACTCTGACGGGGTGGTTTTGGGGCCCAGCCCCCAGCTGGACAGGCTGGGTGCACGTCCGGCTCTGTACACCCCTTGCCCACTGCGTGCTGTTTGCAGGAGCCCCGGGACCGCCTGGAGTGCCCATCATCGTGCGGTACAGCTCCGCCATCGCCATCCACTGGTCCAGCGGAGACCCTGGCAAAGGACCCGTCACCCGCTACGTCATCGAGGCCAGGCCTTCAGGTACACCTGCCCCAGGCTGAGCTGCTGTCCCCATGGAACGGGAGTCCACGTCTCACTTCCTCCCTCCTTTCCGAGTGCCTCTGTCTGTTGTCACCTGAGACGGTGCTTGTGCCTCTCCAGGTGAAGCTAGAGGTGTGAGTGGGAAACAGGCCACCTCTAGCTAAGGCGCACCCTTTGTTAAGGGACACCCCAGAGGCCCCTGGAGAACCGCACTCAGCGCCCATGGGGACCAGGCAGGTGGAGGATCATTCAGGAAGCTAGAGGAGCGAAGGGTTAAGCGCCCATGTCCTCCACGCAACCCCACTGACCAATGCCCCTTAAGGAGGCCAGTTGTCCCCCAGAGAGCTCGGCCGCCTCTTTAAGGCCTGTCTCTGCCATCACGGCTGTCTTGGCAGTCCCTGCCATCGGACCAACCTCTCCTGTCAAGCCTGAAATCGAATCACAAGAACTTCCCAAGCCATCCGGCGATGAGCGGCTGATAAGTCGCTCCAGGGGCTATGCTGCACGCTCCTGTTTCACAGTCGCCTCTGACGCCCACTTCTCCCGGCTCCCCTTACGCACGGGAGCCCTCGGCCACTGCCAGCTCCCGCCGTTGCTAGGCTTCCCAGTTAATCAGAAGCACCGGAGTCAGCAAAGGCTGGAGGCTTGTCCTTGGTCTTCCGTGGACCTGTGATTAGGCAACTGAAGTTGAGACATTATTTAAACAAAGATTTCACTGCCTAGCACAAGCAGCAAACAGTAGTCATAACAGGGAGTAGTCAGGCATGGCAGTAGCTAATACTTCTAACGGGGGACATCGAAACATCCCAGTGACAAATTGCTCATTCTTGGCGGTAGCTGAGAGCTAGTCATCTCAATAGCACGTAGTTAATTTCAGTAGTTCCAGGAAGCAGCTACTGCCCCGTCATTGCCATAATCTTAGGCTAATGATTATGGCCGCTGATAGCTAATACACATAGCGGCTCAGATTCAGCGTGTAGCCGGAAGGTGTGCATGCAGTTGGCTTTCTCCCCACTCCAGATGGTCCCTCCCCAGCCGTCCAGTGCCAGCAGGGCTGAGTTGGCCAGGAGACCACTGCATGCTTCTAACCTGGACCTGAGCCTGTTTTTTCCACCCAAGTTGGCCGGCCAGGGTACCAGGCTGTGGAATGTTGGCTCCAGACTGGAGTTTGGCCATGTTGATTTTCCACTGTTCCCTGGGAGGCCCAGCATGGGACCTAGTGTTCTGGGCTTGGGGCTGTGAGTTGGTCCACACAGGTGGGACCAAGGACTGAGCACAATAAGAGAGACCCAGTTAAGGTCCCCGAAGGATCGGGACTCGGAGCAGTGGCAGAGGGCTGGTGATGGGGATGGCAGGGGGCGAGGAAAGGACGGAGGGCCCAGGGAATGCTGTGCCTCTCTCCACACCTCCTAGTATGGGCGGTCACCTTCCCACCTCCACGCCCCTGGTGGTATGTGACCTCACCCTCTGGCATATTCAGGATGTGCTTTTGTGCTGGGCAGAACCTACTAAACACACCCACTTTCTATGAACCATGGGCAGCCGGGCCAGGGAGACATGCACTTAAGGTGTGCAGGCCCACAGAACCCGCCCTGCATATCAACTGACTCCCAGGGCTGGAGGCCAGAGCCACACAGCCTGACATTCCAGCAGCTTCTGGCCTGACCCAGGTGCCCCAGCCCTACCCTTTGTTTCTCTGTGGGGCAAAACGAGGTAGCTCAGACAGCAAGCATGAGGCCCCAGCTTCTGGGAGGCAGCAAGGTCTCGGACCAGCCCATCCAGCAAGCACTGATTCAGCTGCTGATGGCTCTGGGTGCCCGGAGGGGGTTCAGTGCCAGGAGGAATTGGATGGCTCTGGGCTAAAACCCCAGCTCTGCCACTTACAGCCAGGTGGCCTTGGGAAGATGGGTTTATCTCTCCGAACCTCAGTTTCCCCATCTCTAACAAGGGTACAACCGTTCCTCCTTCCCGCTGTTGCTGTGGGCATGAAGAGTAAGGCCCTTCGAGCCAGGATGCTTGATGAGGAATGAGTGTCCCTGTGGTATGGTCGTCACCACCATCATCATCCCTGTGACTGTTCACGAATGAGAGAATTCAGAGTCATGGGAGGAAAATGGGTTTGCACCCCAACGCTCAGATTTTGAGGCACGCAGTACTGAAATTGAGGCATACAATGCTCTAAAGGGGCTGCAGAGGAGAGATTTGCATTCATTCATTCCACACTTAGAAGATGCCTGGGCTAAGTGTGGGGCTACACAGACAACTTGGGTGTGATGCCTTCCCTGGAGGAATTTACCAGCCTAGCAGGAGTGAGAGAGACATTAGACAAAAGACGGGATGTGCAGAAGACAGGAGGCACCCAAAACCAAATAAAGACGGTGGAAGGTGCATCCGAGTCTTGGGACCCGCAGCCTTTGGTCTTGACCTCAGAGAGCAGCAGACAGGTCCCCACAGCCGCCTTTGCATCGGAGAATCTGGGTGGGAAGGGCAGGAAAGCAACCTCAGCAGGTCCCACCCCATTCTTGGTCCCAAATTCCAAAATGCTGATGGAGGGCGTGGCACCTCCACTAGAGTTCTTGACCGGGGTGGATCTGCAGAAAAGTGTGGTGTGGAAAACAACCCAAATCCATCCACCCTGCAGAAGGGCTGAGCTGGAGCCAGGGAGCCTGCGGGCCTGAAAGGCAGCTCTTCCCGGGAGGAGCTTGGAAGCAGCCGAGGAAGAACCGTGCCGGGGGAGAGTGAGGCTGGAGGGCCAGGAGGAGCATGCTGGTGGAGTGAGTCCAGGGCAGTCACAGGCACCGGTCCCTGGGTGACCTGGGTGACCTTCCTAGAGCAGGTCACAGGATGAAGGACCTGAGAGCTCAGCCCACCAAGGTCCTTCTAACACCTCTGGACCCCTGGTCCACATGGGAAGGGAACCTGACCAGGGCCCAGGTGGCTTGACACGTCGGTTCCCAAGTAAGCCCTGCACTAGTGCAAGCAGGAGGGCTCACCCACTTTGCCAGGGCCAAGCCAGCCCCACGAGCCCCACGCAGAGCACCTGGCCAGGGCCCCTCCCAGTCTCTGCACAGTGCCCTGGCGGATGCTTGCCTTGTCTCTTGCATGGACAGAGGACCATTGCATTAATCTTAGGCTAATAAATTTAGACAATGGAGGCTGGGAGGGCCTGAAAGGGAAGTCAGGAGCTCAAAAGTTGGGGTGATTGGAGACCACAAGGGTGGAGTACAGACAGGGGTCCCTCTGGCCCTCTCTGGTCCCTGTTTCTCCTCAGATACCTGCCCCTAAACATAGAGGGACCTGAGGACCTCAAATCCAGCTCCCTAACCAAATGCTCATGGGCAACCCCAATTCCTTTTTCAGCTATAAAAAAAGAAGAGTCCTCTTTTTTGTCTGATGCCACCCTCTGTATGTTTTGAATAGGAACGGGGATCAGGAACAGAGGGCCTGGTTCAGTACGGGGTAGTGTGGGGGGGCGTAGGCAGTGCAGTAAAATCCTCGGTGGCCACTTCAAGTCATTCTGACCAGGGCTTTTTAATGCTATGGAAGGTGGAGTGTGTGGAATTGGGCCCATGAGGGCTACAGAGGTGAGCCTGTCTGTCTGGGTGTGCTATTGGTTGCTTGTTAGAGTATTTTCTGCATAGTATACATTTATAACGCTTTATAGACATTTTAACAAAAAGAATAAAAGGGCCAGATGCTGCAAACGGCATCAGTTTAAAAATGTCCCTCCTGAGGACCTCCTAGGTGCCACGTGCTGGCTCTCGGCGTTGACCGGGCAGAGCAGACAGCCCCGGCTCTCAGGGAGAGGCAGGCAGGCAGAAGGGACCTCCCCCTCACGGGGCGCCTCACCCCACCCCTGCGCTCTTACAGATGAGGGGCTGTGGGACATCCTCATCAAAGACATCCCCAAGGAGGTGACCTCCTACACGTTCAGCATGGACATCCTGAAGCCGGGCGTGAGCTACGACTTCCGGGTCATCGCAGTCAACGACTACGGCTTCGGCACCCCCAGCAGCCCCTCCCAGTCTGTGCCAGGTACTGGCCTGTGGGGTGAGGGGTGGGGGGCGCCCTTGGAAGAGGCTGGGTGGTGGAGAAGGAGGAGAGGCAGCAGAAGTCCGGAAGCACAGGGGTGGGGACTGAAATGCGCTGTGCTCTCAATGCTCCAAAGCTATGAGCCCGGGGCCAGGGCCTGAGTCAGCTTTCCACTATGGAAGAAGCTGGGACAATGGCTCTTTTGGGTTCCCTTTCAAGGACTCCAGAAGCCCTGGGCAGGGGGCCCAGTGGACTTGTGCACGAATCAGTGGGCCCAACATGAGAGCTTCTGTGAGCTCATCACCCAGGAGATTCAAGGGCGCCAGGCTGTAAACTCTCTGTTTCCATAGAAACCACCCCCAAACAGACAGAGTCAGCAGCCCGTGGAGCACAGTGCCCAGGTTGGGTGGCCTGCCATCCACCCTTTTGTCCTCGCCAAGTTCTTCCCATCCAGCATGTCTCAGAGCTCACAAAGGACTCTAATCTCCAAACCTGTGACCTTCAGTCTAACCACTAACCACTTTTAGTCCCGGGCCTCTTCCTTCAACTCAGGAATATAACTCAGAATTTCTGCTCACCAGGGGAGTTTCAGACACCCAGCTGCCTCCCTCCTCCCACACACTTTCGCCCTTGTCCAGATGGATAGGACCGAATCGTGGGAAATAAACACTTGAGGACAGAAATAGAAGCCAGCCCCTCGTCAGGGTGGATGAGACAGTCTGGTGCAGAAAGCATAGTACTGGGGACTGGGAAGGAAGGGGAGCCCCACCTGGAGAGACATTTGAAAGACCCGCTCATGTCCATCCTCCCAACAACCCCACTTTCTGCTACCAGAAAAAGATTCCGTCTCAACTACACTTGGGGACACACTCTGCCAGGCCCACCACAGGCCAGAGAAGCACCTTTCCAATGCAAAGTTGGGTCTGCCCATCAAGGTAGGCCATGGGTGGCAATGGGAAGAAAGGAAAAAGAGCAAGCACACCACCCCTCCCGCACTCCAACCTGGGTCTCTGGCAGACATCACTAATCAATCCTGGCACTCTCCTCGTCAGTCCAGAAGCAACCCCAGAACTCTTCTCAAAACAGCCCTGCAGGGCGCTCCATTTGTTGATCAGAGCTGGCACTAAAAACGATTGTCCCTCCCAACCTTGTCTTGGGTTCTACCTGTTCAAAGGGCACAGACCCCACCTACACATACACTGAGGGCAGGAGGTAGGGCCCCTGCTGGAGTGGGAGGTTTGGAGGCAGGAGGGGCCGAGCACCCTGGCCCTGACACCCACTGCGTGTTCCAGCCCAGAAAGCCAGCCCGTTCTACGAGGAGTGGTGGTTCCTGGTGGTCATCGCCCTGGTCGGCCTCATCTTCATCCTCCTTCTGGTCTTCGTGCTCATCATCCGGGGCCAGAGCAAGAAGTATGCCAAGAAGACAGACTCGGGTGAGCCGGCACCCAGCCCTGCTGGCTGGGCTGGACTTTCCCATGGCTGCCTCCCTTTCGGCAGGGGCAGGAGGGATCTCTCTCTCTCCTGGAAATGCCCAGGCTTCCTACACAATCTCCACCTCCAATTTTGGTTTCAGCTCTAATGAGAGAAACCAGGCAGCCCAGCCAGGTGGGGAGAAGGGAGATGGGGGAGGGGAGACCACCTGGTCTGAAGGAACAGGGTGAGTGATTGTTGTTGATCTGCCCCCTCCCCACCAGGGAACAATGCCAAGTCTGGTGCCCTGGGCCACGGGGAGATGATGAGCTTGGATGAAAGCAGTTTTCCTGCCCTGGAACTCAACAACCGAAGACTCTCTGTCAAGAACTCCTTCTGCCGAAAGAATGGCCTGTACACCAGGTAGTGGGCTCCCTGCATGGGGTACCAGGGGATGGAGGCTTGAGGGCCAGCAGGGCCCAGGTTTGGGAGGGCCACAGAGCAGGCCACGCCCACTTGGCCTCGCCCTGTCCTGGAAACCGCTTTCCACCCCAGGAGTGGGAATGGTCAGCAGAAAGACACAGCAGGGCCTGGGCAGCACAACCCGGGGCCAGGGGCCACAGCCCAGGGGAGTGCACACTGGGGAGGAAGTCACAAGGAGAAACCAAGGGTTTCTGCCAATGACAAGGGACAGATACCTTGCACAAGTTTGCAAACCAACCCACTGCTATTTGAAGGCAGCTGTTCCTAGGAACGGCCTGAAGCCGTGATATTCACTTGCCCCAAAGGGGAGACGGACCTGGCCAAAGTAGGCTGGGCAGACACATGTCAGTGAGAGGGGCCGGGAGCTCCCGTGGCTGCTTCTGCCCTACCTGTCCTCCTCCAGGTCTGGAAAGAGGGCTGTCTGAGGGTAGACATGTTCCCCTGAGTCCTCTCTCATACCTGCTGTAGTGGTAGAACAGTTTTCTCCCACCTCCCTGCCCCCGCCCAAGTCCACACTCTCAGCATCGTCCTCAAAGGGCAGCATCTAACCCTAGCAAGGACGAGGCTGGTGGCAGGCCAGCTCTCTCCTGACTTCGCTCCAACCCCAGGCCCTCCTAGCCCACTCCCTGTGGCCGGCCATCCCGCCCATTTCCAAGGGCAGCAGCAGCTCACAAAACTTCTCTGTCTGGTCCCGGAAGGAAGAGGCAATGTGTGTGTTCTTCAGAATGGGGGGCCAGCTCTCACCCTCCGCCAAAGCCAGCTCTCCAAAGAAAGGGACATTTGAGGCCGCGGTGGCAGGCCCAGCATGGCCACCACAGTCTCACCAGGCTGGCTCCAGGGCCCTGCCACATGGAACAAGGGGGCGTTTCACCGACAGCCTGGCCTCGCCTGCCTCTCACGCCCACAGTGTACATGCACCGCGGCCCCTGAGTGACCCTACACCACTGGGTATACACAAAAGTCCTGTTTGCACCAAAGGAGTCTCAGGCTCCGGGCCCAACTCAGCCACGTGACACTGCCAGCCCCACCCCCCGGCTCACCTGCATGTCACCAAGACAGCATTAGCCTGGCACCCCATGGTCTCCCTCCTCTGTGTCATCTATTTGCCTGTCTTGTCTACATTAAGCTGCAGCTAGTACTGCTATTATTTTATTTTTCATATAAAGGTGCGCTTTGTCGACTGGAATGTAATCAGAACAGATATAGTACAGGAGTTTGGGGGTGAGGGGGCGGAGGTTGCTGGTGACAGATTCCCAGGTCAAGGAACTATCCTCATAGCAGCGTTGCTGCAGCAAACAGCTCCGGCCCCTGTGCGGATGGCTGGGGTTCAAAGCCTCAGTTCCAGAAAACCTTCCTGGAGCAGGCTGGGCAGGTGTTGGAGCATTAGGCCCTGGGCAGTACCTCCCTTGGCCCCCATCCTGAGGGCACAGTCATAGAGGACCCCAGCCTTGCCCACTCTCCAGCCTCTAGGTTGCACCGCCCTCCATCCCCCGCCCCGCCATGACAGGTGGGGTGCCCAGACACCCTACCCTGTGTGTTAGTTAGTGCTGACAACTTAGAGCCAGGCTCTCAGTCACCCAGAAGGACACAACTTTCCACAGGTGGGGTGTGACTTCGCCCTGGGAACCACTTTCAGTCTCTGAGTAGACCAGTGGCAGGGAGGGAAGCAGTGCTTTTCCTTTCTCTCCTAACCCCTAGGCCAACTCTCTAAAGCTCACCTTGTGAGTTTAAGGATCACAGGGGGAGCTGGTCTGCAGTGCAGGTCTCCTGGCCTCACCTGAGGATGCGGTTCCCGAAGACTCAGTGGGGCCCAGGATGCTTTATAACATTCACTGCCAGGTGGTCCTAATGCTTGAGGGCTTAGAACCACAAGTGGGGAATCCAGGTGTCTCCCCCACCCACCATTTCCCTGGAGCTGATTCTGGAGGTCGGTCCAGCACCTTCAGCACCCCAAGCCTTCCCCACCCCACTGGATTCCCCAGCCCACGGTCCACCTTCCAAGGCACAGCCTAGGAAAAGCAGACACAGTAGGGTGAGGGATCCGGGGCCTTCATGCCTCCAGGTCTCGGTGTGGCCTCCCCGGATCAGAGGAGGCAGGTGGCTCCGAGTGGGGCCACCTCGAAGCCTCACCCCACTCTCCCTAGGTCTCCGCCCCGGCCCAGCCCGGGCAGCCTGCACTACTCTGACGAGGATGTCACCAAGTACAATGACCTCATCCAGGCGGAGAGCAGCAGCCTGACCGAGAAGCCCTCGGAAGTCTCCGACTCTCAGGTGAGGGGCGAGAGGGCCAGGCGCCCTGATGGGATACAGAGCAGCCCCATTCCAGAGTGCTGGCCTGCACGGCCCCATCACACAGACTCCCTCCCCTCCTTCCCTTTATGGGTCATAGCGACTGAGGGGCCCCAGGAAACCACCCAGAAGTCCTGTGCCCTTGGGTCCCTGGAATCTTGGTTGTGTAAGATACCCAACACCATGGTCCTCACCCTCTCATGGGATAAGGAGTCACCCATATGCTCCATCACTCAGTGGCTCCAGCCTGAGAGGCTCCTGAAGGCGAGGGGAGGGAAGCTGACATAGCAGCCTGTCTTGCCAGAGTCAGAGAACAGAGACTGAGCTGGTCAGGGTCAAAATGAGCACCAGAAATGAAGGCCAGGTGCCCTGGGGCCCCAAGGATGGGAAGCAGGCGAGGCTGATAAGGCATTAGAGCTTTGGAGACCCAGATCTGAGTTTGAATCCTGGCTCTGCTGCCGATGAGCTGGGGCATCCTGGGTGTGGAGGGAAAACCTCTCTGAACCTCAGTTTCTCCATCTGTAGAGTGGGCAAGGGTAACAACAGGTTCTCATGGGGCTGAGATCAGGCATAAAGAAACTTAGCATAGGGCCTGGCACGTGGCAACTGCTGAATAAATGTCAGCTCACATATTAAGAAGGAGACAGTGCCTCTGGGAGACACAGAGCTTTAGAGAGGCTGCCATTAGGTGGGCCACTCGGGGACACTCTGTCCCAGGCCAAGGGGAGAGGAGGCAGGATGCATTCCAATGAAGGGATGTTACAGCCTCCCACCCCAGCCCTCTTGGCTTTGGCCAAGCCTGGTGGTTGCCGAGGAAGGGCCAAGAAAGGCCACTGTATCCCACGCCCTGGACCTTTTCTGCCCGGTCCTGGGAGAGGATGAGAAGGAAGAGATGCCAGCAGGGAGCAGGGCTGTGGGCCGCGTAGGAGGTGCCAGCAATCCTGGGATCCGGCTGTGGGCCCCGTGGATCGAGGGCCTCTCGCCCACTGCTGTTTTGTTCAGTTCCAGGGTTACTGCTGGGCTGGGCAGAGCCAGGAAGGCTGGAGCTAGCACCCCAGCTTAGCTGGCAGGGACCGAGACCCCAGCTTAGCCTGGCTTACTCGGGCACTCATGTGATTCAGGTCATGGCATCTTCTTATGAGTATTTAACTCCTTGCAGCCACATGGGTACAGGGACTTACAAGGCCATGCTTCCCTGAAGCAGGATGTTTCGCCTTTCTCCCCAAAGAGAGTGATGAGCATTTAGATTCTAGGTGCTCAAGGTAAAATTCAAAAAGATAAACTTGCTATGTCCGTGGGGCTATAGTAGAGAACTCCCTAAGCCACGCTCCCGTCTACAAAGAGCAAGGCAGTGGGCAGCCAGGGGACTCGCCATGTTGCTCGACCAGCCTCCCTTGACCTTCTGCAGGGGGCATTGCTAATCCACCCCCGGTGGCTGAGCGCCAGCCCTTCAGGGAGCAAGTCCTGTGAGTGCAGCAGGTATTTCCGATGTTTCCAGAGCTTTCTCAGCCATCCCTGGCCGAGAGGGTCTGGAGGACCCTCACAGGGGACATAGAGCTGGTCCCTGAGGCCAGGCCAAGCCCCCCAGCCATCCCAAGGCCATCCTTCTTTATAAGCTCCCCCAGGGTGGCAGATACTTGGGATCCTCTGCTTAGCCATGGGCCTCATTCATTCGAAATAAGCCCACCACTTGAACACTGTTTCCATAGCAACCTGGACCCAGCCCCACACACACCCCCCCAGGAGCATATACCCTAGTGAGAGGAGGCTTCCCGGCTCCAGAGTCAGCTGTCACAGCAGAATGCCCAGGCTCCCTTCCAGGGCAGCGGACCTGGCAACTTTGGGATGGTTCGGCGATTGAGTTGGAGGCTGCATTGGATTGAGTTGGGTCTATTTACTATGAAAGCTAAGCTCCATGAAAGCAGGGACATATGACAGTTCTGATGGCTGTTGTATCCCCAGTGTCCTGCATGGCATCTGGCACATGTCACTCTGCACGTTCTTGTTGAAAACATGAAAGGGGCATTGGGGCACTGGTCACGCTGCGCAGGTTCCAGACCGAGCGTGGTTCGCGGGTAAACAGATCTGTGGTTGGCGTAAAAGTTATTCCCTCTGACCAGCACCACGACTCACACAGTCTAAGAGGTGTCACCCTTCCGAGTCACACCGAGGACTGGGGCCACACCCCCGGGGCTGTGCTCAGCCCACGGGCCTCACACTTTACAGCAACCCTCCGAGGCAGGCATTAGAGGGAAACTGAGGCTCAGAGAACTTAAGGGAGTTGGCTCAGGTCCACCACCAGAGGGCAAACCCAGGGTCCTGCTCCCACGTTGGAGAGCCGGAGCCTGTGGGCCAGCCTTCTGATGCAGAGCCCCTCGGCCCCTCGGGCCCACCCCGTGCTGATGCTGTCACCCTCAGGGCAGAACTTTCTGGAAAGGCCTTAAGAACTGACTGATGAGACAGTCTTCAGAACAACTAACTGGAGTGCAAAAAATAAAAATAAAAAACGCTCAAGTCCATCTTCATAGGATAAAGACAGACACCCGGAGGAATGTGCTCCAGGCCCTAACATTGTTCCCAAGAAAGGCTTCCGGCATGGACAGTGGGGCACAGGCATCTCAGTCCAGCCCCAGAGAGGGCTGCTCCGCAGGGCAGCCCCAGGGGGTCGTGGCTGGTGTGTGGCCCTGGGTTGAACCCCAGCTCCGCCCCTTACTGCCGGGGAGGGGTTCGCTGCAGCCTCACCCACACAGGGCAGCAGCACCGTCTGTCCAGAGGGCTGTTATATGGAGTGCACTGAGAGAGAGTCGGGCCTGTGCAGTGCCCAGCAGCATCACTCGAGTCTGCTGGCTCAGGGATGGGCCTTTGGCTTCCCGGCCACAGCAGGTAGCCTGGCATGCAGGAGGCTGTTGCCAGAGCATCGGCATCCTCAGGAATGGGGGAGCCCCGGGAGACCCTGAGAGGGTACAGCTGTCCGTACCCATGTCCCCCCAGTCCCAGGGCACTGGTTCGCTGCACCATCATGAAATGTCCCATTGTTAAAATGTTGGATGGCTTTCATAGCTGTTGGTAAAAAGCCACCACCCTGAGCCCTTGAGTGTCACCAAGAGGACCCCAAGCAGACTGCTCGTCATTCTGCAACTCCAGGGTTGTGCCTGGTTCAGCGAGGGGAATGAGGGACCCTGCTGCAGGACCCTGGCAGCCCAGCCCCTGTGCCTCCAGCGTCAGGTCAGAGTTTGTGCCTTGACAGCTAGGAAGGCCCAGATGTCAGTGTTTGTCCATCCGGGGTGGTGAGGGCTCTCCGATGGGGGCGGGGGTGAGCAGAGGCTGATTTCTCAGCACTCATTTCTTGAGCCTGTACTCTGAGGACATAGAGGTGATGGAGACATGGTCCTGCCCCCCGGGAGCTCCTGTGGGCTGGAAGGGCAGGCTGGACCCAGAGTCGCTGGCCTCCTTCCAATGCCCCTGTTACCAGCGTAGTAAGTCAATCCTGTGGCCACTCGCTCGCTCCCACGAGGAGCCGCACGACTGCAGATAAGAATGTGGGTTGTGGGGTGTCCACCGTTGCAACGTTCAGTCTGGGACTTACAGGGGGTGTCACCTAGCCTCCTGCTCTGATGGCATGTCCCAAAGGGTCAGGGGCCACACAGGCTGGCCCCTCTGTGTCAGCTACTCTGGAGGGTGACTTCCTGTCTTTTGGAGTCCTCCTCCTCCAGGTCCTCTGACAGTCTTGCATATGCCGTCTGGTTTATATTCTAACTCAGACCACCCAAAACTCACTCTCCAAAACTCACTCTCCAAAGCCGGTGGGGATTTGCCAGCCGCCCCCTGTGATACGGTAATAAACAAAAAGTCGATGTTTTTGCAAACAGACAAACGTGAAGTGATGTGAGAAAGGCCATATGGGGCAGTGGTGAGGCAGGGGGGCTGGCTGTCCCCGGAGGGCACAGGGGTGGGGGTGGGGGCTGCGCCTCCAGGGCTGCAAGAGAAGGGTTCCAGGCTGCTGGGCAGGAGCCACACAAAGGCTGCGACTTAAAGGGCCTGTGGCTTGCCTGATGGAACTTCTGAAAATGAAGGAAGACTTCAGTCCAACTTTGTTTTCAAAGTAAGAGCCCGAGTTTGGTATAAAATGTTCATAGTTAACACACAGGAAGATCTCAATGGGAGAGAAATTCCAAGCCAGGGCTCCTTCCCTAATCGCTATTCAGGTCTTTGTGCGACCTGGCAGCCCCGCTAAGCTCGCTGTGGCGGCGTAAGGCCTATGCAGAAAAGCGAGGAGCTGCACACACAAGTCAGACTTTCCATGTGGGGTTGGCCAAAAACCGTTTCATTCTTTCTGTAAAATAAAAGGCTCATTTTTTTATTTTCACCAATAATTTCATTGATTTGGATATTTTGAGTATGTCGGCTGTCTCCCACTATTGGCTTCTAGTGGGTAGAGGCCAGGGGTGCTGTTAAACATCTTCCAATGCATGAGACAGCCCCACAGCAAAGAGTTATTTGGCCAAAATGTCAACAGTACCAAGAAACTTCGCAAACCACTTTTGTCACAGCACAATTTTTTGTTTCAGTTGCATTTTTACCTTTTTTTAAAAGATTTTATTTATTATTTTTAAAAAGAGGGAGAAAGAGAGGGAGAGAAACATCAATGTGTGAGAAATACATTGATCTGTTGCCTCTCGAATGCCCCCAGCTGGGGGACCTGGCCTGCAACCCAGGCATGTGCTCTGACTGGGAATCGAGCCAGTGACCCTTTGGTTCGCAGGCTGGCACTCAATCCACTGAGCCACACCAGCCAGGGCACATTTTTACCTTCCTTGAAATAATAAAGCATAGTATGCCGAAAATGTTGCCTGTCTTCTTTCATCTTTAGTATTAAAATAGCTGCACAAAAATTTACCAGTTTTGATAGGCTTGTTCTTAATGCATGCTGATATGACAGCTGTCACAATACAATCTAATAAAATTGTCCTGAATGAAGTTAAAAACAACTAAGCACTACTAGAGCCATCGTACAGAAAAAAACGAAACAAATTTTTGGTATGTTTTGAACACCCAATCATAATAGTGAACATTTATGGAGCCCTAGTGGGGAGCCAGGAATAACTGCAAAGATTATTCCAGAATGGCACCACTTAACCCTCTGGAGGCCTGGTGGATTTGTGACTGTATCAGATAAAGACAAGGAGGTCCCCACACAAAGCTCGTCGCACCTCTAGACCTCCTGCACACCTGTTGTGCACCACGCACAGGCTGGGCCCTGAGGGGCACCTGGGAGGGGTAAGCACTGGACTTGCCCTCCATGGAGCCCATCCCTTCCCTCCTTGGTGCATTTACTCAGCAACTATTTGTTCTGCACCCACTAAATGTACCAGGCACTGTTTACATGTGGCAGCTACAGTGATGACCAAGACAGGCTCTCATGAATGTTGCATTATGATCTATTAGGGAAGACCACATGCCTGTAAATAACATTTTCAGTTCTCATTAAAGTATTATGCCCACAGTAACTACCTTCAGGAGGAAAGCAATGAACAAAAGCCTTTTCCTTTCCTGTGGCGTAGATAAAGCACTGTGAGGAATCTTATAGGAAGGTTGTATCCTCCTGGAAGCTCACAGAGGGCTGCCTGGAGGAGGTGGCATTTCAGCTGGGTCCAGAAGTGTGAACAGGATGGGATCGTGCATAGAGGGGAGGAGTGCAGTTCGGGTTTGGCTGGAGTGGTGGTGGTGGTGGCATCACCTCCCTCCCACTGTTGAGTGTCCTGCCTTTTGCCACTGTTTGCCTCTTGTCCATCAATCAGACCACAGGTCTTATAGCTTCAGCGAGGCCCATCTCCTTTGCTGGACGGACCCACAGAGGCCCAGAAGCCCAGCTTGTGTCAAATGAGAGGCACACAGAGGCAGGACAGAGAAAGCCTGGGAGGAGGAGGAGCCACGTGTGGGGCACCTGCTGTGCTGAACTCTGAGTGTTATATTCTCATTTAACATCTAACTGCCCTGCCATGCAAATGGGAAGATCCCCATTTCACAGCTGGGGAAACTGAGGCTCACAGAAGTCAAGCAGTCAGTGGGGATTCAAATCTAGGTCCAGCTGGCTCTGAGGTGGTGCCTGCTGCAGCCTGGCCTCGCCCAGCTGCCCAGCACAGGGGAGATTGATGGAGGGAGGCCTTCTCGGACCCCAACCCCACTCCACACCCCAGTGACCTCCAGGAGGCCCCTGACTACAGGTGTCTCTGACACCTGAGAGCTGGCACACACTGGTTGTCACCTGATCTGTAAGGGCACATGTAGCCTATGTGACATTGTGCCTGAGCTAAAATTTTCAAAGGACATTCATGGGAGATTTCCAGCTATTTTAGTACAAGGAGCCCAAGGCTCTGACAAAATTGAGCCTCAAGGGGGCGACCAGTGAGAGAGATACTTAGCATGCCCCCCCACTCACCTCTGATCCCTGGCCCTGCAGCCCCTGCAGGAGGGGCCCCTGCTCGCTCAAGGGTAAGGGCATCCAAGGGGCCAGACTCACGCTGGGCTTCAGGCTGGACTGGCCGCAGGCTGCACCTGGGACCACAGACGAGGGAGGGGCTCCTGCTTCCAGTCTCTACAGGAGCTGCACAGGGAGACCTTCCTATCATAAGGGGCAAGACATCACCTCGGGACATCACGAGAGTCAGCAAGGTGCGGGTGCCCTGCCTGGCCCCAGGGTCTCCATGCCCATCCACAAGCCTGTGTGGCTCCCTTCCATCACCTGCTGAGTCTGGTGCAAGAGTCCCTGCCCCTAGAAACCAGCAGAAAAGGCTTTCTTTTGCCCCCTCTCTTTTGTTCCTGTCTTTTCTGTGGACCCCCTTCCCCACTCCCATCACCAGGCCTGGAGTCCATACCCCGCCCTTCCCCAGACCCCCATAATTACTGGTTGAGTGGCTTTGAGGAGCTGTTAAGAGGCCCAGGAGCTGAAACAGTTGCCTGATTGCCTGGCGGCCTGGCGGGGCTGCCCGTGAAAGGCCCGCTTTGTGCTGGGCCGGTTACTGGGAAGCTGCATTCAATTACCGAGGGCCGCGTGAGAGTTGAAAGCCCGGAATGGGAGCCCCTGGTCCCCCCTCACTTGCTTTCTTCTCTTCTCACCCCACCCCCACCCAGAGAAGAAACAGATGTTCTTGGAGATGGAGGCTGGAGAGCAGCCGCTGATGCAAAGACCCCCTCCTTTGGCTTCAGGAGAGCTGGTGGGGGGAGGCAGCAGGGAAGCTAACCCCCAGCCCATTTGGCTCCCAGCTCTTCCTTCTCTCCCTTTCCCCTCGCCCCAGGAATGCTGCCCCACAGAATGTCTGGCACACAGTGGGTGCTCAACAGATGGTAGCTGGCTGGAGGGAAATGATTGGACAAATGGGCTTTGGGATCCGGGGACCCCAGGAGGGCCAGAGAGACCAGTTCTCCAGCCTCGTAGCCATGCCTCCCTCTGAAGAAAAGGGGGGTTGGGGAGGGGGTGGGAGCTGAGTAGGGTCAGCCTCCCCCCACCTCCCTGGGCCCCTTCCCATCCCTCCTGGTGGGGCTTCAAAGCCCCATCCCCCCAGACCCACCCTTGCTGTCTCCCTAACAGTATCTATCACAGCATTCTTTCATTTGTAGCTCATTTCACTCTGTGATCTGTGGGGACCTACCCATCTTACAGAGAAGGATGCTGAGGCCAAGTGAGCCAGGGGATGGGTACAAACTTACCTAGCCCATAAAGAACAGAGTTGGGACTTCTCCATGCCACAGTCCCTACTACCCCACTCATTCACTCTGGGATGGGCCCAAAATGATATGGGGATTCTTCTCCAAGACAGCCACCCCAGCCAGCTAGCAGGTGCCCCACCAGACAGGCCTAACCTGCAGGGGAAACTGTGGGCACCCCTTTTTGCCCCCCCCATACTCACAGACCCTCGCTGCCCCTGGACCCAGGGGAACCACAGCCTCCCGCCTCATGGCATAACCACAGCTCGCTCAGACCCCTGCCTCCTGGGGCCAGCCACACCACAGCCCCAGACATTATGTACCCTCCTCCCCCTCCACCCCCTCCCCACTCTTGGCATATGGAGGCTTGTGTCTGTGCGGGCCCCTTTGTTTCCTCCTGGGCCGGCAGCTGGGCAGTAGGCAAAGAAAGGGGCTCGCATTATGCTGCACTGCGTCCTGGGGAGCCCAGGCAGGGACTTCCCATTGTCTTGGTCCTGGGGGTTTGCTGGTGGGGGATGGTGAGGAGGGTTAAGGTTGGCGGCAGGGACTGTGGAGGGGTGCGGAGGAGGGGGGACCAGAGGACATAAATTAGCGGGTTGACTGGGAGTATTTATCACTCAGAGGGGAGGGGGCCGTCCTTCCCCATCTCGTGACCTCTAGGTAGGTGTGGGCTTTGGAAAAATCAGGCAGCACTGCGTTCAGGCACGGGCTGGTTGTTTCCTTGGGCAAAAGTCACTAGTTCAGCACAGAGGTGTGAAAACTCTACAGGGAACTCGAGGCAGCTTTCCCTGAGTAGCTGGTTCCGTTAGGGTTCTGTGCATCGGATCCATTTCCCCTGAGGGCCCAGACGCCGTGGACGGGACAAGAGCACACCGCGTCTCCCACAGCGCTGTGCGTGTGGGCGAGGCCCACTCTCCGGCTTCTTTCCCTGCAAAGCTGGACACAGCTGACCATCCCGGACTCGTTGGTATTGGGCTCACTGGGTTTCCTTGCTACGGTATTTTTCCAAAATATGTTTTATTCGGGCTGATGAAGTTAACTTACCACCTCCAAGCACGTACTCGCTGGGCAGAGGTGAGGCGCCCTGGGCACGGTCTTCTGAGCTGTGTGGCGTTACGGGTGTGCTGTTCAGTAAAATCAGTGCCTCTCTTCCGGAGAGTTCTAAGGGTGTCCCCATCTGCTGTCTTCTCAGTTGCTGGGAGCCAAGGGTGGGGGAGGGGCACACGATATTTTTAGCTCCACAATTCAGATCCCAGTGCTCTCACACTTTGCAGCCCAGATTGACTTGTCTCACGCTGATTCCCCAATAGGCAGATGGAGCCCATCCCAAGGACACCAAAGGACCGACCAACAAGTATAACAATGATCTAATACGTTATACTTCCTTTGAAAAGCTTCAGGACAGTCATCGCGTGACAACCCAGAACTTTGGTTGATACTTTTCTCAAGTGTATCATATGTTTTTATTTCGGGTCACACGTGGGTGAACGGTGTCAGGAGTCTCTGCCGATCTTATAACCTGGCCCCGGCCTTGTCCCCAGTCTCGGACGCAGTAAGTCAGAGTTGGGCCAAAATCGGAACTCAGCATCTCCCACGCGATACTCTGCCTTGAAATGTACCTTTTGTTATTATTCAAAGATGGTGCGGCCAACAGATCGGGAGCCAACTGCCCCTGATAAGATAGTCTGTTCTTCACAGTTCCCAAGAAGGGGCACACTACGCCACGCAGGGCCACACAGGGAAACGCCAGAGCCAGAGGCTTTTGCTGTGGTTTCCACAGGAAAGTCAAAGCAGGGGAAGCAGGCTTTGGCTAGTCTGAATACATTCACGGGCTCTGGAGGGGAGGGGCTGTCCCCCGTTGTCTGGTACCTAGCCCTGGGGCGCGTAGGGAACAGTGGGTCAGCACCTGAGAGCCCATTAGAGAAGGTGGTGGGCAGTGGGCTCTCGATGTGAAATCTGCTGTCTCCAAGAATGGACTGGCCCTGGGAGGGGCAGCCCCTCCTGGGTCAGCAAGGCCCGGGATGTCAAAGCATCATGAATACGAAAAGTAAAAAGGTATGGTTAATTCAATCTCAAAAACATTCTGCTAAGTGAAAGAAGCCAGACACCAAAGTCACATATTGGCTGATTCTACTTGTACGAAATTGCTGAAGTAGGCAGACCCAGAGAAACAGGAAGTGGATTAGTGGTCGCCAGGGGCAGGCAGGGGTCGGGGAGCTGGCCGGGGAGGAAGGGGTGGGACGTGACAGCTAATGGGCCCAGTGTTTTACCGGAGGAGGGGGATAAACATGTTTTGGAACTGGATGGAGGTGATGGCTGCCCAGCTCTCGGAATGCACTATATGTCACTGGAACGTACACTTTAAATGGTTAACTTTAGGTTGTGTGAATTTCCCCTCAATGTTTAAGAGATTGGAACTCAGGTCTCCTGGTTCACATCAGAAATCCACAGGCTTTGTGCCATGATCTTCTCTGAAGGAAGCAAAAGGCAGGCCTAAGGGGGCATCATGCCCTCCGGGCAGCGCAGGGGCCGAGAGGCCCACGGTCCAGGGCTTGGAACAGGCCAAGCGGACATGCAGAGCCGAGCCCTCTGTGCCTCCCAGCACTGAACTTGCAGACCTGTCCCCACTGGGCCACTGACACCCCGCTTCTCTGTCCTGCCAGGGGAGCGACAGCGAGTACGAGGTCGACCCGAACCACCAGAAGGCCCACTCTTTTGTCAACCACTACATCAGCGACCCCACGTATTACAACTCCTGGCGGCGGCAGCAGAAGGGGATCTCCAGGGCCCAGGCGTACAGCTACACGGAGAGTGACGCAGGGGAGCAGGACCATGCCGCCATCTCCAACAGCAGCAGTGTCCAGCAGGGCAGCCTCTTTCGGCCCAAGGCCAGTCGGACCCCAACGCCCCAGAACCCCCCAAACCCCCCGAGTCAGCAGAGCACCCTCTACCGCCCCCCCAGCAGCCTCGCCCCTGGCTCCCGGGCTCCGATAGCAGGATTTTCATCATTCGTGTGACCTCCAAAGAGGAAAGGGAAAGACGGCACCAAGCTCCCCCGCCACCCCTCCCCGCTCCGCCTGCCAGAAAACAAAAACACCAAGAAACCAAGTCGACTGTTCACCTCCTGCGTTTATTTTTCCAGAGATTCCAGGGCCAGCAAAGCCGGAGTGAGAAGAAGGGAGAAGAAAACCATGAGACGACATGTGTGGCCAGCAACTGGTCAGCTTCAGGACTGTGGGGTTGGCTGCTCCTTTGGGGACAGTGCAGAGCTGGGGGTGCGGCTGGGGTGGACCGGGTGGGGTTGAGCCCCTGGAGAGAGGGGGGCAGAAAAGGCAAAGGGCTGGAGGGCTGCAAGGCAGACCTGACTGAAGGGAGAAGCTTCTGGAAGTCTAGCCGGCTGCCCCTCTTCCGGCCTGTGCTGAAGTGCTGGGCCCATCACTGGCCGATGCTATGCAAGGATGGGTATCTCTAGGCAAAGCTCACCTCCTCTCTCTTCACTCAAACACTGCCAAGTGCATCCCTGTCCCTGGCAGGCATGGATGGTCCCTGCCACCCCCTGCCCTGCTCCTCACCCCCCACGGCCTCCCTCCCTTGCTCAACTTCTCCATCAAACATTGAGTTTGTTTAGAAAACAGAAAACAACTAAAGGGTGAGAATTTGCCTAGCTAGCTCCTTGTTCCTAACATATTTTTTCTTGTAACTCCAAGGGTGCAGGAGCGCCCCACTCCCCCGCCACTGAGCCCAACCATCCCGTCACTTGAACTCGCTGTCCTGAGCACAGAGGAGCAGAGATGAACTCGGGGAGAGAGTAGGGGCACAGGCCGGGCTTCGCTGGCACAATCGGGTGAAACGCAGGCAGTCAGGAATGTGAGACGGCTGCTTTGACCCTCCTCTTCCTTCCAGTTCAGGCACCATCTGCCCCAACCCCAAAGGAAGAGGGGAAAGAGAACACCTAGGACAAGGAAATTCAGCTTGCCTGGGCCGGGGAGCGAGTGGGGGTGAGGGATGGCCGTGGCAGGCACACCTCTCTCCCTGGACAGACACCTTCCTCCTGTCACACACACGTGTGCACACGTGTACACACACAGGCCGTGTCCCATACACCGGCATGGAAAAGGGCCTGGGTCCTCTCCCAGAGAAACCCCTTTGGGTTCCTCTAGCCAAACAAGACACTCACTTTCAGATCTGTGTTCCTCTCACGCTCACCCCGTAGCTCTCCATGTCTCAAACATCCGCCTCCTAAAGCACAAGGGCTCAGGGGCCCAGACGGGCAGCCAAGGCTGGTCGAGTCTGCCCAGCACCCGGTTTACAAAGAGTCGAAGAGCATCCCAGCCCCCGTGGTGGCTTCTAGGCTTGGCTCAGCCTAGCCATGGCCCAGAGCGAGGAGGGGCCCATCCAAACTGGACACAGTCCCTGAGATGCATAGTCAGGCAGGCCGGAGGAGCAGGTCAGATGGGACCAAAGGACAAGAATAGCTGATGGGAGGCAAAGCTCTTAACCACACACAATCCGCTCCAAGGAATGTTCTTTAAAAAGTCACTCCAGAGGTCTGGATGTTCCCATCAGCTTGGGACTTCTGGGTGCAGGGGTCAACGGGGGAGCCTATCTGGGCCCCTGGGCCCCTGGCGCCCCCAGAGTTGGAGATGGACACCTGCCTCTGGAAAGGAGACGGCCAGCCCAGCATGTTCAGTTCGGCCTGGGGCACCTTAGTAGGCAGGACTCCCTGGGGTGCTGAGCACAGTCACTGCATCAGCCCAGGGGGAGGTGGTGGCCTATTTGGGGCAGGGGGTGGTAAGAGAACACTTAGGGAGGCCTGAGTGGAGAATCTGGAGGTGAACCAAGGACAGGCAGGGCCAGGGGCCTAAGGAAAGGGCTCCACGCACTGGGCCCCCCCACCCCGGGAAATGTGTGCAGGGGAAGTCGGGACACAGCTCAGCAGACAGGCTGACCCAGCTCTGGGGTCCAAACACAGCCTCTCACAAACGAGGGCTGGGAAGGGAAACAGTCTTTCCCCCAAAGGAGGACATGGCCTGAGGTCCTGCTTTCATACACATCTGGCGTTTCCATAGCAGCACATCTGCAGCTGCCACGTTCTCTTTCCTTTCCGCTCGTCTTCTCCCTCCCTTTCCCTCTCTCTCCACAGCTGTGTCTTCTTCTCTATCTGCTGTGTGTTTAACCATTTAAGGAAGTTCCCAGTTTGCATTAGGGAATTATCCTAGCCCAGCCCAGGGAGGGGTTTGGGGGGGCGGAGGCAGGGATGAGTAAAAACATTGTGTGTTTGTGTGTGTTGTACATGAGGCCAGATTTCCTTTGCCTTTCACGAATCACGTGGTGCACTAAGGTGTTTGTTCACCCTCCCTCCGCCCCCGTGTGCTCATTCACACCCGTGTCGGCACACATGTGCAGCTCACACGCACGCACTCACAGGCACAGAAAACACATCGAATGTGTTAGCCAGGGGACTCTTACAATGACCTCTGATAGCTTAGGTGGTCTCTGCTGTGGGGCACAGGCAGCCTGAGTCGCTCCCACTTGGGGCACGGCTGGGGTCTGTCTGAGGGGACAAGGACGCCAGGCAAACCAACGCTCTCAGACGAGCCCCTGCAGGCAGGCTGGGCCCAGGGTGAAAGTCCACCCTTAGCCCTACCCACCCATCTGAAATGTGGCCTCCACTGCCCCAGCCCAACCTGGAAGCCCAGGTGCCCAGCGGCAGAAGGCTAGATTCCTGAGCGGACGTGTCTTCACCCTTGTTTACATATCTGCTGGGGCAGTGAAGGCTCCCAGCCCGGGTCCAGACCCCTGGCTGCATGGGACTGGGCACTGCCCATGGGTATCAGGGAGCCTCCCTGACCTGTAGTTTCCTGAGCCAGTGACGCCAGGGCCCCTGTCCGTGTGACTCCACCAGATGCAGGTTCACACCAGGACACTGAGCACCTGGCACCTTTGGCTTTGCCTGGCTGTGGCCTCGGGAAATCTGGTGTGGCACCCAGCAGCCCACACTCCGAACACCGGGGCTGCCCTTCCCCCTCCTGGCTGTGCCTCCAGTGTTCACATCAGCTCTGCACCCAGACTGCCAAGACAAACCAAAAAGCTGCTCTACGCTCCTCCCAGGGCTCCAGGGAGTTTTCAGATCCAGGCTGCCTGCCCTGTCCCCAAGCCCTGTCCCCCATCCGACACTGCCGAGACTCAGAGGGAACAAGGACCCCACCCACTGCCCCGCCCAGCACACGCTGCCTCGAGGCCTTCTCTGTCTTTGCCCACACCTCCCTGGGCGGTGCTTTTCAAGGTGCGAGAGCTGCCCCTTAGCCCACCCTGGACAGGGGCTTCGCTCCTCTTTCCACGTGCACATCCGAGGGTGCCCACACTGCGGGAGGGGCTGGAGGGCCGGAGGGGGAGGGGGACCGTCGGAGCAGAGCCTCGGGCTCCCTACTTCCTCTGTGCGGCCCTGCCTGGCACAACCCTGCCCTGACCGCTGCCCAGAGCACAGGTGCCCGCTTGGGATGGCCCCCTTCCATCCGTTTCCGTGACAATAACCAAAAGCATTTAAACCTGTTACCTTTCTTTACGCATATAGACTCCAAAAACAAAAACCAACACAAATCTTTATTTTTTTGATTTAAAAGATATAATGAAAAATTATGGGGAGAGTATTCATGATGGCAGGTGTCTATGTGTAAGAAAATATATATATGTCATATAGCTTGTTAGGTTTATTTTTTAAATGAAAAGTAAGAAAGAAATTGATTTGAAATATATACCATGAGAAGTCCCATGTCCTGTCAAACTTGTCGGTATTTTATAAATAAACTTTTTTTTGGGAGTTCTGAAGCAGCATTCGATTTTCTTCCCCCTGGAAGGTAAATGGGGACGCCTACCCCCATGCTGTTCTCAGACAGTCTGCTCCCCAGACACCCATCGTATTTAGCCACACTGTGCTTTTGCAGAAAGCGTCCAGGGTCCAACTTACTTGCCTTCTTAATTCTCCGGGGAGTGAGCACCTGGGCCTTTAAGTGAAAGGTATTACTTTATTTATTTTACCCTTTTAGGATAAGAGTCACTCAGATTATGCCAAGTTATGGGCAGAAGTGGTAACGATGAGCAATAACAGTGACGGCCACAGCTGACACGGACGGCATCCGCCCTGTGCCGGGCACTGCCCTAGTGACTTCACGCTGGGTAACTCAGCAAATCCTCCAGGCGACCCCCTAGCGGGGGAGCTGGATCGGGGAGCGTTTAAGTGGCTTGCTCTTGAGAATTGGAAAAGCCAGGATTTGTACTCAAGCAGTCTGGCTCCCGGGACAGACGTGCTGCCTCTCTGATATGTTAAGGCAAGTGCCTTGCCTGTTTTCATTTTAATTTCAACAAAGCCCGCACCCCAGGCCCTAGGGATCTTGAGACAGTGAGAACCGCTGTGGTGTTTGGTGGATCTAACCGACTTAATCCACCCAGGTTTAGCGTTAAGGCTTGAATCACTGAATTTATGAGTAGAGTACAGCGGTGTTACATTACACCACATTTATCTCACATGCATTAAGTCAGATGGATTCAAATAAAAGAGAGCGAAGGAAAACATGATCTTAACAGCACGTGTAATATCACTCACTGAGGACACTTTAGTCTGTGTTATTGTATAATGCACAGCAGACATTATATTACCCGTAGAGGCTTCTCTGTATAATCAAGACATAATTAAAGCAGGGGATTTTATATGTGTACATATATACATATATGTATATACTTTACTTTTACTTCAAACTTACAAATGTAAATTCATTCACCACTCTCTTTGCTAAGGCTGAGCCATAACATTTTTCTTTTTCTATTTTTGGGGGGAATGAGCTCAATGTACAGAGTTTTTTATTATCTTTCTTATATAAACCACATCTATAAAGCACCATCGGTGAATTCCATTTTCTATCTCTTTAAAGCAAAAAATTATAGACATGAATTGAAGACTGCCGGTTTTCAGTTCTGCATGTAAGGAGCTTGGAAGTCCCAACAAGTAAGAAGCTAAACACACTGAACAATCAACGCTCCCCTCGGGCCCATCAGACAAGTGCAGTCACAAGGCGGACTGCTGCCCCCAAACTGGGGGGACAGACAGGAATCCGGGGCACCTGGACTTACCCGAGCAGAAAATATGGACTGATATAAGAGCGGAGTCCAAGATTTTACTATCTTGCCCTAAAATTTTACAGTTCTTGTCCATTCTAATTCAACCCACTCCCTTATTTTTGCAACTTTTCTCCTTTTCTAAAGCGTTCAATGTAATTTTCAAAGAAATAATTATTCTCCTTTTGCACCCTAATCTTAGCCACTTACATCATATTTAATTCAATTATGTAGTTACTATAAAATGTACAGCAGCATAAACGAGTTTGAGAACAGTGATAATTGACTCTTTGTAAACATCCAGCTGGATTTGGCAGCAGCAGATTCCACAGGGCTCTCAGCCTTCAGCATCCAGGGACTGTGCGCATCTTCATGGTCTGCAGACAAATATAGGGAATCATTTAATACGGCCAGCTGGTTAAGTGGAGGGCAGATAAGAGAGCTTCTCCTGTCTTTATTACAGTACACTTTGTTGGTCATAAAGTACAGCACAGTGCATTCTGGACTTTATGACCAATTTTCAAAGTGATTAAGGGATTTTCAAGGGTAATTTGGACTACCCATAACCCTGACATTACACATAATTTGGAACCCAACCCCCCACGTTAGATGTGACTCCACTCCAACCGGTTTGGGGATGTTTGGTTAAAGGGAAGTGTCGAGGAAGACGTTCTAGAACCGGAGTCAGACGAGTGGGCTCCGGCCTAGAACGGTCACTTGCACACTGTGAGGGCTCTCCCACCAATCGGATGGATGGGAAGAGCCGATGACATCATGGGATTTGAAAGAAAAGGCGTTAGCCACCAAAAACGTGTCTTTCTGGTGTTCAAAGCACCTGTGCTCCTGACCTAGAAGTCTCGTAGTAATATTCTTTAATTCCAATCTTCCTCCTCCTTCACTTCTAATCCCAGACTGGCCAGTCCCTGACCATGGCCAGTGGATGTGGACTTTGACTGTCTCCAGCTTCATTACCAAGTCAGCTACACTAGGGAAAAAAAGATTGCCTACACCAAAAAAAAAAGAAGAAGGTAAGTCTGCTGAGAAGGAAGGATAGGAGAAGGGAGGAGTTTTCCAAAGCCACGGAGACATGGCGTGGTGTCATGCACTGGTTTGCATTATACATACTACTCCTGTCCACTGCGACAAGGTAACTGTACCTAGAAAACATCAAGGGACCTCTGAGAACTCAGTGGAGTTGCTTTTCTTAAAGCTCCCAGGGTTATCAAACAGGAAAAGCACTTCTGACTGGTGAGGCTAACCCAAAAGAGCAGGGGCTTGGCAGACATGGGTTCCTACAAATTCCAGTTTGAACTTGAACTTGGGTTCAGCCTCTATCAGCCCCTACTAGCTCATCTGTGGAATGGGTGCAATTTCTGCCTTTTTCTGCATCAGACTCATGGAATGAAGCACACAGAAACAACCTCTCAGACAGAGGTGACTTCCCTGGGGGTTCTCCCCGACTCCATTTCTATTCTGTCCCAGTTTCTTTGTCTAAATATGATGTAAGGGACACATGGTCCAGAACCATCAGAGCTGCCTTTTTTGTGTGTGTGTCTTTTTTTAGTTTCCCAATCTTGATGGCAAAGCACTTTGGCAGTGAGGCTTGGCTGGAGTCAACAGATGGAGAAAGCAACTACTATTTTTCTTTTTGACGTCGTAGCTTCTAGCAGGGAGGAGTCACTGAAGCAGCTGGCTCTGGGGTTTTGGGAGGAGGCCCTGCCACTGCGCGGTGCAGGAAGGTGAGAGGAGATGAGCTTGGGTGGGGGCTGCTGAGCAGTCAGCTCCAGGTGGATCAGGTCAATTGGCTTCATCAGGCTTGAGATGAGCTGCCTCCACCACCTGCCTCGAGGCTCCCAGCACACATGGCTACCAGCCTTTTCGAAAGCTGGCTCCCAGAGGTTCCAAGGAAATTCAGACCTCACCACTTCCTATTTGGGGACTTTTGGGCTATTCAGAGCCAATCGTCCAGAAGCTAAGCTGTGCTGTGGGAATGAGAATGGAAATAATTAAGTGGTGTTTGGTTCACTTTCCTCCTCCCAATGTTAATTGTCCAAGTTAACCAAGCCCTGCAGATTGGCGCTTATCACTCCCCCAGAGCTTCAGCCACGGCCCGGGCTACGCCAAAGGGTGCCAGAGTTCAGAGCCCGAAGAACATCACCCATTGCATCAGAGGATCTGGATGCAATGACACTTTCAACTGTGACCCCCTGGACTCTAACCTGGGCAAACAGACCCACTCTACTACTGACCTGACTCTGAACTCACAGCTCAGGTAGATGGGGCTGCAGGGTAGTGGGGGCTGGGCCGACTGCCTGCACCAACATCAACTTGAAGGGTTTAGAATCTGCTCAGTGGCTCCTTGTGGGGACCAGATGAAGTAGCCAATGAATAGTGTCACCATATGTCTTCCTTGCTACCTATTGTCCTGATATAATTATTAATCATGCTCCTTTTCACTTCAGTCAATACATTACCTGGTCCTCCTAGGATGGCCCTGGGACAGCCATGTGAAAGGTCTGAGAGAACTAAAGGGTCCGTCTCCTGGACACAGCTGTGACTTGGGGGCGGGGGAGATGGCACTGAAGACCCAGCAAGTCAGGCGGTTTCCAGCGCTGGATCTCCTGCGCAGCTCTGCCAGCCCGGGTGGGATGCTGTGATCCCAAACCTGGAGGAGGCTCACCCCTTGTACTGTGTTCTCAGACCCCACATCCTGCCCCTTGAGGGTCTGTGCTGTCCTCAGTTCTCCCTACCAAGGACTCAGGGACACTAATGTCGGGAGGACACTTTCCTGCCTAGATTCTTCTGGTGGAGCGGGTCTTGTTAACAGAGTTCCCCGAGAGAAGAAGAAATACTCTTCTCTTCCTCCTATTGGTCCTCCCCTCCCCCATCTCTACCTCCAGTCCCCGAGAACTTCTGATGGTGACATCCAGTGGAAATTGGGGGGAAATCCGCATGAGGGTTAGCTGTCTTCAGGAACCTTATTGGTCAGCAGAAACAGGCTTGGATGGAGGAAACCTGGGTTTGAGGTAGGGTTGCTGGATAAAATGCAAACCAAAATGTGCTTGGGACATGTTTATCCTAAAACATTATTTATTGTTTATCTGAAATTCAAATGTAACCAGGCACCCTCTATTCTTATGGGCTACATCAGCCACCTGGCTCAAATTCTAACTATACCAGAGGTGGGGTTTCATGCAAAACTTTCAGAACCTCAGTTTCCTCCTCCAGGAAATGGGAGTGCAGAAAACTGCTCTGGGTTCCTCGCCAAAAAGGGCCTGGGTATTAGCAGAGCGATTACATGTGAACGTCATTTGGAAGCCACACAACACTCTACACACCATAAGGAGTTATCACTATTGTGCGTGGCTAGAAGGACACTGGGATCACCCAAAGGCTTTGGCTCTGGGCACAATTCTGGCTCAATGTGTCCCAACCCAGCTGGGTTCTGCCTGCCTCAGGGAATGTGTCAAAAGAAAACTTGTCAATCTTAGAAATTTAGGATTCTTGCAGGGAGCAAAACTGGCCTTTCAGAGTGTATCAGTCAGGCTGGAAGCAACAGTACACTCAAATTAGGGTCATCTGAGGAGAGTTTCATACAAGGAGCTTGACAGGCCCTGGGGTCAGAAACACCCAGGCCTGACAAGGCCAGTGTGGGGGCAGGGAGGGCAAGTTCCTGGAGCCTGCAGACCAAAAAGGCCGATGGAGACCCAGCACCAGGGGTGCTGGAGAACCACCATCTCTCCCCTGGGCCTGGCTCTCCTTCCGTCTTCCAGTCTCCCGCCTGGGCTCCTGTGGTCCAAGCTCAGCGAGAAGTCAGAGGGCACTGGAATGTGGTCCATGCGGCCAGCCTCCCCCAGGGGCACAGAGCAAGGTGCGGTGTGGACAGGAGGGTCACACGGGCGCCAGCAGGCCCACGGTGGTGCTCACCTGCACCTTCTGATGTTGTTTTTTCCATGGAAAGTTCCACTCCTACACCCAAGGCAGATGACGGGCACTTTCTCTCACTCTCTTTTCTCGGCTGATAAAAAATGGAGTTAGTCCCAAGGAGGCTTGCTGGGAGCTTTCACCAGAACAGGTGGGATTTTCTGGTGTAAGAGAGAATCCCAAAGGTCTTCGACTTTCTGTGCCCTGCCACCTCCCGCACCAGCTAGAGCTGCAGGGCGACAACGACAGCAGCTAAGCTGTGACGACAGGTTCTGCTAAAGGCCTTCTGGGCAGCATAGTAACCCCACAGGAAGCCCACGATGAGGAATTTCACCTCTTCCCCATTTAACAGATAAGGACTCCTCACAGGAGAGCCGAAGGGGGAAGGGACCTGCCAGGTAAGGGCCAGAGCCAGGACTGGACCCCAGGCCTGGCTGGCAGCCTTCACCCAGGGTTCAGACACTGCTCCACCTGGGGGAGGGGACCTGAGCCCTTGGGGAAGGCCGTGTGCTCTGGGAGGCCGAAGGCCAGGCAGGAACCGCTGTTTTAGGACAATGACCCGCAGGTGCACTCAGTCGGACAAATGTTCTCCCTGAAGGGCCAGATAGTAGATAATTCAGGATTTTCGTCCACAATCTCCACCCTACGAGGAAGTAAGTGAATGCATGTGGCTGTGCTCCTGTCAAGTTTTATTTATGGACACTGAAAGTAGAATTTTACATAATTTTCTCCCTTAATGAAGTACCATTCTAGTTTTTTCTTCCTGAGTCATTTTAAAATATAAAAATCATTCTTAGCTCATGGGCCACCCAAAAACTAGCGGTTTGCAGACCCCTGGTCTAAAGTGGCTTCCGGTCAATCAGTACTCGCTGGAACCTCTGTGGGGTTCTGGTCCGACCCCCCAGATAAGGTAGTCAAGGGTACTATAGTGGATTGAATAGTGACCCCCCAAAATTCACACCCACCTAGAATCTCAGAATGGAACTTCATTTGGAAGTAGGGTCTTTGCAGATGTAATTAGTTAAGATGAGGTCACACTAGAATAGGGTGGGTCCTAAATCGAGCAACTGGGGTCCTTATGAGAGGAGAGGGCACAAAGACACACAGAGGAAGTGATGCATCTAGAAACCAAGGAACACCAGGGCTTGCAGGAGCCGCCAGAAGCTGGAAGAAACAAGGACCCTCCCCCAGAGCTGTCAGAGGGAACTCGCCCCTGCCAGCACCTTGATTGTGGACCTCGAGCATCCAGAACTGTGAGAGAATCGATTTATTTTGGTTTTAGCCACCCCGTTCACAGTAATTTGTTATGGCAGCCGTAGGAAGGAGTAATGAGTTCTGCTTGGAGCTCCAATGTGCACCTTTTATCTCTGGGAGTTCAGGTTCAACGATGCTGGAGGCTGGCAGGATCCCAGGACCAGGCCCCTCCCAGCCCTCGGGCCTCCCCTCCCCTTCTCCCCCAGCTGTCTTCGATTTTTGGAGAACAGTGCCAGCCAGCCCTGAATTAAATTGCAACTATAGGATGCCTGTTTTCCTATTTCCCCACACTCCACCCTTCTTAAATTGTTTCCACCTCTCACTAGGAGCCAAACAACAGTCCTTCCCCAAGGTCAGAAAAACCCTCACGCCCTGCCCCTCAACCAACCTTCGAAGTATTGATCCCAGATGCTGGTGACCTGAACTCCAGGGGCCTCTCTCCCTCTATGGCTGTTGCTGGGTAAGCTGGGGCTGGAGAGGGGCTACAGGTGGCCTGCGTGTGGGTGAAGGCAAGGCCTGCCTGGGTTCTGGGCCTGGCACCGCACCTGGTACATGGTACCTGGTATATGGGGAGGCTGGGCAGGGTTTTCTCATAAAGTAAGGCTCCCCACCTGCCAACCCCTACTAGGGGCCCACAGCACAGCAACGCTGGGTGGAGGAGACCCTCACACAGGAACAATGGCTCGCACTCTGCCAGACCACCTTCCTAAGCACTGTGCATCAATGAACTCACTCTTTCAAAGGCAGGAAAGGACAAAGAGGGGCCAGTGAGACCTGCTGGTGGTGACAGGGTCAGGGTCCCCAGTGACATCCCCAATGCCTAGGGACCAACCAAAACACCACGTGTCCCAGCTTGAAGGGAACTCAGCACTCCTGGGGCGAAGGGATCTTCCTGTGCTCCTGTGACACTAGGACCCCTTCCCTGACTCCTGGTCCTGGCCTGTGTCTGTTCTGCTGTCACTCCTGCGGTGAAAATCACTCTCTCAGTCAAGGTTCCTGGAATGACAAGGAAATATGGTCAGTTGGTCGGCTGCCCTGGCATAGCTGACTTTCAAGGCCTGTGTAGTGAAGGGAGCCCGCTGGTAGTAGGGAGGATCTGGGAAAGCTCTACAGGATACCAATAGATGGGAATGGTGGGAAGTCAGGGAAGCCACCTCAGAGGTGGCCCCCGGGTCATTTCTTGGAAAGACAGGAAAGACATCGGTGGGAGCAGGGCAGATGGGGGTGGGTGGGTGGGGCCTCAGAAGGTGGATCTGACCACATTTGTTTGCAGTTTCCAGCTCACCTCCCACCCCCACCTCACCCTACTCTCCGCAACCAGCCAGCTGCCTGTGCTTGCCCTAAGCCTCCCGGCTAGACCAGTCCTGCACACGCTCTGCCGTGAATCACAGGTTGGCTCATTTCTGTTGCCTTCTGTGGGCTCCTGGAGGGGTTCCAGGCATGACACCATGACTTCACCTCAGGGGAGTTCCTGGGGTTCTGCCCTGGGAGCTACCTCTTTGCAGCGTGGCCTGGAGGCGGGGGGCACCCCAGATCCCAGGAACAGGCGACAAGGACATACAGGGGAGAAGCAGGTGAGTGTAAGGGAAATCACAGCTACACACGGTGACTAGATGGCATCTGGCATTGGACCCCAGAAGAGGGAGGTGCAGGAAGTGGGTCGCATCACCCACCAGCCTCCTAAGAGGGGCAGCTCTCACTGCCTGCTGCACCCAAAAACGAGAGCACCATGCTGCCAGGTCTTCAAGGACCAGAACCCAAATTTTATGTAAACCTTCCTGTGCTTAAATATTAGCAACTAAAAATATATGTTCATATTTTTATATTACACACACACACACACATAACATAAAGCATTGTTGTGGCAGATTGTATCTTCCAAAAATGATTGCAACAGTATCTCCCATTGCACATGCTTTTTATAATGGAACTTTGACACCTCTCCCACCCAAAGGTGGAGTCCATGTTCCCTCCCCTTGAACCTGGCGGGGAGGGGCCTGTGACCACAGCAGAAGTGATGCTATGTGGCTTTCAAGGCTAAATCATGGTTATGGGTTGAATTGTGTTCCCACAAAAGATGCTGAAGTCCTAACTCCTAGTACCTGTGAGTACCTAGTACCTTACTTAAAAATAGGGTCTTTGCCGATGTTCGAGAGGTAAGATGAGGTCATTTGGGTAGGCCCAAATCCTTTTAAAAAGGGGAAGTTTGCATGCAGAGACAGATGTGCAGAGGAGAGCTGGCATGAAGACACAGAGAGAAGGCCACGTAAAGACAGAGAATTAGAATGTGCTAGAAGCTAAGAGAGAGGCATGGAAAAGATTCTCCCTCACAGCACTCACAGGAACCAACCCTGCCAACATCTTGATCGTGAACTTCTAGCCTCCAGAATTGTGACAGAGTAACTTTCTGTGAATTCATCCTGTTTGTGGTCCTTTATTATGGTAGCTCTGGAAAACTATTGCTGTCATAAAAGGTCCTATGGTTTCTGCCTGGTCCTCTTGGACAGTTGAGCTTAGTTAGCACGTGGCTGCCATCTTGTCCAAAGGAAGTCCAAACGATTCCCCATGGAGAAGCCACGCACAGGTGTCCTGGCTGACGGCCCAGCCGAGTTCCCAGGTGACAGCCAGCATTGACCACCACACACGTGAGTGAGGGTTCTCCAGGTGATTCCAGCCCCAGCCACTGAGTCACACCCAGCCCAGCCCCTGTGCTCAGGTCTTCTCAGTTGACAGCCCTCACATCATGCAGCAGAAGCCAGCCGTTATTTCTGTGCTCTATCTAAATTCTTGAGGCCCAGCAAGTCCAGAAGTATAATAAAATAGTTGTTTTGGATATTAAAAATTGTTTGTGTTAACAGTAACTGAAACAGTTGTGTGAGCCTAGCAGGATACATGTTCAGGCTGCATCTGACCCACAGGCCACAGTACTGGCCCAGGCTGAGAAGAGCTTACATCTTGTCCCAGGTTCTGCTAGTAGTTGGCTGTGTGACCTTGAATAAGTCACTTCAACACTGGGTTTTATTTTCTGTGCTGTAAAGTGAGTAGCCGAGGTGATCACTACCATTACCCAACTATTTTCTCAAAAAGGAGGGGAAACATTCTTTTCTGCAAACTTTCGTGTAATTAATTTACTACAGCTTCAATTGCAAGGCCCATAAACCTTGCTGCAGCTTTCTTCCCGTTAACTACTGGTATCCTTGGGTGAGCAAAGTTTTGTTTTGCTGGCGGACTCTGTGGATGCCACTCAGCTGGGACTTTACTTGCTACTCAGAAACTCCTTTGATGTGGACCTGAGGCCTGGGCCCAGGGTAATCTGCTGCCTGAAACTGACTCTGAATTGCTAGCTGACCTAACATGTCTTTTGCCTTCAACCACAACTGCTTTCTGGAGAGCAACTGGCTTGGGAAGAAGAGAAAGCTAGCGAGTGCCTGGAGGCCTCAAGCCATCAAGCCATCAAGCTGGAAAGTATAAATTAGCCTTGACATCAGGCTAGGGTGAGTTATTGTTACGTCTCAAAGGCTTTGCAGGAGCAGAGGAAGGGCACACATGTATACACTCACACACATACATGCACACTCAATACAACACTTAGGATACTGAACACTCTGGAGAAGAGAAACTAAACTCTGTAGCCATCGTGATGAGCTTTGACAATTACACCCATCCCACAAACACATTTTCCTGCACCTCTTATTTATTCTCTCCGCAATTAGAAGGGGCACAAGGATGCTCTGGTTTCTCTTCAGAATGCACAAATCAGAAAGGGCACAAGGATGCCAGGCCCTTCTCCATTCTTTGCAGCCATTGACTCAGAACACAATCCCGTCAGCTTGAATGTGGGAGCAGATTCGTCTAGTCGGGGCAAGTCAGAGATGTTGCAAAACCCCTTCTTGCAGAGGAGGCGCCCTCGGCGTGCCCAGGGGACTAGGAAACTGCAGGGAGACCCCAGAGTCAGACAGAAGTACACAAATACTGTATCGAATTGAGTATTGGATACTCAACCCAAGGGTCTGGGATTTGGGGGACTCAGTGCAAAGGGAGGAAAGGCTATGAGAACACCCCAACAAAATGCACAAGTACAAGAACCCACTGATTTGTGGTCACTGTTCTTTTAAGCACTGGGAACATCTGGGCCATGTGTCATATCACATTGGGATGGAGAGGATGCTGAGTGATGCCTTCAGCTCACATCAACATCCACTTCACCCCTGGACCATGCACTGGGCTCCAGGAAAGGATGTAATTAGGGTCTTTTGTGAGGACGTCGGCTAGGGGAGGCAGGGTGACAGAGATGGGGGTGGGGGAGGGAACATGGCTGTGGCCTTCTAAGAACTGCCTTGAAGCCAGGTGTGTCAGTTCTCCTTGAAACGAGGTGGGACCTTCCCAGGCAGATAGGGGTCTGTCTGCTTGGTAAGATGGCACCTGTCTCCTCTCGTGGCCTTCCCCGGCCCGCCAGGGCTCAGTACAGTAACCAGATCACTCACACTTCAGCTAGAATCGGGCTCCTTCCATGCTGTCTGGTGGGTTTGTGGTTAGAACTGTGGGCTCTGGAGCCTGACTGCTTAGAATTTTCCAGTCCAGGATCTGGACTTAGCTGTGGAACCTCAGGTAAGTGATTTAGCCTTTCCTGTTCTTAATCTGAAAAATTCGAGTGAGATGCAAAATTCTGAGCCTACAGGAAAATGCTCAACAAATGACAGTGACCTGGCCTTCTCTGTGCTCTTCTTCGGGCCACATAGCCTGCAAACTGGGCTCTCGGGGAGAAGGAAGACCTTTTCTGGACACAAACAGACCCTCTTTCCACACCCCTAGTCCCATTTCTTACCACCTCTCCAGGAGGGTGTCTGGCTAGCAGGGGCCGCCCCCAGCAGAGCAGGGTCTCTGCCCACCCCTCCACAGAGACAATGACAGAAAGTTCTGGTAAGCCCCCAGATTCTGACAAACCTATTTATCAGAACCCCAGGACTGCCTCTTGCAGATAACGAGGTTCATTTTTTTTCTGTTAGCTCGATTCTAGGAAACACTAAAGGGGAGGGGCCCGCCCTGTCCAAGGACGCCCAGGAACAAACTTGTTCCAGAAGGTCACCCTTGGGTCCTTAATTTTGAGACAGGCTGGCAACCATGTGGGGAGCCCTCCATGTGGCCCTGACTTTACACTGACCTCTGACCTGCATTATCTAACAACCTCATGCCAACTATAGGGGGTAGGTACCCAGCTCAGTCCCACGGAGCTCAAGTGACTTCTCTCAGGTCCCACAGTGACAGTCGGGATCCAAGCCCAGGACTGTGTGACCCTAGGGCCTGTGTTCCCAATCCTGATCTTCAGACCTTGGAGCACCAAGAGGAGACGTCTGCTGAGGGGCAAGTTTGGGCTCTTTCACTTGTCATGGGGGACACTGGTGGGCGAAGCTCTGGGCTTCAGGAACCTGGGGACCCCACAGGACACTCCTTTCAGACTTCTGAGGCTTACTGCCTTTAGCTGACGTTTATACTATCATGCTGAGGAGGCCAGAGCTCTGGTTATATCTTTCTTGCCCATCCTTTTCTCCCTCCCAGATAAATAAGACATTTAGTACCATCTCCCACCTCCCAGTGGTCAGGGGTGGTGTGTTAATGACATGACGATGCACATGATAGATGGGACTCTTTGGTGGGGTGTGGGGTGCAGGTGCCATCTGTTCTTTCCCTGGTAGAGGGATGGAGGTGACCACTACGGGACCCAGAAACCTCAAGTATGACTTAGCAATAACAAAATAGTAACCAGGGTCACTTACATTGGACTTGACAGCTCCCAAAGCAAGGTCACATGCTTGATCTCCTTCTGTTCTCTGGTAGCCTCCTGTGGCACCAAATTGTTACCATGCCCCAGATAGGACTCAAAGAGACACGTGACTTCTCCAAGGTCACACGACTCAGGTGTCTGACCCCACATCTGAACTCATTTCTAGTAAACTCCATGGCTCTCCGCTTTGCCACCACCCCTTGACCCACATCATCATCACCTTCTCGGACCTAACTGAACCCTACTGATGCCTCCTGCCCACAGAGAGTCCCCAGGTGAAGGGTCTGCAGAGACATAGCGCCTCCCTCACCTCCAGAACCTGGGGGCTGCCATCCTGGGATGTGCGACCCTGTAGATGGTCCAGTGAGCTTGCTGGGAGGGTTTCCAGAGCTCGGCTTGGGGCCAGGGTTGTATGTAGGCAGGTGAAGGGAGGGCTCCAGATATGGCCCATTCATTCATTCATCTAGCCGACTATGCACCAGCTCTCACGGAGAGTCAAACACCAATCAGACACCACGCTGTCACCAAGGAGCTGAGGGGTGACCTGCTGGTTTACTCTCTAGGTGCACTGGCTGCCCCAGAGCCCTGATGCACATTGACTCCCTCAGAGGAGGGTCCATGGCCTGGAGCCTGGGGCTTTTCCCCACAGTGGTGGGGCACCTTGTCCTGAGCTCCCAGGGATTTTCCCAGGCCGCTCAGCAGAGGTTGCCCTGCCCGAGAACGGGCTCCAGGTGGTTCCCAAGAACAGGGAACTGAGGAATGAAAGAGCCTCTGCCCTGTGGGGGAGGCAGAGGAATGAATGGCCCAGGGTGGGGGCAGGGCCTCGGGTTGCTGAGGCTCCACTCCCAACTGTGTGGACATCAGGCCCTAGTGACACCCTGAGGTGTCCATTCAGGATCATATCTGCAAACCGCAGTGGGGGGAGGTCTGGGGGTGGGGGACTCAGGATAGAGATGGGAAGTCACAGAGCATTTGTGGGAAGGTGCCTTGGAGATTAGCTCATTCCAGAAAACGAAATGGCCTGCCAAGGGTCAGACTTTATGGCCAACGCCAAACTAGATGAGTGGAGGCTTCGACTCTTCTCTAAGGAAACAGGACTAACCAATGTCACGGACCCTAGTGGGACTGGGAAGTGCGCTAAATGCCCAGAGCCCCATGCTGACCCACCTGGGTAGGTGCCAGGCCTCTGTGGTTGTGAGGATCACGTGCGCCTAAATCCCAAGGGTGGGCCCCAGCACCTGTGACAGGCAGAGACTTGTACTCCTGCCTGAGGGCTTATAGGTCAAGTTACACCAAAGGTGCAGTTAAGACCCAAAATCCCCTCCAGAGTCAGGGGCTTAGAGTTTGCCGGAAATTTCAAGGTATTTTCAAGCTTCAGGTTTTTTTATTTTGTTAATTTCCTCTGATTATCAAAAGAAAGCCCTAGTCTGAAAGGCCGCAGCAAAACCTCACCTCAGCGGATACAGAGTAGGAAAAGGCCATTCAAAATTCACAGGTCTGGGGTTCCAGATATCAGAGAAAATCAGCACTTTGTTTCAATCAAGCCTCCCACCAGCGCACTAGCACTGCGGTGGGGAGTGGTGTCTAGAAGCATCTGACCTCCTTCCCTGGCAGCTGGTGTCCACTGTGGGCCTCCAGAGGCCAGGACTGGGCTTTCTTCAGCCCTGTCCCCACAGGCAAACTTCAAAGAAGGTTAAACGTTTGTGGAAGAAGCCTCAAAGGTAGTGTACTAACTCTCAGAAGGGGCAAGAATCCCAAAAGGAAGGACTTTGTCCTGGAGGTATGCTTAATGGATATGTAATCTACCTGGGAAGGCCAACTCCCAGACACCTGTGAAAAGAATAGATTACAGTCAGCTAGCCCCAATGACAAAATAATTTGTTTTAAATGAAGGGAAAGGGAAGGGAGGAGGTGCCATCCGAGAATCCCAGGGGGTTTCATGGGACAAATAGGACTTGAGCTGTGAGGGACCTGTTTCGGGCGAATGGGGGACGGGGAGATGGAGGGAGGGCTTAGAATGGGCAGTACTGAGGGGAAAACGCTAGCGGAAGGGCCCCACAGAGGGTCCCATCCAAGGCCACGTGGAGGGAGGGAGCTTGAAGCCTCCACTACCTCCACCCCACTTCCTTGAAAACCCAGGTGAGGGAGCAGCTAACAGCAAGGGGACTTTGTGCTGTGTCCACTTTCCTGTGGAATATTCCACGGCTGGCATTGGTGAGTGGTTATCATTTACACATGGAAGCTATTTCTCTAAAGAGTCAAACCCAAGGCAGGCTTTCTCCTAGGATGCAGGCCCCGGGATGCAGGAGTTCATCCCAGTAAGTTTCACGTGGAACAGAACTTAGCTTCCGCAGATAATTAGGCAAAGGGTACGGTTGGAAAGGCAGGACGACCCGAGACAGGTCACCAGCGACACCCTCACCAAACTAGTCCGAGGCTGGCCTTGGGGCCGGCTGCTCCACGCCCCTCTCGTTTCCAGGACGCCTGGAATGGAATCCAGGATCCTGACGGTGCCGATCCCCTCCTCGGGCTCCCATCTCCAGTCGGTACTAGGGGGAGGAGGCGGGGGTTATCGGTGTCTGGTCACCTCTCGCAAAGGGAAGAGCCTCAGGAGGACTGCGCGTTGGGCCCCCCGGGGAGAGTTGCGCCCTAGGCCTCAGGGCTCCAGGTGGTACTGGGTCCCGGAGGGTAGCAAGGCGAGGGCGCCCCAGAGCCGCCCCCCCAGCCCGGGTCCTGGCCCCAGCCTCCCCGCCTCGCGTTCCGAAAGCCTCAAACTCTCAAATTTGAACCGAGAAGGCCAAGTGGCTGGGCTGCAGCTCCCTCCGGCCATTGGCTGCTGCGGCGCCGTGACGTGAGTGCGGGGGTAGGCGGAGGTGCGGGCGGAGCCTGGAAGGGGAGTGTCCCGGCGGCTAGAGCCCTGGAAGCTGGAGAGAGAGGGAAACCAACGCCGGCGCTGATATGGGCAGCCTGCTCCGGCGCCGCGCGGAGCCCACTCGGCGGAGAAAGCAGTGCTGTGCGCCAGGCACTCGCGTCTCTGGGGACCCAGGTAGGCGACTGTGACAGACACCTGCGCCCTACGAAGCTCGAGTGGGCTCGGCTTGGGGGGCTCTAGCATCCCCATGGGGCAGAAAGGATTGAAAAAGCCATGAAGGGGCTGTGGGTCGGGGACCAGGGCACCGAAACCCACCTCCTCCGCGCCGCCACTTATCACCGCGCCGCCCGCAGATGGCAGGGCTGGGGCTGGGGACGGGAGCCATGCATCCTGTTGTCCAGCCTTGCGGGGTTTGGGGAGGAGGATGTGGCAGAGAGCTGGGCGAAGCCTCGCTCCAACCTAATTTCCTCTCCCCAGAGTGGTGCTCTCCAGCCCGGCCAGGGCGCTGGGGTAGGGGTGGGGATGAGGGTGGGGTGGGATGGGTGCCGCGTTTAAAGGTCCACTCCCTGCCCGGGAGTGGGGTGTGTGTCGGCACTAGAGTCCACGCCGCACAGACCGCGGGCTCCCGAGGGGGGCGTGTGTGCGCACGGAGTTCTCCATGAATAAGAACAGAATTATTCGCTTGTCGTGGCAGAAGCGTGCACACGCGCTTTCGCTCTCGTACACACACTGCAGCACACGCCGCCCAATGTCACCGGACTTGAGAGAAGAAAGACCCTCCTGGAAGGGAATAGCTGAGGAAACAAATACTATCCCGCCCCCCACCCCCACCGCCTCCCCCGGCCAGATCCAGCCCCGCCTGCCTCGGGAAGACCGAGAGGCCGCGGCGGGGTGGGGCCCAGCGGAGTAGGCAGCTTCTTTGGAGTCTGGGGACAGGACTATGCGTGGGACCTGCTTCTGGCGTGGCCGAGGGCCTGGAGCGGTTGGTTAATGATTTAATCTCCGGCTTGGGGCGGTGGAGCTGCGATCAGCCGTCTCTGGCTCCTCCCGCTCCTTGGGGCGCCTCCAGCCGAGGGTACAAAATTGCCCCCTGCCCGTGGTGCTCCACCTCCCCCCGCCCCCACCGCCGGCTTCCCTCTGGGCTGTGTCGCTGCAGCCGGTCACCAAACCCGGTCGGGAGAGGGGGGCGGTAACCGGGAGCAGGAGATGGAGGGCCGAGGCTGGGCAGGCTTCCTGGGAAAGTACCCAGCCGGAGCCTGGGTAGTGCGTGAGACGCGGTGGGGGGGGGGGGGGCGTGGGGGGGAGGGGTGCACTATGCTAACTCAAACCAGATTCCTTGTTTCCCTATGAGATACTGCAGTCTGGGCTTTGGAAGTTTTCTTTCTCTCCCTGGGAGAATAGAGAGGAAATACAATGCTTTTTCTTTTCTTGTTGTCACCCCTTGCAATCTGACCAGCTCCCATGGCCCCCCTCAGGCGTCCATTGGTGCCCATTCTTTGCCCTTGTGTTTGAGCAGTTGAATGGGGAGAGCGTCCCTGAGCTCTGGAGCCCCTGGCTCCAATCTAGAGAGTCTGGGGTGCATCTGGACCAGAGAAAGCTTTCCTCATCCAGCCCGGGTAAACAATGAGGGGCCCCGTTGCAGGAGGGCCTCCCGCAATGCAACTTTGCACAGTCTGGGTTTCTAATAACTCCCCACGCCTCCGCCCCTTTTTGAGGCTGGGGTGGAGGAGGGGACCACCGGCAGGATGGACTGAATTTTAAGAGAACAAAGAACAGGGCACAAAGGAAGGTGGAGCTGCGCTGTGAATTTCCCCCAAAAGGGGAGTTTGTAGGCCCAGCCAGACCTCTGCGTGACCCCCGGGCTCCCGAAGCAATAAATGGAGCATCTGCTGGCCACTCGTGAGGCTCTGTCCTCTGGGGTAGCTTGGACCCTGCCGTGGGTGTGGGGCTGCCATGTGGGTTCCAGCTTTCATCAGCTGCCCTGTGTGAGCAGCCATGTGACCAACAGATTAGAGTGGTTTATCTCCTCCCAACTTGGACTTCGCCCCTCCACTCCTTGAGGACAGTTGCTCCTTCCCACAACGGGGTTTCAGGGAAACTTGGGAGATACCCACCCTCCTTCTCCTGGTCTTCCTGGGGTTCCTGGGAGGGGCCCAGTGCAACAAAGTGAGCCTGCTCCCAGGAGGCAGCCATTTGGGGTGGGTCCCAGCCCCTGAGGTCACGGACCCCTGGTCACTGATGGCCAAATGCTCATCCTTTCTAGCTCAGGCTTATACTTTGAGTATTCCTTCCATTATCTAGGGTTTCCATCTTTCCCCTTATTTCTCTCTTGCACACACTCACCAGTGCTCATCCCAAGCTGTTGTCCCAGCCTAGCCAGAACTAGAGACCCCGGACACCTGAGCAGATGAGTCTTATCTACAAAATGGGGCAGGGTGGGGCAAGCAGAAGTAGACCTGGAGGAGGATCTTAGACCCTTCTTTACTAGTGAGGAGCCTCGGATTGGCTCTGGTTCAGTGAGTCCAGTCCCCCTCCCCCTTTTGGTTGATTGATTTCTGTAGCCAGGACAGGCTGTGCCCAGGTGTGGCAGGCATGGCGTTTGCAGCCTTTCTCCTATTTCGCTCTCTTTCTCTTTCCTGCTCTAGTTTGGATTAGTTGGGAGTGGAGGGTACAGAGGCCAGAGCACCCAGGATTGCTGTTGGGCAGACTCCAGCCTCCTTTGGCAGGAAGTTCCACAGGCTCTGAGGAGCTTGTCCCTGTGGAGGAGGGAGGAGCCTGCTCTTTGGAGGAACAGGACCTGGGTTGATGCCAGAGATAAGGCTTGGGGGCGGAGGGAGGGAGGGAGAGGGGTTGAGCAACCTTGACTGGAAGCCCAGAGAGCTGACCCGAGCTCAGGTCTTCTGACCTGTGTACCGGAAGGCTTTTCCTGAACCTTGGGAAAAGGGAACCAAACCCTGAAGCTTGGTCCCAAACGCCAGCTCCAGCCGGTACTTCTGGGTGCTCTAGAGAGGATAGGCACAGGCCCTCTCTGGACAAAGACCGAACAGACGTGCTGGGGGTGGGGGTTCCATGTGTGTAGCTGGACATGTCCCTTCTCTGCTTGCAGTATGTTGTGAAGGAAGCTTAGCCATTGCTTGCCTACATTCCCACTCACTGTGTCCCTGAAGCACCAGCTGGAAACCCACCTCTTGGGGAGACTTGGGCCTCCTTCCATAAAAGGCATCAGAGATGCCCCCAGGCACTGCCAGCTTGCAGCTCTGGCATCCAGAGCCCTCTTTTGCTGGGAATAGGGACACTGGTGGTCTCCCCTGAGCCTCCCGAGAAGCTTCGTGGGAAGACCCAAGGGTCTTCCTCTTGGGTCAGGTGAGGGCAGTGTGGGATGTGTTCATGAAGGAAGGCTTAGATTTCTTATCCAGCTCTGCACTGCTGATATTTCCCCCTCCCTGCTTTCCCCCCAGGGCCTGAGGGCATCTGAAAAGCAATAGGGCCAGGGCAAGAGAGATCCCTGGCTGTATACTTGGGGGCAGCCTCCAGTCTCCCTGGGGTAGTCTGGGTTCTCCTCAGACCTGTGGCCATGCACTGCTCATGGCAGCTGAACTCAGTCTGCAGGCTCTGTCAGCTCAGTCCCCTGCTACCTCATCCTCTTCACCCACGGGTCCCCACTCAGTGCATCTCTTCCCCATCCCTTAGAATGTTGCCCTTGGTCCTGAAGCATCCAAGGGGGACTGGTGTTCCTCCCTTCCCCATGGGGTTTATGGCTCAATCAAATAATGGGAGCAGAGACACTGTGAGCACAAAGAACTCCTCTGGGCTGGCAGCACAGTTCATAGGCACCTCTAAGGAGACTCTGGTTCGGCCCAAGGACTGGGCTGGCTGTGTTTCATTGGGAGGTCGGTCATGCTGAGGTTTTGTGCATTCTTTGTTGCAGGTAGCACCTAGGGTCCCCCCACATCCTGAGTTATGGGGGAATGGGAGTAGAGTTCTCTCTTCCCACCTCCACTTCATTCACCTGGTCCAAGCAGAAGTCAGACAGAGTTTAAGTCCTGTCTGCGAGAAGCCAGGCTCCTTCCGATTCAGTGAAGGTGGAAAGGGAGGAGGGAAGGCTGAGTGGGGGAGTACACCCCTGTCTCAGGCTGCTTGCCCTTTGCTGGTGGGGACTACAGTCTGCCCCTGGGCCTCAGAATCTTGGAGCACCCCTCCCCACCACAGTTCATCATGGGGACCCCCCAAGGACTTTGAAAGGGGTCAGCCCTGGAGCCTTTTATATTAGGTGTCCTCTGGTAACACTGGAGGTATGTGTCCTGAGTTACTAATGTGTCCTTTTTGAACTTAGGGGAGCGACAATGACCAGAATGTCACTGGAAATGCTAGAATTTTCCTTCTACTCTCCAAGGGACAGGCATAGGGCACCTGCTGAGAACAAGAACACATCCAGCATCCCCTTCATAGCGCAGCAAACACAGGGTGCTCACTGCTTATGCGTCCATGTGTTAAGGGCTTTACATGTATTAAGTTATATAATTCTTACAATAAAGCTAAGACATATATAATGTTATCAATCACTTTGAAAGCTAGTGAGGAAACTGAGGCACAAGTAACTTGCCCAATGTGGCTGACAGGCCAGCTCATGTAACCTGGGGAGTCTGGCTTCCAGTCCCTGCTCTTTGCCACCCGCCACCGCTCCCCCACCCCCCACTGCCACTGCATGCTCTAGCAGGACCAAGACAGATGCCAACCTGCTCTGGAGTGAGTCCAGGTCACCCAGCTCCCCCTGGAGACCCCAGAGTGTCCTTTCAGTCCCCACTCCTCAGCTGAGCACTCTGATCTCAGGAGAAGCAAAGTGAAACCAAACCAGGCCTGGCAGATCTGATTTCAAGCCCAGCTGCTTCCTTCTGAGGCCTGGGCAGGAGGGTGAAGCAAGCGCCAGTCCCAGATGAGGAAGACCCCAGTGCATGGGGACAGTGGGGCCCCCCACCAGGCACCCCTTGCCGTCTCCTGGCTCTCCCTCTGGTAGCTTGTGTCTGGCTAGTTGGCGGCCAGCAGTGTGGGGGGGAACGTCTCCAGGAAGAGCCCTGTAAACAAACTAAGTTGCAAATGTCCTGAGTCACTGGCTCCTGGTTGCCTTGACTCCTGATTTGTCTCTTCCTGTCACTCCCAGGTCATGGCTCACTCCTTTCTCATCCCTTACGGAAGCAACTCCCAGATAGTGAGGAGGGGGCTTTCTCCTTCCCCTCCTGCAGCCTTCCTTCCCCAGGCCCACAGCCCACGTCTCTGGGGTGAGGAGGGAGGCAGATGCAGGAGCAGAGTGGAGAGAGTGGCTCGCTCCCAGCCCAGGAGGAGCAGGAGTTCCCTGTGGGGCTGGGGGGTGTTTTGTATTTCCCAGATTTTTTCTGTACTTTCCCTGGAATGGTGGTGAATGGGGTGACCAGACTAGAGAGGTTTTAACATGAAATTCTATGCAAAACTTTGCATCCATAACCTTTATCAGACCTCAGGCCTGGGCCCAACAATGCTTGTGACCCTCCTGATACCGCTGATACAGAAAAAGTAGAAAAAGCCCAGCGTTCTGAATCAGGCAGACCTGGACTCTTCTCTCTGCTCTGTCCTTAGCAGCCAGGTGGCTTGGGCAAATCATTTAACCAGTGGACCCCAGGGGTGGGGTCCAGGGTGTCGCTTCCCAGAGAGGGTTCCTGGCACCTAGTCTTGGTAGCTCTCACTGTTGGAGCCCCTGCTGGGAGAGGCTATCCACAGCTCTCAGTCCACATTTCAAGAACACAGACAGTTGAGATTAATTTTAATGTTATTTAGCCTAGTATATCCAGAATATTGTCATCAGAAAGATATGAATAAGATATTTTACAGTATCTCTTATACAAAATGTTCAAAATCCAGTGGGTATTTACACCCATATCACATCTCAGTTTGGATGCTGTATTTCAGCCTCAATCAGAATTTGGACAGAAATGTACAGTTGAAAAAGTAGATTCACATACTCAAGTTGTTTGAAACATACTTACATTTTCCATGTACTAAATCAAACATCAGTTTTTACATTTAGAATAAGTCAAGTAAAAAATTGAGTTCCTTAGTCTCACTAGCTACACTGCAAGTACGCAGAAAGCCCCTTGTGGCTCGTGGCTACTGTCCTGTGGGGCAAGGTTTGGAGGATCACTGCAAATGCCAGGAACAAGGTAAGGGTGAGGAGTGGAAGGGGCAGGATTATTATTAGCTGCAGCTGATGCAAAGCCCAAATGATTCAACTAGAAAGTTGATTGAAGTATATAAGACAGTACAAGTTTAGTAAGGTGGCCATTAAAAATATGTATGTATAAAATAAGCAATAGGGAGCATGCAAAACTCATTCACAACAAGAGACCATAAAATACCCAGAATAAACATGACAAGAAATGTGTGAGGCTGGAAGGAGGAACAAGCACAAAATTTAATGCAGAACGTCTGAATAGATGAATGTAAGGACTGGATGTTGTGATAAAGCCAGTTCTTCCCAATGTGATTTATTGTTTCCTTTCAATTCCAATATACTCCCATCAGGATTTCTTTTGGAACTTAATAAATTGTTTCGAAAGTCCATCTGGAAGACTAGCTGCATTAACAAAGCCAAGAAAATTTTAGAAATAAGTTAGAGGTGAGATATTACCCTATTGGATACTCAAACGTTTTACAGAGAGACAGTGCAGACCTAGCACAGGGATGAACAGAAAAGGGCATCTGGAATACACCCGTGCATGGATCTCTATTATATAAATACTTTAACATCTGGTGAAGGTAGCATTGGATGCTTAACTCATACAATTCTATAAGGAATCAGCAACATTATTGCTATATTTGAATTTTTATTTTCTAGTGTAAGCGACCCACAATTTACAAGCTACAGGCATCTCTGGTCTGGTGTGTTTCCTTCTAGATTTTTTTCTTGGAGTAGCTTTTAATTACCTGATAGCTTTAGAAGTGTATATTTCTATAGACTTGGGAGTGGGAGTGTCTTTGCCTCAAGATGTTAAAGCCAGAAACCATAAAACAAACTTGACCATGTAAAAATCAATGCACTCTCTGTGAAAAAAACAACAAAATCACCATACTGTAAAGGGGAGGATGATAAATTTGTGGAAATCTACAAAATATTATGGTCAAAAATTTAAAAACCTTTAGTATTTTAAAAAGCCATACATGTCCATTGGAAAAGGTGAGGCCCCGCCCAGAGAAAGGTGCAAAGGCTTTAACAAGGGATTCACAAGAGAAAGGATACGTGTGGCAATAACACAGTTTTTAAAATACTCAGTCACCCTCATTAGTAATCAAAGAAATGCACGGTCCAAATGAGGGCGGTGGGAATTGTGTTTGGTTTTCAAGTCCGTCCTCCTATGTTAGACTGTGACTTGGTGAAACCTTCCGGAGAACAAGTTAACAATAAGAAACAAAAGTAATTTTACTCAGAAGTCTGCATCCTCCGGAAATAGTTAAGGACTTGAGCAGACCTAGCTGGAAAGGTATTTGTTACAGAATTCAAACAAAACTGAAACAACCTAGCCTTCATCAGTGGCCCACTGGATATGAAATATAGGTGGTCAGGACTTAATCTAAAATACTGCAACATGTTTTACTAACATGTTCTTATTTTCACCCAAATGTACACAATGGCTGGCTTTATTTTATTCATCGACAGGACAGCGGAAAGCACTGCTTGTCCAGTAAAAGGGGAAATGTCTCAGTCGGCACTCTCCAGTAAAGTATTGTGCCAGTCCGGTGGTTGTTGATTGCTATATTTTGAAAAGGTAAAACGAAATATGTGAAGTTAACATTTTATTTAACCCATTATATTCCATATGTTATCTTAACATGTAATTAATATTAAAACATGGATGAGCTGTTTTAAATTCTCTTTTTTGTTAGAAGTCTTTGAAGGCCGGCATGTCCCTTTCAGCACCTGTCAATGTGGACTCTCCAAATTGATCTTTAGCCACACAAGGCGGTGGCTGCCATATTGGGCAGTGCAGGTGTAAATTATTTAATAACCCCTAGAGAGGCAGCAGAAAGTGGCAGTCGCTGAGAAGTTCTGGCCTGGACTGTTTCTTTCTTCCCTAAGCATTGAGTCCTGCCCAGCAAGAGCCTAGTGTCCTGATGACCTGGGAAGTTTCACCCCCCTCCCCAGTAACATTCCTGCCTCCCTCCCTGCAAGGATGCTGAGAAATGTGTGTCAGCAGCAGTGGGGGGCATGTAGTGAAACCCGGGCCTTGTTCACTTTCCTTTTCTTCCAGGAAGAGGGGCCGAAGCCGACGGTGTTTCTCTCCAGGAAATGGGATGTGCCCGAGAGTGTGGCGGGGCAGTGGCCCCCTTGGGCCAATGAACCTGGTCTGGATTGGTTGGCAGGCAGGGAGGGTGGAGCACGCACAAGGCACCCGGGTTGGAAGGCTTTGGGAAGAGAGTATGGGTCGGGGTTCTGGTCTTCCTTCTGGGCAGCTGGAAGTACCAAGGGACACAGACTGCCTTTGGGAGCAGGACAGGCACGGAAAACACGGAATCGCGGCCTTGTGTCGGGCCCACTCCTAAATATGTGGGCGAGTCCTGGTGCTGCTTCAGGGTGGTCTTCCCTTCTCACCTCCCAGGGAATCAGAACTGGAAGTGGGGATGAGATCCAGGTCAGAAGGGGCCGTCTGAGCCACGCCTGGAGCGCTCCCTCCCCCGGTGTGCACATCCTCAATGTGGCCGTGGACCAGGCTAGAGTGGGGTGACCTCATAACAGCAAATCATGTGTTCCAAGGTCCAACAGAAATGGGTTCAAATCTCCGTTTCATAGCTGTGAGAGTGAGCAAGGGAAATCATGCCTTCTGAGCCTCAGTTTTGCTTCCTGTAAAATGGGGGTGTGCATTTACGGTGTCCCAGCACAGTGCCTGGCAGGCGCCAGGCACCCAGTGATGGGGAGCTGCTCACAGCATAGCTCCTGCACAAGGCTGGGTGGTCGGCTAGCAACTGAAACAGGGTGGGGGGACAGGGCCCTAGCTGTCCTGCTGTGACCCCCGTCCTTCCTTGTTTCCTCTGCTCCCTGCAGCCACCAGAAGACCTGAGCTGAGTCTGTAGAAGCCATGGACGCAGAACCTTCACCTGCCCAGGGTCTCTCAGACAGGATCCCACTTCAGGGTCACCCGTGTGGGAGGCTGGGCTCCAGCTTAGAGCTTTGGTGTCACTGGGAATTGGCCAGTCTCTGGGGTGCGGGTGGGGTGGATTGTTATCTCTCATCTCCTGCTCAGTGGAGGCGGCTCAAGCACCAGGATACAGCTGTTGGGGAGCGAGTTCTTTTGGGGGCGTCCTAAGCTCCCTGTTTTTCCTGACACCGGGTTGTTAGAGATTGCCCACATTCTCCTTGCAGAGAGCATTTAGAATAAAATGAGAATGTAATAAACATGTCCAGCCTTGGCAGAGTGGGGGCAGAAGGGGTGGATTCTGGGGGAGAGAGGGAGAAAGAGAACAGACTTCAAGGGGAGATTTTTCCAAGTGAGAGTGTGGACCTCAACCCCTGCTTGCCCAGCCCCCACTTGCTGCCTTGTACTGAGCCCTGAGAACTGGATAGTTTTAAGCTGGTTTTGAAATTAGAAGATTTTCCTTAAGCCTTTGATGCTTTGGGATTTTAAAGTTATTATTACAGTAGTACTACCACATTAAAGGAAACGTCTTTTTCAAAAGCCTGTTTTCTTCCTCTGAAGCCTGACATCACTCCTGAGCTTCTCCGGTGCCCTTTAAGCCTTCATTCCTGAGTGCGTATCAGCGCGGAGTTGCGCTGGCTGTGCGAACCGTGCTAGTTCTGCCTCTTCCCTTCCGCTCGGCGCTGCCGGGGGAAGAATTTTCCACGCTGCAGCGTGGTCTGCACAGCTCCCACTTTCCGTGCCTGTGTGGACCTGTTCAGTTCACGGCCAATAGAGTTCTCAGCCTTCTCCTTATTGTCGGGCATTAGGTTATGTCCAGTCTTCTTGCTGTTATGAATAAGGCTTCGGTGACTGTCTGTGTGGTGACTTTAATGAAATACTTACTAGAGCAGGTTTCCCACTGTGGAGGTTGTGGAATCACAGTGGTTTCAAAGCCATTATTTAAAGAAATTGCCATAGTTGCTGATGCCACGTGATCACACCATCCTGGGGTCATTTCGACTTTAAGCAGCTCTTGGTCCAGGGTTGTGTCCCTTTCTCCCCGCCTGGTGGCACCTAAGACCTGCCACTTGGGGTGGGGGGAGGTCCTTCCCCCTTCCCTGTGTTAACTCTTATGGGCAAGACGGTAACAGACTTGAGAAAAGTCTAGCCTGGGGCCCGGCAGTGAGTCGGCCCCAGTGCTACCTGGGAAAGGCCTTTAGCAGGGGAGGCAGGAGGCCTGGGCTAGAGTGCCACCCAGTCACTCACCAGCCCTGTGTCGTCCTGCAGGTTCTTCCCCTGCCCCGGCAGTCGAACGATCTCCGGGTGTCCTCCGTCTCTCAGTCTTGGGGATCGAAAGCTGCAGGCGTCATGGACGCCGCGGTAGGAGTCCCGTGACGCCGGGAGCTGTGTTTCAGCAGCCCCAGGGGTGTGCGAGAAAATCTGCAGGGATGTGGGAAGGAAACAGCAGAACTTCTACGTGTGCTGTTTAAAACAATGCTTTTGAAGGGAAACTAAGACTTACTAATTGATGCATGGAATGATAGTAGACATGTATGTACCTACAAAAATAAACGTGTGTGTGTATGTAAGTATATATGTATACACAAACACACAAACTACGTGTTCCGTGTTTTTATGCGCTGTGGCTGTTTGAGAGGCTAGAGCCCTGAGGAATGCAGCCTTGGCTTCCGCCCATGACCTAGGGCACGTCCCTTCATTTAGTCTCTGGTCTCTGAGAGCACAGTCGCTCCACACCCAGGGATTGTAAGGGGATATGGACACGGATGCACGGGGGACAGGAGTTAGAGTGGTGATCGCTTGTGTTCCCACTCTGGGCTTTTAAAAACAACTGTGGTTGTTTGGGCACAGATGATTTTAAGAGAGTGCTTTTTTTAACCTCCTGGTGCAAACGGACACTTTCAAATACAAGGGCTTTCAGCAGAACACATGGAGGAGCTAAAAGACTCTGAGTGTACTGCAGTCAGCTGGAAGCACGGCGCAGCCCCACCGAGCACGGTCCCTCTGGCGAGGCGCACGCGGTGGGTCAGGGCATTTTGGTTCTCCTGGTCACATCTGCCCATGGGCCCTGTCTGCTGCTGGAACAAAACAAGCTCCCGCCTTCCCCAGGACTCCTTATCTTCACAGGATAAGGCTGGAAAGCTTTCCAGAAAGCACTGCCTCTTCCTCCTACGACTAGAGCCCGAGCCCCTCACCGCTTAGAGAGTCCTGGCCTGTGTTACATTGAGTTTCCTGCACAGACTTGTAGCCGAATGCCTCCCCTGTTCCGGCAACGTTAAGGTCTACCTCGTGGGGGGGCCTGTTGGTTGTGCCCCTGAGAGAAGGCCCACCAGGTGAGACCTACCCATGGAAAGGACACCTGGGGCTCGAAGTGGCTTGGGGTCCCCTTTGACTCTGTCCTTTCTCTCCTCCTCCGTCTGTCTTCAACAGCACCTGGTGTCTCTACCTTCAAAACGTGCCCTGAATGAGGCCCCCCGCCCCCACCAGTCCAGCTCCTTAGTGGCCCCCGCGTCCTGGCCTCTTTCCTTCCTCTTTGCCCTGAATCCCTGCTCCCCCCTCCTTCGTGCCTCCAAGGCCAGCTGCCATGGGAACTTAGGAAGATTGGATGACTGGCCTGCTTAGAAGCTGCTGCTGGTTGCCCTGTGCACCTAGAACACCATCCAAACCCTACCTGGTCTCACAGGGAGGGCCCTGGGTTTTCATTCTATTCCTCAAACATCACAAGCTTGCACCTACTTGTGAGCCTTTGCTTATGCTGCTCCTTCCACCAGAATGCTCTTGATGGGCCTGGTTTCTTGTCATCATTCAGTTCTCAGCTCACCGTATCCCTTCTTTGGGGGTGGGGCAAGGCCTCCAGGCCCCGGTACTCTCACCTGGTTTCCCTCTTGACAGTGAGGATAGTAAGACACTGTTTTATTTACCTGTTTAGAGCCTGGCTCCCCACCCACCCACCCACACTCACCCAGCAAGTGTACCAGGGAGGTGGGGGTGTGACCTCCTTGTTTTCACTGCTCTGTCTCCCAGGCCCAGAAGAGTATGGGAAAATTGGTGGGCATGCAGTAATCAGGGAGGGGGACAGGGAAAGAAAGAATGAAAGAGAGACAGAGAAAGACACGAAGTCTGTGGCAGTCATTCCGAGCCCCAGGTGAAGTCGTGCCCAATGCCCCCTCTGTCCAGCCATGTTGCTTGGTGCTGGTAGCGGGTAGATGGTCAGAACATCGGGAAACCATGGAGGGGGCTGCACAGTGGTGCTGGGTGCAGAAGCATTCGGGCTCTGTGCCAGGGTAAGCTGCGGGTCGGCCGGGAAGCAGGCGGCTGGCTAGGCTGCCCCAGGAGAACTCAGGTCTGTGTCCTGCTGGGGCCAGGCTGCCAGGGACAGGACACTGCCTGGGACTCTGGCCTGTCTGTCCAGTCACCGATCTGGGAGACAGGGGTAAGTCTCTGTAGTCCCAGGATCGGATTGGAGCCTAGCTGAGCTGAGGGTGTAGACCAACCAGGGGCTGGACTTCAACTGCTTTTGCCTCGAAGGAAGGTTCTGTGGTCAGTGGCTCCGAGGGTTGGGGCTCTGGTTCCACCAGAGGTTGGAAGAGTCAGGGAGAGCTGTGAGTGCTGCTGTGGTTTGGGCTCTGCCAGAAGAGTGGGATGTGGCTTCCGGGGTGGGGGTGGGGGTTGTCCCGCCCAGGACAAGCTCTGGGGAGTGGCTGCCCTGTCCTCTGAAGCCTATTTTAGCCACTTCCCCAGAGCTGAGTCACGGCACTTTGCAACACCCCCTCCCAAAGCCACAGCTCCCTTGGCAGGTCCCCTTCTGGGTGGGCACCCAGGCCTCCTGAACCGGCCCCAGGGCCAGCCTGGGCCACCTGCTTGTATTTGAGCACCGTGTTCCACCTCCTCACCCCCAAATCGTTCTGTTAGATGCTTCTGGTGAAGATGTCACCCGGGGACCGACAACAACCCCATGAGTGAGTTCTCTCTAGACCCCAACTCTTGGAACATTTTCATGCTGGATGTTGAAGATGGTTTGGCTTTTCACAAGCCACAGAGCCTGGTTCTCACCCCCAGGGAGTGAGACCACAGGCAGCAGAGCGCACTGGCCAGACCTGTCTCTGTCTTCTCGGGGAGTGGGCCATGCAGGCTCCTGGCGATCCTGGGGTTGGTCTGGGGTTCCCGTGCTGGCCCCTGTCACTGCTGCAGAGCCCACCCGTGAGGATGCTACAAGCAGGGGTTAATGGGAGAGCCAGGACTCTTCCTGTGCCATGGCCTTGTGGCCAGGATACCCAGTCCCTGTGGGTGGCCGCAGGGGTCCGCATCACCCCCACTGAGCCCTGGGCAGCTGGGCCTGCAGTTTCCCTTTATTTCTCCAACACGTAAGACCTGAAACCACAGGCTCGGAGTTGCCTACTGGGTCTGGGGATTCCTGCCGAGACACCGAAACCCTTGCACAACTCTGGACGTTTATGTCACTGTTCCCACAATTCTGACCCTTTACGTCCCCTCCCCCTTCGCCCTCCCTTTTTCTTTGTGTTTGTTTACCATTGTTTACCTGCTTTATTTTCACCTGTGTGTTCTCAGGTCTGGGCAATGGTTCTTAACCCAGGGGTGCTGGTGCCTCCCAGAGGACACTTGGCACTTCTGGGGACATTTTGGTTGTCACAGCTGGGAAAGATATGCTGTTGGCATCGAGTGGGTAGAAGTCGGGGGTGTCGTTTAACATCTTACTGTGCACAGGACAGCCCGCACCCCAAAGGAAGATCTGGCTCAAAGTGTCGGAATCTGCTCTAGGGCTATACTAGAACTTTCTCCAGGGAGCAGCCAGGCTCCCCTTTCTCTGGACCACCCCCTCACCCCCCAACCCAGCCAGAAGTGGGGAGGGCTGCTCAATTGGTCATGGCAACTGGGCAGTGCTGCCCCCTCCCAAAGGCCCAGGGTCGGGTAGGGAGAACACTGGACCTGGGGTAGCGGTGAGGGCGTGACCTCAAGACCAGTGCTTTCCATGTGTCTAACGTAGGGGTTAGCAATCTGGCCCACCGCTTGTTTTTGTAAATAAAGTTTTATTGGGATACAGCCACACCCATTTGTTCACAGGGAGTCAACCACTGCTTTCCTGCTGCAAAAACAGTTGCATAGCTGTGACCAAGACATTTTTAGCCACAAGGCTGAAAATCTTGACTGTCTAGCCCTCTGTAGAAAATGTTTGCTAATCCTTGCTTTAGCTGTTCCTGATTGTTTAGAGCAGGGGTGTCCAACCCACAGCCCACAGGCCACATGCGACCCAGGACGGCTATGAATATGGCCCAACACAAAATCGAAAGTTTACTTAAAGCCTTTCTTTTGCTCATCAGTGTTTGTGTATTGAATTGTGGCCCAGAGACACCAAAAGGTTGGACAGCCCTGGTTTAGAGGTCAGATCCCAGGGCGTGGGCAGCAGGGTTCAGGCGAGGCAAGGAGAGGCTACATTTCCTAGGGTTTGGTGGGAGGAAGAGGGCGAGGAGGGAGGCTGCCAGACATAGGAATCATCTCAAGGCCTTCCAGGACAGTCCTCCCTGGGCTCTGAGCGCAGCCCAGGTCGACTGCGTGGCAGAGCTGTCCTGGTGCCTGGCTCCTGCTGCCCGCCTGGAGACCTGTTTGTTGCAGTGAGGAGCAGTGTGGCTGCATGGAGGGAGGAGGGGCACTTCCTGGTGGGGGAGCCATGAGGCTGGGCCTCAGCAGCTGGTCAAAGAAGAGAGCGTGGGAGTGGGGTTAGAGGACACGGAGAGGTCAGGCTGAGAGCCCTGGAGCCAGGCTGTAGGCAGAAACGAAGCCAGCACTGTCATTGGCCTTGAGGAGGCAAAAGCTAGGGGACGGGAGGCTGGAAGCGTTGGCCTTTCCACAGGTGTTTGAGACCAACTGTGCCCTGCACTGCCAGGTGGGGTCCAGCGGTGAGCAGGCCCGTCCGGACACTCCAGAAGCTCCTAGTCCAGTGGGAAAATGACAGCCCAGCTGGCAGGGCTAGAAATATAACTGCCTGCTGGGAGAGGGGCCCTCCAAAGTGCTGGCGACAGGGAGGTAGCTGGCAGGACTTGACCTGGCTAAGGACCTTCTCCCAGAAGCAGTGACGTCTCAGCTGAGCCCTGAAGGATGTTGGGTGAGCCAGGTGACAGGGTATTCCAGTGGGGGACTGCAAGTATCCAGTCCTAGGTCTGGGACAGTGTGGGCATAGGGGAGCGGCAAGCAGTGGCATTGAGTGGGCATGCTGGACCAAGGGATCTGCATTCCGAGGAGGGTTTTGCTTTAACTAAAAGGTGAAGGATGGACTGGAGAGGCACACAGGGTGCAGGGAGACCTGTGGGCTGATGTCAGGGGCCAGGTGGGTTGTGGTGGCCTAGCTGGGGGGCAATAGCTGGGGCTGAGGAAGAAATGCATGGGGCACCCACAGTTTGAGCTTTGCATTGGGAAGGCTGGGTCCACATTGAGGGTGCTGTTGAGAACTGTGCTATTAGCAGGACTGGGGGCCCCACATCCCCCCCACCCATCATACTTGGTTAAGTCCTTGCACCCATCCCTCCCCACCCTGCTCAGTCCTATGCTACTGGGTGTAGCATTGGGGGCAGGTCGCTCCTGAGGAAAAGGGGTTGGTTTGGCTCCAACACTGAACTTCAACTTCTTGCCAGGAGCTGCGTGCGTGGTGCCTCGTGCGTTCAGATGGCCCTTTGCCTTTCAATCACCTGGGACTCTGCAGAGCCCAGGAGACCTAGGTCACCTAGGGTTGGTCCCTGCCTTCTTGCACCCCTAGCGATTAAAGAAGTTGGGAGACAGTCTTCCAGTCTCGATCTCCCAATGGGAAGAGGGTGGATCCTTGACAACAAACTTGGGGCCCTATGATGGAGATATTGCAGGCAGGACCCTCATTTAAGTGATGTGAAGGCTGGAGAGCCGGTTGTGTGGATCCCAGCAGCCCCACCCCAATTCTGATTCAGAAAGTGAGCCGGGCCGCCCACAAATGTTGCGGTGCCAGGCAGCATCTCCCCGGGGCCCATTCTGCCCTCTCCCTCTTCTGAGGACGATGACTCAGGTTGAAGTGTCCAAGTGACTTCACAGGGATTGAGGTCAGACGGCAGGAAGAACTCCCAGCATGTCTCCAGACTAGTTCAGAGGAGTCAAGTCAGAGGCTGTCTCTTTCCTACACTGCTTTGTGGAATCACCTGTGCAGCTCCTTAAATGCAGTCTGGCTGGCTCTGGCAGCATCCTGGTTGGGAGGAGGTGTGAAGGGGTGGAGAGACATTATTGTCCTTCCGAAGAAAGATTTCTTTCTCTCTCAGGCTTCAGGGAACGTGTGTCTGTGTCAGTGGCTCCTTGAACGCTGAACAGATTTGCAAGAAGCACTCCCCTAACCTGAAACCTGTGGATGAAGAAAGAGGCCGGTTATGAAATTGACTGCTGGCTGGGTTCATATTGTTTCATTTTGGTGGGAGCTGGGGTTTGAATAACAGCCTGTAGGCAGATGGGGCTTTTGTGTTGTGAGGCCAGCCCAGGTTAACCCTTTCCTGCTGTTCTCTTCTTGCAGCTCTCTGAGCTCCTCCTCATCGCCCCCTCCACCCGCCAGACTTCAGCTCTGACTCCAGACCTGCCCGCTGCCTTGGGAGGCCCTGCCTCCCTTCCCCTCGGGCAAGATGCCCATCCTCAAGCAGCTGGTGTCCAGCTCCATGCACTCCAAGCGCCGCTCCCGCGTGGACCTCACGGCCGAGATGATCAGCGCCCCGCTGGGCGACTTCCGCCACACCATGCATGTGGGCCGGGCGGGGGATGCCTTCGGAGACACCTCGTTCCTCAACAACAAGGCTGGCGAGCCGGACGGTGAGTCCCTGGATGAACATGCATCCTCCTCTTCATCCAAACGCAGCCTCCTGTCTCGGAAGTTTCGGGGCAGCAAGCGGTCACAGTCGGTGACCAGGGGGGACCGGGAGCAGAGGGACATGCTAGGCTCGCTGCGGGACTCAGCCCTGTTTGTCAAGAACGCCATGTCCCTGCCCCAGCTGAATGAGAAGGAGGCTGCCGAAAAGGGCTCCAGCAAGCTGCCCAAGAGCCTGTCGTCCAGCCCTGTGAAGAAGGGGAATGGCGGGGAGGGTGACCAGGAGGTGGCTTGTGTGGAGGTGCCTCGGCGGAACGGGGCCACTGGCCCTCACTCCCCCGACCTCCTTCTGGAGGAAAAGGCCTTTGGGGACCTGACGGACCTGCCCGTTGTGCCCAAGGCCAGCTTTGGGCTGAAGCATGCCGAGTCCATCATGTCCTTCCACATTGACCTGGGGCCCTCCATGCTGGGTGACGTCCTGAGCATCATGGACAAGGAAGAGTGGGAGCCAGAGGAGGAGGGTGGTGGTTACCACAGCGACGATGACCTGGGCAGTCTTATCAAGGCTCCCGCTTCTGTGGCAGGGGCCCCTCTCCGAGCCAGGCAGGAAGGCAAAGCTGGCCGGGACTCACCCCCGCTGTCCCAGGCTCCGCAGGACGAGGGGTGGGCAGCGGCAGCCCCCAGCCCCGGCTCAGCCCGCAGCGTGGGCAGCCACACCACCCGGGACAGCAGCTCCCTGTCCAGCTGCACCTCCAGCGTCCTGGAAGAGCGCAGCCCTGCTTTCCGGGGGCCAGACAGGGCCCGGGCCACTCTCTCCAGGCAGCCTGACAAGGAGTTCTCCTTCATGGATGAGGAGGAGGAGGACGAGATCAGAGTGTGAGGCAGGAGGTGGTGGGGTTCCACATTCTCGGCTTCATCTCCCTGTCCCCAGCCCACCACCACCTTCCCCTCCCTGTTCAGGGGCAGCCAAGAGCCTGGCTTCTGCCACAGACCCTGGACCTCATGATGAGGGGTGTTGGCCGAGCCTGGAGGCCCACGGAGGACTTGAGGAGCGGGCCTGGGTGCCAACTGGGTGCCTGCCTTTGTGGCACACCCTGGCCTCCCTGAGCTCTGTAGGACGGAGCTATGTTCTTACAGCAGGGATCAGTTTCCTTTTCTCCACCTTGGCCTCAAATGGATGCCGGATGTCAACCTGAGTTCCTGCCCCGCCCCCCACAGCAATGCAGGTCAGCTCAGGGGCGGCCTCGGCGCCAGGGCTGGGGACGCTGGCTCTCCTTTTCTCTCCTGGAGTTTCTGCTGTGACCTGGCAGTGACTTCCCGGGTAAATGTGTGTCACGGGAGGAACGGGGTGGACGCTTGTCCCGGCCCCTCCCTCCCCTGCCTGATTCATGCACCGGAAGCCTGGAGCCCCTTGGAGTAAAGCCGGAGCGAACGTGAACACTAAACGCAGCCCCTTGCAGGGGAAAAGAACAGGGTGGGGAGTGGGAGGGAGGCCCCTGCAGGATGATGACACAGGACCGGGCTGTAGGCAGCACTCAGCCTCCGTGGGTTTGCTTGTTCTTCCTTGTCATGTGTAAATCTTTCTAGAACAGTATCAGGAACAGTGTTAGCAGGTCTGCCACCAGAGGCAACACCGACTCCTGGGAGACACCTTTATGCTCAGTGCTTCCCAACTTCCCTTCAGAATTGTATGGAGTGGGCGTCTGCGCATGTGCACCCGCCCCCCACCCCACCCCCATAGCTGTTAACCGCTGACGGTGTCCAGTATAGAGGATTTCTGGAAGACGACTTTTTAAAAGTAATATATCTTTCCTGTGGGGGATAAGAGCTTTTTTTGTTTTTTGGACTGAGTTATTCCCTCTCTCCGTGCCCCACCCCCTCACTACTTCTCCTTCCTTTCCCAGGCCTCTCTGCCAGCTCGGCCCACTCCCTGACTTATGAGGGGAGGGCCCGGAGGGTCTAGGTACACGGTTGCCAGGTTTAGCAACAAAAGAAACCAGAATGTTGAGTTAATGAGAATTTCAGGTATACAAAGGATAATTTTTCAGTATAAGTGTGCCCTTTTGCCGTATGTGGACCATAACTGACATTAAAAAATTCTTTGTTGTTCTTCTGAAATTCAAATATCACTGTGTACCCTATAACCCTGCCCACAGGGATGGAGCGGGAGCTTGGGTGTGAGCCCCGGGGAGAACTGGTGATTGTTTTTCTGTCCTGGGAACCCGCCAACCCACCTCCGCCTGCCCTGGCAGTCGGTGGGGGAGGGGCTGACGACACTGCCCCCCCGCCCCGCCCCCCGCCTGTTTCCCACCAGATCCTGACTCAGACGCAAGTTTGTTCCTCATTTCAGTGCAAGCACCACGTGGCTGCTCGGTGTCGGGGTGCAGCCCCCACGGCCGCCCTCCACACCCATGCAGCTGGTGGCCAGTTCCAGATTCTGAGCTGTATAGCTGTATATTTTTTCCATGATATTGTTAAAAGAGCGAGGCAACAGTAAAAAAAAAGGCCCTTTCGCATGTCTGGTGTTCATCTCTGCTTCTGGGGAGGGTTATGTGGGGATGCAGGTGGGTAGGGGTGAGGATGTAGACTGGGTCCTGGGGCTGCCTGTGCCCCCATGGCACTCGGAGGCCTGAGGTGGCTTCTCTCTCAGTCCCTGTGGGGCCCCTCGCCTCCTGTGGGGCTCTCCACCCTCGGCCTGGGCAGACCTCAGGGGCTGTGGGGTTTTGGTGTCCCAACTGCCACTTACCCATCTAATCTGGCAGGGCCCTTGAGCACTTGTCACCTAGCTGGTTTGTGCCTTGCTCCCCTCACCTGCTGAGAGGGGTCCCGCCGCTCCCACGGGCTGGGCTGCAGACACGGCCCCTGACAGGGCATCTGCCAAGTTGTTAAGCCGAGGAGGCTGCGTTCTCACAGGCCGCAGGTGCCGGCAGGCATGGGATCTGTCTCCACCGGGACGCAGCACCTGCCTTTTGTACCATTTGACCTGGAAAGTCAACGTGCAGGCGGCACGTTCCTGTTCTGCCACACAGGCCGGTGAGGTAGACGCTGGTGTCCCCGTTTTATGTGCCGAGAGGCCACATGGCCACTTTCTCCAAGTCACCAAATAAGAACATTACTGATTCAAAATGCTCTGGCCTCATCACTCACCGGCACCTCAAAGCTTCATTACTTGGGAAAGTGAGGTCAGGGGTGTGTCTGCCCTGGGTGGGGACCTGGTGACTCCCCCACCCATCTCCTGCCCCCACCTTCCCCGCTGGCTCTGCTAGCTGAAGCACCTCACACACCCTCCTCTCCAGGTGGGGCCCAGTGTGGCTGAGTTCTGGAAACCCAGTCCCAGACCCCAGCATCTACAGAGAAATTTGGGCTGTACTCATCTTTTCCCTGGGAGGCAATTAGAAGCATAATTAAAATATCCCTCTGTCCCTAGACTGGTTCATTAGAGCTAATGAGTGACGTGGCTGGAGCCAAAGGCGTGGCGGCCCCGAGGGAGGAGAGGGGGCGGGACGGGGTTCACATCCCCAGCCCAGCAGGATGGACAGGCCTTGGGGGCTGCAGCTTAGCTTAGAGGCCATTGCGGAGCGAGTGCAGTGCTCAGCACGGCCCAGACGGGTGTGGGAAAGCCCTGAGTGGGGCTGTGCTTCCCAGACTGTAAACACCCCACTCTGCCAACAACCACTCGCGCAGGATTCTTGAGGGTCTGGGAGAAGCCAGGTGCCCCGAGCCCCAGACCTGCTTTTTAGATGGAGAACTTGATGAACTGCTGGCCATTCGGGAAGACCCAGGGGTCTGCGGAGAGAGCTTTAGGAGCATGACTTCTGGTTGGGGGCTCCACAGGCCCACCAGACACGTACGGGATAACCAGGCAGGACGAGCCTAGCCTAGCTGTAGCACTCTGTTCTTGGTTTGCTATGTGGCCTCAGGCCAATTATTTTCCCTCTCTGGGCGGCTTCCATTTCTCTGTCTTTAAAATTTGGCACTAGCTCAGTTGTTCTCAACTTTTTACCAGAAGTGTTACTGGCAACAAGGTTGTAGGTGGAAGCCGGATATGTAGCAGCCTGAGCCAGAGCTTCCCTGGATGGGGGTGGAGGTAGGGAGTCCTTTCTCCTTCAGTCTCTGAGGTCCACTGGAGAGACCTCACCTTAAAGGTGTTCCGTAGGCCCTCTCTACCTCCTACAACTCAAAGCAGGAGCCAGGAACTGCTTCTGGGTAATGACGTAGTAATTTTAATTCAGATTGCAGCTAACCTTTCCAAAAATGTGAGGGGCCCCCAAGCCTGTCCCTGGTGCAGCTGCAGTCACGACCCCAAGATGCCTCGTGTCTCCCGTCCTGGTCCAGTCATCATGGGGCTTCCCCCTGCTCCCCACCCTCGAGGGGCTCTGCCGCTCTGCCCTCGTGATCGGGGCTGCGTCGTCACCTGTGAGGGCTGACACACACCAGGCCCTGATTTTTGTATTGGCCTCACTTAATTCTCGTGACCACTATGTGAGATCCGCACTATTCCTGTCACTCCCGTTTTACAGATGAGGACACTCAGGCAGCTCAAGGTAAAGGGACTGGCCCTGGACCACTGGGCTAGTTTGGGACCCAGAATGACCAGGTAGGGCCAGTGACCTGGTGGGCAGAACAGTGCAGAGATGCCCAGCTGACAGGCCAGCTGGCCGGGGTGTGCCCGGGGAAAACGAGTGCTTCTTGCTGCAGGTGAGGTGCTGGGAGCTCCAGGCCTCTCTCAGCAGCTGCTGCTGATTCACCTTGTTCCAAGGGCCCTGCAGGTAGTATAAAGGCCAGTGCACTGGGCACAGCCAGCCCTGCCATTCCCAGGGTCACAGGCTGGCTCCATCTCTGCTGGGCAGAGCCAGGGCTCCAGCTGGGCCCCAGCCTCTCAAGCCTCTGGCCTCCGGCCTGTGTTCTGCTGATGCCCAGGCTGGTCCACTGAGGTGCTCTCCTTCGACTCCATTCTCACACACTCACACACACCAAGCCACCTGCTCCTCTTCCCCAGGGTTCCCCATGTTCCCAGGAGAAAGTGACAAATGGAATAGAGGGCGCCCAAACACACGAAGGCAGCGGGTTCTCAAGATCTTTAAATTTTAGGGTCTGGTTCACCACCCCCATCCCCATTCTATAGAGCCTGGGAGAAGACACTGGCCAAAGTCCCACAAGTAGAACAGCAGAGATTGCAAAAGGGCTGGCTTTGAGCCAGTGGGTAGTATGGGGCGCAGCTGCTCATTGAGCTGGGTGTGTGGTAGGTTGTTGGGGTGGCCAGTGGGGCTGGGGTGGGGTGGTATGCTGCACGCCCCACCCCTCCCTGGCTCAGGCTCACCTTGGCCTTCACCCGCAGCTCCCCAAAGTGCCTGGCCTCCTCCACACTCAGGCAGGGCCTCCCTGGCGTGGCCCCTCCCTTGCCACGGTCACCAGCACACAAAGACTCTCTGGCCCCCAGAACTTCACTGAGGATGCAGGAAGGGAATAAAATTAGGAATAAAAATGGGAGAGTTTGTCTGCTTCCCCTTTGCAGTCTCCTCTAGGCCCTGTGGCCTCCTGCCAGCAGCCAGATGGGAGACTGGAAAGAACATTTTGGGGAGAGGGAAGGTATTTGCAGGCAGATGGATGCTGGGGGCTTTGCCTCTAAAACCTGTTGCTCTAACTCACCGAGCTGCTGTTATCCAGGACGAGGCTCCCAGGAGGGGACAGGAGGAGCCAAGGAGAGCCGCCTTCCCGGCAGGACTCCAACCCTGAAATGACTTGGCATGTTAAAAAGTACCCCTCAAGGCCACACGGCTTTGCTGAATTTTGTTTTGTTTTTATGCCCTGCTTTGTTCCAGAAAGGATAGGAGGCAGCTTACAAAAATACGCAAATTACAATAGCATAAAAATAGATCAGAGGGAAACCAAGGCCGGAACAAACACGAAAGAAGTAAGAGAGTGGCACATGCAGTGTTACCAGCGTTCAGACCAGCGAATGGAGCCGCTGGCCGGGGTGTGCCCGGGAACAGTGTTGCCAGCTTGTGTTACATGTATGAGAGGGGTCCTCCACCATTCTCACAGGCGGGCTGAAAACTGGGCTCTGAGCTTCCTATCAGTCAAAGCAAAAAGGAAAACCCACTTGTTAGGAGACTCACAATGTCCACGAGGTTGAGGGGGTCCCAGAAGCGGCTCAGCTTTTTCCGACACTGCGGTCTGAGAGGGATTCTGGTGAGCTCTTTGGAAGGGGTAGGGCTGGGGTTCCAAGCCACGTCCTCAACTACAGTCTCAGTCTCGTAACAGATACGATCATGCAAATCCCAGAAGGTCGCTTTTCCGCTCAGTATGAATTGAAGGCTTCAGGCCAAGAAACAGATCAATAAAACCAACTCTCTGGAGGGCCAGCCCCAAGCCGTCTAAGTCATTCACTAAAGACACACGATTTAGATTCTTCCAGAGCAAGGTTTTCCATCCTCCACACTATTGGCACTTAGTACCAAGTCATCCTGTGTTGTCAGGTTAGGGTTAGAACTGTCCTGTGCACTGCAGGACGCTGAGCGTCATCCGTGGCCTCTGCCCACAGGTGCCCGTGGCTCCCTCACAACGAGTCGTGTCAGTCCAACATGTCCCCAAACACTGCCCAGTGTCCTGTTGGCTGTGGAAAGACCATTGCTGTTACAGGAACGGTGCAATGCCTTTTTTTTTTTACCATAAGTGCCAATTTAAGACAGAAAAAATTGTTTCCAGCTTCTGTGTTTTTGGTTCAAAGCAAAAGGAAAAAAAAAAAAAGCTTATGAAGTCCCATAGGGGAAAATGTATATGCTTGCATTTTAAATTACCTACTTTATTGAGAAAACTGGCACTTTTAGCCACTAACATTGTTACTGTGAGGGTATTATCTGAGAAATAGCCGTGCAGAGGCACTTTCTAATTCCTCACTTGGAGCCAGAACGAGGACTGAGGACCCTGTGGAGAAGGCGCCCTGGCCCGAGGTCTGCTCTCTGCAGACCGAGGGCGTCGAGGGCAGCTTTCTCGGAAGATGGTGCTGCCCCTCTGTCATTTCTCACAACCAAGCTCCCGCTCCGCCCCCAGCCAAGCCAGGGCTGCCTACAGAGACTTGGAAGCTGCGTTCTCTGGAAACAGAAATCTGCAGCACAGATTCATTTATTCATCGGGTATTTACTGAGTACCCACTGTGTGCCGAGCACTCTTGAGAGGCGCAGGGTGAGGGGAATGAGAGCACACAGGACGGTAGACAGGACAGACGCGGCCCCTGGGTGGCACTGCGGCTTCCTCGGACCCCTTCCTCCGAAAAAGTTGTTAAAATCGGATGTTATGGCCATGTTAGTGAACAAGCTGAATGTATTAATGCCATACATTAAAACTTGATCTTCAACCGAAAGATTCATGTATTTGCTTCAGGTTTTCATGGGCCCACTGAGCCTGATGGAGAAGTCACATGACGGAAGCATGGGCCCTGCCCTCTGGGGCTCGGGGTGAGGTGAGGGAGGGGGAACAAACAGACCCTCAATCAGTGGGAACATAAACGGACACGTTGCCTACGGTGCCGAGGACTCGGGAGGAAATGGAGCCATGGGAGCTGGAACAGAGTACCAGGATCTCACTGTGGTGGGGGATGGGGCGGTCTCTCCCTCAGGAAGTGCTCCTCAGACCAGACCAAAGAAGGAGGCATGGTCTCGGAGGTGACCATCAGGGGCCAGCACATTTGGGGGACTCAAGGACACCTGCAGCTTCGGCCCTAGCATCTGGGTGGTGGTGACATTCCCAAGAGGGCAAGACAGAGAAGATGGCACCAGTTTCTGGGAAGTTAGAGTGTGGTCTCAGGCATATGGAGGCCATTCCAAGTACAAATAGCAAGAAGACAGGTGCTAAGGACTGAATGTGTTCCCCCTAAGTTCATGCCGTGTTGATACCCTAACCTCCAGAGTGACGGAGCCAGGAGGTGGGGCTTTGAGGGGTGGTCAGGGTTAGATGAGGTCAGGAGAGGCCCCCCCTCCGCAATGGGATCAGTGTCCTTATAAAAAGAGGAAGAGAAACCAGAGGTCTCTCTCCACCACGTGAGGACACAGCAAGCCAGGAAGCACACCCTCACAAGGAACTGAATCTGCTAGCACCTGGGTCTTGGACTTCTGGCCTCCAGACTGTGAGAAATCACTGCCTGTTATTGAAGCCCCTGGTCTGAGGTGTTTTGGTGCAGCTGCCCCAGCTGACCAAGATAGTGGGCAGCTGCCTGTGTGTCTGGAGTGGCACATCTAGGTTGGAATTCGTGGCCGACATGGAATTCAAAAACAGGCCAAGAAGTGAGACCAAGAGCAGCTCCATGGTTTTGATGAACACAGGAGAGAAGGGCAGGTCTGTGGGCTTCCCCCAGCCCCGCCAACTCCTCCCCCACCCCGCCCTGCCCACCCGCCACACACCCCCTCCGGCCCCCAGCCCCAGGTCGGGTGGTTTATCCAGGCTGGGAACCAGGACAGGCTGCCCTCTTCTTGCCAGTCATAGCAACTGGACTTTGAACACAAGGGTACAATTGACTTTCTGTCTGTGGCCAAGGCCTGGAGCATTTTTCCATCTATCCTCTGTCCCCATGACCCAAGAATCATTTAGAGATAACAGACTGGAGGGCAGTCTATAGTAATGAAAATGAAGTTTTTCTTCCAGACTCAAATGACCTAAAGGCAGATCAAACGTGTGACCTTGGCCCCCAATCCATCAAAGTGAGCGCTCCAGGCTGTGGCTGGAAGAATTAATCCATCACAGTGTCCCTGGGCCAGCTGGCGGCTCTGTTTCTATAGAAATCTGCCTCTCTCTCCTCCAAGTGAGGGCGAGGGGTGCATCACTCCAGGAGGTACCCTGGGATGTGGGGATGGGTACTGAAACTTTGCTAATGATTATGGTTTATCTTGACCTTCTAGATTTTTCTGTCTTACAAAGCACAGAATATCTTCTTTCTGGGGTATCTTTTCAGCCAGTTCTGGATTCTGGCATGCCCATGGCTGTACCCCTCTTCGCTGGTCCTTCCATGCAGAGTGACCCCAGGTTTGCAGCCAGAGGGCTCTTTCTAAAATGCAAATCAGACCCAGAGCTGAAAGGCTGGCTCGTTCAGAGATTCCCAAGGGTTCAGGTTCAAGGCCCTTCCCCAGCCAGCTCCCAGGCCCTTGAGAATCTCAGCAGTGGCCTTACCCACACGCTGCTCTACAGATCCAGAAGTGGCTTCCCCAGTGGACTGCGCTGCTACCACCACAGGGAACATGATGCTCTCTCCACCTGCAGACAGTTTTTTTCCTCGTCCATGCTCCCAGAAACCTTTGCACACAGGCTGGACCTAAGCAGTCTTTCAGTACCTCTGCAAATGCCCTCTGTTCCCGCATGGTGGGGTTGAACTGCCTACTGACTGGTTACTTTCCCTTCCCTCCTCTTTTAGTTTTCTATCGTTTCTGTACCAAAGTACTGCAAAGCTACTAGCTTCAAACAAAGAGAATTTATTATCCTGCAGTTCTGGAAGTCAGAAGGCCACAGTGGCTTTCCCTGAGCCGAAGCCCGGGTGGCAGCAGGCCTGCATCCCGGGTTCCAGGGCAGCGTCCCTTTCCCTGCCCCTCCAGCTTTCAGAAGCCACCTGCGTTCCTTGGCTCAGGACTCCACCGTCTGGCTTCAGAGCCAAGAGGGTAGCATATTCAAATCTCAGATGTCTCTCTCTTTCAAACTCCATCTCAATATCCATCTCTTTCTTCTTCCCTCCCTCCCTCTGGCCCTCCTCCCTGCCTGTTATAAGGGCCCTTTGATTACATTGGGCCCACCCAAATAATACAGGATAAGCTCCCCTCCTTAAGATCCTTAACTTAATCACATCTGTAATGTCCCTTTTGCCAGGCAAGGTGACATAATCATGGGTTTGGGGCATTAGGATTTTGGAGGGCATCGCTCTGCCTGCCACACCCTCCTAGACAGCAGTTGTGTCTAGTTCATTCTGTATCCGCCAAAGTGAGCAGAGGCTCAAACTATTTTTGAATGAGCAAGTGAATGAATGAATGAGTGAATGAATGAATAGCTTTCCCGGAGGTTAGGTGGGGGCAGAAGCCAGAATACAGAGCTGGAAGGACAGTGGAGAAGTAGGAAGAAACCAGAGTGTAACCTGAACTGGTCCCAACCTGCACTCCTGCCAACTCATTTTGCTGGTGCTGCCGGGCCTTCGGTGTCCCCTGAGCTGCTGGTGACAGGACTACCTTTCCTCAGGGCACAGGGCAGTGAGTGGAGCCAGGCCATGGAGGCTTCCCTCTGAGCCCCAGAAGGCTTAGAGAGCCTCTGCTGAGCGTCGAGGGGCTCTGGACACAGAAGCAGAGGGGAGGGGAGGGCGACCTGAGACCCTTGGTGGTGACAAGAGTGGAGAGGCAAACCTATTCAGACACTCCCTGGGCCAGGGCTGGCTCCCTGAGCACCAAATATCCTGTCTCCTTGACTCTCAGACCTGAAGTACAAGCCTCGTGCCCACGCAGAGGCCCGGTCACACTCTCAGGACACTGCTCACCCCCCCAGGACCCCTGCACCCACACCTCCACCCTTCCTTTCTCACCCCACACTACTGCCGGCCTGCTGTGCAGCTCAACAGGCTGGAGGAGCTTGGCTTTGGGGTGGGGCAGACTGAGCTTGTGGCCTTTGCAAAGCCTTAGAGCCTCCGCTTTCTTGACTGTAGGAGAGAAATAACGACAGCTCTCTTTGTGGGGTTTGGTGAGGATTAGAGAGAACACAGTGTAACAGTGAACCCCCACCAGTTAAGTCCTTGTCACTGGTAGCAAAGGTTGGGATTCTAGGTCCCTGTTCTGACATTGAGGTTCCTGTGTGAGCTGAGGCAATCTCTTCACCACTCTGGGCCTTGGCTTCTTCATCTGTAAAATGGGTAGAAGCAGCTTGCACAGTGACAGTGAGCACTGGAAGAGGCCCTGTGAGCGAGGTGGGGAGGCTCAGGAGTCCTGTTACTGGGCCCCAGTCCCCGGAGAGAGATGCCTTTTGGGAGTGTAGCTTCCAGAAGCCCCCGATGCTCAGAGACTGGGCTCCGGGCAAGGACAGAGTGGACCATCCTGGCTGCTGCATGTTACTGCCCTGAACTTGAAATGCCTATGGTGAGGTCAGCAGCTGTCCCCACCAAGTGGCATCTCTGGGGCACAAGAGCAATGGAGAGGGCAGGGCACACTGGCTCGTTGTCCCTGGGGCTGAGCGGCAGCAGCTGTGGGTCACAGGGGCTCCTCCCAACCCCACCCCCTCCCAGCACCGTGGCGACCCAGCCCATCCCTGGTGGACTCTGGGCAGCCCCTTCAGTGGCACCGAACAGCATGGAGCCCCCGCCCCACAGCACCTCCCCTCAGGGCCCTTAGGAATAACCAATTCGAAGGAGGGGAGGCACGGTGGACCTGAGGGCAGGACGCCTGGGGCCTTGAGCACCCAGCCACACACCCCAAGTGTGGGGGTGCCTCACAACACATTCCCCCAGGAAGGACTGCTCCCGTGTCATATGTCGTTACTGACAGATCCCCAAAGAGGTCCTGCTAGGGAGGGTCATCTCTGGGGCTCAGATTGCTGATTAAATGACCAGCCTAGGATTTGAACCGTGGCCTGACCAATGCCAGTCTCACCCTTTCAGGGTGCCCGAGTGGGGGGTGGTGGGGAGACAGGCCTACACACAGGCACCAGAAGTGAGGGCGTGGCCACATTCCGCCCAGGGAAGCACTGGCGTTGGGTGATTGGCTTTGGGTGGTTGGCCGCAGGGCTGGGCACAATGACCCCTGCCAGACCCTGGCAGACGGAGAATTCTGGGGCTCCCCGCACCCTCTGCAGAAGTTCAGAGCAACTCATTTATCCAGGGAGAGGGGCAGGGTGATGATTCAGGGAAGCTACAGCTGGAGTTAGATGAGAGCCTCATAATGATGGTGATTAAAAATTAACACCACTGTTTGCACAGCGATTTACGCGTCCACTTTGCAGCCATGAATTAATTAATCAATGAAAACACAGTGCTGGGGAGAAGCTTCAGGGCCCAGAAGAGCAGACTGTGAGGTTCCAGAAGGACATCGCCAGGACAGGGGGTGCCAGTCCACCAGGCAGCCACGAGCTGGCAATATAAATGGGGGAGGGGGACTGAGTGAGACAGAGGGCCTGCGAGGTGGGAGACCCAGGGCAGACCCCCAGTTGACGCCGATTAGCTGTGGGACCTTGGCAGTCACTCAACTTCTCTATTTCTATTTGCTCGTCTGTAAAAGGGGTGAGTGAGGTCTTCTGAAACCGAATTTCTAAATAGAACGATCCGAGTGTCCTGGGTCGGCTGCAACAATCGCCGCAAAGGCCGGGGCTCAAACAACACAAGTGGGTTTTGTCACGGTTCTGGAGGCCAGAAGTCCGAGATCAGGGCATTGGCTCCTTCTGGCACCTGGATTGGGGGACAGGCACTCCTTCCTCAGTGTTCCAAGGCTGACCCCAGCCTCCTCCTCTGTCCTCACATGGTCTTCTTCTCCAAGTCTCTTGTGACTGTGTGTGTCTCAAATCTCCCTCTTTTTTTCTTGTAAGAACACCAGTCCTTTTGTTTAGGACTCACCCTAATTCCAGGATGATCTCACCTGGAGATCCTTAATGACACCTGCAAAGACCCGCTGCCAAATAAGGTCACATTCACTGGTACCAGGGGTCAGGACTTGGACTGTGTTGGGGATGGGGGGGTGCAATTCAACCCACTATAGGAGGGATTTTGGAGAAACAAAAATCCATGAATGCCAGATGCTGTCGTTCTTATGATGAAGACTTGGGAGAAAGGCATCCATCCATGTGACATCCTCCCCACTCCTTCTGCTCACCAGGCACCTGGAAGTGGCATGGGAGTCCAGGTGGAAGGCGGGCCCTTGACCAGAAGAGGAGGGACACTAGGGTGGTGGACGGAGCAGTCTCTGCTGGAACGTCCTTCTTCCTCAGCCTCAGGACGAATTCTCACACCCCTAGCAGGCTGGGAGGACCTCTGGCTATATCTTGGGGCTCTGTGATTAGTTATCACCCTCTAGGCAGCCACCTGCCCCTGAATTTCCCTCACAAGCCTACCCAGGGGCCCGTGTGTTGCTCTCCTAGTTTTCTCCATGTCTTCCATTGCCTTTCTCCATGATAAGGGGAAAAGAAAAACAGCAAAAAAACAAAACAAAAAACCCCACCGAGTCCTAAAAGATACTCCAGGTTCAGGCCCTACTTACTTCCTAATGTCGTCACCCACCACACCCCTTCTCTGAACCCACGCTTCCTCCTGGCCAAACCCTTGCTGGCCCCTCAGCCTGACTTGTTTCCTCATGTCCCAGTGCCTTGTCCAGAGGGTCTGTCTTCTGGAATGTTCTCCCCCACCATGGCCAGGCTTTCCCCTGAGAGCCCTCCCTGCCACCCCTCTCGGCCCCCACTTAGGTGGCTCCCCCCTTGCCATCACCACACCGTCACCAATCACCCCTTTGTATAATCGTGCTGTTGAATGTGCCCCCACTTGACCGGGTCATCCCTGAGAGGCTGTGACACAGTCCTTTGTTCCGCTGTCCCCAGTCCCCAGTGTAGAAATGGTCCTCGGATGTTCATAGAAGGAAACCATCAAGAGCTGTGGATTTGAATTCCACTGTTACCACCTCCCCAACATACACCCTTGGCTTTGCTGGGCCTTGATTTCCTTATCTGCCTGCCTGCCTTGCCAAGTTGGTGTGGGCCTTCAACGAGCCTGTGTTGACAGAGGACCTTGTTCTTGGACTAATCGGCGCACACAAATAGGGCCAAGAGAAGCAAGGGCGTCCGTCTTCCCCTGGGACAAGACCCTCCACGGCCAGCGACCCAAGCTCCGCCCTCCGCCTTCCTGGGAATGTGGTTAGAGGGAGGCCCGAGCTTCTGGAAAGTCTTGGATCCCCTCCCAGCCTGCCCGGCTTTGCCTCGGCTCCAGGTGTCTACCTCTCCAGCTATTTTCCTTTCTGATCCAGAGTTCAAAAGAACAACAAAACTAGGATCCACAGCCCCGGGGAGACACAAGCCAGCAGGCCCATTCCTGTTGGTCCTGCCGCGGACCTGCAGGGCGAGGCCCCCCTCTTCCTGCTGGACCAGGAGGGAGGGTAATTGGGTTCTGTGAGTATCGGCTCCAAAGCGACTGGAAAACAGCAGTTCCAGTTAGAGCGAAGGCCAATTAGGGGGCCAGAGACGGGGGAGGGGAGGCCTGCCCTAGTTAGAGCCCTACAAAGCGCCTTTGAAAGAATTTTCAGATGTCCCCAGGCCCGGGGGAAGGGGTGGCGTAATAATAATAAAACAACATTTGCATAGAGATTTCGTTTACAAAGCACTTTCTCAGGGGCGGGGAGGCGCTGGGGTGGCCCTGTGGAATCCTGGCCGGGAGGCCGCAGCCTCGGCTTGGTTCCACCCCCAGCCCTGCGTGCGATTGTGTGTGGGGTAAACAAAGCGCCATTCATCCAACTATTTCCGATTCCTCCAAGGTTCAGTCTCTCTTCCCTCTCTCCCATGAAGAGCTCACCCGGAGCTTGTCACTCAGGCCAGAAAAGGGGTGTCAGGAGTCTCAGAGGGAGGGGTTGGCTGGGTCCCGGTTGGAGGGAAGTGGGCAGTGGGGGAGAGGGGCCTCCATCCCTCTGCACCCCGGCCCCGCCCCCACACCCTCTGGCTCCCAGGCGCCCTCGAATCAGCAAAGCCTGGCTGTGGTTGGTTTGTGCAACTTCTCTTGCTAACCTGGGCTGTGTCTTCATGTTGAAAGTATGAGTGCAGGTTTGGTAATGTCTGTGCATATGTTGTGTGTGGGTTTGGGAACAGGCAGAGATAAGCAGCATGTGGGTCTCTGCTAATCCCTACCAAGCAGCAGTGTGCTGGGATGGGACTGACTTACACAGCATGGGGTGTGGGGCCCTGGGGCGTCTGCACCTGCATCAGGTGGGAGAGGGCGGACAGCTGGGCCTAGAGTATGGCCTGACAGTCACTTGGCCCCTGGCATCAGACCCTGGCCCCTTAAGGGCCTCCGTGAGCTATATAGGGCCCACCTGCCGGCTGAGCAGCTTTCAGCTGCCCCAGCAGGAGACGGAAGATGGAAGAAGTCATTGCAGGGCTGCAGAGGTTCACCTTCACCTTGGAGAAGGATGTAGAGATGCAAAAGGGCATTGGACTCCTGCCTTTCCAGGGCATGGACAGTGAGTGAGGATGGGTACCAGCCATCCCTCTCAGGGACCCTACCCAACCCCATCTTCCCTCCCCCAGCCTGCTCTGCAGGCCTCTGATCAGCAACATGCTGGGCACAGCCCTTTCTCTCTGCGGCTCACCAAGAGGGACTGATCTGGGGGCTTGGGCCCACAGCCTGGGATTCCCAGCTTAGCCACTGTCTTCTCAGGGGCTGGGCCCTCCCCTCCTATATCCCTTGCAGGATTCCAGGGAAAGCTCCCAGGTTGGCCTTGGCCCCACCAAGGCCTCTGGTGCAGAGTTGGGGAACTTAGGTGTTGAGGTTCAGAGGCTGGTTCCAGAGGCCAGCATCCAAAGGCAGGATTTGGGGGCCTCAAGCCTCAGCCTTTGGGGGCTTCAAAACAGCCTTGGGGAGGTACCGGGGGACTTGCTGATGGGGTAGAGGCCCTCTGGGGAAGCTGCCCCTCTTCCTTTCTCCCCTTCCAGAGTCGGGCTCAGCTGTGTGCAACTTCTTCGCTAAAGGGCTCTGTGAGAAAGGTGGGTCGGCAGGGGGCCTGGGCTGGGGCGGCAGCGGCAGCTGTGTCTGACCGACACAGGGCTCGCCTTAGCCTGAATAGAGGTTGGATTTGCACCTGGGGAGGGGAGGTGGGTATGGGATAGAATTTTAATCTTATAAGTGGGCAATGGGCAAGTAGGTGGATCCACCAAGATGTCTGAGCTCCAAGGGTTTCCCAGACTCAGCATCAGAGTAGGGTGGCCGGAGCTGCCTGGAAGGGAACATTACGTCTTCCTGCCTTGCTGGGGGTGGTCGTGTCTGCGGGCTGCAGCCTGTGTGCTCCGGGAGAGCCCTGACCTCTTTATTCCCCTGCCCCCCCCCACTCAGCTTGGGGGGTGGCATCCTGCCCCCACTCTTGTCCTCTGAATCAGTGGGGGGCCCGCTCAGCTGTCCCATCCATTCCCTATGCCCCGAGGTAGCTCTGGCCACAGTCTCTGAAATGCTGCCAGCAAGCACCTCTAGTTCTCCGCCGCCCCAGTTTGGATCCAGCAGCACCCTCTTCCAAGCTCCTCTGCCCCAAGAGCCTGACTCAAATGCAGGAGTTCGAGGCTTTTCTTCTAGCTCATGAACCTGCTCTTCCTATAGAAATACACAGTTGCCCCCAGAAGTCTTGCTTCCAAGGTAGAGCTTCCCAGTCCCTCTGTAGGCCCAGGTTACATACCCTTGCTAGTGTGAATGTGTTTAGGACCTGCTTTTGGGTTTCAAGTGTGTCTGTTCTTGGGAAGCTGGGAGGGAAAAGGGGCCCAGGCAGGGGGGACCTGGAGCCATTTTTGCCACGTGCCTCTTTTTGTCGTTGGGTGATCCCTGGATGATGAGGTGAGAAGGGATGCGAGCTCAGCCTTGGGCCCTGTCCTCAGCTCGGCCCATGCTGTTTCTGCAGCAGTGTTTCACAGTGACATCCTCTTGCAAAGAAGGATGTATCTTGCAAATACAACTGTTTTTGTGGAAAGTCAGATCCAAGCAAGCCAATGGCCAGGGGTGGAGGGTAAGGCAATTTGAAAAGAAGCTTCCTGGGTTCCCCTCAAATTCTATCAGATGCATGAGGCCAGTCCCACTTAGAAACTTAGGAACTGGGGTGTCCTTCCTGCTGATGGTGACACCATGTTGGTGAAGATGATAAAGAGTTAAATATCACATTCCCATTTCTTTCTACATCTTTGCAGAGTTGGCTCTTCCATCATCATCACTTAGGTCTCCGGAATCAGGAAGCATAACTTTTTTTTTTAAAGACATGAATTCAACAGGCCCTTAATGAGCAGTTAGTATGTGATAGAGATGGCGCTTATGGGGGCTGTGAGTGTCCAGGGCTGGAAATCATGGCTCTGTTCTCTGGGAGGAACCTTGAACATGAACTTGGAGGCTAGAGGGCTGTAAGTGGCCAGAGGGGGTGTCTGGACAACTTGGGGTTGATAGGGGCACCACACCAGGCAGAGAGGAAAGTTGGGGCAAAGGTGTGGTCACGGGAAAGGTTGTGGGCCTGTTCAGACAACAGAAGGTCACCTCTGACCCCCCAGTTCTAGCTGCCACCAGGGTCCAGGGGAGGGGACGAAAGGAGGGCAGGTGGGTCTTACCCAGAGGTAAGAGGGACCAGGCTGTGGGTGGGGGGCTCCCAGCTGGGCACTCTGGTCCCCAGGGAAGCTGTGCCCGTTCCGGCATGACCGAGGGGTGAAGATGGTAGTGTGTAAGCACTGGCTTCGTGGGCTGTGCAAGAAGGGCGACCAGTGCAAGTTTCTGCACCAGTACGATGTCACCAGGATGCCCGAGTGTTACTTCTTCTCCAAGTTCGGTAATGCCCCTTCCTGGCTCCAGCCCTTTCCCCTGAAGGGTAGCAGCAGGGGCTGTGGGATGGGACGTGTGGAGGGACACCCCAAGGAGGCCTTCCAGGTCTCAGGTGGCAGAGCAGGCCTGTCTGGGACACCTGCGTCTCCAACGCCACAGAGAAAGTGGAGCTGAAGTCTGGTCCCTGTTTATCTGTCCCCATCAGGCTCAGGCACACACAGCTTACCCCAAGGGAAGGAGAGGGTACAGTTGGAATCAAAGGCCGAATTGTTTCCCTCTGCAGTCCTGGCTAAGTCACACTCACCATCCGGAAACAGCCTAGAATGGGCCATTTCTCTCCCGCAGGCTTGGGGGCTGGGGTCCAGGCCAGCAGTTCCCAAACAGCAGGGGGCACTTTTTCGATGATGCTTGTGATTCCCGAAAAGCACCTGTCCCATTGACCTGCACCATTGTCTATTTCAACTGTCTTGCTATTTTAAACTCTTATTTTAGAAGAAAACTTTATATTGCTTCCATAAATGGAAAACTAGCCTCACTTATTGCCCATAAAGGGCAACTGTAAACAAACACCGTGAACTTCATAAGTATAGCCCCTAAAATTATCATGTGCGGTCAGGGCTGGGCCAGTGTCTTACCCCTCAGGTCCTTCTCTTGTCATCTAAGGGGCTGCGTGTGGAGGCGGGAGCCACGGCCACTTCCTGCCTCACTTAAGCATGAAATCTGTGAATGTGTTTCCATCTCATCCTTCTCCATAGAATGCTACAGCTCAGTGCTTTTCAGAACTGGAAGGAGACTGGAGGATTATCTAGTCCAGTGGTTTTCAAATCGTGCTCCAGAAAGAGTGGCCTGGAGGGGGAGAGGGCTGGGACAGTTTCCAGGGATGCCTCTGATGGAGGTGGCATGGCTTCAAAACCGAGCCAGCACGGGGGGCTGGTGTTTCTCATTAGTGGGGGTGGGTCCTGGGTATGGGGGAATAATGCAAAGCACCCCCTTAGGTCAGCAGGAGCTCCTCCCAGGCTAACATCTGTTTCCTGCTCGCTCCTCGGAGTTGAGTTGGGGCAGTTTTTGATGGCTGCCCGCATGTGTTCCTTGAAGGACAGGACAAAGTTGACTGACACCCGGCTCCCCTTAGTCACCACCTAACCCTCTTTCACTTTGGAATACCACTTACTTACTCCTTCAATAACCCCAGTTGGTTTTCTCTTGAGGAATGAGTACTGTGCTGGACATGGATACAGGAATAGGACCAGGGCTCCTTCTGCCCTCAAATAACTCACATTGTGAAGGGCAGACATGTAAATTGGTGATTACAATACCTTACATATGTAAGGTATGTTTTTGTTCTTATAGTGAGTGAACAAATATCTCTTTCTAATTTCACACCAAAGTAATTATCATTCTTATGGGAAGTAAATTACTTTATTTTTAAAAATATTGTTGGGGAGTTGTCAGAGTGGGAAGGGGCAGTTGAGACGGGTGAGGAAGCCTATGGTCTTTGGCCCTGCTCCTGGCTGTTGCCCATCAAAAAACCACCCCGGTGCGGAGGAGGGGTGCCGGCTGGGAACCTCTGGAGAGTGAGGTGCTGGCGCCACCTGCTGGCTGTGAGAGGAATGCAGAGACATGCGTCCAGGGCAGAAAGGCAACACCTATCAAGTGTTCCCCAGCCCGGCCGGGTGGCGGTGGGGGGCGTTGCTTCGATTCCTTAGACTGCTCAAGCCCAGAGTCAGCTGCACACTGGCGATGAGCAGGCAAATGATGCCTTATCAGTGTGAGGAGGAAGCCACATGAAAAATGAACACCACAGCTCCCCTGCTGGGTCACTGGCGTCTTTGTCTGTGAAATGAGAGGGCTGGGTCCTTGCAGTGTGCAAGCCCACTGCACTAAACTGACCTCTTTGGGGCCGTTTGAAAACCAATGGCACAGACAGTATGCAGTTCCTTTCGGCTCTGAAAGGCACAGAGTTGTAGACTTTTAAGGAGGATGACATTGGAAACACCAAATCTGGACTTGAATGAGATAGGAAATGGGCTGTCTTCCCCCACATGCCTTCAAAGCCCCTCGGTCCCTAAGAGAATCTCAGAGGGGTCTCACCATAATTCGTGAGTAGTCTATGAAAACAGTGTTCCTTCCAGGGGCCGCGGGCCTTGGTCTCTTCCACAGACACGTCACCGCAGCCACAGGTGTTCTCTCTGCAGCATCTGTCCTTGTCCCTGTGCCACCTCTGAAGCAGTGGTCTGCTCTCTGGGCGACTTCACTGAAAAGAGCTGCACCCCCAGACTCTGGAGGCAGGGTTGGTCTCATTGTAGAGAGGGAGAATGGGCTTGAGTCACAGCACATGGCAACATCTCCATTCAGTGTCTTGTGTCTTCTCAGGCCTTTAGCTGCCAGCTCTGGGTGCCCCTTCGCCATCTTTCCTGGTTCCTTCTTCCCTGATGGTGTCTAAATGCCTTTAGTTCCAGCCCCCACCTCCTGGATATCTGGCCCTGCCCCAACTCACTCAAATATGGGTATTCACCCCAAGTCCTGCTTAGTGAACATTATTGGGGTCCACCCTCCTTAGATTGCAGGAAGGATGAGAAATACCTTACTGTCTTCAAAAGCTGTTGGTGACCACAGGAAGGCAAGTGGCTGCTATTCGAGGGGCAGGATCAATTCAGTGTGGGAGGGCAGACGTGACCGTGATGAGCCTGCTTACATACAAAGCATGCTGGAATTTTCAGGTGAGTGCAGCAACAAGGGATGTCACTTTCTTCACACGAACACAGCTTTCAAGATCCAGGACTGTCCTTGGTATGACCAAGGTTTCTGCAAAGACGGTGAGGCCCTGACGGAATGGGAGCAGCAGGGCATGTGGGTGACCAGAACAGGTGGTCTCCCTGCGGGGAGGATGCATGGTGCAGACGAGGCCCCGCTGGGGTGAGGTCTGTCTGCCCCTGGGCTGAAATCCCAACCGAAGTCCTCTCCATAGTTCTCACGCTCACTCCCATGGGATAGGTCTCTGTGACACTAGAACGTGTAGCCTGGCTTACTCAGGTTCAATGGCTTCAGGAGACACCAGCCACTTGACCTTGAACAAATGACTGAACTGCTTGGTTCCTCACTTATCAAAAGGAGGGACGCTTCCCTCCTAGGGTTGCCAGGCCACTTAGATGTAGGACCCCATGGGGAGCCCTTGGCATAGGGTCTGGCCCAGAGGGGGCACTCAGTTTACCCAGCTGGGGTGCCCTGAGTATCATTTAAGCATATTCTACCTACCCCATTACAGTCAGCCAGACTTAGGAGACAGGGACTGCATTCGAGTCCCTGCTCTGAGCATCTGAGTCCTTTCTCTTCCTGAGCCTTCAGGTATGTTGTTCTTACTGAGCGCTTGGCAGGATTGCTTTTGGGGGGTGGTCAGAGGGGAGGGGTGCTGAAGGAGGATAGTGAGATCCATGGGGTTAGCCTTGCCTCAGCTGTTCCTTCTGTGGCTAAACAAACACAGGACAGCAAGTTACAGTCCACATCTATGCAAGTCCTTCAAGACACAGTGTGTTAGGGACACTTCGCACCCTACACAGTGCATGGTTCGCTTTCCCATCTCATCCACGTGGCTGGGGAGCTGGTGCTCCAGGGCAGCATGGACAGGATGGGAAGGTATACACCCTGTGAAGTGGACAGCCTATGACCGTCCACATCCTCCCCAGCGGGCTACGACATGTGTCTTCTCCTCTTTGCTAAAGCAGATTCTTCAGGCCGGTTTCTCTTTCCCCGGCAGGTCCCCTGTGTAAATACCGCCATGTCCATAAGACAATGTGTATTAACTACTTAGCTGGCTTCTGCCCCAAGGGACCCAAGTGCCAATATGCACAGTAAGTATGATCCCCCCAAGTGCTGGGTCCCCACTCTGGCTTCCAGAACTAGATCCTTCCATAGCCTCACCGGGCCAAGGTGGGAAATGAAGGGCCTGGCAAGCACCTGCCCAGTGTTTTCCGTGAGTTGCTCTCTGACACCCACCCCTCTGCAGTGCTGTTGGCTGCACTGAACTCTGACCCATGCTGCTGATGTATGTTCCTGCCGGGGATGGGCAGGTAGCTCTTCACGAACAGTTCAAGAAGTAATAGTAGAAATGTTTAACTCCCAAACCTCTGCAGCTCTGCCTCACTGCCCGGATAGAGTTCAGGCTCCTTCCTGGGGTTCTGGGACGTGGAATCTGCCCACACTGGTGCAGAGCCCATCAGAGAGCAGGCGATGGGTGGGTTAGGGAGCTGGCTGTAATCATCTCTCTCTACTTCCTCAGTCCCAAGATGAATCTTTTATTCAACCCAAGTTACATGAAGGTGAGTGCAGGCAAGGAGGGGTCAACGCATCTCACGCCGTTACTGCCTGTGTTCCCTGGGAACTCGGAGTCTGTAGCTGGCACTGTCCCCAACTGCTCTCACTCTCACGAGATTGGCTCTGTGTCCCAGTCCTGGGGAAGGCACAAACGTGTGGTTGTTCCTCCCAGACCCCTCCAGCCTCCATAATCTCTGCTTCAGATAGGACTTCTCAGCTTTCTGCCCCCAAGGCTTCCTCTTTTCCTTAGCTGGCTAACACATGGGTGGTTTTGTTAAGGAACATGGGCCCCGCTCAGGACTTGGGGTGCAAAGTTGTTGGGTGAGCCAGGGCCATCCTGGTTGTGTGGGGTCCCCGGGAGAACAGAACTCTTCATACGATACCAGGACTGATGACAGCCTCTGGCAGGGTCAGCAAACTGCAGCCCGTGGGCCCAAACTGCCTCCACCCTGCTTTTGTATAGTCTGGGACTTGACAATGACGGCAGCTGAGCTCTTGTTGATTATTAGCCATCCCAAGGTCTATTGCAAGAGGGCCCAGGCCAGGCTGGGATGGCCATGGCACGGGGGGAGGGCGACCCCTGCCGGTGGCATGTGGCATCTCCGCTGAAGGTGGGACGCCATCTTCAGTAACTGGGGAATTCCTAAGCCCATCGCTAACTTTCACCAAAAGGTATGCTTTGGCAATTAAAGCATACGGTAAATAAAGGGCTTTCAGAACCTGGCTCTGCCCAAACACCTGGCCTCTGAGAGCCCCTGCCCACGGCGTGAAGTTGCCATGTCTGCACAGAAGGAATGTCTGCAGTGTCTCTGCTTCCTCATGCAGCCCCTGTATCTACAGCTCAACAGGCCGTGGGGGTCAGCACCTCCTGCCTCTACCTGGGGACCCTGCAAGCCCCCTTTCCGGAAAGAGTGGCTGCCTCTCCCCGCTCCGATGAGGCCCCAGGAGCAGCTGGTCCCCTACTGCCTGGGGCTCAGGGCTCAGGAGCAGGGCCTGTGCTATACAGGGTGAGTAGGAGCTGAGGGGCTCGGGCTGTTTTCTGTTGAGGGCTGGGAGCGGGGACACTAGCTGCAGAATCTGTGACTCCTTTGCTGCCACAGATAGGAAAACGGTACTTGGGTTTAGGAGTGTGAATTAAGGAGGGGATACTGGTAAATCAAATGTCGACTGGGAAGTCTCAACAGTCCAATCTTATTTTTACCGCCTGCCAGACAAGACTTAATTTACTTAAAAAGCTACTAAGTTAAATATCCTTCACATTTTATTTTGCTGCCAACTAATTCTCTGCAGTTATTTATATATATTGTCCTTCAGATTTGGGAGGGAGGTTGGGAGGCAGGCACGTAGCACCTTGGTTTTCTTTTTTGCTATCTTCTGGTTTATCAGGACATGTTTGATCACACCTTAATGAGACAGCCTCTAAATTGCCCCAGCCCTGACTTTTCTCTTCTGCCCGAGAGTCCTGTCAGGATGAGAGGTAAGGGCAGACCCTTGCCTTCCTCATACACTTACTAGCCTTTGAATGTCCAGAGCCCTGTTCTCTGGGATAGTGAGGCCTGGCTTGAAGTTCAAGGCCTCTTTCAGGCCCAAGATGGGGCTTCACTTGTGAGAAGCCACCAAATTCCTCAGAAAGCCAGCTACTCCCTCCTCTGGTTCCCTAAACGATTTAGGATTTTTCTTTTGGAGTCTGAATATACAAAAACTCATGCCACTGCCATTACCTTTTCCTCTGTCAGTGCTGAAGATGGGCTGGTGTGCCCTTCACTGCAGTAAGACTGAGCCAGGAAGAGCTACCAAAACACACCCCCCTCATGTCTGCAGGAGCGGAGGACCTGCCCGTGGGGACCTCCTCAAACACTCTGCGGCCTCTCTGCCCAATGTCCCTGTGCGCCCGTCGGCCTGAACAGGATGAGAAGGAGTAGCCTGCTGCCTTTAGGTTTATTTGTTCTTATTCTGTAAGTGAATGAGCTACTAAAATTACTACAGGCTTGGAGGCAGATTGTGGCAGGACGAGTTAAACAGGGGAGCAAAATGTGTGTAAAGGCAAAAGCTCAAGTTTACAGAAATAGTCGTTCTGCTCTGCTCAGCCCGTTGCCTGCAGGGAAGTCAGGGCTGCATGCGGCAGTTCCTGTGCACATGGGGAGGGCGCTACAAACCGGCAATTAAATTAAGTGGTGTTCTTTAGCACAACTGCAGCTTCCCTGTATGGCTTAATTTAAGGCTGTAGTCTGTGCTTGCCAGGTGCAGGGAATTACAGGGAGACGGATGGCACAGAAAAGGCTCATCCTGGGAGGCAGGATGTGACGGGGGACATTTAGGGCTGTACGGTCTAAGCTGTTGGAGAGGTGAACACGGAGGTATTCAATCCCCTGGGAGAGGGGTGGGGCACTAAGCTGTGCCTTTTGGGGAACTGGAGGAAAGAGCTCCCAGACAAGGTGTGCCCAGCCCCTTCCCTTTGGTGGGTGCAGACAGCTCTCTGCCTGCCAGAACTGGAGGGGAAGGGGTAAGGCAGCCTGAAAGAATGCTGGCAGGGGACAGGTTTAGGGGGTCTGAGTGCCAGCTCCACCTGGGGCTGCTTTGCGACAAATGCCACACAGCTTTGTAGGCACACTACTCACCCTCCTCGAATCTGTTTCCTCATTCTGGAAAACAAGCACAACAGCACCTGCCTCACAGGGCGGGTGGAGGACGAGAGAAGGCACGTGAGGAACTCTGCACAGCACCTGGGGCTGACAAAGCAAGCACCCCAACAGTAGCTGGGTCTTGTGAGGGTTGTGGTGGTCTCTCGGCTTGGTTCCAGTTTGCAGTCTGAGTATGACATCACCAGGTTTTAGGAGAGCTGTTACTTTAATTCCGACTGTCAGACCTTGCAGGAACTCATAGGTGAGAGACTTTTAATCCCACCAAATCTCTGTAAGTTAAGGCTTTACAGTCCAGACCAAGGAGGCTCCAAGAGGGGAGATAACTTGCCCAAGGACACAGGCAAGGGTCTGGAAGAGGCAAATAATCAGAACTGAGGACTGTTTTTTATTTCAAGATTTTTTATAGAGAATGGTGGTAGTACTCTGTAGGAGGAGCATGGGGTGAGAGCAGGTATGGAGAGTTCATTGGGAAAATCTGTAAATCAGGATAAAAAGAGCTGACTAGAACAGTGGCAGCAGATAGGGTTCCCCATTAAGTGTAAAGCACCCCACTGAGAGTAAAACAAAACGGTTTATTTTTAATAGCTAAAATTTTAATGTGTGTTAGAGAAAATGTACTTTATCCAGTCAGCTCGGTCAGACATTAAATGAAGATTGAGGATTAAACTCAAGTAGGCAGCACCAGGGATAATCTACCTCACACACACCACGTGGGTTGCCGCCAGGCTCAGGCTCACCCATGGATACTTGCAGCCTTTACTCGCGAAGCCTTCCGGGAAGTCTTCTCCAGGCCAGGGAGGGGCCCGGGCATCGCCGTCCGCAGGACGGGTAGGAAGGTGGACAGGGATTGCCCAGGTGGACTCAGGCCGGCTTTCTGTGCTGGAAGGTGCTGGAAGATGGTCTGGACTTCACGCTGCTGCTCTGGAAGACAAATCTAAGCACTGTTGCTCAGCTAGGGAAGCTCCTGCCAATGCCACGGAAGATGTGGAGCATGGTTTTAAGAGACAAAACTCAGGAGGCTGTTTAAAATGGCAAACTATGTAAAGAGCACTCTTCCTTTTCTCTGACTTTGTGAAGACCTAGTCACTCCCGCCTCCGATCTGAAGCTCAATGGCTTCTGCATGTGGTGGTCTTGCTCACTTACAACTCATTTTGAAAAGTCTCTGTAGTCCTTCTGGATGAAGCCTTTACTCTGCCAGATCACATACATTTAGGGACCGGCGTGGAAATGAACTTACCTTGTAGGGGCATTTGCACATAAGAACAATGAATGTATCCTCAGAAGGCAAGCTTATACAAATACTGCAAACTAGAGCTATGATGTATATTCCTTGATCATGGAGTTTACATCTCAGTCAAGGGAGAAAAGTGATCATCCACTGACCTCAACACCTTTCTTCAAATATTTTGAACATTACGAAAATATCCTTACAAGATTTGCTAAAAGGTCAGGTATTTTCCCACCTCAGACAGCAGCAATGAACAGATGGGGAGCCCGTTCCCTCCGTTAACTCTGAACATGACCTCATAACTCGAGTCTGGAGAACCTGCCGATGGCTTCAAAGTCATTGCCATCATTTCAAAGTCATTGCCATCATTTCAAGACTTGATGCTCAGTCTAATTCTAAGGAATCAGCTAGGATTTGCCCTTTTCTGCTCAATTCTTGGTACTGACCATGTCACACTAAAAACCCACTCATTAATGGAGGATCTGCCTTTTTCTGAAACTTGGCAAGATGAAGCAGACAGCCCTTGAGGATTGATGGGTCATTACATAGTTCCTCTTCCTCATCAAGGGAACTGTTTCCAGGGATATGTAAAGTACTTGCTGTGGCATAACTAACTTGAACCCTTCCACTGTGTTTTCACATTCTGATGACGAGTGACCCTAGTTTATTTACAATAGTGATATAAAGGTTCTTGAGAAAAACCTCGGGGGCTTCCAGATACCCCTCAGTGCTACCACCACACTTAACGTGTTGTGGGTGGTTCAGGGGACCACGCTAAGGCACTAAGCTCCTAGGTCAAGAAAGGCTTCTGCTTTAACATTTGCTAACCCAAAAATGATTCAAAGCAGCAACCCTGTCTTCATCACTCCGAGACGGAGACCGTGAGCCGTCCCATTCCTCTAGGGCAGGGGTCAACACATTGTTCTGCAAAGGGTCAGACAAGCTGAGTACTTGCGGGTTGGCAGGCCCCACGGTTTCTGCTGTAACCACCGCCACTGCAGGGAGAGCGGCCACCTAACCACACGCGCAGGGCTGCGCTCCAGGAAGGCGCGATGAAAATGGGCAGTGGGCATCTGAGGAACTGAAAGAGAGGGCACTGTCGACGGGCTACCCTGAGTTTCTGATCCAGAGTGAGGACCAAGGGGGAGGCTGGGGGAGATTCTGAGTGTCTGCTAAGGGCATTTACAAAGAATGGGCACAAAGCCCTTTCAAATGAAAAGGGAGGTGCTTTGGTTCCAATTAAACTCCTAGTAGTATTAAACTAAAATAAGTAAATATAGTATTCCTTCCCCCAAACATGCATTTTTCCTTATGAACTGTAGTATACCTTTCCTTAAACATAAGTTGATGGAGTATTAAAATATTCCCACTGGGGATAATTCAAGAGGAAGAAAGGAACAGAGGATTGACATAGAAAAGGCAGATAAAGCAGAAGATGGAGCCAGAATCAAGTACAGAGAATAGATGTGCAAGTAAATAAATGCTGGCCTTCGAACAGCACACCTGCATTTCTGTGATGGGAAGGAGCTAGGACGGAGGAGGGCCTGACTCATGTATTTTGGCTCGAGGACAACACAGCAAAAAGATATGTGTGCACACGCGCACACACACACACACACACACACACACAGGGGTGGTAATAGTAGGTACAGTAATTATAAATTACTGTAAAAGTAGGTAAAAGTAGGTAATAGTAAGTAATTATAAATAATACAAGCACAAACTCTGCTTCTCATGCTCACAGCTGTGAACTTTCTCTCCCACCTGTGTGTGTGTGTTTATATATAAAATCTTTAGACAGGCATATCTGTATTTGATATGGAATCAACCCCCTGTGCTAGAAAAGGGGTTGAACGAACAGTTATCCACCTGTTTTGCATATTTACAGATAGGTATTTTTTATCTCTAAGTATCCAAGTTACTCTCTAGGGGCCAAAGCAGAAGTCATAAAATTAGAAAACATTAGAAAAACACAGAATATTTTGAAGGGGGAAAGAGTCGCAGAAAATCCACCAGCCCAAAACAACCCTAACGAAGTGAAAGGAGTGTAAGTGTTTCCCTTCAAGTTCTGAGGAGGGGCAGGGGCCGGGGCAGGGTCCTGAGACGTTTCCGGGAACAGATGATAAACCGGAACCATCTGCTCACTGTCACCATCAGTGAAGATGCACAGAAGGTGATCTGACATTGTGTCAGGTATATGTAGCTCCGTATCTAGTAGAGGTGGACAGTAATATGCCAAGGTGCAGAGGATGTCAGGGAGAAAGATTTAAAGTGGAGACACTAGTTTTTACTGAGAACTGGGAAGTCATTAAAAGTTTTTAACGACACTTTGTCATCATCACGGCCCCCCCTGAATAACATCAGCCTTTATAAAACAAAGTGATGTTTTTTTCAGTAACTTCCAGTCACTTTAGAGAGCAAACCAAGAAATATCCAAACAGAACCAGATCTGTCCACATTAAAAAGCGTATTTCCTAAACAACTGCTTTAGAGTCAATAATTTATTCTCCCCCCCTCGTCCCACCCCCCGTGGAACTGCAGGCTGTAAAGCGGCCCCGCAGCTGTCTCTGCAGCCCAGGCTCCGTGGCACTCCAGCGTGTCCTGAAGCGGCGTCCAGGTCACCATTACTAACGCCAGCGAGGCAGCTCTTCGGATAAGCAGAGATAAATGTAAGGATCCAAGAGGCCACTTCAATTGACTTTTTATCTGTTGCTCTATAGATCATGCTGTTGCACTGAGAAATAAAGTCTCAGCCAACAGTGAGAAGTTTCAGCTTCATTTTCTGCAGCCTCAATGTACAGATGTGAAAAATAACCTCAGGTGTCCCTTTCACACAGGTGAAGGGTGCGGATCTCCACTTATGTGGGGATGGTCAGAAAGGAACTCCTCTTTCTCACCGATGCCCAGGTGTGTCAGAGCAGCCCTTCCCAGTGCCACCAGTTCCAGGACAGGAGGAGCTTCAGTCCCATCTCTGCCGCTTGGCCCGCCCTCCTGCTCACTGGCACTGAATCGGCCAAGATCTGATGTTTTAGGAGTTCGTGAATTCTACTGGCGATTATTGGTGTTAACGGTTATCCTGTACTTTAACACCAAAAATTTTCATCTGAAAGTGTTGGGGCTCTTTTAATATCTTTCTATATGTCTTTTTAAACTTTTAACTATA
>CM052545.1:74182032-74251514 GCA_028533065.1 Trachops cirrhosus
TTTTATAGGACAATACATTAAAAAATGAGCCAAAGGCATCCTCAACTAAAAGAAATGAAATCCAGGCATTTACCTAGTAACTAGAAGGGAGTTTTTTAATTGCTAAAAGTAGATCAGCTCTGACAGCTGTAAGCTGATGAGTGACAGCTGTATTCTGTTTCTCCCCTCTTTGGGGGTAGAAAGCTGGTTTCAATCTAAAAGAGAAGGTCTTAGGAAGGAATTAAAAAGTCACCAAGGAGAAGAGGCCCGATCTTCTAGGAGGCAAACAGATCTCCAGTGACCACCTTAAATGGAGCACAAGAGCAATTATGTAAACTCTGGTCAAGTCTTATAAAGACCATTATAACCAAAAACCTCTTAATAAAAAGAATCCCAGAGCCTCAGGCACTAGCTCACTCACTAGCTGCACTAAACTATGCCAAACTGTAAAGCTATAAAGAGCAGTTTGGAGAATCCCTTGGAGGTCCCTTTAATGGGATGTGACCTGTAATTGAGGCTGAAAATATAGGAAGGCTTACTCAGATGCCTGAAACTCCAGCTACAACAGAGAACGAAGTATCCTGTAAAGAGCATTGTGACGCCACCAACTCCACTCTTCAGGGAGGTGCTGCACTTGATCCAGCCTGTTGAAAAAGAAACAGTGTAGCCGTGAGCTGTGCCTGAGGCTTACCTGCCAGTTATCCCAGTTAGCTTGGGCGATGGAACTGTAATTCAAAGAATTTATATACCCCCATGCCTATGTTTAAACAGATGAAAAAGCCAAAGTCTAGACCTTCATTTGAAGAAACTTAAATTACTCTTGTTTTTGGCAGTTTGGTGAAAACCTTTAATGGGGAGGCGAATACGAATGACTGGTCAACCTAAGGTTCAGCGTCTTCCTGGCTTTGGGACGAGCACTGTGAGCCAGGGAGAGATGGGTGTGGGTGGCGGGGTGTGGCGGGGAGAGGTATTGACAACTGAAAGTTGTTCAATAAATGGCAGCTGCTATTTTATTAACTTTGGTGCTTCCGATGATATCAGTCTCCAGCATGAAACCAAAAAGAAGAGCAGGAAGACCTCGTATTTATCTCTTTTCTTTAGCCGTGCTGTAACAGTCACGACTAAGTAGGGGAAAGTTCTCCCAATACTTGGAACCAGCAACAGAACCCAACAAGCAATGCCTGCAGCCTCACCTTTCTGCACAGCTCCCAAGAGCCTCGTCAGAGAGACGCTGGAGGTGGCAGGCCTGTTCAGGGGTTCCCCACTCCACAGAGCAGTCGACCTTCTTTCCAACAGGGGTACTGTGGTTCCAAACAGAAGTCACAGTGACAGTTCATCTGAATCTATCCTCTGCCCTAACACTCAGCACCCCAGGTTCCCAGGGCTGGGCCTCAGGAGGAGTGGAGTCTCGAGCCGTGTACTGGGCTGCAGCTACTCTAAGTGCCCAGAGTCAGAGCAGTCCACCGCAGGTCAAAAAAGGCTCTTCAAAGAGCGGAGGAAGCCCCGGGATCAGGGCCTGCAAATGCTTCTGATCTGATGAACATTCTGCCCAGATGATTTGTGTGTACATGCTTAATGAAGTGAATTGCTTTTTTTCTATCATCTGCTAAAACGTCTTAGTGAGAAGCAGGACTTCTACTACAGCTACTTGTCCTTGTATCTAGAATCAATGAGTCTGTTCTAGTACCCCATCACTACTGCCAACCAGCAAGCATTTCTTATTCATGTTCAACACACAACTAACTAGAACCAGAAAGGAGGGTTTACGCTACATATTTACATTTTTCCTGTACTTGTTTTTCTGTTTAATGATAGGTGGAAACCTCTAGTGCTGGTTCTCTGGTCTTGGTTTGGTTCATCAGGATACAGGATAAATTAAGCAAATATTTATGACAGATTTAGCAGGTGTGGTAAAAGTAGCCGTGGATGTAAAAATACTAGCCAAATGACTGTCATGAAAAGAATCATGCTAGCTTCTGAGAAATTACACAGAATTCTCTTGTAAGGTGATGATTAGGCTCTTAAAAAAAAAAAAACGAAGCATGACTTAACCCATTCATCTTGGGAAACATTTGAAGGAAAAGATGGGGTGAAGCAACTTCATGAAAATCACAACTGTACAACTTTCTCAGCAGCATCAGGAACTGGGTGGCTCCTCGACTCTGTTCTTTCTCCAACCAACTGATCCTACTTAGTTTCCTACAGGTTGTCAAAGTTCCGGGCCTGACATCAGTTCAGGCCCTGAGCTGGGATGCAGAAGCCCAGGACAGATCAGCTTAGAACCTACAGTCTTACTGTTTTTCCAACATATTCTGGCTGCCCAGCTACTCTGGGTTCCGATTTCCATCCTTTGGAGCCTGGTGTGGGCCCAGGGCTGCTGACAACCACTGCCATGCCTTTGTCATCTCATCTCCCAGACACTTTCTTTTACCTGACAGTGTCCATGTCCTAACATTTAAACTCAACACGTATGGCTAACCCTCCAGTGACCCTGGTCCCACTCTAACACAACTGCCAAAAACCCTCAGCCGCCCTCTAGACCTCTAACCCTTCTTATCATCGCTCTGGAATCCTGGACCCATGATCTGACTTACCCCTCCAGTCTCTGGCTGTTGGTTACGCACATGCTCCTTTACCGGAAACACCCCCTTTCATGAACTGTCTGGCCAACAGGGGACCTAATCCTGGCCTGTCATATTCCTGCTTAAGTCTGACCCTGACTCCCCTAAGCCCTTCCCTATGTGCCCCATCTCAAACATCTCACACGGATACCCTGTTGATGGAAAGGCTGCTTGAAGATTAGAAAAGAGCCTTTATTTAGCTGTGTCTTTGTCTTTACAAAACCATGACCCTATCTGGTTTTCTCGCTGTACCTTCTGGTCTCCCCTTCAGCCAAGTTTTGCTTTCGCCCTCCCCTCCCCCACCACTTGTTGGAGACCATTCCCCTGCTGGGCCAGAGGGCCTGCTCTGGTGCCATCTCCCACACCAGCGGTTCTCCATCTTGGCTGCTCTTCAATACCAAAGAGATGCCTGCAAACATGAATTCTAGGCCTTGACTTCAGAATCAAGTCTCGGGGGACCATGCCTAGGAATCTCTAAGCACCCCGAATTCTGCCAAGGCTTGGCCAAGTCTTCCAGCTGGACATTCTCCAGGCTGCGGGGACCCTGAAAGCTTTCAATAATGGAAACTAGTTCCTATTGCCGAGGACTCGCAGACAGTTGTACCTATTGAGTCTCTTGAGATTTAAATCTTGAACTTACAAAATCTACTTTCTTCTAGGCCAGAGAAACTAATTTTTGTAGTAAGTCCATGGAAATCCTCACTGAACCTCAAAAAATGACCCCAGATGCCACTGAACTCCTAAGTCAAATTCTCACTCCTGACTTACTAAAACCCTATGGCACCCTCAGAACTACCGGCCTGCATTGGGACCTCCCAGCCTAGGCACCAAAGTGTATCCATTTTCCATCAGTCATGAGAGCTTTTGGTCCCATGCTGTTTCAGCAAAATGACAAGACAGCCTTTCATGCTTCTCCAGACCCTGGGTACCTTTCATCTGGTGGGCTCACTTCACATCGCTCACTCAGGTATCCTGTATGTACAAACTAGCTGATGCTACAGGTCCCCTACGCAGGAAAGTGTGTCTGACATCATCTCAACACCCGTGTTCCAACAGAAGAAACACTGCCCAGAAAAGCTTGGCAAAGGCCATCAGGCAATGTAAGATGCCAACCATTAACTGACACCTGATGTTGGGCGAGTTACTGATCCCCTCTGAAACTCAAGTTTCCTCGTCTTCAAGAGGGCTGAAGACCAGGACCCCTGGACTGGTAGATATGCAGGCATCACAGCTGACATACCGTTAACTCAGTAATTGTTACCTCACCGGCCCTGTCAGCATCAATGAAATGAGTTGGCTTCCTGACATAAAGAAGGCTGAATGGTCTACCAAAGGTCTTGCCTGAACAAGGGAGTATATACAGTCCATGCCTTTGTGCAAAGATTCCATGAAAATTAGATTTTAATTTGCAGTCACTGGAGGTAGCCACTGCCCGGTGAAATGACAAAGCTGAGTTGCCATACTACCTTTTAATCCTTGTGGATTTAGATGGCCTTGAAGTCCTTGGCCAAATGAGTAGTCAGGTCTTGACCTGAGATCCTAAGGTCTCATTTAGTGAGAGCATCCAAGTCTGAACATTAATCATGGAACTAAATGCTATAGTTTTTCAGTTCATAACAGAAGTAGAGGCCCTGGGATGGCCACACGCTGTCTGAAAGAACTCACACTAATCAATTATTGTAGATGAACCAAAAGGAGAGAACATAACAGTTTCTAACTGCCACTGTGGAGGACCTTACTGCTAAAGGAAAGATTGTTATTTCTGCCTCATAATCAATCTCACAAGCCTAGTGAGATTTGGTGACATGTTACTGTATCTTTTACCTTATTATTGCTATGTTGGGACCCATTAAAGTGACTGTGTCAACTAATAACTTACATCAACCATAACACTGACCACTAAGTGCCCCAAAGAGTAGCCTGAGGCAGTTTAAAGACCACGGGTGTACAAGTCAGATGGATGTGGATTTGAATCCTGACTGCCACTTACTGTACAAACACTGGCAAGTCACTCAATGTCTGAGGCTCAGATTCCTCACCTATGAAAAAGAGTGGGCCAGTGACATCACTTCAGAGTTGTTATGACATATGACATAGGGATATGTGACATAATAATGTAATGTACCAAGCACAATGAAACAGTTATCCCGTGACAAATGCCAAGTCCCTCCCCTTTTCTTCCAAAAGGAAAAGGGGATGTATCAGGGACACTCCTTAGTGCTATAAAAGGTAGTTCAGAGAATAAGGAGAGATTTGCTATGGGCTCTGTGATTATGCAACTGGAAATCAGAGAAGTACAGAGATACGACAAACACCTATGTTTCTAGTTAGGGCATGCTTTCTACACCATGGTTTCATGGAAAGGATTACACCAAGCCTCAGGAGACCGGGCTCTACTTGCAACCCTACCGTTTACTGGCAGCATGACCTTGGACAGATCACTTTCCCCTCTGTGCCTGTTTCATCATCTGCAAAACAGATACAATCACTCTGGCTACCTCGCAGGGTGGTGAGGTCAACACAGGAAAATAGGCAGAAGCACTTTGAAACCTACAGAGCAACACCAATGTCAATATCCATTCTGTGCTTAACACTGGGAAGGGGCTTGAGACAACTTTGTAGAGAGCCTAGAAGTTTGTACAAAACCCAGTGACTGCTGAAGCAGCTGAAGAAAATGGAGCTTTGGCTAACATTCTTTACTTAATACACTTCCATTCTGAAATCTTTAGAAAGGAATAATCAAAATACAAAAGACAATGTTTGAGACCAAATTGGTGTTTAGAGAATACGTGATCATTTATAGAATATACCAGAGGAGAAAATGTCTTTTAGGAAGAGACAATACAAGTTTTTCAGGCGCAAACCTATCCTGAGTTGCTATAGGTCTCCTCTCAAAATAAACCTGAAGGACCAAAAACACTACTTGCAAAAAAAAAAAAAAAAAAAAAAAAAAAGATGCTATTTAACTACGCCCCTAGAAAATCTAAAAAAAGGGGTGGGGGGCGTGGATCCAAACCTTCCTGATGAGGAAAATACAGAAACTTTATGTATGCAATAAAGAGGTAGTCCAACACCTAAAGATGACAATCAGGTAAAAACAAGGATACCTGAAATGACTGCCAGGAACTTGGATCGGCTCCTACTTGGCCTAAGTCCTCCCCACTAGTTAAACCATTGTACGCATCAGCAAGGAGTATCTAGAAAGCTTCTGAAGAGATTGACTCACAGTGCAGACTTTTCAATGTCCAGTCGATGTCCCCCCCACCTCCCCTAACTGCTCAGCTCAAGGCTGAATCCTTGGTTCCACTATTAGGTCCTGTTTCTCTGTGGACTAATTTTTTGAGTGCTCAGACTTCCACACCTTTCTTGCCACACCCTCTATTCCTGGTCCTCACCTCCTGAACCTCTACCTCCACTCACTTACTTGAACTGGCCTGCGTCCCTGGACAGTTTTAATCCCATCCTGCCCCAAAATCCAAATACAGAGTCGGCTTGTACCTTCTTTGCTACTCTAAATTCCCAGATGTTGCATTTGACCATAAACCTGGAAGCTATTTGTGTACAACCTGGTCCTGATTGAAATCTGAATGCAGTATTTGTTCTACTTAAGTGGACCCTGAAGCCTTTGTTCTTCTCAAGTATGTTCAGCTTGAATGCCCACCCAGTTTCTTCTACTGGCCATGCCTCTTTCCAGGGTAGAAATTCAGCTATTAGCATTATCACCAGCCAGCCTGGCCTAGACCAACCTGCAACTATCAGAGTGGAAGGGAAAGTCCAGTTACCTTGGGGGCAAGAAGGAATGTTTTCAGAACTCTAAGTCTAGTGTACTTAAATGCCCCAGTTTAAAAAAAAAAGCTAAATGAATGAAAATATTATTATTCTGAGTCTTATTAATTCAAAAGGCACAGAGTAGTGTGTATGAGCTGATGGCCCCTTGAAAATGAGCATGTTTACCTTGTGACAGTCTTTCCCCCTCTGGACTGATGAGCTGAGGCTTCTGGGCCATTGATTTCCAATACTGAGGCTTCCCTGGCAACACCCCTAGTCCAAGATAACCAGGATAGAGCTCTGGAAACCACTCCAGCCCCAGGGCGTGAGGAAGGGTCTTCCCGTCGACAATATTCATCCGCCTGGTGATGAGGCTTTTGGAAGCATAATGCTTAGGTGAAGGTAAAGACTGCCAGCACTGAGGGTATGAGACAGGGGGCCCAACGCCAGATTTGGGCACCATGGAAGCTTGCTCCTCACTCTCCGTCAGTGCCTTTACATCAGGGACTTGATCATGATCAAAGGCTTCTGCTTTCTCTTTTTGAAGAAATTTTATGGCCAGAGAGGCAAGACTTTGATTACATGACTGTGATATAGGAAGAAACTCATTGCAAGTCATCTCCCTTGTTGTAAACAGATTTAAATTGGGACCCTCATCTTGAAATTTCTTCTCTGCGGTTGACTCATCTGTACTGAAGTTCTTAGAGTCGTTGCTCATGGAAGAGCATTCCTGCATTTCTGCAGCAGATACACTTTTCTGTGCATGTCCTTGGCTCCCACGTGCCTCTACTCCAAGGTGAAGTCCTTTTCCTGGGTTCTCCTTGACTTGGATCTTACCTAATGGGCTAACTTTAAAACCTAAACTTTGTGATTCCACATTCTCTTCCTCATTCTCAGAGTCTCTAACATCAGAACAGACTTCCAAAAGGTGGTCCCTGGCTTTGGAACCACTCTCATGGTTTGAACGTGATGTTCTTACTCTTTTACCTCCACCGTTGAGGTTCATGGGAGAACTATGATAATCTCCAGTAGGCATTTCTAGTAATTTTACTAGATGCCTCTGTCTTGAGGGATCAATTTTGTCCAAGTTTAAATCAGCAGAAGTGGTTTGTACGTCATTAGGTAAGGCTGAAGAATATTTTCTATCTTGATTTGACACAGGTTCCATTGGGCCAAAAGGTAAAGATGCTCTAGCTTCTGAAGGATTACTTCTACTTTCCTGTGATTTAGGCAAATCTTTGGCAAGTCCTTTTTTAGGAATAGTGGTCTTTGATGCATAAAACTGAGCCTTTGTTTCTCCCTTGAACAAATCCTTTGGTTCAGGATTTAACATTTTGAGGGAGAGTTGAATTTGATTCTTGATGTCCTTACCTGCCTTTGTATTACTTGCTTTTTCCAAACCACTAGCTGGTAGTGGAAAGGACTCAAGAGTCTGTTCTGGTTTGTCCCTTATTAACTGAGTATTTCTTTTCTCACTCTTTGTCCCCAACTCTTTCCCACTAGCTTTAATTAAGTCTTTGACTGGACTTTTCATTTTTTTGGCACGTGGGAGTGTAGCCTGCTTGGACTGGCAAACATTTTGGTCAGCAGGTGTTGTTGGTTTTATCATCTTACAATAGGGCAGGTGGGATTTTAATCGTTTAAATGGCTTCTTACAATAAGGACACACTTCCATTCTGGGTGGAATGTCACTCTCCTATTCCTGAAAAAGGTGAGTATGAGATTATGAGGAGCACATAATGTGTAGAGTAAATACCAGTACTTTATTTGTTTTATACCTTTTAAAATTCATTTGGAAACCCCTAGATTAAAGATAATTTTTAAAGGTTTTAATCTATTCTTTTTCTTACAGAGGTAGAAAATAGAAGACATAGTTTGACTTTTAGATAAGTACCCCTGGTTCCACTTATACTTGGTATTTTTACCTTAGGAAGTCTTCTTCCTAATGTCAATGATTACAGAAGACAATCAAATCCACACCCTTGACTAGGAGGCAAGTAAGACCAGTGGAAGGAAAAGATGTCCAAATACCAGTCAGAATAAAAAGTTTGCTGTTTAAAATTGTAGCAAGTCAACTGGATATCACATGAGTGTAAACACATTGTTAAAAACCCTTAAACACATTATTCAAAGAAGCAACAAGCCAGGACATGATTTGAAGGTGACTGATTATAGTAATGGTTTCTAAAGTGATACATATGGAGGATTCACTGGGTGCAAGAAGAAAATATTAGCCCTGGCTGGTGTAGCTTAGTGGATTAAGCGCAGGCCTGTGAACCAAGAGATCATGGTTCGATTCCCAGTCAGGGCACATGCCTGGGTTGCAGGCCAGTTCCCAGCAGGGAATGCACAGGAAGCAACCATACATTGATATTTCTCTCCCTCTCTCCTTCCCTTCCCCTCTGAAGATAAATAAATAAAAAATCTTTAAAAAAAAAAGGCAAATATTAGCACTTCCATTATCTAAGCATGAGAAATGAAGCTCTACTAACACTTAACATATTAGTAACTTGCAAAGGGCGAGGACGTATCTATTCTGTGCACAGTTGTATTCTCAAAATCGAGTACCGAGCCTGGCATGTGACACTTGCTTAATGAATTCCTTCTCTGCATTAAACACGCAAATGTTATTATAAAGTGCTTGTGACCACTAAATAGGTCAAAAAGTAAGACTCTGAAACCATTTACAGAACAAATACATATAATCTTGACCATACCATCTATGAAAGCAACCAACCCACCTTATCCTACATGAAGTCAGGCAAAACAAAACGGTTTTCTGCCAATAGACTTACAGTGATTAGTCTTACTTTGAACGTAATCCCTTTGACAATATAATGAAAATTATGGGTCATTTGTTTACAAAAACACAAGTAAGGCCAGTCCCTGACCCTAGGCTAATTACTTTTTGAGGCCTCTGTTCGACTGTCTGCCTCTCAAGTACTCCACCTTCACCCTTAATCTTACTAAAAAATCTCTTTACCCTCACAGGATAACGTCTTATTGTGGGTGCCTAACTGCTTACCTGCCCTTCTCTGTAAAGATGCTAATTTTGCGGTTGTCGCTCCTGGATCTCCATGCCTCCCGATCGCCGTTCCCGGGTTTGACAGAATTAAACTAGATTTTAATGTCAGCCTGTGCAAGACACAATCAGAGAAGTCGACAGTACTGAACAAAATAGAAATAACTGAGTTATCAGCAGAGAAGTTCGCTTTTGGTGCTCCAGACTTCACCAGCCTCCCGGGCACAGGGCCGATCTTAAGTTAATCTCTGCCCTCACCTCTTGCGCTCTCCAGCAAACCTTTTCTCCGCCAGCCGCCTTATTTCGCCTGCCCTCCTCCCTTACTTTTCAGGAAGCTGTCTTGCAGCTCCCAGCGGAGAGAGCAGGGACGCCAGGAAGCTCCGCGGTCCAAGGCGCTGGAGTCGCCGGGACGCCAAAGGGGGCTCATTCTGCGACTCCGGGAAGACCCCCATCTGGCTCGCCACCCGATCGACTCCCCTCTCGGCTCAGGACAGTCACTTCCAGACCTAGGGCTGAGGCCGTAAGAGAAAAAGCCCCGCCCTTCAAGACTCACCTAAACCAGCGTCCTCACCGCGCCAGACGTGAATGCCCAAGAAGCCCCCGCGACAAGACCCCCAAAGCATTTCACGCGCAGCTGCCCAACTCCCTGTCGCGGGACCCGCGGCAGGCGGTCCTACAAGACTGCCTGATGCTTCTCAGCTATTTTTTAAAAAAATTTTACCTCATAGGGACTTAACTCAAATACTTAGATCGTATTATTTGACGTAATTTCATTTCATTTAAATCTTGCTTGACTTTTACGCTGTTCCCGCTATGCTGTGAACAGGCGAAAGCTCCCGACACTCTAGCGAGGTCCTTTTTCTCCCAGAGGTTTCCAGGAGCTCCTCCCCCTCCAAGCCCGCCTTTTCCTGTGGGTGGGGTTACCGATCGGCGCGGCCGGGATCGCGCCACTGCGCAGCCGCGGGAGGGCGGTACCACGGCGGCTGCGACATGGGGGGGCGCGGAGCAGACGCCGGAAGTAGCAGTGGTACGGGTCCCACCGAGGGGTACTCACCACCGGCACAGTCCACCCGAGCCGCGGCGAGAGCCAAGGCCCGAGGGGGTGGGCGTGGCGGCCGCCGAAGCACAACACCCTCTGTTCCCTCTTCTCGCAGTGCGGCTCCGCGTCGCTCCCCTCCACCGGCTGCCATGAGCGAGCGCCTCCGCCCCAGGTGAGACCATAGGGAGCCCCCTTTCCTTTCCAACCTCTCGCTTCTGTCTTGAAGGATGGAGTCGATGGGGGCGCACAAAGCGGGATCCGATCAGGCGTGGGCTCTGCGGGTCTTTATCTGGGTGCTCTAGTCCGGGGGAGGAGGGGAGCGGGATGTGAAAGTGCTCTGGTATCTGATCCCTGAGGGTATTGGTGGAGTGACTCCAGGGTTCAAGTCTCCCCCCAACCTCATCTTTTCCCAACCTCATCTTTCTCTATTTGAGATGAAGTGTAGTCGGTCCCGGAAGAGAGACTGTGGCCCTAAAGCGTTCCTGTCCTAAATTTAGGAGGGGGGATGGGAAAAATGTCTAATCTTGGAGTAGGAGCCACTAGTGCATCTGTGAAAGGACGGGGAGCTGCCTGCTCCCCAAGGTCAGAAAGAAGGATTGAGTTTAACCCTGCAGCTGGGAGGGATTAGGTTAGACTGAAGAATTTGTGCCCTGAACGGTTGTTAACACGGAAGGGCAGATGACCGAAGTGCCTGGTGTAGTCTCTCTGGCCCTGGCGTTAGAACAGTGGATTCTAAACTGGATGAGGAACCGTTGCCTACGAAGGTGGGAGGGAGGGAGGATTGTATCGCGATACAGCACTTTCCCACGGAGCCTGGCCTCAGACCTGGGTTATGGGTTTCAGGCTTGTATGACAGATGTTGAGCAGAGTCCGGATCAACCTGCATTCTTCCTTCTTAGTCACCCCTGTTAAAATGTGGAGAAGAGAAAGTTGGGATTTCGTACCCCAGAATGAAGAGTATCAGCTTTATGTCTAATTAGAAAAATCCTTCATCATGGAGTTTGAAGTGAAAACATTTAGATCACCAAGTCCGACTCCTATGTTTTTCTGATGAGAAAACAAATTTAGAGAGCTCAGCTGACATACCTAGGTCTTTCCAGGTTCACCGCTCTTTCCTTTAGTTCATAATAGTCTCAGTGAGTCTTAAGTGAATAAAATAGGATTGCCTTGACAGATTATGCTGTCTATTTTCTTGTTCTATGTTTTCATTGGCTATGAATATAACTGACAGTCTTTTGATGAGGACCCTGCTCTGGAGGATAGTTAATTCATGGAATAAAAATTCTGGAAAGCTTCCTGAGGTTATTTGGTTCAGTAGTGAAAAGTTATGGTTTCTCAAACTTATGCATAGGAATATTTTGGGTCATGTAGTGAGTGAGGCATAAAGCCTCTTTCTATAGAAAATAAGAGTGGACTAAATTTGACATTAGGGGCCCAATTGCCACTGACATGTCAGAATTAGTAACAAAGTCCTTAAGTATAGTAAGCCTGATCTGCCATTTTTTTCCTTCTCAACCCCAGTTTATAGTGTTCTCACATATCTGAAAGATTGAGAGATGCCTCACATATCTGAAAAAGTTAAAATATGTCCTACAAAAATACTTTCATCCAACACTGTATACAGATACTCTCAATGTGTTTATATTGGTAGCAGATCCCTTTTCTCTAGTACACAAATAATGCCGACATGTTTATACTGGTAACTTACTACTATAAAAGGGGTCATTTGATTGGGATGGGGGTTTCTTACCTACTTTTCTCTTTATCCCGTGTTTCATGATGCACAATGCTGGTAAGACAAGAATAAGTAAATGAGGAAATTGGAAAGTTTTGGTCAGGTTTCTGAGTTTGGTAAGAGTGAGTCAGCAGCCCAAAGCACAATCAGCTGTTGTCACACTGATAAAAGAAGAGTTTGGGGACAAACATAGTGCCATGTCATGACTTTCTCTTTGGATGTCAACTGGCCTTCCATTAGACATTGCTCTGTAACTTCTTCATATTCCCATGAGCAGTCTCTGGTCATAATAGGATGAAAGCAATTTCTTGGTTCAAATCTATGATAATAACATGTACTTAGTGATTATTAAAAACTGGTATTCATCTAGTTTTTAGCTTCCAAGTATTTTAAGATAATGTGTAAATATGATCTAATCTCCTGGGAGAAAGGTAGGAAGCAGAAATGATGATCTTATTTTCCAAAATGCTGAGCCTTAGAAATAAAAAATGATGTAGCCCTCTGCTGGTTGATTGGTTCATGCTTTATCCGAACTATACACCCAGTAATTATCATTCCAAGCCTAAACTGGATCCAAACTGATTAATAACATTAGATGTACTCAGAATGTTGCTGAGTACAGGGAATTGAACCCAGGGTGATAAAGTTTCTTCAGTATCCAGACCTCACCTCAAAACTTTAGAATTAAGGGCCTTCCCCAATAAGCCACCCTACTCACATAGAAGGTATGTATGTAATTATAGAGAAGATACCGTATGCTGAAATTTAGTACTTTCCAAAAAGCTGTTTTTTCCTCCAACTCTAAAAATTTGAACCTTTCAGAGTTTTCATTACAGTAGATTATATTTCTTTGTGTAAATTGGCCTCTGGTCAATAACTGTCCTACAGCATTTTCTGCAGTGATGGGAACCTCCTATGTCTGTACTGTTCAAAACAGTGGCCACTAGCTGACATGTGGCTAGTATGGCTAAGGGACTGGGTTTTAAATTTTATTTAATTTTAATTAATTGAAATTTAATTAGCCACATGTGCTAGTGGCCACACTATTGGACAGCACAGTTCCAGGCAATTTGACTTAAAATGATGCCTCCTATAACTTGTTTTCTGGCTGGAGTTTAGAAGTTCTTAATGACAACACTTGATTCTCGCATAGGAAACATTCATGTTTTTGTCTCTCTTGCACATCTGAGAACACTTGACTGAGAAAGGTGTCTGATTTTTCTCTTTTTAAAAAACATTTTTATTTATTTCTAGAGAGAGGGGAAGGAAGGGAGAAGTAGGAAGAGAAACATCAATGTGTGAGAGATACACTGAGCGGTTGCCTGTGGTGCGCCCCCACCTTGGGACCTGGCCCCCAACCCAGGCATGTGCTTTGACTGGGAATCGAACTGGTAACCTTTTGGTTTCCAGGCTGCTCACTCCAGTGAGCCTCACCAGCCAGGCCTGATTTTTCTTTAAACCTATACGTTTTAAGCAGCTTGTGCTACAGTCTCAAAGAAACAATCTGGGGAAATAATTTATATCATGACTAAGTGCTATGCGTAGCCAGAATAATCAAATTTGTGTCCAGGAGCAGCTTTTCCAGTACTTTTGTTTAACGTGATAATTGGGAGAAAATCAGGGATGAAGAAAAACTAAAGATTAGCAGCTACACAAACCTCTGTGGATATTGTTGTGTAGCACCAAAATTTTTATATGGATTTTCAGGGTAAAATAGGGAAAGGCAGCTGTTCCTGTCTTAATACACGGTGTTGTCATTTGGAAGGGAGTAAAATTAACTTGGAATTGTAATTTCAGGAAGTGTAGAAAACGATAACCTTAATTAGCTGGAGTCAGAAAGCTCAGTCATTACCTTCCTGCTCTGATTTATTTGTAGTAGGCATTTAAAGTCATCGAGCCTCTTTTTTGGAATTAGTCACATTAATTTAAGCTCGACCTTACTGCTACTATTCTATGTTTGCTGTTGTGCCTAGTGATCGTGTACTTCCCCCTTTACCCTATTGGGCTATCCTCTGATGAATTACATTTTCTCAGGTGAGGGGGCAAATTTCTATGTTCTCATGGTTTATAATTTTAATTATCTAAAAGATGAATTGTTGAATTTTTTTCTCTTCTGTGATTTAATTTCAGGAAAAGGAGAAGGAATGGCAATGAGGAAGACCACCACCTTCCCCCCCAGACCAAAAGGAGTAGTAGAAACCCTGTCTTCCATGATTCCTGGGACACAGAGGTAGGAAGTGTGGTCCGAGTCTCTGCTATTTTCACTGCTAGAGCTAAATAACCCTGTTCCTTCCATGTAATTAAAATTATTCTTTGGGTAAATAAAAGTGACCTATTTGACTGCAGTGGTTTCACCCTTTTCTTGAGCCACAACCCCTTTGAGGAAGCTATGCACCCTCTCCCCAGCAAAACGGTCCATGCTCCCACCCTAGTCATACATAGCACCCCCCTAAGTTGTTTCTGTTAGAGGTTTTATGAACCATTGCAAGCCCTTCTTTGAATTCCCTAATTGATATTTCAGAAACCAACTTATTTTTAATAGTTTATAAACCATTAGTGTCTTTAAGGCAAGCATATTTTATTCCTTCAATTCACATGTTTTTCAGAGAAACTATAAGCATTCACAATACATACTGAATGTATACACAGAATCCTGTTTTTGCTTTTTCATTATGTTGTTCTAAAGAGAGCTGCTGCAGGAGACAGAGTAGCAGGGAGGGAGTGTGGAGGGGAGGAAAGAGCTCCCAAAGTTTTGGCTTCCTAGGAGTGTGTCACATGCACACTGGGGAGAAGTTCTTGCACTCGACATGCACTCGAAAGGCTGAGCCACAGCGTGGAAGGGAAGCTCACATTAAAGTGATGCTGCTATTAAATTAGGTGCCTTAACAAGGAAACTCCCCAGTGGCAAAGATGCCTAAGCTCTAGCCTCATAACTTCAAGCAGAATTCTGTATATCATAATTCTTGCACAACAAGATAATTTGTAATTTAATTAGTTCTTGATAATAGGGATTGACCTATATCCAGTCTTTGCCAGAAATCCAAAGTAACTCCCTCCGGGGTGGGGGATCAGTAACTCTCACGTGGGTAAGACTTATTGAGGAACAGTTAATGAAAAGCGCAAATAGATCCTTTTATTCAGAGACTTCAGTTTCTGTAGCTTTTATCCCTCTTTTAAAAATCTTCCTATCACACTTTTTCCTCCTTCAAAAAAATGATTAACAGAAAAATTATTGAGCTTTGTTTCCTGTGGTAATTGGGGAACCTCACGGATGAAAGAAAACCAAAGATTAGAGGCTTCCATGAACATCCAGTGCTAAAGTTATAGCATACTTGAGTCTCCATCATTCTTTTGAATTATGAGGCTATTCTTTAAAAGCGTGTGCAGTGAGTGACTGCTTTGAATATTTCTTTACCTGTATCTGTATGTAAATTTCACTATATGATATTCACATTCCTTCTAAGGTATAGTAATAGTAGGTCTAACTCTTTGTATGGGTCTTTTGCCTTTTATGTATAGTTTTCTTCCCCCTCCTTTTTTAAAAAAAGATATGTACTTTTTAAAAAAATATTTTTTAATTTATTTTTTTAGAGAAGGGAAGGGAGGGAGAAAGAAAGAGAAACATCAGTGTGTGGTTGCCTCTTGAGCACCCCATACTGGGGACCTAGCCCACAATCCAGGCATGTGCCCTGACTGGGAATCGAACCAGCAGCCCTTTGGTTCATAGTCTGCTGCTCATTCCACTGAGCCATACCAGCCAGGGCTTATGTACTTATTTTTAAAGAGAGGGGAAGGGGGGGAAGAATAAGAGGGAGAGAAACATCAATTGGCCACCTCTCACATGTCCCCAACCAGGGACCTAGCTGGCAAACAAGCATGAGCCCTGATCGGACGCCCAATCCACTAAGCCACACCAGTCAGGGCCTGTATGTACAGTTTTGATGCCTGGGAATAGGAATATAAATTGTCATATTTAAATATTAAACATTTCTGATCTTTGTTTTTAGTGAAACTCCCTAGTCTTAGTTCTTGTTTAGTTTTAATTGCTGTTTGTGGAAAATGACCTTCATGCCCTTTCTAAAACCTGTGTATTATCACAGAAGAAAACAAGGTGTTGTTACTCAGCCTGCAGGTTTGTGAGTCTTGTTCTTACTTGTTCAAAGAAAGTCAGTGGTAGAACCACCCTGTCAGTCTCTAGTCTGGGGAGGGACTAGATTGCATTTGTTATCACTCACGGTTGGCCAGGCACTCTTTATCTGTCATGGTAACCTGAACGCACCAGCAGCCCTCACGGGCAGTTGGGACCCTCTGTGTCAACCTCGTTGCTGAGGCTTTACCAGCCATCTGAGCAAACGGCCTCTGGTGCTTTGCTTCCCCAGCCAGTGGCATTAACCAGTAATGAGGCCCAGTGAACCCAGACAGAGCCAGAGAAGCAAAAGGCGGGGAAAGTCTTTAAAATGGAAAGTTAAGCCCTAAATAATTGAATTGTCACCACTGGACTGGGTCATTATGCTTACAACACAGAAATAGCAAGGTTAGGGGCATTTGGCTGCTTTTTGACAACTGTGTGTAAGAGGAGAAATACTAAAGTGATTTATTATAAATGGATTATTACTTTTATTAATTTATATAACAAGTTATTGTATTAGTGAAAATGTTGCCTTTTAGCTCTAAGGTAGGGAAGAGGCAAGTTTCCTTAAGACTAACTCATTAAGAGAAACTTATCTTTGTCTTTCCTGGAATACTTAAATCATTTTAGAATTCTTTGTCTTGCAACTTGAAGAACTTTCATTTGGAAGGAACTTGTCTTAATTCTAAGATTTAAATTTCCCAAAAGTTACATATATATTTTTAATGTAATAATATTGACAAGTACTGGGAAGTCAGATGTGCAGTGTTTGATTTCTGTTAAACTATGCCACAAGTAAATCATGTTGACCTGAAAATGGACATAGCACATGCCTCTTTTTTTCCTAGATACTATGAAGCTAAAGAACGTGAACTGACTTGCCAGATGAGTTATGTAGAAAGAAACTTTTACTCTACTTGGGCATTTTCTTCCTGTCATTTTAATATAGGTATCATTATTTCTACTTTTCAGACAGAAGAATTGGGGCACAGAAAAAGAAAGTCATTTGTGCAAAGATACACAGCCAGAAGAGGCAGGGTCAGTGCACCCGAGAACACGAGTGTAGAGCAGCTCGGTCCGCCCCAGGGCGCGTGCCGTCTCCCAGAAAATGGGGTGGGGGTTCTGCGACACCGTAGGGTGCCAACCCTAACGAGGGGCAGCAGGGTCCTCTGCTGCTCTGGAGCCATAGAAACAGAAGAGCAGCTGGAAAGTGGTTTTCCAGTTCAGTGCTATGATACGGAATTAGCTAGAAAGCCATTTTTTATTTCTGTCTAGAAAAATTGAAAACTTTGGGGTCTGGTGTTTTTCCCCCGCCAAAAAAAATCTAATTGGTGTTTGAATTGAAGACCTTGAATCCCGTTGTCTTAGATTTAATGACTTGTGAGCCTGACATATAAATTACTAGTATAGGAGTAAAATTTTTTTGGTAAAAGCCACTCTGTATGAATCGCATTAGTTTCTGTCTAAGTCTGGCTTGTTTTTCTCTTCAGTGAGCAAGAAGTGAAATGATATATCAATTTGTGTCTTTCTGTTGCTTCCTGTACAATGGTAGTGACATTTCCTGATCTTGGATAATTATTTGGATGGGTTAAAAACTAGCTCGATTTAACTTATAAATTTGTTCTTTTAGGGGCTGGCCTTTTTGGTTTGAATTGTGTCTTGTATGAGTAGTACTCTTTGCCTTCAGTTTTAATGTTTATCTACAAAGTACACTAGATGTTTCCATGTAAACCCAGCCTCTGGTACCTAAGTGTGTGCCTTATAAAAAGTGCTGCTGCCCGAGTAAATAAAAGCAGCACCTTTTTACAAGACCACAGTTTTTTTACTCTTTAACTTACCAAGACCATCTTGATTTTTCAGATCATTGTGAAGTAACAAGTAGAGGATGAGAAAAAGTGGACATAAAACAGAAGTGGCTTACCTAGAACAGCCTCTGCATTTCTCTTGTTGCTACTGAGAGGGGAATGTGTTTGATGTCATAATCCTAAAATCCCAAGGGTATTCTTACAGGAATGTAGAGGTGTGACCTATTAAAAAATAACAGAACCAGGGGAATCCATGTATTGTTAAAATCAGGATTCTATAAATCTATTAGTTTTAAGAATTAGATGGAGCTGAATGTCAGGTGATTTCTTGGAGGGTAAATTTAGATGACAATGGAATATTTAGCATTCTTTTTCAAAGGTATTTTAAGGCTCTTAGTTTTTGCCCATTCTCATTTTTAATCTATTATAGGGTGGTAGGCACATCCCAAGAAGTGTTTTGGGTAAAACTGTCAGGGTTATGTGTTGAAAACCATGCGGCAAATTAAGTCTGAAATTAATGTCTAAAAAGGTCCATTCAAAATGGAGGAGCCATCCTTTCAAAAAGTTAGTGTGATTTGTACTGTATATTTTAAGAAACTGCCCACAGTTTTAAGTCCTTGAAATGTTTGTATACATCACATCAACTCCCAGTATCAAAAGCTGCCACAAGCGGTTTCATGTTGAAACTGAATGTTAAGTCTGTGAAGTATTGAGGGTTCGTGCATGCACGTGTTTTTGTCCAGGACACATTCGTTTTTTGGCCTGTTGAAATTTAAACAAAATAAAGTGATAGATCATAGAATATTTTAGTTACAGAGGAACTTAAAACTCATTATATGGTCCAACTTTGTGAGTATTGACACAGAAAGTGACCACCTGCATTTTCTACCTTGCATCTTTAGAAAGCAGTGTAAATAACCCTCTGAATTCATTTGGAATCTTACTGTCTCTCGGGGATAGGCAGACCTGGAGCGCTCTTACATACATAATTGGGCACTTTGGAGACGCAGGATTTTACATTAGATGTTCCAGTCGAGTTGGCTAGGATCATCTTTTGCACTTAATCCAGATTCCATAGCAGCTTTAGAATGAACTTCTTTGTGACTCCAGGGATATAGTGTATAGAGTGAGTAAGACTTTTCTTTTGAGGCTTATGTAAGTTAAAAGCACCAGTGAATGGGGAGATGGATATGAGGGAAAGCTGGGGCTTGAAAGAAAATAAAATGTGCTGGGGATCTGCTTTTCTAATTAAGAAGAGAAAGCAATACAGCTTTGGGTAATAAATATACACATATATTCTGATTCTGTTTTTACAAAGCAGAGAGGCTCAGTAATTAACATTGCTGCCTGGGGGGCTTTCTAAAAGTTATTAGCAGAGGTAGTCTTTAGAGTTGATTGGTTTCTACCATGGGTATTTACTAGGGGTTATCTCTTACACTGACTTCATGCCCTGGGAACATAAAGTGAAAGGTAGGCCTAGCTGAGGGACCAGGAGTTCTTTCCCTGTGGTCTATAGTGTGAGCTCTGTGGACTAAGAAAATGAACTTCCTTAACTTCCCAACCTCTGCATCAGGATTTCTACATCTTCTTGTAGGAGTAATACTTTTCTGCCAAAGAGAAGGAAGTGTCCCTCTACCTTTCTACATCTGCTCTACATTCTAGCAAAGATCCCGAAAGCCGCTTCTAGTATTTTACCCTCCTCAGGCATCTCCTCAGTCTTCTGAAGCAGCCACTGCTTCTTTCACTAGTACTCCTGTGTTCTTTCTCTTCCCAGCTCATCTCTGCCTTATTTTCCCATAGCTCACTGCTGCCTTCTCTTTCCTGCTCACTGCCAGCCTCTCCCTTCTTTGCAGCCGCTGCCAGTGCTTCCTGTCTGCCCACCTTTCCTCTCTGGTTCCTGGCTTCCTCCTGACACCACAGAACTTCTCTCAAGGCTCACTGACACTTTCCATTCATCATATGTGTACTGAGCAGCCAGTACACTTGACCCTTGAACAACACACATTTGAACTGTGCAGGTCCATTTAAATGTGCATTTGTTAAAGTAAATATGTACCATACTATAAGCATATTTTTTCTTCTTATGATTTTCTTAACATGTTTTCTTTAGCTTGCTTTATTATATGAACACAGTATATATAACATACAAAACATGTGTTAATTGACTGATGATGTTATTGGTAAGACTTCCAGTCAACAGTGGGCTATTAGTAGTTAAGTTTTGGGGTAGTCAGAAGTGATATGTGGATTTTTGACTGCTCAGGGGGTCAGCGCCCCTAACAAACCCCCACGTGGTTCAAGCGTCAGCTGTATTTGACAAGTGTCTAAAGTTTTTGGTGTCAATTTGGATGTCTCTGTTTCTGAATCCCTTCCATCTCCCTCTGGGGTGTGAGACACACCCCTTCATCGACATTGCCACATTCCTCATGGTGGCCAGCTCTGCTGCTTGACGTTCTAGAAAACTTCCCTGTTGGCCTCTGTGGTCTCCCCAGCCTTGTTCATCTCAATAGGTCCCTAGCACCCTCACTCCCATGTACAGCTCTGAATGTGTCCTACACACTAGGAAACGGTTCCTGCAGACTTTGGGCACTTACCATCCAGAGCCTCGCATGTACAAGTACTGTTGTCTCACCAATGCTTCCTGGAGTGGGCACAGCCACACCTCACCATTAGCTTTGCCTCCCCAGAACACTGCTGCTTTTGCTTATTGTTCCCCAGCTTCTTCCCCGCCCTCCTTACAAAGATTCTTCCTCATCCTCTAGGCCCAGTTCAAATGCCATCCATTTTAAGGAGCCTCTCCTGGCTCCCTCCATGCACACTGCTTGCTAGGTTCCTGTCACTGCATCGGCCATGCACTGTACTTATCAGGGGCTGTGTTGCCACCATATTCTTGATGAAGCTCAGTAAATACGTGACCAGGGAGCCTTAGTGCAGTGCCTCCCGGTACACAGCAGGGGCACACGTGTGTTTGGACAGTGGCTGGGCATCAGAATAATCTGTGCCTTCTTGAGCCAGGTTTTCCTGAGGTGGGACCCTGGCGTGCACACTGCTGAAAAAGCCTCCAGGGGAATCTACAATAGACCCCATTCTTCTGGGTCTCACCTGGGCGTCTGCAGTTACCAGGGCACACAGGTGGGTTTTATTACTGCCTAAGCTAACTTGGAATCCTCCCTATCACACAGATCTTCGCTGTGGGCTTCTTATGAGTTGTCTTTGTACATTTGGAGAGAGAGACTCGGTCAGAATCTTCATAAATGTAACCCTATGGTGCTTATATGTGGATTCACAAGGGGTTTTCATTTCACAGATCATGACCTTACTCTCTTTTGATTTAATACAAAGTTGTCATTGAGAACACCTTGGTCAGTGTCAGCACTCAGCCCAAACTGAAAGTTCAGAGAAAAGAAATGCGCTCCCTTACTGTGGATTTGGGTGATGAGGAGTCTCTGGAGAATCGGGAGCCTGGGGACAGGGTTCCTGGTGGAGGAGTCATGCTCAGTCCCAGGGTTTTTGGAATCGTTCAGTAAAAGAACTTGTGTAGGTCTCTTTAAGAACAGGAATAGGAACAAGGTACACACTCTGTGCCAAGTCTCGACACCATGCAGTCAGGTAGTGCCCCCTCCTCCCCCACGGATTTGATACTTAAAGTTCCACTCGGTCTGTGAAACAGGACTGTGTTTTTTCCCGTTTGAAGTTTTTGGTTTTATAAGACAAAACGATGTACTTCTGTGTATATCTTAAAGCACTGATTGAGTTAAAAATTTGATTTCGCGCCTTTAGGGTTAAAAGTAAATAACGAGTGTTCTTTATCTAGTAGAGTTAGACCACTTTAATGGCTGACAGTGTTAATGAGACTGGTTACAATGACTTCCAAACATTTTTGACCCTGTTTCGTAGACATGTTTTATACTGTGACCCAGTAGATACCAAAAATATTTGTGAATAATTGAAAAAACGTTACACAGAACGACTATGTTGCATTGTTTTCTTTCTTTTTTTATGCTGCTTACTACCCACCAAATGGGTTTTGCCCTTTCTTTGAAAACACTGGGCAGTCTTTGTGAGGTTACTCTCAAAAGCCTCCCCGATAGTGAGAAGACTTGAATTGGCAGAAAATAGAGCCAAAGTGTCTTGGAAGAGATGTGTTATGTTTACCTTTGATGACAGTAGTATGTATCTAATGCTTCCAGATCCCACCCTGGTTCCCTGTAGGCTGTCTTTTATTAGTTTGAAAGTACCATTGGTCTCCTAAATGAAAGTGAATACAACACAGGATCAATTTTTTCCCTCAAAATATATCTTTTTTTTTGTTGAAGCTACTTCTATTATAAAAAAAATAGAAGGCCCAAATTCCAAATATTTTGGCACTTACATCCTTCCAGATTATTTTTTGTGTACATATATATGTACATTAGAAAACGTTTTAAAACCATCTGGCATGCATACTGTTTTGTAACCTGTAAAAAAGATGTTAAAGACTGCTTTCTGTCTTGGTGTGTGTATATGTCATTAATAGCTGAATAGAATTTCATTGTTACGAATTATAAGTTATGTATTGCACTTTATATACATATATTACAATTTAACCAGTTTCCCTATTGTTAGATGTTCTGGTTGTTGGCAGTTTCTAGCTGTTATAAACAAGGCCACACTAAACATTTTTATACATGCCTTTATAAGGTTACAAGATTTTTAAAATGGACTAGAAATTGTTAGTGTATTTGTGGCCCCTCCCCCTTTTTTATGATCATTGTACAGAACTTTTTTCTAACCTGTTTATTTTAAAGAACTTTCTTAGAATGTCACATTCGCTGTTATATTGTGAAATAAATATAATTTGAGATAGAAACTTGACTTTACTAGAAACTGATTCTAGTTCTTGCCTTAATTTTCAGACATTACCTGTAACGAAAAACAAAGAAAACAGACTAAGAGGAAACAAAGTTTTCTGTGCGGTGGGTTTCTTATCTAGTGTAGTAACCTGCTCGTTAAATATTCACAGCCTCACCAGGTGTACCAGCGACAGTTCTGGGTTGTTATACACTCTAGGTCAGGAGAGGCTTTTAATCAGGTTTTGCTTTTGAATTGGCTTTGACATCTTAAGTCTTTAAGTAAATGTAATTATTGCTGCTAACCCTGCCATCTGATGCTACTCAGCCCATTTATAATGCATTGATGAATTTTTTTTATTGGTAGAAAGATAGATAGCTTGTCGACCACTACCTATAGGCAATAGGATGTGTGACCCTATATCAGGTAGGTCCAAATGACCAAGTGACAGCAACAGCTCCTGGTTTAAGCCTTATTAATAATGGATGCCTTTGTGAACATCCTTCCTTTGCCATTTTTGGCATTTATGTACAGAGAGGGTGCAGCAAAAGTAGGTTCACAGTGCACAGAACACAGGGTTTATTCTTATATTATTATTTATTAGTTATTGTATTGTTTTTCCATACAAACAACTGTAAACCTGCTTTTGCCCCACCCTGTATTTTTAAGTAGTAAAATCAAATTAGGCCTCAACCCAATGTCCCTTTATAAATTATAATTTCTCTAAGCTTATTGCATTGTAAAAGGACTCATGTGATTCCCATATACCCATGTGGATTATAATATATGTATTGTTAGGTGTCACTTTTGGTATTTTAAAAATCATTTTTAAAGTATCTATCTTAAAACATTTTATTTATACATTTATTTTGATAATGCAGATACATAATAACTACATTGCAAAAAATTTATAGTAAAGAGTAGAAAAAATAAGCATCTATAATCCCTCCATTTTAACAAAACTACCATGAGCTGTTTCTTTCCAGTCTTTTTTTCTTATGTGTAGGTTTTACATTGTTGTAAGCAGATATTTCAAAACATCAGTATCTTTGTCTAAGGGAAAATAAACTTAGATTTATCAAAGGGCTAATGACTCCCACAAAATTTACACCAGATCATTAATTACTCAAATTCTAACTTTCTCTTGTATTGATTCCTTCAAGTACAATTTTGTATTGAGTTCTAAATAGAGAAGAGTGGTTGGGTTGTCAATTCTTAGAAGTCAAAATTGTACAGTACCATAATTCTGAAAGGGTCCGTACCATTGCCTTCTCTTTTGAGGCTCCTACTATTGGGAAGAAGGTGATTTCTGCATGATTTCTTATTAGGGATCTCTGAGTAGCTTCTTCAAGATCACTAAGACACTTAAGTCGTTAGTTGCATTAAATTAGACAAGTTCATGCACACATACACACACACACACACACACACACACACACACACACACACACGGAACTGTAAAAATGCTAATATAATGAATAACAAAGGCAGGTAGAGGAGCCATGTAAAGGAGGTAAGGTGTAGTTGAAGGGATTTGCAGTAGAAGGCCTGTGCTTGAATATGGACCCTGTTACTTCTTAGGGATGTATAATGGGTACAGTAACCCCACTCAACTGTAACAAGGTAGTTGTGAGGATAGAGTAAAATGTCTTGGGTGAACGTACTTTGTGAACTGTAAAGCTCAGTGTATGTTTTGATGCTGATACTCCTCAATCTGGGTAGGAAGAATATTCTTAAATAGGGCACCATAAATTAAACGACAGCAGAGTTCTTAAGAGACAAAACAGCCGAGTCATAAACTGTTCCTTTTTCTTTCCAGTCTTCAAGCAGTGACAGTGGTGGAAGCAGCAGCGGCAGCAGCAGCAGCAGCATCAACAGCCCGGACAGGGCCAGTGGGCCCGAGAGCAGCTTAAACCACGTCGTCACGGGGTCCAGCCCCAACACCCCCCAGCCCGCGCCCGAGCAGTCTGCACTGTGCCAAGGCCTGTACTTCCACATCAACCAGACCCTGAAGGAGGCCCACTTCCACAGCTTACAGCACCGAGGACGGCCTCCCACATGATGGGCGGGCGGTTTCTTGCCTTCTGTGAAGGGACAGCGCTGTGCAGATTTGATATTTCATCTTACGATGTTTCAAAAATTGCACAAAAAAATGCCTGTTGGCTTTTCAGTCTATATTTGAAATAACAGGTTAACAGGCCGTTGTTTACTTGTGGTTTTGCTGCACTATTGCAATTTTAAAGGGGCTTTGAAGCAATTTTTTATAGGATTCTTTTGAGGGTGGGTATCAAATCCATGTCAAGGTAATGGTATGAGGAAATCTCATCTGCGTGTTGAATCCATAGTCTGTCCAATTCAGACTGATTTCCAAATCTGTCAATTAGAAATTCATGTAAAAAGGCCTTTTAAAAGTGCGGGATCTCCCATTTTTTAAATTCAATAAACTAGTGAAGAGTATATAGTTTCCATGAAAAAGCATACATTTTTCCAAAATATAGAAAGCTTGATTCAGTCTTGCACTGAAATTGCCATACTACCTCTTAGTATGTAGATGTCCTGTTACTCTCCTTTGTAACAGAACAGTTCGATCCAAGTGAGACTGTGTAAATGAGCACCCTCCCTAATAACTGTCTTCTCTCTTTGTTATATATTTGTATTTCCAGAGAGAATGTCTTTCAGACTCTTGTATACCCAGATCACCTCTGTCACCGTCATTGCTCCAGAGCATACATCTCAGACTTGGTAGAGAACATTGCAGTTCCGACAGTCAAGAAATACGTAATGATTTTTTGTCTTACTCACAGACTTGTTCTGTTGGCAGCTTATGTGATCTCATTGATAATTCCACCTTGTAGTGTCGAGAATTAAGGCATTGTTGAATGCTGACAAAATGTAAGCTATCCGAACTGATGTCTGAAGTCACAAGTGTCATGAAACTGTTGGCCAAGGATTCACTCTATGCTTAAACTAACCCCCTAACAGTAATGAGGGGCCGCATTCCACGACTGAAACTGGAAAAGACTGGCATGGCTTAGAGATAAATGAGCAGAGGCACCTTTAGTAGAAATGATGCAGTAGTATTTATTTGGAGAGTGATGGATATGTCCCTGTGTTATTTAGTCATACTAGAGAGCCAACCAAGTTTGAATAATGAAGGTGTAGACGAGTCTTCTTCCTCACTGACAAGCTGTCTGAATAAGGAGCCAGGATGCGTCGGGTCCTCTGCTCGGGAGAGTGCCGGGGGGACAACCTGCCATTGCATGGAGAGGAAAGTGCCTTAGAGTCCACCCAGATCCTCCTGCCTGCCCACCCCCTCTGCTCCACTCGGAGTGCACACTGCACACAGCAGATCTGAGAAGCACGGATAGCTCTAGTTCAGGGGATTTGAAAGGACGTGGGGACAGCTAAACTTTGAAGATGAGAACTATTGTAGGAAAAGGGTAAATACAGACCTCCTTTCCATGATTTGTTTTTCTACTATGGACAGAATTTAAAAGGTCAGTGATTTGAAGTAGGAATTTAGAATTGTGGTGGACAGTTATTGTACAGGCCAGTGCTTATGGAGTGGATGGTTTGTGCAAGAACTTTTTTTTTTACTACCATCTCCCAAGTTTTAAAACCAGATGTTTGACAAGGATTTTGGATCTTAATGGGTTTGATGGCAGGGAATATGGAAAGGATTCGTTGCTAATATTTTGTATAGCAATAAAACAAATAACTAAATGCTGTAAGAAGCCAGCATTTGAGCTCTCAAACACACATGTATACAACACAATGCAGAAATACCCCGGATCCTCCTGCGGGCTTAATGGATGGCAGCCTATTGAAACAAAACGTGTATTAACAAGAAACTGTAAAACTTGAGAAAGCAAATTTCCTTTTATATACCACCCAAGTAAAAGAAATGGAAGATGCAACCTTCACTGAAACATGTTTTTTTTTTCCCACATAAGTATGACAGTACTGGGTTAGCAGTCTACCCTTCTTTCCTACAAAAACTAAGGAATAACCTCCATCGTACTTGCATATTTTCTACAGCCTTGGCAGCCTGAGATCCATATCTGTTATGAGGCTACTTGATAAGTAAATGGACATCTTTTAAACCTATCAGCTCAAGCTAGTAAAACCTGTACTTCTATATTGCGCCGCCATTAAAAACAGCATTAGTGCACTTTGTTCTTCAGTTCTTTATCGATTCTTTAAAGGGGAGCCAACTGGGTGGTGTTTGGTGGGAGATGGGATAGCATTAAAAGGGATGAACCTCTTGGTTACTGCACTAACCTGGGCTTTTGATTCAATGCTTCTGCTGGTGGATTTGGCCTTTCGGGTGCTTGTCATGCTCAGTGGAAGAAGCCCAAACCTCCAAGACAAGATGAAGGAGTTTCAGTAGCATGAACAGGAAGCCAGGGACCCAGCAAAAGCCTCCCAGAACCATTACCTGATCTGACTCGATGCCAGTGGCAGTATGTTATGGGGTTCTTGGGAGTTGAATGTACTGCTCCTGGGGGTGAACTGATTCTCTGTCCCGGTGACCAGTCCAAAGAGAACCTGACACACAAGAAAGAACGTACAAAATGTGCTGGGTTTTTACTGTCCAGTTAAAAGAAGATCGCTTCTGTTGGTAATCAGTCACTGCTTTCTGTTTCTGTCCTTTTGGGGAAGGTTTTTTCATTGTGTTAATGCTTCAAAATTACTATTATCACTGCACCAGAGTCACATGGTTCTTTTATTCCTCCAAGTCCTTGGAAAAACCTGAATAATGCTTATCTACAACCAAAGGGGTCAGATGACGGTTGCCTCAGCGTGGGATTTTACCTAATCCTCTTTCAGTCTTTATAACTGAACTCAGCTACCTGTGTCTTTCCCTGCTCCCAGCACTGCCCCCAGAAGCACTAGCGCTAGAGCGGGTTCATTATTCTGACTTAACTCACGGAAGTGCGCTGCACCAGGCGATTCAGGTTGCTGTTGAGGTGCGGTGTGAAAACATCCAGGTCAAATGGGTCAATGAGTGCTTCCAAATAGTCGGTCACTTTCTCAGTTCTGAAGAAAAGACATTAGGATGATGATGATTCTTCACATTTTTTAGGACAAACACCCATCTTCTGAGATTTGAGTGCTATAAAAATCCTGGAACTAGATTTATTCTCCTTAATTGCTGGCTTAGTACCACTAGTCACTGATCATTGTGCTTAAGTAATCCTCAGAGTTTTAAGCCAACTGTGACGTCTTAAGTCGGGTCCATTCTTTCCCCGTGTTTTTAGGGAGGGCACTTGAGAGGCTCAAATTATACCCAACAGTTGGTAGGCTGACTCACAAGAAAGAGGAATGAGAGTCCACCTACTACACTTGACCATGGAATTTATCCAGCAGGTGGTCATTATTTATCTTGCAGGTAATATGAGCACTTACTATTTAAAACAAACACGACTGATGTGCAATAAGGCTCACTCTTCGGTGGCTCCCCAGGAAAGGGGCTGTTTGCATTTGGAAGAGGCTGCATTGGGAAAGTGGTAGGGAGGGGTGGGTGAGGGTACCTGGAGTCCTGTTTGCTGCGGCCACTTTTCACCTCTTCACCCTTGGCTGCCAAAACAATGTTGAGGTAACGCAGATCATAAAGCAGCTGCAGTGCCCGATTCTGGGTCATTGGAAATGCACCTTCTTTCTGCAAATGAATTCCCCGTCCCCACCCATTAAGGAAGATGACTATATGGGCATAATAAACAGCTTCGTGGTTTGGTTGAGTTACAGCTTGTTATTTCAGAAGCAGAAGCTTTTTATACCGGTATGGCCAGTTGAATCTCAACAACACAACAGGTTAGAAACTTGGTCTTAAAACGAAAAACCCCAACAGCCCTTACAAAATGGTTTTGGGTGCTGGAGATGGTCATTTTAAAGGCATTGTGAGGAAGTTCTGGAGAGAAGACTTCCCTGAATTCTTTCCCAAATCAGGAGGTGGTCCTGTCCTAAAAACACTACTAGAGGGGAGCACACAGCAAGGGCAGAATGCTTCATAGCCAGTGAGCCGGGCGTAGAGGGTTGGAACTCCCTTAAAAACATGCCTTGTGTGCCACAGGTTGCGCTTTGGAATCCTTCCAACCCCTTCAGGTGCCCCAAGCAGTTAATGTGACCACATTTGACCCCGAGGATAATGGTTTGCCCCAAGCCTGGTGAGCACAGCTATGCTGGGTGGGGCAGTGGGCCTTGGTTACTCTGAGGCTTTCTTCCTCCCACCATACTCGATGGCCTTTTTATGAAGACCTGCCTGACCCCTGAGAATGGGTGTAATTAAACTCACAGAGTTTGAAGCCACCTAAATAGACTGGGCTCAGTGACCCTTAACCCTGGATGTGCACTGCCCAGACCCAAGGAAAGCGAAGGTTTTATTTCAGTTTTTAATGGAGAAAACTTCAAACACCTACCTTCATCTGGTTTTCTTCAGAGAGTTTCTCATAGGCAGCTACTACTTGAACCATACAGCTTTTCAGCATCTCCTGCAGCGTCACCTTGGGCAGGGCATGGCCTCCAACCCGATTAATTTCCTGGCACAAGCTGAACAGGAAGGACTGTACATACCAGGACGGCTAAAGGAACAAAGGAGTGTCGAGTCGCCAACGTGCACCAATTAAATGAGACGTGGTAAAGATGGGTATATTTATCTTGGCTTATACACCAAGACCTTGACCTCTCCAATCAGCCCCTCTTACAGACCAGTTAACAGATAAGCGTGACATTTGCCGTCATTCCCCCAGTGGCCTGGGGTTGACCTGGCTGGTGGTACTGTTTGATGTTGCTGTGTTCACTTGAGGGTAAGTGGTTCTCTAACTAGCACAGGGCCCGTGCTACAAAAGGAAAGAATCATTAACTGACTCTTCGAACAGTCTATTTACTTGGCCCTACGTCCACTTTGCCCTCCCCACCCAACCGCTCACCAGCAGAAAGTTATAAATATTCCTTGCAGCTCTTCCTCAGAAGCTGTCAGTTAATGATTTTCTAAAATCTTTTTTCCTTTCTTCAGAGCAGGCGGGGCACTGGCTTACCTGGATAGGGAGTCTGATCTTGGATGTGATGCAGCTGCCAGACTCCGCTTCCTCCTGAATTTCTAGTTCATCCCAGCTGGTAGCCGTGGCCAGGACTGAGCCAGCATCATCTAAAAGCAGTGCCTGGGTGAAGCCATGAGCCAAAACCTGGTAATAAAAGGCAAATACCCACAGAGGCAACTCAGATCCTGTCGAGTTTGTCTCTAACTACTATGGTAATCTTGAAACCAGCTTCCATGCTTAGGTCATGTGTGGGATGGCAAGTGGCAATCATCACACTTCCTTTGGCAAATTACTGACATAGGCAATGGGAATTTTGTTGCTAACTACTCTACAAATAAGACACCAGTAGTACGCTACAAATAAGAGACCAGTAGAGAATATGATTATTTAGGTTGAGGTTCAGGAAATATAGACCCCTGTCCAGAAAAGAGTGTCTCTCATCAGATGGCAGGGGAAAAGTCCAGTGTTTCTGTCTATAAAATTCTGGCTAGAAATGTATGGAAGAGTTTTGACATTTGCTCCATGTGGCAGAGATAAGTGAAAATAACTATATGAAATAAGAATTGTTACTCCGTTATATTAAAAAACCTTATCAAGGTTGGCAAGACTGGACCATGACAAAAGGGATACCAAATGAGGATGACCCAGTGAGCATGGAAAAAACATGTGCAACATCACTCACCTTCACGACTGCTGAGCTCCACACCCGGTAGCCCGTCACACTCTGCTGCAGGAGGAGTTCCTTAACCTCCTGCCACTGGGCCTGTGTAGGCAGGACTTTCTGTGCTTTCCCCTTCCCCTGTTTTTTCAGAGCCCTAGAATCCCTTGCTGGTTTTTCGGAGCCCCCAGATTTTCCCAAGATGCATTGCTTCAGGTGAGGACACAGTTCTCCCAGTGACTGGCAGAGTCTCGCCATGAAAAGGGCCGCATGCAGCTTGACCCCGCTGAGGGCATCCTGCTGGCCTTGCACAACTTCTTCGATGCTCTGCAGCTCTGCCTGGATGTAGTCCATGATGTGTTTGATGCAGGCCACCGAGTGAGTCCGCAGCATCTCCTGCACAGTTTCAGCATCGGCATACCTGTCAAAGGCACAGTTCTTGGCTTGTACGGGGGAGACGTCCTTGGACAGTGACGAGTCATCAGAGGGAAGGTAAGCAAGGAGATCATCCAATTTAAGCTTCAGTTTAGAATCTAGGGCAGCACAGAAGTTCTGGACACAAGGGCTGACAGCTTGAGCTTTCATGGAGAGCCCACTGCCAGCAAACTGATCCCGGTTTGCCACGTTGACCCAGGCAGCATCGGAAGGCAGGTCACTGGGACTCTCGGACCAGAGGAAAAGAGACATGTTATGCTCAAAGTGGATGTGCTTGTTTGAAGTGGACTTGCCGGTGCTGCTCTCAAGCTCCTGCAGAGCGGAAATGAGGAGCTCTCTGGAGCTAGTGGAGATGGAGTCAAAGCCCTCTTTTGTCAGCGTCTAAGAGAGAATGAGAAAAGAGTTCTAATCACAGTTCCTCTCAGGAAGTCTCAAAGCAAGAGCACCAAATGGCTGTCTATCCCAGCATTCAGAATGTTCTCCTCTAGGCTCAAAAAGAGGACAGGATGTTTGCAGAGGACAAAGTCATCCTTGATGGACGTGGACATGATCCCAACCACTGGACAGAGGCTTGGTCTCCCTTCCAGCACCACAGTCTGGATCTCTGTTCATATCCAGGAGAGACACCTCTGGAAGGTATGCTATGGGGCTCCCTGGAGTAAGTCATCAGGCAAAGAACACACTTAGGAAGGGATGGGTGTCAACCCAGACAGTCAGAAGATCACACTAAGATTGGCCAAAACAGACAGATGGACCATGTGACTGACCACGTTACCTGTAATCGGTCAAGGAACAGCTGCTGCATCAAATCCTCCCAGAACAAGAATGGTTTCTCTAGAAGCCGCCGGCACACCACATCCCAGCTGTGACTGGCGGACTCGTTGGTAAGTAATTCCCACACGGCATCCCGGATGCCTGCCAGGCCTTTCATGCTCTTCACGAACATAAGCAGGTTGGTGATTCCGTTTTTAATGTCTTCATTGCACCTGCAACAAAAATCATTTTCCTTGGGCCTCATTAGATTCATGGACCCACAGCTTTAATCCCAACACATAAATCTACTTACCTCAGAGCAGTTAAAAACATGTATAAACACAGCATTTCTAGCTGGATTGGAAGGGAGAGCCTGTAGTCTGTTCACCAGGCCCACCCTTGCTTCCCTGAGTTATCTAGAAGGAAGTAAAGAGCCCCACAGAATGGCCTCAAAATGCAATGCACTAAATAAGAGTCTAGGAGTGGCAGAACTCATGTTACATAAGAGAATTTAAAATCCTCTACATAGGGTTTTGAAAGACAAATTCCTTTTTGGTTTTCCTACAGTGGGGGCTAATCTGCCATGAGGGCAGTGACAGGCGGCTGAGTGAGCAGCTGATATGACCTAGTGGGCAGTGTATAGAGCATCATCCAGGAGATTAGGCTCGTTCCTCATTTGTCACTGGCCCTTGTATGGCCACAAACAAGGCTGCCTGGGTGGTGCCTGCCAGCCTTGGGAAAGTTCTGGCTACTTACATGTGGATCCATTTCTGCAGTGTGTCTGTCAGGTACTCCTGGCTGATGGGATGTGCAAGGGTCCGGAGAGCCGGCTGGAACTCTACAATGGATGCTGGCAGGTGCTTGAACCAGCTACAGAGCTTCATCTCTTCTTGTAGAACACCAATGCCCTTTTCTAAAGAGAAAGGCAAGTGAGAAGGAATTGGGGCCACCCTCCGAATAGCATATTAAAAAACGGACCAGGCTGGAGCCCTAAAAGAGGGGGAAAAGCAAGTATGGAATATGTCCAGGGCCTCCGGCATCAGGGAGCTGGCAGCTTCCCTCTGACTCTAATCATCCTATTGGCTGAGAAGAAGGCAAGGAAAGCTGGGAAAGGAATGGGGAAGAGAGAAAGGAGACCTGAGTATGCACAGTCTTGACATTTGCAAAGTAGAACTTAAGTTGTCAAAAAACAGGTGATGTTTCCCTCTCCTCACCATCTTCCTACCTCCCCTGAAGATCTATGGGAAGACTCGATGTCTACCCATCCTGCTTAGTGAGTGAGTTGTTGTAGCTCTTCAGAGGTGACCTCTCCAGAAGGGCACAAGCCACGCTGTGCAACTCTGGGAGGCCCACTCATGGTATTCTGTCTGCAAGCACCCTCTGGAGTTTGAATGGGTCCTTCTGAGGTCCCTTGCCCTTGTCTCCCAATGCCACACATGATGAAGCAACCAATAATCACCTTTCAGAGGAGGGAAAATGTACTAAGTATAAGTACCTGGAGGGAGACCAAGGCCTAAGGAAATGGTACCCTAGTTGAAAGGTAAAGTAAGCTGGGAGTGAGACTATAATACACATCTCTGAAAATGACCACATGGCTGTCACCACATTCCACTTGTTTCTCTTCTATCTTCGGCTCTCTCCTCCATCTGACTTATGAGTTCTAGAGTTTCCTGAGACACAGTCCTTTGTCATCCCCTTTTCTTACTGATGATGTCACCTACCCCTGTGGCTTTAAATAACAGCCATATGCAGAGTGCCACTGATGTGTGTCTCCAGCCAGAGGTCTAGCTCTGTTCTGGACCCACAATCGCCTGCCCACTCACATTCCCATTCCAAGGTGTCAATCATTCCCAATGCAGTACTTTCAAGAGTGAACTCATCATCTGACACCTCCCTTCCACCCTGCACAGTCAATCCATCACCAAATCATCTCCTAAACAGATGACTGAGTTGTCCAATTAGCTCCATTCTCTACTTCCCCATCATCTTTCACATGGGTCGCAATGACAGCCTCTAAGCTGTCAGCATCCACTCCAGCCCCATGGGGATCCACTGCCACATAAAAGTCAATTGCATTTAATTCCAAGTGGGAGAAATCCTACCAAATAAAAGTACAAGATGCATGGGAATGTATAATGGAAGGACCACCAAGGCTGGAAGGTCCTAGAAGGCTCTCCATTGTCCTCTGGATAAAGTCCAAGCTCCCTAGCATGGTACACATAGCGCTGTACTACCCGGCCACATCTGATAGCCTGGCCACATCTCTTCTCATGCTGTTCTTCCCGGCATCACTCAACACCCCTAAACTGACCTGCTCTCTTTCAGTTCCTCAAATATGCTAATATCTTCTGTGCCTCTGGGCCTTTGCACATTCTCTTCCCTTTGCCTGGAACTCTCTTCCTTGCCTTCTTCACTTAAGTCTTACTCAACTGTTAGGTTTCAGTTTAAATATCATTTCTTCAGTGAAAATAACATTGGTGAGGTCTTTCCATTCAATGTTCCCAAGCCAACCTGTACTTCACCTTTAGGGTAATGGCCAATGTTGATATTAAACAGGTATGTCTATATTTGAGTTCAAGGTCTGCCTCTACCACTAGACTGTAACTTCTATGAAGGTGCAGTCCATATTTGTCCAGTTCACTACTGTATGCCCAGAGCCTAGCATAGTAGCCGGCAGATGGTAGATGCTCAATAAAAATCAGCTGAATGAACCAGGAAATAAACAAGGTTGGCTAGGAGCTTACCGGTAGGATGCTGGCCTGTGATGGTCTCTAGAGTTGAGAAGAGCAAGCCACATGGCAGGGAGGGATCTGGCAGCAGACCTTCTGGTAAAGTGTAGAAAAGAGCATGAGCTTGGTTCAAAGTGGTGGCCAGCAACTCCACTATCGAGCAAATCTGAGCCTTGATGCCAGCACCTACGAGAAGAAGCCAGCCTTTTACATAATTTCCTTCAGTAAAGTCTAAAACAAAACTGGATGCTTCAGTCTCCCTCAGCTCAGCCTTCTCCATTCCCATGTTTCTAGACCAAATTTTGGAAAGAAGCCACACCCACCATGGTGCGGCTGGTTGAGAAGTTTCTGAATAGCTGCCTTTCTGGCCAACAGGAAGTCCGTCAGGGCTTGGCGAGGAGAACTCTCTTCTAAGAGCATTATAGAGCACAGGGCCTCAGCTACAGCTTGGTCCGACACGGCTTGGCATTTGAGCAGCATCTTGCTTTCATGCAGAATGGTTGACCTAGAACGATGACAAAGGTCACCAGGGAATTTTTTAAGTCTTGCGAGAAGAGCCATGGTGCATGAGGAAAGAAGACATCCTCCATAAAAACTGTAGTGGTGAAGCGTGGCCCTCACCAGAGATCTTTATGCTGGATCCACTTACCGGAAGTGGCTGGCTGCTGCCACCTGCCGGATGAGTATGGGGAATCGGGAGAGGACAGGGCTGTATCGGGAGCCAGAAGAATCCAATTGGAGCAGGCTGTGCAGGTGGCAGCAGAGCAGGTAGAGCTGTGTGGCGTGGAGATACTGAGAGGCCTCCATCGCGCTCCAGATCTTCTCAGGGATTTCTAAGAGAAGTTTGATCTGGGCAGCCATGCTGTAGAACTTTTGCTGGGATGGCTGTGGCTACAGGCAAAGGCACACAAGTCAGAAGAACAAACACAAGCAAGGTCAGTGTTTGGTAGGTCTGGGGAGAAGGGTGGGGACATTTTAGGGTTCAAAGCTTTTATTCAGCCTGATTCAGTGCCATTCAGCTGGGCATCGAAGTGTGGTGTCGTAGAATCGCTGCAGTCAGGAGTGCTGTACAATCCCACTGGCTTTTCCTACCTACTGGTGCACGTTGGCTCAGTCCCATGGAGAGGCAGACTTAATCCGGTCATCTCAGAGTCTGGTTATCAGTGGTCCTGTGATGCCTCAATAGCACGGAGCCCTTCGGAACCCCACAGAACCCCCCAAGTGAGCTTTCTCCTTCCCTTTTCTGATGTTCAGCTTTCCCACATTTTCTCCTGCTTCTTCAAGTGCATCACGGACTTCCTTGCTTGCTGTCCCTTTCCACCAGCTTTCCACCAAATCTTCACCTGGTTCAGTCCTCCACTCTTCTCAGGCTGTCTGTCCTGTCACTTCAGGAGTCTCTTTGCTTAAGCATCACCATTAAGCAGACCACTACTGCCACATCTTTATTCTCAGTCCTTGCCACTCCCCTGAATCCCAGCCTGGCCTTTTCTACTGCTGCCTGGTAAGTTTCACTACCACTCCATAATCTGTATCCTTAAAACTAAACTCATCTCCCTAACAAAAATCTTGGCCATCTCCTCCCTATCTACCTTAGCACATACCACCACTCTGCTGCTAAACTCCCCGGAAACTTCTGTCCTTCTGATGTGTTCTCTTGATATCTCTACTATTTAAGGTTCAGTTACCCCTTCCATGATTCTAATGCAGTTCATCATCATCTCATACTTAGATTCATCCAAAAACATTTCGCTTGTGCTGGGGTCATTCACTACTCCCTCCCATCTATCCTTGTCTTTTGCTGTCAAATTTACTTTCTTCAAAGGCCACTTAAATATTATCTTTGCTTGGTTCTAAGGGGCTCCTCACTGCTTAGTATCAGCTCAGCCTGGTGGTCAGGGCGTTCCTGTCCTCCATTACACTCTTCCAGGTTTCCATGTGTGGGGTAGAGGGGTGATTTCATCTCCCACGGAACATCTGGCAGTATATGGAGACATTTTTGATTATCACAGTGGGGGAGTGGAGAGGGTGCTATGGGCATCTAGTGGACGAGGCCAGGGATGTTTTTAAACATTGTGCAATGCACAGGACAGCCGCTACCTCAAAGAATGACCCAGCCCCAAATGTCAAGAGCACCAAGGTAGAGAAACTCTGCCTTAATCAAATTGATTGCTAGTTTTTAATTGTCTTTACATATTTTAGACCCATATTCCAAGTCTCATCTGTCCTTAAGGCCCCTCTTTACTGAGAAGGACCCAAATCTGAAGCAACTTCCTTCAGAAATCTTATGGTAAATGTGCACAATTATTTTGGGAACCAACCGCCATTATCCTAAAATGTTTTCTACTGCTCTTGTAAATTACTTACATTTTTCCTATCAGCTTTCCATGGACTTAATTCCCCAGCTAGATTGTAAGCTCTGTCAGAGCAGGGACAGGGGCCTTCTGTGTCTTTGCACCTTCAAAAATAAACCTTGGAGCATGACTCAGTTACGGCAAAGCCTGGCCATGTAAGGGCAACATGTACTGCATGCACTGCTTACAGGAGAATGAGGCTGCTCATTTGAAAAAGTAGCAATTTCTAGCCTTCTATGGTTCTATTGTGTGAGCCCAGCCTACTGACCTGAGTTTCTCTGAAATCCAGGCTGTATTAAAAACGTCCAAAATGAGGCTAAATTGTACTTTTGCAATTTCTCTTTGCATGAGGCTTGGAAGGTTGTTCCCCCAAGTTGCTAGGAACAAGTTCCTTGTTTCCCTTTCTTGCCCTCCAAGCCCTTTCACTATGTCGTTGTCCCCAAGTCAATGCTCTTTAGGAACACAAAATGCTGTGGGGGAGAAGAACACCTGGGACAACATGATTTGAATAGTCTTAGTTCTCTAAAGTGAAAATGTTCTGCTATCAAAAGGTGTTGGCTTGGCTCTGGCTGGTGTGGCTCAGTGGACTGAGCGCGGCCTGCGAATTGGAAGGTCACCAGTTGGATTCCCAGTCAGAGCACATGTCTGGGTTGCGGGTCAGGTCTTCATTGCGGGTGTTTGTGAGAGGCAACCGGTGACTGAATCTCTCACACATCGTTTCTCTCCCTCCCTTTCTCCTTCCCTTCTCCTCTCTCTAAAAATAAATAAATAAACTATATATTTTTAAAAGGTGACAGCATGACGCTGGTACGATCCCCCAACAACGGGTGGAATAGCTATTTGGCGTTGTGGACGTTATTCTTGGGAATGGGGTGGAGGTGGAGGAAGACTGGGATGAGGAATGAAAGACTGAGGGGCTGGGGTCACGGTGTCAACATAAAGGAGAAATCTGTTCTAAGAGTAACGCCAGGAAATGTCATATAGGCAACGAACTGAGCTGTCAGGCGAGGGAGACCCCTGGAGTTTTGCTCTAATGTCGGACGCGAGAGCCCAGGGAACCCACGAGTGAGGTGAGGGAATCAAGGCCCGGAAGTCAGGGAAGGCTGCTGAAGAAAGGATCGAATGATTTGGGGGACGGATTAGCAGCCAGGTGAAGGACTGCCGGCCGCGTCCCGTAGGCAGAGGAGCTCCTAAAATAGCGGCAGTTTCCTCCCAAATGCAGGTGAGGAAGCGATGGGGGCGGGAAGAACCTGCGGGAATGGCAGAGTTGTGGGGCGGGTCTCCGGGGTTCAGGACTGACCTGCGGGTCTCGCGGCGGCCGGGTGGCAGCGGAGCCCGCTTGGCGGAGACGGGCGCAGTACTGGTCGGTGGCCTGCACGGCGTCCACCAGCCCCTCGGCGCAGCGGCGCATCTGGCCGATGGTGTCCGCCGCCTCGATCAGATCGCGGTACCGCTCGCCTACCATCTGCCGCAGCTCCTCTTTCTTGTGCTCAATCTCGGCCCGGACCTGGCGCTCCAGTCCTCGGATCTCTTCTGTTCCGTGTGTCTCGAAAAGCGCCGCGGGGTCGCGCAGATCCAGCCGCTTCAGCGCGGAGGAGGTGGCGGTGGCCGCCATGGTGGCCCATCAGCCACCCTACAGGTCACTTCCGTCCTGCGGCCCCGCCGCGGGGATGCCATCTTGGTTAGGGGCGGAAGTAGTTCCGCCCCGCTGCTAGCCAGGCTTGCTCCGTGCGGGCGATGGACAGCTGACCCCTTGCGCGGCATTTTAAAAAAAGGAGACCATGTGGTTTAAATTAGATCGCTGAGGCTGGCAGTCTGCCGGGCTAGCCTCCCGGGCATCTGAAGCTCTTCCCCGCGCAGGTGGAGGCTTTTCTTGTGGGAATTAATTATCGTAATCAAGCTCCCGCCGGCTGATTGTAAAGACTCCTCAGGATGCTCGTGACCCTTCCTAGGCCAATCAGAACCCCGGACAGTGGTCTTACCCCTGCTACAAGGGGATGACACTCTCGGTAGGTCCCCTTACCCTCAGAATTCTGCAGCCGCCGAAAGTCGCGGGCTGACCGCTGATGCTGGACTGCAGCTGGGATACAACTCGAATACGCGCTACCTGCGCTACCTGCTGGCACGTGGCATGCAGCCTTCTGTGGCGTCTTTGTTATTCTTTATTTTCAGTGGTCCTTAGCTGAATGCACTGCCAGGAAACGAGAAGTGTGGGTCCGTTTTTGTTCATTGGAAAGAGTAATTTCACAGTTGTTCTGAACCGGAACGGAGCGCTGGGGCAGGCTGCGCTCTGTAAGGGGGTGTGCGCGTTCGTTTCGTTTGCTTTTCTCCGATTGATTAGTACTCTGAGTTAGTTCTCCGGGGTTTTCGTTTGAATTTCAAACCAGTGGTTTGGCAGTGAAGATGTTTTCCCTGATACAGCTTGCATTGGCGCCAGTCCGGGGAGGAGAGAGGAAAGATCGCAATCCTAAGAAAACAACGCCTGAGGAGTGAGGGTGGTGAGGGTGGGGGTGACGCCTTACCCGGACTCAATAGTAAAATTTGGATAGCGTGGCCTGTTTCTTCTAGGTCTTTACAAGACACTTTATTTAACAACAACAAAAAAATTGATTGAAGTTTTTATACTCATACTAATGTAGAGAGAATGGTATAATGTACCCACTATCTAGGTATTATAACTCTGGTCAGTCTTATTTATATTGCTGCCCACTTCCTTTCTCTCTCACCACCTCCATAGTTTTGATGCAAATCCCAGACATCAAAGAATTTCAGACTGTACACAAGCCATTTATAATATTCTCAGTTAGCTCACAATAACCCTGCAATATAGGCAATATTCTCATTTTACAAATGGATAACCTGGGACCCTGAGAGATGAGCAGATTTAGTCAGTAATAGTATAATTTTCAATGCATGTTCACAAAATGACCTGATCTACACATCAGCCCTGCAAGGCAGGTAGGGATAATTATTCTATGCATGACAAAAACCCAGAAAGTTTATACCTGCCTTGTCACTTAGCTAATGAAAGACAGAATCAGCACTTGGACCTAGAATTTTGAATTCCTGGCTCTTTCCTTTTCTACTCTGTCTCACAACTCACCACAAACTTAACAAACACTCCCTGGTGGTGGGTCTGCAATTTCCTGTCACTACTGTCCTATTTGGTAGGGGACACTTGTCTATTTTTGGCTCCCCAGCATCTGCAGAATCTCTTTTCCGCTCTGGGGAAGTTGCCTCTGTATGGCAAGATCTTCCCCCTTGGAGCTAATCTGCTATCGGCCAATCAGACAGAACCACCTAGGACTTTAAATGGAGAGCTAGGGATGTCAAGAAGCAGGGACAGTGGAGATTTCATGGGTGGCAGATATACCTGTAGCATCCACTCTCTGAGGCAACAGGAAACTGAATGCAGCTGCAGGGCCCAGCTGCCAGTGCTGTGGGGCAGCTATGAGTGACCACAATGATACCCTCACCAGAACTGCCCAGCAGCATGCTTTGCCTGGATTCTGAATGGGTTTAGCTTCCTTTTGTTCCTGTCTGTCCCCTGAGCCTGATTCCCTAGCTTTCCCAGAGATTCTATGAGCTATCCAATACCTTACTGACAAATTTCATCTCTGAAAAATTGGGTTGGTTGCTTGCCCTAGAGACTTTAAACTGATACACACTCCCTGAGCTTCCAGCTTTATGAGCGTTTGCCTGATGTCTCTCTAACAGCCAGAGGCAGGAATGTCGACACATCGGTTAGGGTGTGGGGACCTGCGGGTTTGTTTAAGGTGGCTTGCGCTTGTGCACATGTCTGTCATTACAGGTGTGTAGAGAAGAGGCAGGCTTGCCAGCTGACGTCTGCCCTATGGGGCATGTTCTGAAGGTAGTGCTCTTTCCCTAACCTTCCTCTCTGCTTCCCCGGCCAAGTTCACCTGGCTGCCCTGTAGATGCCACTGTTGCTCTTCTGCCTGCAGAACCCAGCGCCTAATAGGCTGTTACCAAACCTTCCTGCCTGGGCACTGGAAGAGCTCTGGGAGCTGGAGGAAACACATCTTCGACTTTACTCTCCTGTCTCCTTTCTAATTCTCCCTACACAGAGGCAGCAGCCCCTTCCTCTTCGGCCTTCTCCTTTCTTGCCCTATGAAAACCAGGTCTGGGCAAAGAGCTCAGCTTCAGCAGCTGGACTGAGTGCTAGACTGGGGACAGAGGGGCAGAGATGAGAACTAAGTTCTCCTTTCCTCAGGGTGGCATGTGAGTAAATGGCCCCTCCTAGTTTGATAGCGATGACTTTGTTTTGGTTTAGGGATAAGTGTGTGTGTGTGTAGCATGGTGACTCTTGAGGCCAAGTTTTCTTTTCATCTTAAATCTTTAAGGGTAGAATTTTAAACGTCCAATGTTTAAGTCCAAGAGATTATATTTAGATCATTCCAGGTCCCTGAAGTCAAACCTAGGCATTTTGCCATTATAATAGCTGTAAGTTTGAGCAATACCTAGACACTTTGCATATATTATCTTTAACTCTCTGCAATAATCTTGCAGCATAGGTGGCCTGATACCCGTTTGATCAGTAAAACAAGGTTCAGGAAGAACAAGCAACCTGTCTGAGATGGTCGACGGCCAAGCCCGTCTTCGGACCCTAGTGAGTCTGACTCTCAACATCCTCCATCTTTCTACCTCGTCACCTTACTAGCTTTGAGGAAAACTTTCAGACATCAAGAGACAGATGGGCCAAAAATTCTGAGCAGTGTTGAGATGCTACCCACACTGCTTTCTACCCTTTGCTTAAAGGGAGTTCTCTGCAACTGCACGGCAGTTTGGGGACTCAAGCTGGGGCGGCTCCCTGACCTGGGGGCAGATGGTCCATGGGGTGGCCATGCCTGGTGGCTGAGTGTCTGCACGTTGGAGGGCTGTCTTTCAAAAGTGGGAACATATTCTGACATTTTTACTTCCTCTAGACCCATCGGAACTCTCATTTCATTCTGAGCATTGAGGAGGCAGTCTCCTTACTTTTTAATAGGAATATAGAAGCCAAGCCAGCATAGTGCCTAAAATAGAAGGGTTTCCCACGGGTTTTTGCAGCCACCACATGTGCTCTACCTGTATGTGACATGCAGTCTAGCATCTGGGAGAGGGCCCCCTGGGCCGTGGTTCCCGAACTGAATGATTCTATAAATATTTGCCAAGTGAGTGAATGCTGACATGCATGCAGCTGCTCAAAGGATGTGCCAGTAAAGGCGAAAGGGTCTTTTGCCATCAGTTGCCTGGGAACTGAAATACTAAACGCAGTAAGACAGTTCTTGGTCACACCACACTCATTTCAGTGACTGGTTTCATGGAAGGCTGTGGCATTTTAGGCACGTCACTGTTTGATGTGGAGAGTGATGATGATCCTGTAGGGAGGGCTGTATTCTCACAGAGTAAAGACAGCATGGGGACCGAGCGCATGGGAGAAGAGACAACCCATGGAAAGGCAAAATTATCCAGGAACATTAAAATGAGAAATCGAACTCTGCTAAGCTAAAAGAAATGGAAAGGGAGAAAACAAGAAGAGGAATTGGTCAGCAAATGACCAGAGAGTGAAGAAAAGAAAGGGACATCTGACCTGGTGAAGGACAGGCTGTGTCCACAAAGGAGTGTCAGGGGCCCGACAGAAGCCTGAACTCCGCATTGCTGCCTGGTGGGATTCAGACATTTGGTGTTTGCTCTTGGCTGAGATGCCAATGAGATAAAGAGAGCTAATGCAGTCGTCTTGACATCTTATCTTTATGGCAATGTTTATCAGCCTGTGTCCACTGGAGGTGACATTTATAGTAGAAGGGGTGGTTATTTGACTTAACTGTTTGCAGATACCTGAGCCTCTGCCCTCAACAAATAGCCAGGCTGGCATCAGAGCTGATGAAGGGGACCTGGACGTCTGGGCTCCACACCTTCTCACACCTTTAACACCTTGACTGGAAAGGTGATGGCGAAGCTCACGCTCCAAACTTCGTGTCCTTGACTGGTGGGTAACTGAGTCCTTCCTGTGTTAACTAGCTGGATGCTGGGGAGGATACAAATGATATTTCATTAAAAGTCATTGATTCTGTGCCCAGTTCTCACTTCCTTTAAGTCTCCTCCATTGCCTTTTTCCCTCCCTGCCCTTCTACCCTAGCTGATGAGCCTTTCTCATCTAAATGGAGAAAACAGAAGTAAATCAAGCAGGAATGTCCTCACTTCAAATCTGCTGTATCTATCAACCTGCCTGAACATAGGCTCACACCCACTACCTTCTCTCTTACTGCAAGAACACGATGTTCCTGGTCCAGTAACCTCTCCACTTGACATCTGGATATCACCCCTCTCACCTCTCAATGACCTTATTTCCTTCTCCTACATCATTTTCTCCCTCTCAGCTACATCATTCCCATTATTAATATTTTGTAATGTAAAAATGCTCCCTTGTCTACATGTTTCCTTGCAGCCCCTGCCCATGTCTCCTTTCCTCATCACAATGAAACGTGGCATTTTGCTGTCTCAAGTCACCTCCCCTTGTCTTCTTCAACTCCATCCATTAGGGCTTCTTGCGCCACCACTCTGTCCATTGAAAGGCTCCCTCTGCATCTTGCCAGTTTCAGTAGTGACTTCTCAGTTTCTGGACCTTTCCGCTGCGTCAGCATCGCTGACCTGTCCCTCATTGACCCTGTTTCTCTGGACTCCTGTGACAGGTTCCACATTCTCTCACCTCACTAGGCTCTCCTTCTTTGTTACATTTGCTTGTTCTTCCTTTGCTTGACCTCTCACCGTTGCATGGGTCCAGGCTCAAGCCTTAGCCCTGGTCTGTTCTTCGTCTACATTCCCTGTCCATCCTGCCCTGCAGCCTTAACAGTTACTGGGTTGTGATATTTGTTTGTTTTTGTTTTGTTTTGTTTAAGTTCTACCAGGTAAATGAGAAACATCAACCCTGGTTGGCCCAAGACTGGGTGATAAAATACTCTGAATCTTTACATTATGTGAAAATTTCTGGTTTGGGTATTTGCGAATACAGTTTGGGAGCAAAATCAGTCAATGGACTAAAATGTATTGAATAACCAGGTTGGTTTCTTGATATGCCTTTGGTATTGGTGGGGGTGGTGGAAGAGTATACTCCTTGACCTTTGAATGTATAGATGAGTTTATATTTTGCAGGGAAAGAGAGACAGAGAGAGAGAGAGAGTTCGGGGACCAGGGAATGAGAGAGAATGAGAGAATTAAGTTGTGTCCTGTGATGTCAGTGTCCAAAACAGAGCAGGATCTTTGGGTGTTGACCACCTAGAATACTACGTGACTGGGTGGAACTCTGGCCCTTCATCCCTTTTGCAGCTCCCAAGCTGACCAATAGTTATTTTCTGAAGTCCAGTTTATCCTCTTAGGATTTAGAGAATGCTTCTACTGTTGGAAGGCCCCAGGGACCCTTCCATTGTGCCTTCGCCTGGGTGGAAATTTGAATGAACTCCAGCTATTCCAGTAGACCATGGGCAGCTCAGAGGGCTGAGGCCCAGAGCCGGGGGGTATACCATGCACCCAGGCACTGGTGGTTGTCCACCCACCCCCTCCCACCACCCCATCCATTCTGTAGCCCTCTCTGGAGGCTGACCTCTGTGGACTGCCTCACGTGGGTGTCTTGTCCCGTGGTTCTGGTTGGGTTCAGCCATGGGAGGAGATCAAAGCTATCCACTCTGATTCTGGCCCTGGCTGGTTGGATGACTCGATGGCGACATCTCCTATGGAGTGTCACCTTCCCCACAGCTTTGGCTTTTACTGGGCTCCTACCAGTAAATCATCCCCTCCCTGGCCCCACCTTTACCTAGTCCCCAGGTGAAGGCTTCCACCTTTACCTAGCCCCTAGGTCCCTCATCCCTTCCTGGTATTCCCTTGCGCCTCCCCGCACCTCTGTCCATAGCACCTTCATTACATTCATGTCTGTTAAACTGCTTTGAGTGTGCCTTCTGTTTCCAGCTGGACCCAAGAGCGATACAGATGGTTACAGACCCAGGATTAGCAGCTTGATCCTCCCCCTCTGGTTAGCACCAGGCCCCAGGCCAACCATGGCCTCACTCTGGAGGAAGGACAAAAGACTTAGCAATTTGTAACATGCTAAGAATCCAGAATGCTTTGGCAGGACAAGGCTCTGTTTAGGGAGATGAGAAGTTAGGTCGTGGTCCATTCTGGTGGAGACTGAACTGCAGTTAGGCTTAGCTGAGGAGGACAGTCCTTTAGCCGGGATGGAAGGCTCCATGTAGACCAAAAGCAGGCAGACACACGATGCATTTGCTGTTCTGCACGGGACTTGCTTTCTTCCGCTGTCAAGTGGGTTGGCTTGATACACCAGCTCAGCTTTCCACTAATGGAAGGGTTGGAAGCCAGGGTTTCTTACTAGCCAATTTGGAAAATGGTCAGTTGATTAACAACCAAAATGCTTCCGGTCTTCTTCTGCTGTGATTAAAGGTGAGGGAGCCCTGACATTTACCAGACGCCTCTATTCACCTGATAATGTGATCAGTTATTGAAAATATCTTCTTTCATCCATTACACAGTTGTGTGGGGGACATGAAGTTATGTCTGCTTTGCAGACAAGGTCGTGTGGGCTCCGGGTTGTCAGACAGTGGCGTGGTCCCACATCCCACAGGGAGAAGTGCTGGTGGCAAAGTGTTCCTGGGCAAGAGATGCAAGTTTCCCTCCACCCCAGTTTCCTCACCTGCAGAATGGTGCCTGCTTCACAGCGCTCCTGTGGGAATTGCAATGACAGGATGCACATATATAAAGCGCTTCACACAGGGCTTAGTGCATCGTGAGCACGCAAAAAACATGCCCACTTTCTTTTCGGGTGTTACCAGACAATTTTGTAGTTAAGACTCTGTTTTAAGCAGCTAGACGTTTTTGTTATGTTTTGATTGGAAAATAAGAAGATGATAAAGAGTTGTTTTCTTTGACCTACTTTTGAAACTCATGACAGTTTCCCCTGGCCAGTTTTGTAGGCTCCAGACCTAGAGAGCCCATGGTCATCATCAGCTTTACAGTGACTTCACCCCACTGTTTGGACTGGGAAGAAACCAGACAGGGACATTCTAAACCAGTCTGTGGACAAAATGGAACTCACCGGTGGTGGTCAGTTTTTAAACTGATTTTTTTCTTTGCTGCCAAACCAATGATTGCTAAGACATCTAGAGAAAATCTTGTAGGGCTTAAAGAAATTGTAAAATAAATTGTAAAATTTTGAAATTGCCAGGTTGGTGGTTTAGAAAGCCTGGAAAGTATGGGTTATGTCACCTTGAACTCTGGCCGATTTTCCTGAACATGTGGGGTCTTTTTCGGAGGAGGACAGGGACAAAGGTGAGTTCATGTAGCTGGGCTAGTGAACAAACTTCATTCTGGAGTTTATATAACAAGACACTTGCAAAAAAAGTCACTGAAATATTTGCTTTTTGCTTCTTAGTATATACAATCAATTATAACAGCAAAGATAGAGGTACATTTATTTACCTGACACAGAAACATGCATCATCACAAGGTCATTTGCAGCTTATTCTAAAGCAAAAGCAGTTTCACTACTTTTTTTTCTAAATACCGACATTTAGGAATGACATTAACAAGAGTAATTGCATTCAAAAAACCATAAGAATAATAAAAATATCAATTTTATGCACACACCTATTCTTGGCATATTAAAACCATCAATCACATCACATAATTGAAACTGTTTTTGCAGTTGGGGCTGCTGAAGGCTCTTTCTGGATGTCCCAGGTTTCCTGGTGGCCACAGAGCATGGAAAGGGAAAGGAAACTCCATCAAACCTCCAAAAATGGCTGGGAAGGAGCCCAAAGGCTCCCATTTCATGATCTCCACCACCTTCAGAAAGGGTCAGGGGTAGGGTGGCGGATGGGTGAAATGCCTTGTGAGAGAGAGAGGGAAAGGGAGAGGGAAGGAGGGAGGGAGAGAGAGAGGAGAGTTCTCAATCTCCTTTGATAATGATTGATCTACTGTTTGCAAAAACCTGCTGTTCCTTAGCCATGAGTGACAGCCGGAGAATGATGGGTAGATCGTGAAACAACCAGTAAGTATTCTTTAGGAAAAATGTACTGTATGTGCTAAAGCTATCTGTAAGCACGTTCCAGAAGTCAGCTCCACACACTCCACACCCTGACCTTTCCTACTGAGATGGTTCTCAGGCTCTGGGAAACTCAGATGGAGGCTTTTGAATGACTGGGTAGTTGAATTGTCTGCTGTTACTTTTGTTCACCATAAATTGGGTGAGCTGGGCGGCTGCTTATGGCACTTCTTTGTGTGGCTCGGTGGCTCATTTCCTCCTGCAAGCAAATGGAAACCAGTCTTCATGAGCTGGCTGTCCCCACTCAGCTACATATTAAACTCCTGTCCCAGGCCACACAGTGACCGGAAGAAGGGAGAGGCAGCGAAGAAGAGTGAGGCCTGGCTCTGGGTCGCACCCTGCAGGACTGCATGCCTCTGCTGCTGTTTCCCTTCAAACTGGTTCCCGACCTGATTCTATGAAAACTGTGTCCCTTTCTGTTGTTACAAGATGGGCATTGTGGAATTCTCAAAAAGAGAAGGCATTTCTAAGATTTCAAACATTAACTCTAAATATGAGAGAACCTGTTTTGGAAGGTAGATCAAGGGTACCATGAAAGGGAGCAAACTCTGATATGGGTTAAATTTTAAAACTGGGAGACTCGCTGCTCAAGGGTGGCTTTCCCTGTCCTCCAGCCACAGCCTCTACTCCTGAGGTGACTGCCACTTCAGTGCCTCGCTTTGGTTCTTCTCTAGCAATTAGGGTTTCTTTCATCAGTCTTGGAGGCAGGGATCCTCGAAATCCCAAACCCCCTAAATACCCATTTCCACACTGGCTCCACCGCCCAGAACCATGTCGCTCACGGCTGCTCAGCTGGACTAGGAGTGTTCCGTGTAAGGTCTAGAAGTGGGTTTCCTTGGCTGCCGAGGAGTGGGTTTCTGTGGCTGAGGATGTGATTCTGCCACCTTCTAGTCAACAGGCCCTTAGAGCCAGGAGGGGAAAAAAGGTGCATGAAGGTGCAGAGAAGGGTAAAACAGCTGCGGTCACTAACACAGCGCCCGCCGACCTGGGAGTTTGGAAGAGACATTTAGGAGACCGGTGTCATCTGCCAGAAAGCATTAAGCTGAAGCCAAACACAGTGAGTCTTCATCTAGTTGGAGCCTTTGCTCCAGAAGTGTCTACACTCCAAGTTAGCAGCACAGCTGGGACTAAGTGAACTTTAATTAATCTTGCGAATGAAACTGGAGTATCAGACTCTGCTCATCAAAGAAAAAATACAGTGCTGTCTTTCCCATTATGTACTGGCGGGTACTCCAAGAGCACAGGATGAGCGGATATAGCTGTATCCGACCACGGACTGGAGTGGGACGGTGGACAAGGGACAGACTTGGTTTATCCTGAAGAAGATGCTGTTGGAGGTGTGCTCGTGGCTGAGGGAGAGAAGCGCTGCTCATTTTCTCAGTGGCCACGCACCTCCACTTCCCCCAACATGCTCACCCTCAGATTTGTACTGGGGAGCTTGGGGGAAAGAGACATCTATTACAACACTGCCCTTGATGAGAATCACCTTGAAAATAGTTTTGGGTGGTTTTTCTGCAAAGATTATATTGTTTTTCTTATGCAAAAACATATTGCTGTTAGCAGACTGTGCTTTAAGTTGGTTGACTAGTGGCCATGATTTGTAGTAAACTGCTCATGCCCTTTTACCAACTCTATTTCTTTAAAATTAAGTTGAGGGGGGCCTGTTATGGCAGGGACAGCTGGCTGGGGCGGGTGCGCGTGGAGTCTGTGATCTGGCATGGACCCACTGGATGAGGAATTAGCTCCTGCACAATGTCCCCTGCCCCTTTCTAGAAAAAAGCGCCTCAGTGTCTCTAGACTTCCAATGGGTTAGCCAGACATAGTTCTCTCCCTTCTTGGGGAATCTGCCTTGAGGTCTTGTCCAAACAGAGTAGAAAGTGTACTGTGTATGTCACATGTGTTCCACACATGTGTGTATGTTACAATCACATCCACAGAGCACAACCACATGTGTGCCACACCTGGGCTCTGTTGCCTTGCACGTGTATGTGAGAGCACCAACTGCAGTGAAAGTCTGGAACTGGAGCAACCAAGAGGACCGCCCATTTCTCCGGAGACATGCGGTGCTGGTTCATATTAAGAAAACTAAGCCTGTGTTATGTTATATGAGAACCATTTGGGTTTCTTGTTAAAAAATAATACCCGTGAGTGAAACACAGACTAAGAAGTCTGACACGTGCGTGGTCAGGGGCGCACACGAGAACCGTGTCGGCCACCCACCCGACCAGTGGGGTGGCACACTGCTCCTTGGCGGTACCTGCTGACTTTACAGGTGGTTCTGTGGAGCTGATCCCGGGTCTTCCCCTGTGGAGGTGAGCAGTTTCCTCTCGGGCCTCCCATGCTGGCCACTTCGTAATCTGTTCTTTGTAAGGACCTGGGACAGCTGCGTCTCCTTTTGGCCCAGGGCCAAACCAGTCTTACTTAGTAGTCCATAGCACGGCCCCTCTCCCTCCTCAGTGACTGTCACTTGCAGACCTTCTCTACTGCTTGAGCAGTGGGAGGCCCCGGGCACTGAATCACTGGAGTGGCCAGACTGTGGGAAGCTATTTCAGATCTCTTTTGAAGTGGGCCTTGCACCAGGCTCCTCAAGAGGCTTTTCTCAAAGGGTAGGGCAACTTCATTTCTAAGAAGTACCTTCCTTTTCTGCCTCTAGTCCTGTTGGCAGGGTCAGGGTTGGAAGCAAGCCACCCCTCCCGGCCTGGCAGAGAGGTCTTCTCACCTCTGGTCTGGCCCTTTAATAATGCCAGGAAAGAAGACAGAGATGAAAAACATCAAGCCTCTCCCTTTCTCTGTAGAGAATCCCTCCCCACCCACCTGAAGCTGAGTCTTACATCTAAAGTCTGTCCAGCGGGAGGCAGACGGTCACTGAGCTTAGTGACAAAGCTGCAGCATTTCATTTAGTGATGTTATCCCCACTCATCATCTCGGGAGAATCAGTAATGTTTTACGTTCAGTTCTGTTAAGTCTTGGTTAATATTTAGCTCTGGTTTTAGGCACAGTCCAGATACATACAACCTGACATGTCTAAAGGAGAAAACTGATCTGCCTGCGTTCAGTCACTGCTGAGTTAAAGGAAGGGGTGGGCAGCCCTGGAAAGGGGTGATGGGGTGGAGGTGTGGAAGCTCGTCCTTGAGCTGTTACTCTCAACCCCAGTGGTCTGCCAACTCAGGTAACAGGGCTCCAAAAGCTTTCAGCTGTGCGTAGAATGCAGTCCCTCATGCCTCCTTTCCAGATCAGCTGCTGGGAGAAACACAGAGACTTTGCCTGTGGGAATGTTTTCAGAAATTTACTTATTAGAAGCCGAACAACCACTTAGGGAAAGGTTTCCTCTGATGGAGCATTTTATAGGAAATTCAGTGTTTTTGAATCTGGCAAAAATGTGGATTAGACAAGTGACCGATGGCAAGGCATTACTGATAAGCTCAAATGCTTGGCTTGCCAGCTATTGTGATTCTTACGATGATACACATTTCAGAAACCCTGTTCGAACGTTTCCAGTCATACAGGAAACTTTGACGCTCTCTTGCCGTCTTTCGTCACGAGGCCAAGGTTCATTTCTGCCCTCCATTGTGCCCTGACTGCCTTGATTGAACAGCCACGTTTGGAGCTGACCAGGAGCATGTATCTCGACAGCCATTTACTTCCTGTCTCTCAGTGACCAGACTGGACACTCCTCCAGCACAGTGTGCCTGTCTAGGGCAGCTGGGGCTGGAAGCTTCAGCAGTCAGCACTTGTATTCGGCCACTGCCAGCTCCGTAAGTGCCATCCAGCAGTCCACGTTTTCTTCTCTGCAGACCACTTATGATACATACATAAGTCCATGGCAGAATGGAGAGAAGTGCAATGACAAGGTAAGACTGTAGAAATGGCTACACAACACACACACACACACACACACACACACACACACACACACCCTTTCACCTCCTCCTCCCCCTGCTTCTCCTCCTCCTTCATAAAAACAAGCAAAGATTTCAAAGGAAATGCTTTACATCCAATTTGGCCATTATTATAACATGAGGTATTCCAGGGTCTTTGAATAAATGCTGGTTTTTACTTAGGGATGGGATTCCAAGGGACCCAGAATAATGGGTAGAAAGAATTTCAAGGCAGATAGATTAATTCTATCACACTCATAGCCCTGTGATCAGAGAAACTGCCTCCAAGGAAGTCAGGATCCGAAGCAGCCAGCCAAAGTTGCCAAGCAAAATGCATACCCAGTGTATGGTGAGTACTCATTGCCTGGACAATTTCTAAGGCCAAAAGGTGGGGCCTTTAAGACTGAGCCTATAATTCCACCCATCAGGTTTCTACTATATAAAGAGGTATTCTCCACTTTCTGAGATTTCTCTTTCAAGGGTGACTTGCTCTCGGGTTGTTTTCTTTTGAACCAAAAGCAGGAATAAATATTTTAAATGAAATGTTAACATAATTTTAATCCCAACATTTAATCTTCCTCCATTCCACATTTAATTGTGAAGATAGCTGTGCTGGGCGCTGGGAGAGAATAAAAGGTCGTGCACTCCCTTGGTTTTCTGGTGCCCGATCGCTTGTGCAAGCCACTCCTTACCTTCCATTAGCATGGGTGGTTAAGAGCTGATGAAACCTAAGTGGGTTGAGGGAGACAGGGACGGGAGAGGTAATACAATGCTGTGGCCTGTGTTGAGTGGTGTTGGCTTGTGTTTCTGTGACACAAGAAGTTCATTAACACTGGACATGCAGTTGAAACTTGGGTGGGGTTCATGCCATAGCTTGGGACAATCTAAGAAGACACCAGGAAAGGGACATGGGAGGATGAAAGAACGCTGTATTTCCTTTCGTTGCTTTCTTATAAAGAAGAAGAAAAACGAAGAGGAGGAGTCACTGTCCCTCTGCTGTGGCTGCTGGGAAAGCCTGAGCTGAACTGGGAGCTGGCCTATCCTTGAGTAACAGCATGGGATTTTACTGAGCGGATTTTTGTGTAACAACTTTCCCAATAGTCTCATCTTATGGTTGTGCTTCTTTTTATTTTCACATGGATTGATCTATCATAAGCCTTACTGAGCATATTTTTCTAGGCCACAGTCAGTACTTTTGGGAAGGAGGTGGCATGAATAATACAGGCAGCTGGGATAAAGGCAGCACGTTAACAATGAGCCACAGGTGCAGGTCTTCGTCATCCTCACCATCTAACAGCCCTTGCACAGAAGAGGAAAGCTCATTTTTAAACAGGGTACAATTGCCCTGACCAGTGTGGCTCAGTTGGTGGGGTATCATCCCCGAAAGCGAAAGGTCACTGGTTCAATTCCCGGTCAGGGCACACACAACTGGGTTGTGGGTTTTGTCCCTGGTTGGGGTGTGTACAAGAGGCAACCAATTGATGTTTCTCTCCCTCTTTCTCCCTCCCTTCTCCTCTCTCTAAAAATAAGTAAATAAAATCTTTAAATAGGGTATAATCTCTATGTGAGACACTAAGAGGGAGGTTTTCCTACAAACCCAGGGCTGATGACATCCTGACAAACAGCTGAGTATATATTTCTTCATGCCCTGGAAATGGTGATCACTCCATTTCTTATCAATTGCACACAAGCCCATCTACAGTTTCAGGGAACAACAACAACAAAAAAAGCCACTGATTGTGTGACGTGCCTGTCTGTGACAGTGCTTGAGAAATGGCTGAGTCCACAGTCAGATGGTCATTGATGGTCAGACGCTCGATGTACTCGATGGGTGAGGAGGGTGATGTGGCTGTCCCTGTGAGCATGGAGCTGCCTCCAGCCCTCACACCTGCCCACCCTGTAAGGCTGCACAGTGACCTGCTGGAAACAACATCCCCAGGTCCTTAGGAGACACTGTGATTTTCTTAGCGGCCGGCTTTGTATCAAGTCCTTAAAACAAACTCCTATGAGGAGTTGTTGAATTGCATTTCCATTTTCTTTTATTAGGAAGCCATGTCTGGCATAAAAACCCCCACAATTTCATGGTTTCTTAAAAAGATGTAATTTTGCTTCAATCTTACTCATTTATTTTCATGGTAGACAAAATTGTTTTCCCATAAGAATTATAGTCTGTCTCATGCCTTTCATGTTAGTGAACGCCACCCCACCCCTCTTTTCCTTGGCTCCCTAAGAAAAATTAAAGTAACTTGACAATGTTCTGGGTCCTCAAATACCTTCTCTCTTCCCCTTCTTACCTGGATGTAGCTCGTCTGAAATGAATGAAGCAAATGCCCAGGGGCAGATGCAGGATTGGTGAGACTGGAAGGTTATACAATTTAAGAAGCCCTCTTTAAGAAAAAGAATATGAAAATATCTTCCTTTTATAATTTCTCATAAAGACATATGGCCATGTAAACATACTGCCGAAGCAAGTGAGATCCCTGAAGCTTAAACTTTATTGGCTTCGTAATAGTCCATTTCCACGGGTACCGTATTGTAACAAATGTCCACTTGCACGATACACACTTGAATTTGCTACTTGTGTATGTGAACACAGGAAATGTAGATCATGACTGCACAGGGACTAGGTAGGAATATACAAGTATAAATATAAGAACACAAGATTACATACTGAGTTTTAGACACACAAACTCAGGTACAGTTTTCTATCTTTGTTAAGTTTCAACATTTCAAAGGCAGGATTGCCTCTTTTCCAGGCTTTGAATTGTCTGCCTGCATTTAAATGTTCACTTTCAGGGGGAGTTATTCAATTTAATACAAATCATTCACTCAGACAAGCCGACTCAAACACTCTTCCCTGAACTGGACTCATGCTGAGCAATTCCCTATTCTAGAAACCAGGTGTGATGGGCAGGAGGAAGGGAGTGGGTGGGGGTAGGGAGCACATTGCCAGTTGGCAGAGCTTGGTGTTATATTTATTTTTCAGGCAGTTCAGATACTGGTCTGGAGGTCTCCATTGAGGAGGGTTCTCTGTGTCTCTGTGGTCTCATTCAGTCGGGATTTGTCCTGCTTACTGTCACTCCGCTCCCCATCATCAGTGCCGCTCACCTTGACCAAGCAGAGGACATTCTGGAAGCTCTTCTTGAAGTTATCAGACAGGAAGGCATACAGGATGGGGTTGGCACAGCTGTTAGCATAGGTGAGGACCACAACAAAGTCAAACATGCCTTTAAGGGCTGGAGTGGGACTGATGGCCACAGAGACAGAGGAGACATTGAATATGTAGAAAGGGAGCCAGCAGAAAATGAAGACAGCCACCACTATGGACACCATCCGGGTGACCTTCTTCTCAGACTTTTTCCTCTTGGAGGAACCCACTCGGATTCCAGAGGACTTCACCTTGATGATAATGAACAGGTAGCAAAGACAAATGATGGTGAGCGGCACCAGGAACCCCAAGATGAAGGCGTAGATAATGAACCCTGTGTACCATGCCCCGGATTCACCTGGCCAGTTGATGGTGCAGCTGCTTCTCCCCCACTGGTTGCTCCGGAGCCCCGCGTATATCATGATAGGCAAGATGACCAGCAGAGAGACTCCCCACACAGCCACGTTGATCATCTTGGCTGTCCGGGGTCTCCTCCACTTGGCTGACTTGATGGGGTGGACCACAGCCAGGTATCGGTCAACGCTCATGACAGTCAAGCAGAAAATGCTGGTGAACTGATTGATGCCATCCACAGTCATGACCACCCGGCAGATGGCCTTGCCAAAGGGCCAGTGGACCAGAGCCACCTGCATGGCCAAGAAGGGCAGACCCAGCATGAAGAGCTCATCTGCGATGGCCAGGTTGAGGATGTAAATGTTGGTGATGGTCTTCATCTTGGCATAGCGGAGGATGACATAAATGACAAGTGTGTTGCCACACAACCCAATGATGCAGACCACAAAATATATGAATGTGAGGACTGCATTGCTGGTCAGATCATAGTATGGCTCTGTCTGGTTTGAGCCGTTGGCTGCTGCCACTGAGCCATTGAGGTCAAATAGAGAGGAGTACAGTGATTGGGTGCCATTGAGTAGGTCATATGCCATATCCATGGCTGCCTTACAGTCTTAGGCTAGTTCCAACCAGCTAAAGATCTTATTCTCACCTTAGTGGGTCCTGGAGGCAAAGGATCCAATGGGACATCTGCAGGGAAAAAAGGAAGATTGGCTCATCAGTCAGAAGCTACTTAAGCTCTCACCAGCTTTGCGTGTTTCTGGTTTACCCTCTCAAACACACTCTTCACTGCCCAAAAATGTGTTATCTTTCCAAATCCACATAGAGCAACTAGCCCATTCTCACCAGTGTGCAGAATGGTTGAGTTGTTTTTCCAATAGTGGGGAAGAGTTTGGGTTAAGCCATCACAGTTTATCTTGTCAACTTGGGTGACACATATGTAGGGCATGACTGTGGCTACAAAAAAAAAATGTACTTTGATCCCTAAGAAGTTGGCCGGTGCAAACTGAAGAGGCAGAGGTTGGGGCAGCCCAGTCTCTGACTTCAGAAGGCACTGACACTGGTGTTCTCGGCCTTTCCCCACGAGGAAATCTGCGCCGACCCGCCGACTTCTTTGGAGGCTTTCCATTCTGAAAACTCAGTAGTGGAAAAATCCCGGACTTTAGAAGTAAAACAAACCAGGATTTCACTGTGGAGCCCTTGTGACCAGCATTTAACTTCTCTGACTCTCATTTGTCAAAATGGGGGTGTCATGAAGGTTAAATGATGAAAGATATGTGAAAACGCTCAGCATTGTGCTGGGCTCATAACCAGAGCTCTGTAAATGTTATCTTTCCCCTATTTTTCCTCTGCCGTCTCCTTTTTCTGTAATTTATTGAAACCTGCCTACATAATGAACCAATTTATAGTCTTAAATATTAAAAAAAAATCTGGCTTGCTTTCGCTTTTAAAATGTGTTTTATTTTATTTTTGTTTCTTTAATACTCTATGCTTGGGCTCCTTATGCCTGGGAGAGCTCTTTCCTAAAGTCCCTCAGTGGAATACTTCAGAATGCTTATCTTCTAACACCCCACAGAATTTTCCTGTGATCCCCTGATGAAGGACGAAAACAGGAGCCAGTTTCACTCAGTCATGAAAGGAAGGTTCCAAACACGGATGTGGCCTCTTTTATGCCTCTTGATCTTCCTATCCACCCCAGGAGGTGGGGATAATTGTCTCCACTTTACAGATGAGGAACCTGAGACTTTGAGCATTTAACTAACTTGCCCCCATAATTGGTGGAGCTGGGATTTGAACACAAGATACTCAGTGGACTGGATACTCTGCTGCTCAGTGGACTGGAAAACTAGCAGCTGACAATGGGGCTTTGATTTGAAGAAGCCAATTCCTGTCTTACCTCCAAGCTGAGAAGATAATTGTAACTATTGGCTTGGTCTAAGGTATAAAACAATAGCTCATCACATAATTGAATGATTTTTCTATAGGCATTCAAAAACCATCACTGGGGGCTTCCTTTTTCTGGACACCAGAGATGAACAAGACACAGCTGATGCCCTCTAGGAGGTGATACGTTAGGAGGGGACACAGGCAGGGAAGCCAACTCTTCTAGGGTGTGACCTGCATTGAGATATGAAGAAAGGACTGAAGAATGCCTTTCTCTACTGGGGGATTCCGAGGAGGCTGAAGCTGGGCCTTGAGTATAGGAAGAATCATGCAAGGAGGTCAGGGAAGGCGGTCATTCCAGGAAGAGGGAAGGTGGCGAAAAGATGGTGTCCTTCAGCACAATGTGGGAATAATTCACTTGGTGGACACATTTCCCCTGAGCAGGGCACTTTGCCTGGTGCCCGAGTGAAGACTGAAGATTGCCCCTTGAAGCTTGGAGAGACTGCTGATGAATTAAAGGGTACTTAGCCAGAAGCCAGTACTTAGGGAATCTTGCCCACCTTGGCCTCTGCTTCATTTTGCATTCCAGGCTCATTGCTTCTCTGTGCTAATTTCCTCACCACACCACTGCCTATAAAGTGCGGTCTGGGCTTTGTGGCTGACCTTTCCGCAAAGTACTTTGGGGGACCTGGGATTTAATGTCTGCATTGGGTAAAAAGCATAAATTGACAGCTATTAAAAACAGAAGCTGTAAAGAAACCATTTTTTATATCCCTAGATTAACGTGGGTTTTTTCCACTGTCATTTCCAACAGTCTTGTCATTTACTCTAATTCTACAGACCCAGAATCCCATTTAAGTCGCCTGCATTGGAGTATAATTAATTATTAGCATTTCCAAGATCCCGTCTGTGTAATGTGCAAGGTCACACTCCAAGGTCTGGGTAAGACTGAAGAGTTCTGAGGGGCAGACACTCGGTCTAGTGCTTTTGGGGATTGGGATGCTGATGGTGTGGACATGTGAGTGAGGGTTGAGTGCTGATCTCCAGCCCTAACTCTGCCTTTGTGGCTGGAGTCTCACTCAGTATGGGCTAAATTTTTTCCTGAAATGGGCTGAGAAGTAGCATTTCTCCACTTTTGAGAGAGGAACAGTGGGCAGGGTCCAGAGCTTGGTGAAGGCAGCAGAGATAGTGAGCCGGGGAGCCAGTCCGGAGTGGTAGGGCTCCTCCAAGGAAGACATGAGTTTAAATTACAGTGAATCTTATTTTGTCAACAATAAAGTTGCCGCCTAAGGTCTCCAAGTGAGACTTGCTGCTTTAATAAAAGTAGAGTCCAGGCCCTGGCTGGTGTGGCTCAGTGGATTGAGTGCCAGCTTGCAAACCAGGGAGTCACTGGTTTGATTCCCGGTCAGGGCACATGCCTGGGTTTTGGACCAGGTACCCAGTTAGGGGTGTGTGAGAGGCAACCACACATTGGTGTTTCTCTCCCTTTCTCCCTCCCTTTCCCTCTCTCTAAAAATAAATAAATATAATCTTTAATAAAAAAATAAAAGTATAGTCCAACGCCAGGCAGTCAACACTTGTCAAATTGTGGTTAAATATGCACAGGAAGTTTGATTTTGTGCTTTTACATTTTTCCAGACTCAGAATTGTTAGACACTGGACATGGCTGGCTGCTGGTGTCCTCAGACCCGGAATCCAGACTCTGTTAGAGGGGAGGTTTAGAATGGTCTCAGGCATCTCCCTGTTTTTGCAGAGAGGCTGTGGTTACCAGCCTAGCCTAAGAACTGACCGTCGGATGGAGACCAGGCATGAGGGGGGAGGAAGCTGTGATCCTAAATTCTACTGTGCTTCCGTTTTCCCTTTCTTCCCAATGTCTTTTCTATATTCAGCCCCCACTGCACTTCCTTTGGGGGCTTCTAAACACAAGCGAATCTCCGGTTGGCGGGAGCATGAGCCTCACTGGCAAGGAGAGACTACAGCCAAGTGCATATGGCCAGGGTGCTACAGAACCTAGGAGAAGCCCAGGCGGCGCTCGCTGGTGAAAAGGTGTGGGGGGCGGGAGGGGGCGGGAGGGGGCGGGGAGGGGGGTGGTGAGTCTTCGGATCGCCCAGCTGGCCCCCCGCGCTGGCATAGAAAATCATCCGCCAGGGCATTCCACCCGCTGACCCTCTGAGACAAAGGTTTCCTAAAAGATTCCCTGCCATCTCCAGGACAAGGGGAAGACTGAAGATTATCATGCCAGCATCCCCAGTCTCTATCCGCAAAGAGGGGTCGAGGCTGTCCTCTCCGCCCCTGCGCGCCACAGAACCGGGCTGTAGATCATTAGCGATGCATCTGCCAAGGCCGAGCGAGGAGGAACAGAGAAAAGCCCCTATTTTTCTGTTTCGCCCGCTGCCCCTCACAGGTTCGGATCTTGGGGTGAGCGCCCGCAGGAGCCCCAGCAACGTCCCCCACCAACCGCGCCGTTTTGCTCTCTTCCCGTCGGATCCGTTTAAAGGCAGCTGGGAGAGAAGTTGTCCCCGTTGCAGCTACCACCTGGACACTCAGCTAGGGGATGAGGACTGGACAAGGGCGCACGCCGCGTTCACTGGCATGCGGCTGTACGGTCACGTCGTTTTCAGTACAGACAATCCGCAGGCCCCCACTCACACCTGGACACTCGCAGTCGTACCAAAATCACCCATAAATGACACGAGGGAAGGGAACCACGCATTGGGACCTACAATCTGGCACACCGAGGCGCGCACCACCGTGCAGCGCAGTGCACTCAGGTGCCCAAGTGCATCTCTCTCCCTCCTTCCCTCTCTCTTTCTTGCGTGCACACACACACACACACACACACACACACACACACACGCTCACACACCTCACCTTCGCTTTTTTGCAGCAATCCGCTAGCTTAGCTCACTGGCACCCAACGGCTATCCACAGCCCAGCCGGGCGCCCAAGCGCGCAGCAGCTTGGCAGGCACCCTGCGCTGGGCGTCCCGACCTGCGGGCTCTGGCTCCCGCCTCGAGCCTCAGAGAGCTCGCGGGGGCCGACACACCCTGAGCGCCAATCCTCCAACAGAGGCTCTGGGCGCGGAGGGCTGCGTCGCGGGACTGACCCTGTGGAGCCCCGGCCCGTCGGCACATTTCCCCACGCCACCCCCACCCCGTTACGTCACTGCAGCTTCGCTCCGCCCGCCAGGTCCTGTGGGAGGACAGGGGTGAGCCAAGTGGAAGATCCTTCTGTGGCTGCTGGCACAGCTCACAGGAATGGGGTTGGGGGACCGGTGTGCGGGGGTGTGAAGGGTCAATCAGCTTCGGTCTGTTTCCCCAAGGTTCATGGCAGGGACACACGCTGCTTACCCTGAGATTTCACAGAATCCCTTCTGTTTCACAAAGCATGTTCCAGGCAGCTGGCATGGCTGCCCCGGTAACCTAGAGTCACTTAAGGACCTCTGCCATCTCAGTCTGACAAGTTTGCAGAGCTGCGTCTCCTGTGGGTCATCCCTGGGCACTGGGCATGGGGCACAAGGCTAGGGAGAAAATACGTCCAGACGGGAAGTCCTTCTCTGTACAGTGACCAACGCGCCTCTACAGTGTATGAGCCTGCACTTGGGTCCCAAAGTTCAGTGCAGGGGTCAGACAGAGGCTCAGACTCATCCCGACTGTATCAGCTTTCCACAGCAGGGAGGCGCAGTGGCCACCCAGCCAGGCCCCTTCCTTTACTGGTCAGTGGGCACCTGCTGGTCCCAGCAAGCACAGCACCTCCCCCTTCCTGCTGTGAGGGAGCAAAGGGGAGCAAGCAAGAAGTGGGAGTTATGTCGAATCAAGTTGCAGCTGTTTATTTTTTTGACTGTGATAATTCAGCCTCTGTTCCAATAGTTTAATAAGTCATAATCAATCCTGCAGCCTCTCCTTTCTTACCCTCCTCCAAGGACACACACACACATGCACGCCACACTGAGGATACTCAGAGGGTGGGAAACAGAAAGCTAACGCCAGCTACAGTTTTCTCTGTGGGCTGAGCTGCCTTTGCCCATCCTATTATCCGATTTCCAGTTCACCAGTGAAAAGTTAAAGTCCTGGCTGTTTAGCAGGTAAGGTGAGCCAAAGAGGTGGTTGAGGGAATCACTGGGTAAGGGAACTGTCAGTAGGGCCAGACTGCATCTTGGAGTCCCCAGTGTGAGGGTGGAAATCAGGGCTTTTCATTGGCTTTGCCTTGGAGTTGTTGGTCGTAATGCAGGTTGAACCTGGATCTCTGGGCTAGATGAAAGGTGAGCTGGTGATCATCTCCTGTCCCAGCCCATCTGGGAGCAGGGGATCTTTAGGGGCACGGTGCAGGAGCTGGGGCAGGCAGCCCACCAGAAGAGGGGGCCCTGCTCAGCACTGGCTGAAAGTGAGAGGACAGAGTGGAACTGAGCTCAGGATAACTGCGTGCCCCGGGGACACAGCTGCGACAACAGCACCTGCTGCCACCTCTTGTTTAAAACCAATGATGTAGTTGGTTTCCAGGAAAAGAGGAGGAAAAGGAAGATCCAGAAAGTGCCCGCTCCACCCTCAAATTCCTTTTCCTGGGACCATGTTATCTTTTCAAAGGTTTTCCGCTGTTGATGCTGAACTCATGTGTCCTTTAGAAAAAGTAACCATAGTTTTCTCATCTATATAAGAAGTAAACTACTGGCTCTCCATGCCCCCCTCCCCTCTAACCTGATGGGTTAATGCATGCTTTTCACTTTTCAGTTTAGTTTTAGTATGGGTGCCACCCATGACAACAGTGTGTTCCCGGAGGATCGGCTGAGTAAACTATCTCCTTTCAAGGCAGCCTGGGTAAATTAGGTGGCACCTCTGTATGCCTGATGGTTTGTGGCCTCAGGAGTTCCGTAGGTGAAATTTTAAACTCCCCCTCCCCCTGGCCTACCATGCTTGAAGGGCAAGGAGAGACTGAAGAAAGAGCAGACCCTCCAGATTGGTAGGTGGCAGTTCTAATAAACAAGGGAACCTACATATGAGGCTTATCTTGGGAGGGCGTATTCAATCTCCTCCATACCTGCTGGTCAGTTTATATAGAACCCGTGATGGGGTTCAGTTATATATGCCATCCAGGTGGCCTCAGTATATACTGCTCTCTCAAGGCTGACTCCTTGAAGTGTTCCCATAGAAGCCAAAGGCTTCTAGTATGGGAACAGTGGGTAGGACAGACATTCTAAGGACAAGTGTGGGTAGGAGCCTCTGACTGCTGAGGTCCAACTTTCAGGTCACCTGGTGGTCACGTCTTCTCAATGACCTCCTCCAACAAGGCTCTTTATCCCGGATTATCTGATACAGTGAAATATCCTTTGAAGCCCCTTGTGATGTCTTCCTTCCCCCTCCCCCCATAAGTCAGGGTGGGTGGGCCCAACCTGGAAAAAGGTCCGACCCCTCCCCCAGGCACATATCTCTCTATGGCAGGGCTGGATGAATGGGGTTTGAAAAACATTGCCCTTGACAGCAGAAAATGTGTAATTGAAACAAGTGTTAATTTTTTCCAGATAATGTAGGCCTCCTCCCCCGAGTGCCCCCCCCCATATACCCAAAGCCCTCAGAAGAGTTATTTGTCACCTGCACCCAGCAGCCACCCTCAGGTCTGTTCCCTATTTGACTCCCAGTGGCTCTCCGTTTGACTTCCCCTCCACCCGCTGAACGAAGTCTGCGCTGCCACACTGCCACTCCCTCTCCTTCCCTTCAGCTTGCTTAGTAGCTAAGTAACCAAACCTTGAGCCGGAGAAATAGAGGGGTTGGGGAGCAGATAACCTCTGCACCGGCGTGTTTGATATCTTTAAAGCAATTAAATAATACCCTTCCCTCTTCCAGCAGTTATCAGAGAGACAATAGACAGCAGGAAATTAAGAACAGGAGCAGGACAAAGGGCCAGGCTGGTGCTCGGCGTGGAACATGGGGAGATGCTGCTCACGGGTCACTCTCTCGGTGAGAAGTTCACAGCCTAGCAGCGCCGAGATGAATACACAGTCCCAAGTAGGTCAGTGTGTCTCTTAGTGGCTTCATCAGTGAGATGGGGGAAATTGTTCCCTGCAGTCGGTTCAGTGGAAGGAAGGCTCACCATGAAGCCCGAGGAAGGCAGGAGAGCCAGGCAGGAGGGTTGGACCTGGCTGGGGATGCCAATCCAAGCAGCCAGTGTAGTGTGTTTTTTTGTTGTCCCCGTGGGAATGCTAAGGAGGAGTTTTTCCTTTTCCATTGCCATGAAGAGAGCAGCGCTCCTGCTGTGGAGAGCGCACCTACGTGGAGAGGGAGAGAGGGTCCCCAGCGTCACGGTCGCATTACCGGGACTTCTTGGGTCACTCCTGTTTTCAGCTGTTCTGTCCCTTGTCAGCCACAAACCATCTGCATTTTACCAAAAATTGAGATATAAGCTTCCACATCCTATCTCTGAGACTACACCTTGTACTGATGGCCTGAAAAATCCTTTCTGACATCATGGGTCCTGATGTTTAGTTTGGAAAATGTGGAATATGGTCATTAGACTTTAAAAAAAAATTGGCCATTAGGCACAATAGATTTGATGGCCTCTAGATACAGAGGGGTCAATGTGAGGACCTTTCTTCACTCCTCTTTCCCCACCCCTTTACAGGTAGGAGCCTGCCTGGCCACTTCACCGTTTTTCTCCATCAGCATCCACAGGGAACACATTGGCCAAGAGAGTGAGTGGGTGTTAGCGCCTCTCTGGAACCGCCCCAAACAAGTCTAGAGTCAGGATCATGGTTAGAAGACGCCATGGCTTAGATATGATTCCTTTTTTCCCTTCCCTTCCCCATTTTGGCAGAAATGCACGTAAGCATGGAATCTGGGAGTCAGAAGTGACCTTCGAAATTCTCAGGTTTGTGGCCCACAGCCCATCATCATACTGGAAAAGACACCGGACTCAGAGAGGCCTGCTCACTCACCAAAGGTCACCCAGCTAAAGAGAAGGGAAGTGCAGAAGTTGAATCAGCTCTTCTGGATTGCAGGCACAGGGCCCTTCCACAGGGACACCACCCCTGTGGTGACCAATTGCTGTAGCTTTCATCCTAACCTAGGTTCTTCATAAGTCCTCCCTTGACAAGGGAGTCAGAAAACACTCGGCCAGCCCCTCTGTGATATTTTCCAGGCTGTGCTTCCTAGAGCATTGGCTCTGCAAGAGGCGCTGTAGAAAAGGGCACCAGAAGTCTGGGAGACACTGCACACCCTCTCCTTCCCTGGCAGAGCCACCAGCCTCATTAGTAACACTCACGGGGAGCATTTATTAAGTATCTGTTATGTACCTGGGGGAGCTGATTGTTTCACACATCCCTTATCTCATTTAATCCTCTCCACCTCTGAGGTACATGCCATTATTATTACTAATATTGTTATTTTAAGAACTCTTGCAGTGAAGAAACCTGTTTATCTTAAACTCTTCTTGATGAAAGGCCTTAATTGTTTTAAAGCTCTTTTCGCTTGCTCTTTTCTTTTCAGTTTATCCCTCAGGGTGTCTGCTGATAAGATCAGACCCAGCCAGGTACCCAGCTTCTGGCGCTCCCTGCTTTGTTACCTGCCCTGCCCCCTTCTGAGTCCCACCAATGCTGAATCTCCTGATTAGTCTGCTCCTAGTCAAGCCTGTATCTGCGAAAGGGGACCTGCCTTTGGCATTGGGTTTACAGATGCACAGAAGCCACAGGGGCCTCAGAGAGCACCAGGCTCAGGGCTCACAACCAGGCTGCACTTCAGAATCATGGGACAGTCTAAAAATGAAAGATGATGCCCTGACTGGTGTGGCTCAGTTGGCTGGGTGTCATCCCAAAAAGGAAAAGGTTGCCAGTTCGATTCCTGGTCAGGGCACATGACTGAGTTACGGGTTTGGTCCCCAGTCGAGGCATGTACAGGAGGTGCATTAATGCTTCTCTTTCTTTCTCCCTTCCCCCTCCTCTCTCTAAAAATAAATAAACCAAATCTTTAAAAAAATAAAAACGAAAGGTGCTCTGGTCCATCCTTAGCCATTCTGATGCAATGGACCCAGGACTGGACCTGGACAATTTTTTAAACCTCCTGGGATGACTTGAATGTCAGCCAGAGCTGAGGACCACTGCAGGTGAAACACACATTCCAGAGGCGCAGGGGCTTTGGGTCAGGGAAGTGAAAAGTCTGCGCTGGGCCAGAGGCCCTGACCCTCAGAGGCCTGTTTAGTCCAGGCCCACGTGGACTCACAGCGCATCCCAGGATTCCAGGAATCCTGTTGCTCAGGTAGAGGGAGCCCCAGGCAAACTCTGTGCCGACCTTGAGAGTTTCTGCTCTTCTGGCAGATGGAACCGGAGATTTCCTTCAATAGGGAAAAGCCCTGTTGAGTAGCCCACACTCTGGTTTTCTAGGGAGACATTGGGTGAGATGGGGGCAGGACCTTGGCAGGGGCCCACTGTCTCTTGTAGGAGCCGGTGTTCGACGCTTGTGAGAGGTGGGCAGTGACTGCACAAACAGGCTGGGACCCGACGACGGGTCTGTGTTGGCGGCTTCGTTGGTCTTTAGAGCAGGGAAGAGCAGAGCCGGGTGTCCCTGCACTGGACTTCCCTCCTGTTTCTGGGCTGTCCCCTCCCAGTGTCTGTACGCCTGGCTGTCACCAGCAGCCTGGGGCCTTGGTGAGGAGTCCCACCACATCCTTTCTCTACAGAGTCTCCTGATAACTCCTTCTGGCTGTTGACATCCTCCTTGTCCTTTTCTTCCTAGTGGCCAAAATGCTAATTCATCCTTAAGGAGACGTAGAATAGTTACATTCTAAAAAGGATTTGGGGAGGCACAAGCCCATCGGAGAGGATCTCCCGTGGAGATGCTGGCCTGGTGTCCGCACAGGGGTTTGCCCTCAGAGAGGCAGCTGTCTGACAGCAGAGAGTGTAGTTCTCTCTCCTAGAGACAAGAATTCCTGTGGCTGAAGGGCCTCTGTCCCCCAAGAAAGCAAAGTAACTGCAGTTGATTTAAATCAGCTCCAAAGAGGCTGCAGTTCCTTTGCTGGCCCCAGGGTGGGGTGAACGTACAGAACTCACCACCCCTTGGGAATCGGGCCTTGCTGGATGGGGCCTCCGCCTTTCTTTTCTCCTCTTTCTTTCCTCCCCATCCTCACATCGGTCCGGGGATAGGATGTAGCCCTGGTAGAATCAAATTGATCACAGGGCTGGGACCCAGTCATTTGCAGCAGACTCTGGAATCTTCCAGAAGAGGCAGACTCTGCCTGCCTCCCCTCCCATAGTAGGTGTGTCCCCAAAGGCATCACTGACAAGGATAATTTCTTTTGTCCTGGGCCCCTATAGGACAGCAGGGTGGTGTTACTGGGAATGAGGCAGCCATAGCTTCCTGCAGCCTTTCCTGGGCTGAGATGTTGAGGTGCTGATGGCAGATGCAGGTTCTGCAAAGGGGAGGATCTATGTGGATTTGGAAAACGGCCTTGAAGGTCTATCTCAGGCAGCTTGGTGCCTGTTCTGGGGCTGTGTGCTGAAGTCCTAGCGTGGCTGTCACTGAGTGGATGGAAGTGTCTGGAAGGTAAAGAGGACAGAGTTTCCTTCCTTTCTGTAAGAGGAGACCCACGGGCATTGATGCGGGTTCCCGCTGCTGTGACAGGAGGGCCTTCACGGAGCCGGGGTGAGGTCCCAGTGAGGAGACTTGGCCACTTTCCAGCTGTGAGAGTGGAGCGGCGACTCTTCCCTTGTGGGAGAGCCAGGCTGTCGGCTGTCTGCTGGCTCAGCTGCCAGTCCCCAAGCTTCGCAGTGCCTGCCCACACACCCCCTGAGCAGGTGGCTGGGCGGGGAAGGGGGAGCTGAGGCTTCCAGGCCCCACAAGTCATTGTGTGTGCTCCTCTAACCCTCACAGTCCCCAACGCTGCTCTTCCTCCTCCTCGTCTGCCCTCTCCCCCATGGCACACTCCTATAGCCTGATCTCTTCTCTGACACAATGGCCCTGTGACTACTGCCAAAAACTAATGTCTCTGTGCCACTTCAGACCACCCATTTTCTGTTCCTGGCAAGACCCCTTTATTCGGGGTTGTGAAGCATTTCAATTCCTAGGTTTTGTTTCCAGCCTGCTGGAACATGGAACCCTTTTGAATAATTGGGATTCAGGGCTCAGGAGGTATTTTTGCTCCTAGTAGAGGTGGGTAAGCTCATTGTGAGGCCCTAACCCAACCAGGCAGAGCAGGTGGCCGGGGAGGTGGGTCTCAGTATCCCTAAGGGACATTGCAGAAGGAATCCCTTTAGGGTTCTTTTAATAACAGACTCATTTAAACAGAACTTAATTTTTTTCATGCAACCTTTTTACATGTACATGGCATATATAAATTTCAAACTACTTACTAGAATATGGCTGGTTCTAAAAATTAGACTCATCCCTTAAAAAATGATGATTTGGCACCAACAAGTCTATTCTAAACATTCTGCTTTGGATTTTAAAGTGAAATTTTCTAAGAGGAGTTCTAAAAATGATTTGGCAATGGTGACATGGAATGCATATTTAGTGTTCCAAGATGGGCACTTTTTAGCACTACTTGAAATCTGTTAGACTATTTAGAAATAGTCCTAACTCACTTTGCTGTAAAGTTCTGATGTTGTTGGCACAAAGAAACCAGCCAAAAACGTAACACAGGCACCGGACAGTGGGCTCGTGCTTCTGAATATTACGTCTGTACGTGATTCTCCTGTGGAAGCACGCCCATCCCTCCATTCATTCATCTACACAACAAACGAAAAGGTCTATGAGAGAAAAGGGGAGAAACTTATTTCCTAAGCTCTGCACTCAAACTTCTGACCAGTCCTCTCCGGGAGAGGGGCCTCAGATTCCCTGCCTCAGGTCCTAAATCCTTAGCAAGTGCTCCAAAAGCATGTGATGGGCCTCTGTGAACCTTTCAGAAATCAGATGTCTTTTTTCATAGACTCATATCCCACACAGGAAAGAGTCTATAAAGGATTGTCATCTCTACGACTGTCTTTGTCCCTGCTTTTGGTGTCTTGCCTCAAAGCTGACTCTCCAACCAAAATCAATTAGTCGGGCCTCACTTTCCAAGAATCAGCTGCATTTCCTTGGAGGCGCAGGGGTCAGTCCTGGAGCCCGGAGTAGACAGCCCGTCTGGGGGCTCCAGTTGCTCATCCTGGTTAATTTCCTCTAACAGGGAGCTATTCTCTATAATTTGAAGTCCAGAGGGTGAGTAAACTGTCTGTGGATAATGCATGCTGATCTTTAGTACACGCTGGTAGAGGGACTTGTCTGGCCAGTGAAATCTTTTTATTTTTCATTTAATTTTATTTCTATCAAGGGATACCTATATGTACATATATATGTATATACACATACATACATATACCAAATAGTATGACTAAGCCTCTAATGAAAAACAGCAGAGCATCTCCATTTCCAATACATTCTCTGAGGGTGAGCACTTCCAGTCCTTTTGCTGTTTTTCTGCTTATTTAACCTCCCGTGTTTATCACGACACAGTTATACTTCCATTTCTTGATTTTTCTGTTTTAGCATCTTTCAACTTCCTACTATAAAAAATCTCCAACTACCCGATCCCACAATAAATTTCCCTGTCCACTGCCTCTCAATGTAGTTAACATCCTTTTTTGTCAAATCAGTGGTCACTGTTTGCATTATTATAACTGTGTAAATATGACTTAAAGCTGAGGCAAGCACTGCTCTCTGCTGGCCTCTTCTTTGTTGTAAAGGCTTTTGTTTTCCCTGGAGTTAATGATTATCTCTTTAAAAAAAAAACTTGCTTACTTTTCTATGTAACTGTCTGTAATTCACCGCCAAGTTCTGACAGAGTTGACAGTCACATTGACTGGGACCAATGACAGGAGCTGAGACTGGAGAGGCGATGGTGCCCGCGCTCTACGTGCTGTGCGAAGAGTTTGCATTTTATGCTGAAGCCAATAGGGGGATTTTGAGGATTTCATCAGGCGTGTGATGGGACCCGTTTCTCCTGTCACAGGGACCACTGGCCTGAGCCTAGAAGGGTGGATCAAAGAGGGGTGGCACTGGTTGGGGGAAGCAGGCACCAGCTAACAGCTGCTGGGGTGATTCAGGAGAGAGCTGCTGAAGCCTTGAACTGTCGCAAAGGATGTGAAACAAGGACCACAGACTGAGAGCACCCAGAGGGAAGAGTCTGGACCCCTAGTGGTTTATTGGCTTCAGGGGTGAGGGAGTGAGGGTGCAGTGGGGAGATGAGGATCCTTGATTTCTGGCTGCAGTACCTGGACGGGTGGTGGTACCATTTAGCATGAGAGGACTAGAGGAGAGCACAGCGTGGGCAGAAAACTGAGCTCCGCCTCGGGGCCCTGAGTGTGAGATGCCTGTGGGGCCAGCTAGCGGAAGTGCCTAGCAAATGGTTTGGTCTTTGAGTCTTTGAGGGAAGAAATGGAGCTAGACATTTGCATTTGGGAATTATTGTCTACAGGTGACAGTTGAAAGTGAGGGAGTAAATGAGGTCACCCAGAGAGAATGGAAGGGTGAGATGAGAATGAGGGAATGTCACCATTTAAGAGATGGGTCCTACCAGATGGAAGAGCTCCTCGGACACAAAGCAAGAGAAGCTCCTCTTCTTTGGATTTGCAGGGAAAGGCAGGCAGGGAGTCCGATTGTTGTCTTGGGTGGCTAGAGGAGAGTCGCACAGGGTGGGAGGTTGGGAAGTAGGGTGACAGAAGAGGAAGTCACTGGTGCCTTGCGAGGTGGTGTGGACAGAGGGCAGATGGCAAGGTGTTCAGGAGGGAGGAGGCGAGGACGGGAGGTGGCAGGTGGAGTCAGTTTTTTCAGTAGCTGAGTGAGAAGAGGAGGAAGAAGCCACGGTTAGCGGAAAGCATATGGTTGAAAAGAGTTCCCCCTTTTTTAAAGGTGGTAAGTGTTACATGTAACAGGAAAGAGAAACAAGAAGCGGGAGATTGAAGAGGTGGGAAGAAAGATGGACTTGGACAGTGATGGGGCTTCTTCTCTTGCTTTGTGTCTGGAGGAGCTCTTCCATATGGGAAGCGACCACAGTTGTTGGCAGGTGTGTGGGTGTGGAGGTGGGTGCATATGGAAGAAGCAGGAGGAATTTGAGAATTTTTTTTTGCCCAAAAGTCATCCTTATAACCAATACTTTTTTAATATTTACTCAGTTCTAGACACCATCTTTCTTGCTGGGGATAAGGAGATGAAAAACACACCCCAACTTGTGGGGTAGACAGACATAGATAGACAAGCAC
>CM052545.1:74252014-74314279 GCA_028533065.1 Trachops cirrhosus
CCCCACCAGGAAAATGCAGTTCTTGGTGGAAATGGAAAGTGAGCTCCCCCAACTGATTCTTATGCTCACTAAAGTTCTAGAACTATTTGTGTTCATGGGGAGTTAGGGAAGGATTTGAGAGAAGGAGTAGTGCCATCAGACTGTGCCTAAAAAAGATTATCTTATGGGACAAGCAGTGTGTTTCTTCAACAGATATTCTACAAGGAACACAGAAAGGTGGGGGTTGGGGGTAGGCTGTAGATTAAAAACGTCTGAAAATACCTAGCAACGAATTTAGTGATAGAGCCTGGTCTGTCTGTCCCTGGAGCACTTGAGTGCCGCACACACTCCAGTTCTCAGAGGAGCCCTCCTGACCCACCCTCATGCCCCCACGACAGACATGCACCCACTCTTTTGTATGGGGAACACATTTTGCTTATAGGTCCCATGAAATCAGCTGTTCCTTTTGACTTTGGTCTCTCTGTTGGTCCTCAAGCGTTAGTGAGGACCAAGAATGGCCTTGGACACTGGCCCAGCGCCAGTGCTCCTAGGTTCATGATGGAGAAGGGCCCAGGAATCTACACTTAAACAGTCTCCCCAGGTGACTTTTCCGAGGTCAGCCAGTTGCTGGCAATGAGCACACGAATAGATGTGCCATGACTGCTGTGCTCCTATTGGTGGGTAGGATCCATGTCCTCATCCCCCCTTTTCCTTTCTCTCATACGCTTGTCACATGTTCTAGCCTGACTGGGCTGCCATAAGAAAACACTCCAGACCAGGGGGCTTACACAACTGTTGTATATTTACTCACATTTCTGGAGGCCTGTAGTCCAAGATCAAGGTGCTGGTAAGTTCAGTGTCTGGTGAGGACTCTCTTCCCTGCCTTGCATGTGGCCTTCTTGCAAGAAGCAGAGAGAGATCATCTTTTTGTGTGTGTCTCTTCTTATAAGGGAACTAATCCCATTCATGGGTGCTCCACCCTCATGACCTAACTGTCTCCCAAAGGCCCCACCTCCAAAAACCGTCACAACGGGGATGAGGGCTTCCATGTGGATTTTGGAGGGACACAGACGTTGAGTCCAAAGCACCACCCAGGGAGGAGATTGAGGATTCAGGCCATTATTTTTTGATGGGGTGGGGTATGGGGGTTAAGGGTGGTGAAAAAACCAGTCTTGTGCCTTGCTCCTCTTATCCATCCTCATTGTCCTCCTCCTTCCCAGGCCCCACTCCGGTCCACACTCAGTTTCCTGGTGAGCATGCTCATAGAAACACATCTCTTCTTAAAAAAAAAAAAAACCCAGAATAGATTATTATTATTTAACTATGAAATAATTGCATGTTCAAAAAACATAACTTGGAAAACTTAGAAAGGCTCAGAGTAAAAATACCAAAACCCTGAGAGATCCCTTACCCAGACCCAGCCTCTGTGAAAATGCTGTGCACAGCCTCCCAGCCTTTTCCATGCATGACGTAGCTTCCTATAAACACACCCTCTTCCTCCCAGCGCATCCAGCAGCTTGGTCTCCTCAGTGCCGCCCCCCTTGGCACCCCACTCTGTGGGTGGGATTCCACACCCATCTGTGCAGCCCACCAGCTGCCTGCTCCCTGGCTCACTCCTTCCACAGGAACCACTGTGTTTGGGGACACACTGCAAGCTAATGACAAGTGCTTTTCTGACAGCACTTAATACAGCATCTTCCCTTTTCTTGTCTGAGAAGTGGCATCTTCTGTATTAATTTTGTAAGATTTGGCATAGCAACTGAGAAAGGTCCAAGACCTAAATTCACTCTGCTAATGGAAAATGAAACAGCTCTGCAAGGACTATGTCCCTTTGTCCCTCTATTGCCTGAGCAGAGATTGAAGTTTACAGACAGGTTCTGTCCAGTCTCTTGTTAAAAACACAGAGGCTGGCACCCACTCCCTGCAGTCCTCGTGTCTGATGTTGCCAAATGTCACCCGGGCACAGTGACTGGGGAGAGTTATGGTATTTTATCTGGGGGTAATAAACATGAGCTGCTTGGGAACCAAGAGCAAATCCTGTTTCCATGCAAATGCAGCTTGTACTAAACACCTGCCGGGACAGATGTACGGGGGCTGCTCTTCCCGGCAAACCGCTCCCTTTGACAGAGCGTTCTTCAAGGGAACCCCCGGAGTGACTGGAGCAGCTGTGGACAAGGCTCACCTCTGAAGGGCTGGGGTGTGTGGCCCTTTCTGTTGAATTAAGAAGTGACAGGGAGGCAGGAAGCCGGGCAGCATGGTTTAGATAGCAAAATGTAAGGCAGAATAACAGCCCCTTTGCTTTTTCAACATTGTTGGCAAAGCCATGCTTTGCTTTGTTTTTTAAAAAGATTTTATTTATTTATATTTAGAGAGAGGCGAAGGGAGGGAGAGAGGGAAAGAGACATCAATTGGTTGCCTCTCGAACGCCCCTACCCAGGGGCCTGGTCTGCATCCCAGGCTTGTGCCCTGACAGGGAATCTACTGGCAACCTTTTGGGTTTCAGAACGACACCCCACCCACTGAGCCACAGCAGTCGGGGTGGCCAAGCCATGTTTTAGAGCCATATTTAACAGTCCTACCAGAGAAGGCAGAGTGGGTGCGGTCGAGGATACGGGTACTCTCTCTGTGCTCTCCCTGTGCTTCGCCCAGCGATGTTGCTTTAGGGTCGGAGTTCCATCCAACCCGCTAAATACAGGACAGGCCAAGATCTCCCTGAGGGAACAACTCCCACCCCCATTCAGAGAGATCATTGACTTGCTTCTGTTCTGGCAGCCAGTTAATGCAGACCTGGGGCCACTCCACTGGGAAGCCTAGGCCCTTTCCCCGGGCTCTTGCTCCGATCTTTTTCATGAAGGAAAAAGATCCCTGAAGGAGCCCAAGGTGAGAGACTCAAGGTTATCGCAGAAGTACAGAGACATTGTTGCTTTCTCGAAGCTAATAGAAAGGCCCCCAAGTGACCTGTGTCCAGGAAGCAGATTTGAAAGAGGACATGACCCTCACCCCCAACCCCCAGGGGCTCCAAGAGTCCAGCGGTGGTTCTGGAGGAGGGGATGGCCCGGACACAAGAGGGTAGTGCTTTGTAGGGTGGCCACTAACAGATGGCCCAGGAGCCACTTCAACTTCATCTTCCTGACCAGCTGTCACTAGGGAAATGTGCCCTGGGCTGGAAAGAAGCCAGAGAAAGGAGGAGAGAGAAACCAGGCACCCAGAACTTCTTTATTTTTTATCTCCCTCACCCCCACCCACTGCCAGATGATGGTAGTCTTCTTGGGGTATGGACAGAAAACAGGAGTCTTCTAAGCCAACCATGTGTCTACTTGCTGGGCTCTAAGGTGCGCATCTCTAATCAGTGATTCATTTGTGTCACCCCTGCCTGCACCCATAGGTCATCCCTCTGTGGTCCATCTGTGCCAGGCTGCTGTTCATGCATGCTAGTGCAGGGCCGGTATCCACCCAGCAGGTGACCGCCAGACCCAAAGGGGCAGCCTGCCTGATGGTCACATTGCTGGGTGACGCTGGATGGGTTTCCCACAGACCCACGCGTAAGCTCCTTACAAAGCTGGGTCTCTGCCCACCTAGTGTCCTGGGAGCATTTTCTGTGTCAGCTCAGCAAAGGAGGGACTCCGCAACTCGAATAGGAGATCTGGTCAAAAGCACTTGGGTTGAGAGGACAGCACTGTGTTCGTGACATGTGTGGTACCTGTTTGAATTGATAATTGTGGTGGACCATGGGGACCATTTCACAATATTTTACAAACTTTTTCAAAAAGCATTTTTTCTTTTTTTGCAATAGGAAAAAAAAAAACCCCAAACTATATAAAACTAGAGAAAAAACATCAGATCAGTCTGAAATACTTTGGAATGCAGAGAGTCCTAAAAATTGCCAACCCACTTCCATCTCATCATTCCCGCTTCACTGTCTTGGCAGTGCTTTGTCAATTTTAGAAATTTGTCAAGTTGTTACAATAGCCAAGTATATATTTAAGTCTTACATTGGTAACTATATTACTTTGTAATCTACTCTAATTTGTTTTAATGAATTGATGGACAATAAGACTTAGAGCTGGAAATAATTGATTGACAATAAATTAGAAGTAAAAATCAACAAGGTAGAAAAAATAAAATTGTGGACAAAATAAAGTGTTATAAAACCACTTCAGGAAGTTCCAGAATTACTAATACTTGGGGAAAGCATTGGAACAGTAGTTTGGATCAGATTGTCAACCAAATTGCCTTGTATGGGATACTCGTCTCCTGAAAACTGCCTTCTGTACTGGGAATATCCCCTTTGGGAGAGAAAGCTCACCTCTGGAATAACCAGGTGTGGGATTGCCCAGCCCCCATTAAAACTGGAGTGTGGGTGCCATAGCCATCATATGTGCTTACTCATGGCTTTGGATGAGAAGCTGGTGGTGGAAAGAAGCCAGGACTAAGCTGAGTCTGTTCTTATGAGGGTGACAGCAACAGCAGTGATTATGTCCAGGTTCCAGAAGGTACAGGGGCAGTGATTTTGGAAATGGTGTCCAGGGGCCTGGGGTGCTGGGGAGGCAGGTTAATTCTGTGGTGTCATCATAGGATGGCACCTGGCTGTTTGCCTCTGTCCCTCAGGAATATTCTGTGGGCTACTCAATAACCATTTCATAAATTACATTTTTATTTAAATAAATCAGAGTTAGCTTCTATTACATACAACTGAAAACTGATAAATGCACATGTGCTACCATTTATTTCCATATATTTACCATGTATATCTTTAATCCAATAAGTTCTTTAAACAATAAAATGATATTAGGGCCAGGAAATGCATTAAAGATCAAGATTTTCAAAGTTTCCGGGCTTAAAAAATTAATACAAGATATTTGCATGATTTACAGTTTATGAATGATTTAAGCTTGCAATTTTATGGAACTCACTGGGAAGTGTTATAGAGAGATTATTTTATTTTATTTTATTTTATTTTATTTTATTTTATTAAAGCTAATAAATTGGGTCATATAGCTAAAGATTCCAAGGGCCATGAAGGTTGAGATGAAAACATTACTTATATTTCCCCAAGTGGGGGTGCATTTACATAATTGTAGGAGTTTCATCTTGAAGTCTTTTGATTTTCCATGTTGCTGCAATTCTAGCCCATTTAGTCCAATATTATATTATTAATAACTTATACTTGCACACCATTGAAATCTCCATGTTTGGGGAATATCCAAGAAAAAGAAAATATTCTTTTTCCAGCCATTCTTCCCTCTGCACAAAAGTATAAAACTGCATATAGATGTACTTAGGTCAAGGATTTTGTGATTTTTTTTTGAACATGTATTTTATTGGGGTTTTGCATGAGGTTAGTGAGGGGAGTTCAAAGGCATTAATCTAGAATGCAAGGAATTGTTCACACGTGCAGCAAGGATCCTTTCAGCAAACTTTCCCTGAGTCATTCTGAATGTCTCCACACCTCCCTGCCTAGGTGCTGAGGCCATGAATTAATTACAATTAAGTTAAACTCCAACAGAACCCCCCCAATCCCGAACTGTGGCTTAAATTAGGTAAGACAAGTCTCTAAGTAGTCTATGGCTGGTATTGTATCCCACAGTGGTAGTGACCCAGGCTCCTCCTGTCTTGTTGCTTTGCTAGTGGTTGCTTTCATCCCAGAGGTCCTTTGTAGTCCAAGAGGGTTACTACAAAGATAGCCATTTTGTAGCATTCTTACTAGCAGGAGAGGAAGCAGAGAAGAAGCGCCTGCTTTCTCCTTTTAGGAAACTTTCTGGTTAGAGCTTAGTCACATGACTTTGCATAGCTGCAAGGGATCCTGGGCAATGTAGTTCTTATGCCAGGTGGCCATGTACCCAGTTAACACTGAGGTTTCTTTTTTCTTTTTTTGTGGTGGGGGGGCGGGATCAAAATACAAAATATGAAATTTATTTCTGACAAAACAGGACTAGAAAGTGCTATTTGGACCAAGGTCAACATAGGCAACATGCTTCTTCCCATCTTGAGCGAAACTTGTCCATCCAAGTAGGGATGGAGCTTCTCAGCATTGGTGGGCCCATGACCCTGTGCCTAGTGCAAGTCAGAGTCTGGCCTGGTGCTTGTTGGCTGGAGGAGGGAAGAACCAATGTGTCCTGCGGATGAGTGGCCGAGGGTCTAGAACAATAAGAGCCCAGGCTGAGCCACACATGTTCCTTTGTCTTGTCCTTATAACATTGAGGTTTCTTTAATTGAGGATGAAGAGGAGAATGGATTCTTGAAGATAACCAGCTGTGTTAACCCCAAGCAGTTATAAAGAATAGGATGAGTTCATTTTCTGAGGGAAGAAATCCACATGTATGGCTGTTAACTACCATGCAATGTATTAAACATGTTAATACTGACATATTCAAAGGGCTATCAGAAGGTAGGAAGGGAGAGGCGGCATGGTAGAAGCCCATCAAACCTGGTCTAGAGTTTGACTACCTGGTTTTGAATTTGTTTGATATCTGTTAGGTGTGTGACCTTGGGCAATTTGCTCACACACACTGCTTGCTTCCTAGGGTTGCTATATAAAATATAGGACACCCAGGGTCTCAGTATTTGGGACATGCTTATACTAAAAAAAATTGTTATTTGTCTGAAATTTAAATTTAATGGACTTTCCTGTATTTTTATTTACTAAATCTAGCAACCTTACCCCTGCCCCATCTGTAAATGGGAGTAATTCAATCTACTGAAGAAACTGTTAGCCAATGAATATACACATAATATGCTGGACACTATTCTAGAAATGGGGGTATAACTTATACTATGAGGTTATTTAAGGATTAGACAAGAAATCTCAGGATCAGCGTTCATATTGCTGCCATGCCTACTCTTTGTGGGGAAGCTCTGATGGAGAAGAGGCTGAGGAATCCCAGCAGAACAACTTCTGATGGGTGATGCTTTGGAGCCTGCAACAGGGTAGACAGACAATGACCGCCTGGAGTGGCCACGGAATGTGTCCTGCCCACCCTGAGACCCAGTTCTTACCTGTCTTGAAAGCCTTTGGGACTGACAGCTGTCTGCCCCTCCTCTGACTGACAGCTGTCTGCCCCTCCTCTGGTGTCACAGTACATGTGCTCATACCTCTTCTTTTGGCCACTAAGGAAAAAAAGTCCTTGCACTTTCTTTTGTTCCATAAAAGATTTGAAGTGACTTAGTCGGCAATTCCTCGTTGCCTGTGTTGGCACAGCTTTTGTATTCCTTTTTCTTTCCCTGAGTTTTTGTAGTGTTATTTGATGTTCTGTGGACTCCTGCCCCATTTGTAAACTTCCTGAGTTCCAGGGCTATGTCCCACACTCCACAAGAAATAGTCCTTCTGGGCTCAGGAGCTGCAAGGTGACTCAGTGTCCCCTGAGAGGTGGACCCCACCAATATTTTGAGTCTGCATCAAGAATAATTTCCCAACACCCCCTCTCATGCCTCTCCCTGGGCATCAACTGGGAGAACCTGTAGCGCCCTCTCCTGGTCAGTCCACCAGCCACAAAACAGCCCACTGCATGGCTCTGCAAAGACCGACCTCAGGAGCTGCCACAGTGATGAGGTAGGAGTGCAAGTAACAGCAGCCCTGCTTTAAGATATTTTGAATATTTGGACTTTCTGGGAGATCTTATTTGCCTGCATGAAAAGAACAGTTAAAGCCTCTGGTCTAAATAAAGGGTTGACAACCTGGGGTCTGTCTACCCATGGGTTTTAAGGCATCATGGACCCCATGAATTTTATATGCAAAGTTGGTTTATGTATACATGATCACATTTTTTTCTGGGAGGGGCCCTCTATAATTTTTGTCAGCTTTTCAAAGGATACTCGAACTGAAGAAGTTGAAGAGTGTTATTCTGGGGATAACCCCTATTTCTTGTTTGCCTTTCAACTCTAGCTGGTCCCTGTGTCTCTTCACAGAGGGGGGCATCCTGTCCCCTTGGAGTTCAGCTCCCTTTAGATCATATCTGAGTTCCCCTCGGCCTCCCCACCTTGCAGTTGGTGAGTGGTGGGTGGGGTGCTCTGGGAGTGTGGGTGCATCTTAGCATCAGTCTAAGTCATGCATGATTACGCAGGTAAATAGGCTCTGGGAAGCAGAGGGAGATGGACGACTCCTATTAACATCCAAAATCAATTATAAATGCTTTCGCATTATTCACAGCTTGGGATTTCTGTGCCCTCACAGGCACAGTTGGGAGCTGACTGCACTAGGCAGCAGAAAAGCAGAAAAAACAAAAGGGAGAAGGGAACTTGCCCTGAAATAAAGAGCCAAGCACTATGCTCTCCCCGGCAGCGGGACACTCTTCTTTCACCACAGCAGAGTCGGCAAACTTCCTCCGTAAACGGCCAGAGAGAAAACATGCCAGCTTTGTGGGCCACATTGTTGCAACTACTCACCTTTCCCATTATAGCAAAATGGCCACAGACAACTCTAGATAAGTGACTGTGGCCGTGTTCTAATAAAACTTTATTTACAAAGAGCAGGCAGTGGCCAGATCTGGCCTGTAAGCTGTAGTATGCCCACCCTTGAATTACAGTTTATGAGGGCCCAGTTCTCTCCTGCTTCCTCCTTTCTTTTGAAAGCTTCAGACTGCGCAGGCCCTGTGACTCCCACTCCACCCCTTCTGGGATCCCATCGCCTCCTAGGAGAGGCCCACTTTGATTGTAAATTGATCTCGATTGTTTTCTGGGCCGTGTTTTGTACAGCCTATTTCTTGGCAAAGAGCGCTTTAGTTGACTTTTCTGGTTAATGATTCTTGTTTCGTAAGCCTATTTGGATGGTCCCCCTGCAACTCCATCCAGCAATATGATGCTTTTCCAATCTGTGCTGATGGATTCCTGGGGACAGGAGATGGAACCCTGGACTGACTCAAGGGCATTGCTGCCCAGAGCCTCATCCACCAGGATGGTCCCCACTCAAAACTAGGCAGCGGGGCTCTCGTGGGTGCAACCGTCCTCTCACAAAGCCATTATGAAAAAAAAATGACAGATATACATTCATCTGTGCATATTTTTTAAACTGCGGTAAACAATTTTAAATTGTGGAAAAAATATAACGTAAACTTTACCATCTGTGGCGTAGTAGAAAATACACAGATTGGTCTCTGTCCCTGGTTCCTGGCACAGTGCTCCTAACACCATTGTGCTTTTCTGTGATAAGAGCACCAGGAGTACCTTTTGTTCTAATGAGGTGACTCTGGGTGGGCTCCTGGGTGGGCTCCTGGATGGGGGCGGTCACCAGAAAGACCAAGTCAAAATCGGAAGCTTGGAATTTTCAGTCCCCCTTCCCCTTCTTCAGAGAGGAGAGGACTGGAAATGGAGTTAATGACCAATCAGGCCCCCTTGAGGAAGCCTCTATAAAATGTCAATAATTTGGAGTTCGGAGAGCTTCCAGGTAGGCAAACAAGTCCATGTACCAGGTACCAGGAGGGTGACACACCCCAATTCCACTAGAGCAGAAGCTCCTGTGTTCAGGACCCTCCCAGATGTCAGCCTATGCATCCCTTCATCTGGCTGTTCTCCTGTATTCTTTAGCATCATTCAATGAACATGCGTTTACCTGAGTCCTGTAAACCGTTCTAGCAATTTGATCAAAACTGAGTGGGCTGTATGAACCTCTGATCTGTAGCCAAATCGGACAGAAGTTGTGGGTGACCAGAGGACCCACTGTTTGCAATTTGTGTCTGAAGTGGGGGGCAGGGTTGTGGGACTAAGCTCTTAAACTGTGGGATCGGATATACCCTCTAGGTAGAGAGTGTCAGAACTGAGTTGAACTGTGGGACAGTTCTGGCTGATGTTGTGGGGAATTGCTTGATGGGGGAAAACCCACAGACATTTGGTGACAGGAGTGTGAGAAACGAAGTGTTCTGCATGAGTAGTAAGGGAGATAGATGCACAGGAGGGAAAGACTGAGTTTTTCTAATGCACCATCTTTTCCATTTTTAAGTGTACAGAATAGTACTAGTAACTATATGCACAAGGTTGTATAACAGATCTCTAGGACTTTTTCATCTTGCAAAACTGTAATTGCATGCCCATCAAACTACTCCCCTTAGCCTGTGGTAACCGCTTTTCTACTTTCTAAGACTGACTACTCTAGATACCTCATGTGAATGAATCATGTAGTAATTGACTTTTTGTGACTGGCTTGTGTCATTTAGCATAATGTCCTCAAGGTTCATCCATGTTGTTCATGTGTCCGAATTTCCTCTTTTTTAAGGCTGAATAAATAGTCCACTGTATGGAAGGATTACATTCTCTTTATCTCTTCATCCACTGATGGATATTTAGGTTGCTTCCACCTCTTGGCTGGAATAGTGCTGCAGTAAATGCAAATATGCCTTGGAGATCCTGTTTTCAATTCTTTTGGATATACATCCGGATGTTGGATTTCTGGATTGCATGGTCATTCTATTGTAAATTTTTTGAGAAACCTATAGACTGTTTTTCATAGCAGCTACACCATTTTACATTCATATCAATGCATTAATAGCTTTTATTTTTTCAAGTCATATTTATTTATTTTTTAAAGCAATAAAAATTTTTATTTTATTTTATGTTTTAATTGTTCAAGTAGTTTTCTGCCTTTTACTCCCATCCCAGCCCACTGCCCCAGCCCTCCCCACCTCCCTCCCATTTTTACCCCCCTATAGCTTTTATTTTAAAAAATGGAAAAAAATGCAAACCAGATAGTCTACATAGTTTCATTCCCTCATTCATTTAAAAGTATTTATCGAGTGCTCACTCATGGCTAGGCAAGGGGCTACTCCACTGGACCAGACAAATCCTCGCCCTGTTGAAGTTACAGTCTTGTTGGGGAGATAGCCAATAACAAATAGGCATATACTTCCACTAGAGAAAGAAGAGAAGAGTTTGATTTAGCTGTGACTGAGGGCAGGGAAGTGGCATCGGAGCTCCAGGATACACGTGGAGGGAGCACTCTCTCTTAGCGCCTTCCCAAACTGGGCAAATACATCTGCAGACGCCCACACTTAAGTTGGAGCTTAACAGTTGTGAGCCAGTTCATCACAGACTTTTTTAAAAAATTGGGGTGAAATTCTTATAACCTGAAGTTACCATTTTAAGTGAACAAGTCAGTGGCATTTAGTACATTCACAGTATCATGCAACCACCACCTCTATCTGGTTCCAAAACATTTTCATTCCCCCCAACACAAAACCCCATGCCCATTAAACAGTTACTGTCCATTACCCTTTTCCCCCAGCCCCTGACACCCACCAATCTGCTTTCAGGTTTTATGGATTTATGCATTCTGCCTATTTCATGTTAATGGATCAGACATGTGGCCTTTGTCTGGACATGTCTGGCTTCTATCACCGAGCATCCTATACTCATGGTTCAACCACACTATAGTGAATGTCAGGGCTTCATCCCTTTCCCTTTTTACAGGTCAATATGCTTCTATTTCATAGATGTACCTCATTGTGTTTACCCAGTCACTAGGTGATGGGCATCTGCCGTGAGAGTGGGCATATAGGATCTGTTTGAGCTCCTGTTTTCAGTGTTTGGAATCCCAGACTTTGGCAGCGGAGAAGTCCCTCAGGCTCCCCCCTGTCCCTGGAAGCAGGATAGTGCCATGATTGCACAGGGTGTCCATGGACGGTCCTAACCTGATCCAGGCTGGGCCTTCAGCAGGGACTGAGCCCAGGCACTCTCCCTCTCCCTCCTGTTCTGAATCTTGAAAAGTCCCTACCCTTCTCACCAGCCCCCAGCTCCCCCAGACCACCTTCATTCACAGAGAAGAACAGTCCACGTGGTCAGACATTCAAGAGTCCCAGGGGCCCCTACCTGCTCTGGGCTGCCTAGCTTCTATCTGGGGCTCTGCAGTTTCCTTAGTTGATGTCTTCTGAGGCCCTGACTTCCCTCTACAGTTTCCTTGGGAACGTAGGACTAGGCTGTCTTTGGGGTCTCAGATGGAGGCAGGCTCTGACTTCACATTTGCCCCTCTGCTTGAGGGCAGTGGTGGATGTTATAAACCAGTAGAGGTGATCGGGGGATGTTGGAGAAGCTCCTTCAGCAGGAGGAGGGCAAACCCTCTCCCTCAATTTGTCTCCCCCACGATGGATCCCCCTAGTGAATTCTCCCAGGGTTGGGAAGAGGTAATTGTCCCAGGCTCAAAAGATTGAATCATTCTCTAATCAGGTGGCAGAGGAGGCCAAAGTCCTTGGTTCCAAGGTTCTATCTTCAGATGCTTGTATTTCAGGGTGAGTGATTTGTTAAACTCCAAGGATCACCATTTGGTAATTCCTGGGAGTGCCATCCTCGGTTAGAGTAAATGTAAGCCAGAAAGAGGAAAATGGGAGAGTGGGAGAAAAAGGAGAACGGAACACACACAGGAGAAGGAGGCACTCATGCACACAAGAGAAGCGTGCCATGGTGGGAGGGTTCCACCTCCGTGGGCCCAGTAGCCCTGACCTTGAGGAGCTGAAGTCTACTTATTATTTAAGCTTCTCCAGCACTTAGCAAAGAGCACAATGTGCAGTAAAATTTAAAAATTAATTTAAATCAGTGTTTTTCATCTCATGGCACGCAGCACTTAATCACTAAAATCTAGTGGCACACCACAAACTATGTTTTTTGCTCATCTGACAAAAAGTAGGTATAATTGTGATGCATGCACACTAGATGGCTGTTGTTGTGTTGGCTGTTGTCATTTTTTTTTTTTATTGACAGTCTAAGGGAAAAGAGGTCAGTGGCCCTGACTAATAGTCAGGTATTGCCTGTTTTAAAAATTCTTGTGGCACACTGGTTGAAAATCACTGATTCAAATTATTATTTTCTTAAAAAATATTTTTTCTTTTAAACTCATTTTTAGAGAGAGAGGGGTTGGGTTGGGGTGGGGGGAGGGGGGAGAGAAACATAGATTTGTCGTTCCACTTATTTATGTATTCATTGGTTGATTCTTGTATGTGCCCTGACCGGGGATCAAACCCATAACCTTGGCATATTGGGACACTGCTCTAACCAACTGAGCTACCTGGCCAGGGCCAAAAATCACTGATTTAAATGAATGAGGTCTTCATTGGAATGCAGATCTCACCAAGATGTCTCCTGACCCATACCTTTGGGATTCCCCCCTCCCCCATGCCCCAGATGGTAAATCACTTGTTGGGCATCCAAGTAATGCAAGTTACCTCTGCTCTAAACAAAATCAAAATGAAATGTCAACTGGTAATTTGGGTTCAATTCAGGAAATAATCATGTTTTCTGCTCCGGTCAGCTTGGCTTCAGGTCCTCAGTGGTCTGATTGAAAAGGCTTTTGAGAACTCTATTCACATATTAGTCTAATGGACACACCAGACAGTGGCTTTCCAGGGCAGGGCTGCTGTTATGTGTCCCTGCTCTCCTTGGGCATAACTTACCACTGGGGAACATCTGCATTATCTAATTTATTCCTTTGAAGCATTTCATTTTTGTTGGTTGCTCTTTAAAGGTCATTACCAAATAAACATGGAATGAAAGGTCACAGCACCCAGGGGAAAAATCACCATGAAGCTGCTTTGGCCCTGTTCAACACCAACTCCTCATCAGCAGAGACTCTTCTTGGGGTAGTTAATGGGGCTGCCCTCTGCTAGCTGCTCTGGATTTGGGGATGGGGTTAGCACTTGGATGACACCAGGTACAACTCTCATTGCAAATCCTTATTTATGGACATGAAGGCTAAAGTGTGGGGGCAGGAGATGGGGATAAGTCATTTCTAGAGGTCACCATGGAATTAGGACAAGTTCTGGCCGGCACAGCCGAGCTCTGTGTTTCCGTCCCAGATGAATTGGATGCCTAGAGACAGGGAGATGGAATTGTGGATTTGCTGAGTGGGATTTTGGAAGAACATACAGGAGGAAGATTATGTATGCAACAGACTAGGGGTGCTCACCTTTCTCTGTGTTTTTAAAGAGTCAAGAAGGAAAACATCTCAATAAGGTATGACATGAGTAGAATCAGTAAGACCACACAGGCTGAAGCTTTGTGCCACAAGGAGGGCAGGCGGGGCAGACCCGACTGGTCCTTGTGGGCACTTGGGGAGGGTGTTGGCTCAACTGTACTATATACTCCCAGGGGAACGGCCAGGGTGGTGAGGGGCTTGGGCATGGTTACTGGGAAGAACAGCTGGGAAAACCCATATTTAAGGTTCGAGGAGGTAACAGAAAAAATATGTTGGTGGCTCCAGAGGCAAAGCTGAGACTACTGGGTAGAAATTCTCCAGGGGTAGATGCAACTGTTGCTGGACTGGTAGTAGGGTCCCTGTCCCAGGTTGGGGTCCAGAGGCCATACCTCCATTTCAGGAGAAATTGAGGCTGACACTTGTGCGTTTGGTGTGTCACGCCCCCCAACTCAGCAGAGATTGCTGATTGGTTCAGCCTTCGATGTTGCTCAGGCTCTGGCTCTTCACTGGGTGTCTCTGCCCTGGCATGCTAAAGGACCTGTGGCCTTTCCATCCCCAACAGAGTCCCCGGGGCAGTTATTCCCAATTAAAGAACCTTGCCAACTGAGATGTGTCTTAGACACTCTGGTCATTCATGTGGGGCATGCCTCAGTCTCTTTATCTGTAAAGTAGACATAGTGTCAGTAACTAGCTTCATAAGGTTGTTGTGAAGGTGGAATGAGTTCTGGCAGGTAAACTATTTAGAATGGTACTGGGCACATGAGAAAGTGTTAGCTATCATGTAATTTATTTAAAGTCCCTGAGATAGTCCTGTTACATGCCCCCAGCCCACTCCACCCCATCCTCAACCTGACCAGTTGAGAATCTCCAGGCTAAGCTAGAAGAAGGTCTCTGACCAGTGAATTCATGGGTGAATTCAGCAATTTCTTGTCTTTAGATGCTGGCACGAGAAGGCTGAGCAGTATTGGCATGGTCCATGTGCTATGGAGCTTAGGTTCTCATAGGGAAGACACAGATGAATCAATTACAAAACAACACCCAGCCCCTAACTTCCCACAGCCAAAAACAAATACCGTGAATGGTGCAAGTTATTTAAGTTTCCACAGGCTGATCCCAAGATCCATAGCCCCATCCTTGGCCCCTTCATTTAATGAATATTTATGGACTGCCCCTAAGTGTTTAAAATCCCCCATGATGTGCAGTGCTGTGTGAGGAGTCACCATTCCTTTTTGGTCCCTCGGGTGTCTGAAGTCTGTCCTTGCAGCTGAACTTTCTAACTTCTGGTGCCCAAAGAGGGAAAAGGGGCTAGGTTTGCTTCAGATGACTGACTGGTGTGCCATGAGACACGTCATCCACCAGGCTCATGTCCCTCTAGGTTGTCTTTATCTGGCTATACAGCAATTATTTTAGCCTCTAGTGAGTTCCTTTTGGATCATCATGGACCTCCGAGCTCAGACAGGTCCTAAGAGAGAAATCTGGTTGAAAGATCCACAGGCCGATGGCAGGAAGCATAGATGTTACCAGGCTGATGTGTTAACTGTCCTCTCTGGTTTAATGACTTACTTGAGAACTCTGGAGTCCTGGCTACTACAGAGTGGTTTGCAGGCTCTCACTGATACCCTAACCCAGCTCATTTTCAGGAGTCAAAGCCAGCCTCTGCTAGCAGTGTGCAGCTGTGGTCCAGGTGTCCAACTTCCTTAGCCTGGCAGTTTACCCCATTCCTATTATAGATACTTTGCAATTGGAGGAAAACACCAACTAGTTGGCAGGAATGCAGAGGAAAGCCACACTGATGCTGAAAGGATTGGAAATGGAGCCGATGGTGAGTTCTGAGGAAGAGCCTAGAGGAGGAATACAAAGCTGAGAAAAGGCCCATTAATCATCGTTGAGCACAGAACACATTATTGTATGGGAAATAGTGACTAATTGCAGTCTAGCCTTGCGGAAGAAAGGGTTTCAACTGTATCATGAGAGATTTCGGTTAGACCTAGCCAAGCCGGAGAGCAGAATACTGCATTTCATTGACTCTGAGACTCCATCCACCTGAGGACCCACTACTATTTTATGAACCATCAAGAAAGACAAAGGCAAGCATACTGCCCCAAACTATGTGCCTTGCTTATCCTCTCCTGTTCTCCATGACCATCTATCTCCTAGGGGTTGAAAGAGTCCCCCTCTGTGTCTTGCCCGTCTCTGAGGCCCTGCTGTGAGTTTTCTGCCTGTGCTTTCTCTGTGGGAGCGTGATCAAGAAGGAGGGCTGCTTCCCACCCACCACCTCGCTGATGGCAGTTGTAACATTGCAGGGTGAATCACATTTCTGAGATGCCAGCGTAGGGACAGGGTGGTGGTTCATGCATCTTTGCATCAACAAAATACTGTACTTACTTTTCTCTACAAGCCTGGAGTGAGAGTGGCGCTGGGCCTACTGGGCAGTAAGTAGCACTGGGGATGACAGAGCAGCCAGAGCCCGGCTGGTTTGGCCTTGTGCCTCCTGTTACCAGGGCTGAGGAGTGAGCCAGCTGGTTTCTTTTGGTGGTTCTAACAGCAACTACCCAGTTTTTTTTTAATGCTGTTAGAAACCCTCTAGTACCATTTAGCCTGGCACTCCAATAGAAAGGGAAAAGACCTTCCTTGTGCTCTGCGGGTTAAATAACACACAGCAGCTGTGAGTGGAGGGGCAGGTGGCCTGAGCTTATGGCAGAGGGGCTGTTTGTCTTCATTAATGTCATCTACAGAAAAGCGTCACCTTAGACATGAGGTGGCCCTTAGGTCACCCAGATGGCTCTCTCCAGCAGCCTGCAGGGATCAGCTTGGCCTAGTTTCCGAAACTTTAATGAACTCCCTGGCAGGAAGAAGCGCCCTAATGTCTCCCTGTGGTCCCTGCTGCTTTAAGAGTGTCTGTTCTTTGTCTGAGATGGTGGTTCTCAATTGGGGGCTATTTTCCCCTCAGGAGGCACTGGGCAGTGTCTGGAGACATTACTGGTTGTCACAGCTGGGTGGGGGTGTGACTGGCATCTAGTGGGTGGAGGCCAGGGCTGCTGCTCAGTAAGCATCCTGTCATGCATGGGACAGGCCCCCCCGCCCCCCTTGCAGCCCCCCTCCCCCCCCAGTAAAGAATGATCCCGGACAAAGTGTCAGCAGTGCCTAGGTTGAGAAATGTTAATAAACTAAACAGCCACTGAATCCAAGATGTTGTTTTGGACCATTGCATTCTCTTTTCTGAGATCTGGGGAGGAGAAGGAAGAGAGGAAATGAAATGCTCTCTAGGCAGAATCCACCACAGCCTTCTTGCAGTGCATTGCTCTAATTGCTAATAAAAAGCTATAATCCACTAGGCACTTCTGGATGGTTTCCCTGATCTTGGAACAATAAAGGAAATAGCACATGCACAGACTCAGACTGCTGAAGGAACAGATTTTATCCCAAAACCCTGTTCTCACACTTCATTGTATACAGGAACAGCCCCAGGATCTGGTTAAAATGCAGGTTCTGGTTCATCAGGTTGGGGTAAGGCCTGAGATTTTGCATCTCTCCTAGGCTCACCACCTGGGGACTCCCTGGGGGTGTTTGTGCCTTGACCTGTGGGATTCCCAAGCCTGCAGAGGGACTGGGGTTACAGCTCCTACTAGCCATTGAAATGTGGATAGATAATGGGAAAACCCTTTGCAAAGCTCTGTGCACAAATGGTCAGCATTTTTTCACATGTGTGATGGGATGTAGAATGACCAGCTCATCCTGGGTTTCCCAGTACTATTCCAGTTGAAACCTAAAGTCATGTGTCCAGGAAACTCCTCAGTCTTTGAAGCCAGAGTGGTTGATCACTCTGTGAGCCATGTTATATATCTCCTGGGGAAAGACATGACTGGACCTTTTGATCTTCCTTTAATGTGGAAGGCTGAGTCCCTCCTTTGAGGAAGGCTCTGAGGAGTCGATTGCATTGGGGACTGAAAGAAGGCCCCAATTTTTTTGTTATTTTGTTTCTCTCCTATTCTGGGAATAGAAGCAGATATGAAGTCAGGAAACCACACTGCCTAATATTGCGACACATTTTCTGTGATCAGATGGATTGTGTTTCTCATCCTTTAGCTGTGACCTGTATTCTTCAGCAAAAGGTCCCTCAGCCTTCCAACCCTGTTCCCCTCTGACCCAAGATTCTTCTCCGCCCTTTGAGCAGGCCAGGCCCCTACTCTGAAACCTTCAGTATTTCCTCACCCATGTAGTTCTCGATGTTTCTTCCCTGAAGGAAATACTTTCTGTAGTTGGTAGACAAAATGTGTGAGATATTTCCATGCTTTTAAGTAGCTTGTGTTCTTAGTGGGTGACAAATACACATGAATCTTTTCTTTATAAGGCCCAGGATTTTATACAACAAAGGGCCGTGTGCTAGATGTAAGGTCTGTGTTGATGTGGATTTGCAGATGAATCAAGGTAAAACCAGTAAGCACATTGTCTAAGCCCTTTTCAATATGGTTTGACCCATGTCTGTGCCATTGGCCAAACATTCCTGGTTAATTTCTGCCCCTGGGCCTTTGTTTAAACTGGTCTCTGGATCAAGGATGCCTTTTCCTTTCCTCCTTGCCCTCCTGACCTCTGCACTCCTCCAGCCTTAATGCTCTCAAATTTAATCCGAGCAGCCCTGGTTTCCAACTGAGTAGTCACCCATCTGGCCCAACAAGGGTTCAAAGATGGGGAAGTCACTTGGAGAGAAAGGAATGAATAAGCACTTTAGGGGGAGACCATCTTAGGGTGAGCTCTTTCCAGCTTAGTCACCTCAAGTCTCATTAGCCTCCTGGGGCAGCAGCTACACTTAATTCTTCAGTTCATTTTGCATTTCAGGTTTTTTTTGGTGAGATCATGTTTTAGAAGTCTTGTCTGGGAGTGTGCCCTGTAAGAACTGAGTTTCAGAAATATGTAGGTCCCTGCTCATTTATTTGAAAAATATTCGTTAAGTGTCTTCTCTAGTCACCAGTGGGAAAGCACACATTCACTCTAATTGCCTTTAGGTTGAAAAACCTAGTTGGTATATGAGTTGGAACAGCAATGGACACATGTTGGGAGCTATTCACATAGTTAACTGTTTTTGCGTGGATATATTTACATTATTATTTTCCTGGTTTCTCAAAACCAAGGACTGCGTGTTTCTGTTATTTGTTACATGCTGTAGCTGTGATTCCCAGCTTCCCAGCATGGACTTGATGGGCTTGGAGAGACTGCCTGGTATTGTGTTAATCAGTTATTACTGTTTCCAAGAGATGAATGAGGCAAAAGCAAATTAAAACCTAATTTCCTCACTTTGGGCTGGAGTTTCTCAGTTCTGTAGCCCTGACATCTCACGTTGATTGGAATCTCTGATTGGTAGTTACACGAGTGGGCCTTTGGTAAATAAAAAATGGAAAAATGAATTAATTCTTGCTTAATATAGTTTGTTTGAAAAAACTCTTTCAAACTATTTTTTGGGGGGTGTGAGGTTAGAGAAATAATAATAGGTGGCTTACAGTTAGCACAGAGATGATTACTTATTAGATAATCTATGCTTCTTTTTTAAAAAAAAGATTGTATTTGTTTATTTTTAGAGAGGGGAAAGGAATGAGAAAGAGAAAGAGAGAAACATTAATTTGTAGTTGCCTCTCGAGTACCCCGCACTGGGGACCTGGCCTGCAACCCAGGCGTGTACCCTGACTGGGAATTGAACCCGAGACCCTTTGGTTCTCAGGCTGGCACTGAATCCATTGAGCCACACCAGCCAGGGCAGATAATTGATGATTTCTAAAATGAATACAAAGTAGATTTTGGTACTAACAAATCACAGTTCTTTGGAATCGACAAATCGTAGTGCTTCCCCACTATGGCTGTAGAAGGTACCAGAAGAACTAGGCGTAGCCCTCTCAACCCCAGTAGCAGTCACCTCAGGAGACAGCATTTGGAAGTCCAACTTCCATGTATCCCCCCTGACGGCAGCTGGGTTGGGGTCAAAGGCCCTGTATGAGGCCCCAGTTTTGTGTAATTTTTTGGTTCTGGTGGGAGGAGAAAAGGAGCCTTAGACTTGAACACTTTGCCATGAACTTGTGGTTCCCTGGGTGTACCTGGGGAACATTTGAGATGGCCAGAGGGATGGGGTCTCTGGGAGGTGGTAGGAGCCCACATATCTGTGGGCTTCTCAGGGATCATATGTTCTGTCCAAGCCAAGACCCCGCCAACCATCTGTCTGTGAAACTGGAAGGCAGCGTGACAGGCTTGCCTGGTGGTGACAGGCAATCCCCAGGGGCTCCTGGAGGAGTGTTTGGGAGTGGCGGTAAGGGAGGGACCTTCCTCGGGCCTTTGGTTCTCATCACTCGGAGACCATGTACCTCGTTCTGCAGCTGCCTGTGGAAGAGCTAATGAGGTGAAGAAAATTCTGAGGACATGATTGATTAAAGCAAACCGTGGAAAATTTCAAGGGGACTTGGCTTTCGAAAGAGCTGGGTGTTTTGAACATCCAGGTGGCTTTGGCTATAAGCACCAAGTCTCTTTTATTAATTGAGAGTCTTAGGCTCAGAATCAGGAATTTCACTACTGACTTGAGGTCTTATTGTTTAAGCTCAGTGAGCCTTGTTTTCTGTGTTCACCTTTTACAAACCTCATTAACATGTTTTTAATTTGTGAAAGGGACATCATACTATAAAAAGGGGAAAAAACTACACTCTCATCACCCAATGTCCCAATGACTTTAATCTGTCTGAATTCCCTTTCACCCGTTACCTGCATTTTTACCATTGTAATGACAAATGCCATATCATTTTGTATATTGCTTTTCTCATGAAATATGGTATCATAAATCTTTCCTACACTGCTACGGTATTATCATTTTGACTTGCTGCGTTTATGTCCTATAATTTGTTGAACTATCCTCTTGTGGAGCATTAGAGTGATCAATATCTTTCCCCCTCTATATGTTAAATAGTTCTATTAGGTATGTTCCTGCGAAATCGTCCTGATGAGCCAACCCCATTAGCAGAACGGAGGGCACGGAGCAATCTGGGGACTCCATCGTTCCATTAAATTGGATGAATGATTTTTTGAGTGCCTTTCATGTGGGAGGCTGTCTGTGTTATTGTCTCTGGCAGGCCCCCACTGCGGGCTCCTGACCACGTGGAAAGACTACAAAACCTCGCCAATTACGATGACATTAGGTAAAAGGTCAGTGTGAATCTGTGCAGTCTCAGTGACATATTATTTGAAAATAGTTGTAGATTTGTCATGAAAATCACTGTAGTGTTCACACTTCTTGTTTTCGGGATGTGTTAGGATGTGGAACAGGAGCCTCAGTGGTTTGTTAGTGGGAATGCCTGAGAAGTACTTGAATCATTTCTATTAGCATTGGCACTCTGACCCATTCCCTGTAGTCTTGCTTGCCATAATCATTTTCATGGTTGAGATGGAAACAGCTATGACTCAGGATGATTGGGGACTCACAAATGTGTGAAATGTGGGAGAAAGGGAGCCAATGGGAGATGTGGGTGCCAGCCCCGCTCGGGCACCACCGGCTCTGCCGCTAGGCCTGTGCGGCCAGCTGTGAAGCTTTGGGAGATTCTTCTCAGCGATCTACTTTATGGTATAAGTGGCAGTCACCTTCAGCCCTGTTTTCGTTAAGGCTGCCTAACAAAATACCACAGAAAGAGTGACTTAAACAACAGAAATTTATTCTCTCCTAGTTCTGGAGGCCAGGTGTTGTCAGGATTGGTTCCTTTGGAGGTCCACGAGGAAAGGATCTGTGCAGGCCTCTCTCCTTGGCTTGTAGGCGGCTGTCTTTTCCCTGTGTCTCTTTGTATTGCCTTCCTTCTATGCCTAGATTTCCTTTTTATTTAAGGACACCAGTCATACTGGGTTAGAGCCAACCCTAATAACTTCACCTTCACTTGGTTACCAAAGACACTGTCTACAAAGAAGGTCACATTCTGACATGTGAATTTTGTGGGGGACACAGTTTAACCAAAAAGCTGAATTTAACCCGTGGAAGCTGAATTGGGAAGCATGGATGCCTCCCTGTTTGGTTGAGATAGTTCCCAGTAGCACAGAGAGATGGCTTCCTCCCTCTCTTCCTTCTTTCCTTCCTTCTCTTCTTCCCTCCCTCCGTCCTTCCTCTCTCTCTTTCTTAAATTAAGAATACAAAAGAACTCTTTAAATACAACAACAGAAGATGGTTTTCTGTCACAGTTCTGGAAGCCAGAAGTTTTAACATCCAAAATCAAGATTTTGGCAGGGCCACACTCTCTCTGAAGGCTCTAGAGGAGAATCCTTCTCTGTCTCTTCCACCTTCTGGGGGCTCCAGACATTCCTTGGCTTGTGGCCACATCACTTCCATCTCTGCCTCTGTCTTCACATGGCCTTCTGTTCTGTCTTCTGCCTTCTCTGCTTCTGTCTCTTGTAAGTAGTGCATATGTCGTAGGACTTAGAAACCATCTGGTTAATTCAGGGTGACCTCATCTTGAGATCTTTAATCAGATCTGTAAAGATCCTTTTTCCAAATAAGGACGCATTCACAGGTGTCAAGGGTTAAGATTTGAACATATCTTTTGGGGGCCATCATTCAACGCACTACACAGAGCTTCTCAGATGACCTCACACAGCAGCCACACATTTCCAGCCCTGGTCTTATCCCTCAGCTCAGTCTGATGGGGTCTCATCTGCTCCTCTTTTTGATTATAGGTGGTTGAGGGACCACCTCCATACCTTCTTCTCTTCTGTTCTTGAGGGATATTCCCTCCCCACCATCCTGTCCTCTGTGGGCTCTTGGGGAGAAGAATAAAGCTTTTTAGAATCCTCACTGCTTCCCTATTCCCTGGGGCCTCTTAGGATCCTTGTAGGCCCCTAAAGAACTCTGGCTTTTTTGAGATCTCACCCCATATTGCACCAAGCATATTAAAACACTCCTTCATTCCACATTAAGTCTTTTTATCCCCTTATAAAAATAATCAGGTTTCTACAATTTTGCTTTTGAAATTATTTGACTCTAAACTTATTTAATTTATGATTGGCTGTGATTTTTTTTTAGCTATTATGCATACTTACGAGTTCTCCTGAAGTGAGAAAAACTAAGCTTCGGATTGTTTTTTGAATGTAATTAAATTTTTATGAATACCAAAGTCAACAATTAACAAAGTTTTATATGCATTCAGTGAAACATTTATTAATTTATATTTCTACAATTTTTTTAGCCCAATATTCAATAGTTTTATTTTTTCAATTTTTAACCATTTCCTAAGCCCCTGGGAAACCTGGAGACCCCAGATACTGGTTCGCTGGTTTCTGATTGCTGAGAGGGCCCTGCTTTCTTTCTTGCTTACTTGCTCCTTCCCACTAGAAACTGGGGTTTCTCCTTCCCAAATCTTAGGCTCTCCTAGCAGTGTATCTGCTGTGTCCCTCCCTGGGCGGGTTAGATCAGGACTTTGGGCTCAAATCCTGGTCTCACCTTTACTTTCTCTCCATCCTGAACATCCTAGTTCTGAATCTCTCAGTGGACTTTTTTGCTGAATAACCACCCCTGGCCTTGTCTGGCCCTACCACCCCATTCTCAGTGACAGAGCTGGCCTCACATGACCTGGAGAGTCCCAGAAGGCCCCTCGCTCAGAAAGGCTCTATGCTTGGTTTAATGCTCTGCTGTCACCATCTTGGGATTCCTAAAAGTTTTATCTCTGAACTAGTGTTTTGTAAGCAAAGTTTGATGAGACAATGGAGTCTGCAGTGAGCACAGGAGACACGCAGAAGAAAGGATAAACCTTTATAATTTTGTAAAAAAGATTTTTATTTATTTATTTATTTATTTATTTTTTAAAGAGGGGGAAGGGAAGGAGAAAAAAAGATCAGTGTGTGGTTGCCTCTCGTGTGCCCCCTACTGGGGACCTGGCCCACAACCCAGGCATGTGACCTGACTGGGAATGGAACTAGTGATACTTTGTTTTTTAGGTTGGTGCTCAATCCACTGAGCCACACAAGTCAGGGCTACTTTTGTATTTACAATGGCACTTTTTACCTGCCTTTTGAATAAGGGACCTCCCACTTTCATTTAACACTAGGCCCAGCAAGTTATGTAGCTGGTCCTACCTATTAATGACAGTGGGCAGGGACCAAGAGTGGGTCTGTCTTGGTGGTTCTTAGCATCACTGGAGAAAGGGGTCTGAAATGTGATGCTTCCAGGCAAAAGGAAGGGGATTGGTTTCTTATTGCTGCTATAACAAATTATCATGAATGTATCTTACATTTCCAGATGTGAGAAGTGCTAAAATCTTATATTTTCAGATGTCAGAAGTGTTAAAATCAAATGCTAAAGTCAGCAAGGCTGCATGTTCCTTCTGGAGGCTCTAGGGGAAAATCCAAGTCCTTGCCTTTTCCAGCTTCTAGAAGCTGCCTGCATTCATTGGCTTGTGACTGCACTGCTCTGACCCATGTTCATGGTCACATCTCTTATTCTGATGTTGCTGCCTCCCTCTTTTCCCTTTTGAGGGCCTTCGTGAGGGCCTGCCCAGATAATCCAGGATAATCTTTCCATCTCAAGATCTTTAATTTAACCTCACCAGCAGAGACCCTTCTGCTGGGTAAGGTACCTATTCACAAGTTTCAGGGATTAGGACATGGGCATCTTCGTGGGGGGAATATTCTGACCTTAGACAAAGCCATTTGTTTTCCAGCTTAAATCTTTAAACATCCACCCAGGGTACATCAGGTTTTGGGGGTTCTGAAACTTATACAATTTTAACAGTCTTCCAAAAAATTAGAAATTGTTATTAAAGTAAGTATTACTTTAGAATGAAAAAGAAATAACAAGATCCTAGATTGAGGTCCTTTTCTTCTAAGGCCTCTTTTGGCAGTTATCAGCAATGATGACAAGTACCCTGGCCCCCTCCCCACCTAGAACACTCTCTGCTCCCAGCAACCCCCTTGCAGGTGAGGCCCTGAATGGGCCACATTGATTAGTCAACTGCCCGTTTAGCTACCAAAAGAAGGGGGTTATCTCCTGTTGATTTGCCTTCACTGGCTGGAGCCAGCAGTGGAAGGCGTGGGTGTTTCCTGAGGAATGAGAGAAGGAAAGAAGGAACTGAATGTATGTATACACATACAACAGCTTTCATGACAAGCTTTCATTTATAACACACAGTCAATAACACACAGTCAATGCAGTGCCCAGTGCGTCGAGACCAGAAGCATGGTCAGGGCACAGGTCGTGTCTGTCTTACTTAGTGGTGTGGATCCAGTGCGTTAAACATGCCTGTCACCTGGTGGGGATGCAGTACACATTTGCAGAATGATTGAATGAATCAACAGGTCATTCATGTGATCCATATAGCTACGGAGGAACAGGCTTGGAGTAGAACTTATTTATACAGTGATTCGTCTTCATGAACTTAGTGAAATGGCCTCCATAGAATTACTTATGAGAGGCCAGAACATGTGTTTGAAGCACAGGTGGAAAATTTGGAAAACTGATTGATGTCGATTATCATCTCAGAGGCAGGCATAATTTCAATTTAATTAGTGGAGGTTTTTTCCTAGCAATTCCATATCTTATTAAGCTGGCACTTGAACAAGAGATTTGTATTTTAAATACCTGTCACAGTGCTGAAAACTCTCCCAACACTAGATTTGTACAAAGTCAGTAGAACCTGTACTTTTATGCCCCAGCTTGAACTCAGGGGTTCAGGTTCAGAATCACACATGTAGACAAAGGTGAGAAGTGACCTGATTGCTGACTCAGTGTCTCCCTCAAGCCCTCAAGGGCAGCTCTTCCCTGTACCAGGCTCAGAAAAGTGGCATCAAGTTGCTTTTGGCTCCTTTGGATGATGCTTAGCAATGTCCTCTTTTTTTTTCTTTTCATATTTATTTTTTACAAAAAATCCAGAATGGATCAAAAAGAATAATCAAGGATGATGCTGTGCCAGCCTGTGTGTACAAGGGATCCTTCAGCTAGGGGATGTCCTTTTCATCAGTTCATCAGTGACATTGGGGAGCAAATGTCAAGGGCAGCCAAATCTGTTCTATCGGGGAGTCACTGCCAAAGCCCTCCCACACATTTCCATTTAGGAAGCTGTGTGATGTCATAGTGTCCAGATGATATCATCAGAAACCTTAATAATCAAGACCCAAAGGGGTAGAGGAAGTTGAGCACCTAGGAGATTTGATCGTGTGAATGTTGGCGCGCTGATTGTGCTGGGGTATAAAGATGGTTGGGCAGTCAGTTCTCTTCTTTCCTGCATTTTAGGGTGAATCAAATGCCACCTGGTCCCTTGACTGAGGCCAGATGCTTCTTGAAGGCCATGTTAAATTTTAGAAAGTGATTTTTATAATTACTTCATACTAAGATGATTACTTTATGAGATTACAGTAGGGTCATTTAATCTGGGCACTACTGACATCTTGGACCAGATAATTCTTAGTTGTGTGGGTTATCCTGGGCATTGTTGGATGGTTAGCCGCACCTCTGGCCTCTACCCACTAGCACTCTCCCACTTGCCTATTGTCCCCTGTGGGACAAAATTGTCCTTGGCTGAGGGCCATTGGATGACTACCAAGTTACAATTGAACTAGTTGGGACAATCTGATCCAATATACAAATATTGTTTTTCTTATAACTCTCAGGAAGGCCTTCCATATGTACAGTGCAGCCAACAAATAACATTTTTGTATCTGAGAGACTTACCTATTCAGTAACTGCTGAACATCTACTATGTGCCATGTGCTAGGGACACAACATGTGCAAAAGGCAGACAGAGTACTGCTCTCACAGAACTTGCAGTAGAAGGGGTCTGAATAAATAAGAATGTCAGATACCAAGAAGTGCCATGAAGAGAGTGAAGAAGGGCTTGGAAGGTCAATGGTAGAGTGAGTGTTCAAGGAAGGCCTCTGCTGAGATCCAGGTGACAAGAAGGATCCATCCAAGTGAAATTCTGGAGACAGACACTCCAAGTAGAGGTTCTAGGATGTGTTCTAGAAGGAACAGCAAGTGCTAAGGCCCTGAGGCAGGAGTAAGCACGGTGTTCACGGAGAAGGCAGACCAGCCTGGCTGAAGCAGAGTGAGGAAGGGCTACAGTGGTCCAGAGTGAGCACAGCCAGGCCACATAGGGCTTCATAGATTAAGGGTGGGAGCTTGAGTCCAAGGGCAGTGGAGAGCCCTCCAAGGGTTTGCAGTAGCAGACAGATGTGATTGGACTTGTATCTTTAAAAAATCACTCTGGCTGTGGTATGAAGAATGGACTGTTGGGGGGATGCACAATGGGGGACCAGGAAGATTAATCAGGCGGCCAGGCAGGATGAGGAGTCAGAGCTGTTATTTGGGGCAAAGGTGGCACCAGAGGAGATGGAGAGAAGTAGATGGATTCTGGCTATGGGTGTGGGGTACTTAAAAAAATCCCTCCACCTGTTGTTTTGTTAACAAAACAACAAAATCTCCTTTACATTTCAATAGCATTTCTATAAACTGCTTATTGCTTTTACTTCTAGGATCCCATCAGCATATCTGAATGCCATTTTGGTGGGTGGGCAGTTTATTGCCCACACTTTCTTGAGGGAAGGAACCGGCTGCCCCAGGCTCCCAGGCTTATCTTAGTGCTCCGGATGCCTCAGTGGTCAGACTTCAGGGATGGGAAAGAAATGAAAGGGTGGGGAGGCAAAGCCATGTGTGTTTAGTGACTCTGCACACACCAGGGTCCAGCAGAGTGCCTGACACAGAACAGAGCCTCAGGAAACATCTTTTGAGTGAATGAATGAATGAATGAAAATGAGTGAGGGTTGAGAGGAACTAATCATTCAGGCTGCCATGATGGGTACTGGGCTGGGTGTTGGGTGCAGTTACAGTAACCTGAAGAGAGTACCCGTTATTATTCCCAGGCTTGGAATGGGGAAACTGAGGCTGGGGGAGGTTGAGAAATTTGTCCAAGAAAACTCACATGCTAAGCTGGGATTCCTTCTAGGCTGTCAGATTCCAAAGTCTGTACTCAATTACTACATTATTTCCTAAGAGAAATGTCATCTGAGAGAGGGAGGGAGAGAAGGAGGAAGGGAGAGAGAGAGAGAGGGAGAGAGAGAGAGAGAGGAGAAGGGGGAGGAGAAGGGAGAGAAGGAGAGTGAAAATGAGAGACAATGAGAGGAGCAAAAATGAGGAGATCCAGGATTCACTGTGCTGGATCACTTGTGTCCAGCCCCCGTCTCTTCTCCATCTCTCCAGTGCTTTCTAAGACGAAGCTGCCACCTCTTTGCTCACCCATTCCAACGCTCAGGGGCAGGTGATTCTTCTGGAAAGGGCCACCATTCTGCTGCCCTGTGGTTCCTTCACTGCTTGTCAAGGTCAGTTAATTTTATGCCCTTTCCATACTTGGGAGGCAGCCCTCCTGCCTGCGAAGCACCCTGCCACTCTTTAGTGAGCCAGTGCTGTGGTCTGTTCTTGCACACTCCATCCCTCCACCCCTCTCCCAATTCATGGAGGCTGCAGGGCAGGTTGCTTGGTGGGAGAGAATAGGGATGGGCTGGGGGTGGGCTGGAGATGGGCTGGAGGGAAGAGCCGGTGCACTTAGCTTTAAGGAACCTACATTTTCTTTTGGTCAACACTCTGGTACTTCTTACAATAAGGGAATGTGAGAAAGACGGAGGCAGTTTGGGTTGGTGTGTATGTATGTGTGTGTTGGGGGTGGGGCACTGGGAAAGATGGTAAATGGTTCGATTTGTCTCTTGGGCATTGGGTACCCCACTTAAAGGATGGGTGTGGTTTAAGGGAAGTGAGCGGGTCTGCTGATCAGGGTGTTGAGTCCCATGCTGTGAGCCCTGAGTGTCCCAATACCATCTCTGTAGGCAGCTGGGCTTGGTTTCCCACACTATCCTGTCAACCTGGGGTCACTACATAGCCTTCCTGAGCCTCAGTTTCCTTATCTGTAAAATGGGCTGTCGCCATCTGTTCATGCTGCTATAACAAGATCCCACACACTGGGTAGCTTATACACAACAGGAACATTTCTTAGGGTACCCCGAGCTCACCAAGACAGTTGGTCTGGTGCTTTCCCTGGTCAGATAAGCGCCTGAGGACAGAGACCACCCTGCAGTGAGAATGCCCTCTTCTTGATGGATATGGTGCCATCCTCAGCGTGAATGACTGGCTTCTGCTGCACAGAAAAGGCCTGCTCCTATAGGTCCCTCTGGTCATGGCCATGTGACGATGGGTCGTTTTTCTGTCCCTGTTACTCTCTGGTAGGGTCATCAGATAAAATACAGGGTGCCAAGTTAAATCTGAATTTCCGATGAACAACAAATATGAAAGGTTTTAGTATAGTATGTCCCAAATATTGCACAGGACAACCTTACACTAAAAAATTATTTATTGTTTATTTAAAATGTAAATTTAACCAAACATCTTTTTTAATTTTTGGCTAAATCTAGCAATTGTACTCTCTGGTCTTTTTAAAAAAATTTATTTTAAGATTTTATTTATTTTTGGAGAGACGGGAGGGGAGAGAGAAAGAGAGGGAGAAACAGCAACGTGCAGTTGCCTCTCGCACACCCCTCACTGGGGACCTGGCCTGCAACCCAGGCATGTGCCCTGACCAGGAATGGAACCCGCGACCCTTTAGTTCGCAGCAGGCCGGTGCTCAATCCACTGAGACAAACCAGTCAGGGCTCTCTCTGGTCTTTTTATAGAAGGCTCCCAGAGCAAAGTTCTTGACCTGGAGCACCGATTCTCAGAGTGATCCCAGCAACTCCTAGTTCAGAACAGAAAATCTTGGGCCAGGCCCACACTTCCAGAACCAGAACCTCTGAGGGTGCTCACCTTCTGTGTTTTAACATCGCTCCTGGTGACCTTGTTGGGAGCTGCGGTTTGGGGGCCATTGACGTAGAGAATGGATGCTGATGGTGGGAGATCCCAGCCTTCCCCCATCCCTACCCCCCAGACCCTCTCAAACACATTCCAATCCGCTCCCTTAGGGCATGGGACTCCGCTGTGAGATAAATGATATCAGGAATGTTACACACTCTCTTTCCTTTGGTTTCTGTGGCTTCAGATAAGACTACCAAGGCTTGTACATGCACAACACCCTTTCCGCTCGGCCCCGTGGCCCTGGTCTACCCGCCCCACCTGTTCCTGAGCCTGCAGAGGCTGTGAACCAGAGAATTTATCTTCCCGGCAGGATCTGCCAGTCACAGCAGGGCGGGGCGGGGCCTGGTGGGCGGAGGGACACGTGTGCCGGGAGGGAAGCAGGAAGTGACTTCGGGAGTGGAGCCGGCGCGCGAGCGGCTGCGGGGGCTGATGGAAGTGGAGTGGGGGCTTGAGAGGGCACCGTAGTGAGTCGGCTTTTCTCTCCTTCAGCATCTTCGGTTGGGCCAGAGGCCCGGGGTCCGGGGCCATCAGGGCCAGAGTGTGGGACTCGGAAGGGCAACATGGAGTTCAGAATGGAGAGCCTAGGGACTGGAGAGGGTCGGAGGGAAAGCTGGGCGGCATCGGCAGGTGGCTGAGGGGAGAGAATAACACTCCCCGCACCCACCTGCTTCCAGCTGCCTCTCCCAGGCAACCTGGAGGGTGTCGACCTGTCTTCCTTTGTCAGTGGTTCTCCAAGATCCTCTTCATTCAGCGGTTCACGGAGGGCTTGTGGCGACCCTGGAGCCCTGGGAGCTAGGTGGTTACAATTCCGGTCGCGCTCTCTCCCCTCCCCTCGGCCCTGGGGGTCAGCAGGACCTCTGGAACTTGACTGGGGATCTGGTTAAGATGCTGCAGGCCCGAGATTGTGCATTCCCAACCAGTGCCAGGTCAGCCGGTTTGCGGACCACTTTGAGTAGTGAGCTACTGGAGAACTTTTACACATCCGTAGCAGCCCAAACCCGAATCATTTTTCAGGATTCCCCTAGTGGAGCCAGGGCCTGCGTGTGCACTTGTCTTAAGTGCTGTTTCTGCCCTGCAGTTTCATCAGCATCTTGCAGCTGACTCTTGGCAGCACAGCAACGGGTTTAAAAGGGAGAGAAAAGAAAGAAAACCTGGGTCAGCCAGGAGCGCCTCAGGTGCTGCTGTAGTGGAGTGCGCACCTGTGGGCGGTGTTGGCGTCTTTGAAGTTGGGGTGAGCGGAGAAGAATCCCCTCCCCCTTACAGTCTAATCAAGGTTTATGTATCAACATCCAGCTCACAAGGAAGTCTGGGTCCCACTGTGGAAGCTGCTTTTGAGGTGCAAGGGCTGCTGCACCCTGTCGCCACAGGGCTACTGGAGAAAACTCTGTTCTCTTGGGGCTCTGCGCTGGCCTGTCACTTGTCGAAGTAGTTTCAGACCAGGGCTTTCCACTTTAATGTGTATAAGACTTGATAAGATGCAGATTCCGATTCAACAAGTCCGGGTTGGGGCCTGAGATTCTTCATTTCTAACTAGCTCGCAAGGGGGACCAGTGCTGATGATTCTCAGACCACCCTTTGTAAGACAACAAAGGGAAGAAACTTCTCCAAGAGGCGCTGGTCTTGCATGGCCAAGGATAAACGCTGCAGCTGTTGGGATGGTGCCCTTGGTTTTCCCCATGTGCCCCTTTTGTGTCTCAGAGTGTCAACTGTAAATGCACTGGCTTGGAAAAGTGTGTTCCCTCTGACTAGTCCCCACAAACACAAGTTTCCAAAACCAAGCCCGCTTGGACTTTGGCCTTTTGGCAGATGCAAATGGTTTCCTCTTTTCTGTAATTGTTAAAAGGCACATTCAATACTGCTTTTTCGTATTTTTTTCTTTTTTAGTGACCTGCCTTGGGTGATAAATACTAAGAGGATGATAGCTGTGTGCCTTTCTTTGTAAATGCTGTTTGAAATTTTATCCACAGGCAACTAGACATAGAAGGTGGTTGTCATGATCCAGATGTCTGGTTTTAAAAACAAACACAAACTCCTCTTTTTAAGGTGACTTAACAAGATGACGTATGTAAAAGGAGGTGTTTTTTAAATGATTTTTTCTTTTTTTTAAAGATTTTATTTATTTTTAGAGAGAGGGGAAGGGGGGCAGAAAAAGAGGGACAAAAACATCAATGTGTGGTTGCCTCTCATGTGCCCCCCACTGGGGACTTGGCCCACAACCCAGGCATGTGCTCTAACTGGGAATCGAACCTGCAACCATTTGGTTCCCAGGCCAGCGCTCAATCCACAGAGCCACCCAGTCAGGGCTGATTTTTTTCCCTTTATTTGGTACAGTCACTATCCTGAGTTCCGTTTAGGTTATGGAGACAGTCTGAATCCATAGATGCCATCTGTCCCAGAGGTTTCCTGGCACTAGGGTTTCCTGGGCTTACCTGGGCTTATCTGGGTTTACCTGGACCCACAGCCTTACTAGGTTTGAATCTTGAGCCCCATGGTCTGAGGGCCTCTGACACCCTCTGACACGGTTTCCTTCCAGGGTCAATAGAGCCAGCGTCTTTTGCCCAGGGTTGCTGGCTCCTCACAGAGCTCCGGCCTGGCAGGGATAAGCCCAATGGGGCCGTGTCCAGCTCTGTGGGTGCTGGACGACCAGTGAGGAGCTGAATGAGCCCTTTGAGATGAGGAGGCCCTGGGCCCCGATGTTTGTGTACCAGAACACAGGGCTTTTCAACAAATGGGTTTCTCTGCCCTGTAATTTTCCACAGCAAGAGTCTAACTCCCTATCATTTTAGAGCTAGGATTTAAAACATGCTCAAGTGTAGAGGAGGCTCTCTGAGAAAAACAAGAGGGGATGATCCTTTCCCTATGTTCCTCAGTGGGCAGTGGTGTAACTTCAGCTTTAGTGGTTGACTGGGGGCATTTTACTTACAGCTCTGTTTCCTTGTTCTTGCTGAGTGTCCTATCAAGGTAAGCTGTCCAAGTTGCCACAAATAATTCAGCAAGCAGTTTTTGGGGCTGGAAGCCTTACATACCGGTGTGCCAAATGTGAAAAAGCATTATTCCTGTTCTTAAACAGCTAATGATGTAAAAGTTGAAGGAGGCAAGCCCACACAAAGAAGGTACCAAAGATGTGTGCATGCGCAAGGATGGGTGTGGTGAGGGATCGGAAAAGCACGGAATTGAAGTTGGCGTATGTTGGCACTAGGTAGGCAACAGAGGATGCTCTGGATCAGATGAGTGGAGGTGGAGAAGGAAGGCATTCTGGGAGGGAACCGTGTGAAGAAAGACTTGGAGTAGGACCATGTGGGGCTTGTCCCAGGTGCCATCAATAATTCGGTTGAGTCGGTTGAGTTGGTGCCCACTTGGGGTGTAGTGGTAATGGAGACACAGGCTTGAATTGTCACTGGGCCAGTTGAAGTTCATCAATGGAGTATGCCCTTGGCAGGCCATGGGAGCCGCCACAGGAGCTTTGATGGGGAGCTATTGAAGGTGGGATCAGGACTTAGCTGGATGAGTTCAAGAGGGAACCTGAGCTGGTCACCAGTATTTGGAGAAGATGGCCGATGATTGGCAGGGGCAGGAGGCATAGGTGAAAGGTGAAAGGTGAAAGGCTGCAATCAGACCCTCCCTTCCTCCAGGCTTAATAATTCACATTCTTTGAGCTTCTCTTTGGAATTGTTTCCCAGTGTTGTAACCTCTTTCATGGTATCTTCTCCTCTGGTGTCTCTCTAGGTGTCCCCATGTCTCTCCTTCCAGAATTAGATGATTTCACTGAAGGGTGGCATGGTGGGAAGGTGCATAGACCAACCCAGACAGAGGCCAGCTCAGGTGGAGGGGTTAGGACACCTTAGAACATGTGCGTGTCACGGGAGGGGACCGCTGGCACTGACTGTCTCTTGCTCCTCTGCACACAGCCGTATTCAGCATGCTCCAAGGCTACAGCACTGTGTTCCAGGCCTTGCTGGGGACCTTCTTCACCTGGGGGATGACGGCAGCTGGGGCGGCTCTGGTGTTTGTATTCTCTAGTGGACAGGTGAGTCGAGTTGTCTGGATTTGGTTTTGGAAGTTTGTGGGGACTCTCTTAGCAGGCTCTGGAACATCTCTACTCTTCCCAGCGGGGTGGCAAACTCTTGAATGCCACTGGCCACACCTCCAGGTTGTGGGTGATGTTTGTCCTCTGCCCTCTCATTTGCTCCCCTTCTCCCTACTAGGCCTGGAGAGCAGGTGTCTATAGCCCCCACACTGCTTTTTCTCCCCTCCTGATTCCAAGGGAACAGGGGGTGAGAAGCCCAGTGATTCAGTCTCCTGGAGCCCCTGCCCGATATCCATCTTCCATCCAGTCTCTTCAGGGCCTGGTGCAGATGGTGATGTGCGTGGCTGAGGAAGGACAATAGGTTTGGAGTGTACTGCTCTGCTCTGTGGCCTTGAGTTAGCTGGGATGGTTGGAGAGACATGGGGGAAAGGAAGGGTGTCTGTTCCCTCTCTCTTTTACTCCAAATCCAGGGCTCTTCATTCCCTCCCCCAACCCCTTTGGGATAAATACACTCAGGTCCAGCACCTGCCCACCCCACCCTCACCCACCTTTACTCACCCCTGCACACCATGCGCCACTGTGTCTCCCATACTCCCACATCTGTCCCTCCTCCTACCCTACATCCCTCCTACACAGTCCACACATACTGTCATACTCCCACCCCTCCACACATATGCTCACCCTCCTCCCACCCACACCCCATGCTCCCCACAACACATATTCCACATACGTCAGCCCTCTCCTCCTGGGCCTGCGTTCCTTACGCTTCTTCAGCCCTTGACTCCCTCCATCCCCAGACCTAGAGTGGTCCATGGGTAACTTGATGAATGCAACCTTAGAAATTATAGGAGTGCTAAGCAAGTAAGTGATTTAAGATCTCGTCAAACACGCCGTGAGGCGTATCTGGAAACTGAAACACGTCTAGGAAGTTGGCAAGCGAGTCACTGTTGTGTCAGAGACCGGTAGAGCAGGTATCGATGTCAGTGATAAGATCAGACCTCCCCTGCTGCACTCTCCTCCCTCCTCAGTGGGTGTTTGGAGGCCATCAGAGGCTTGGAACTCAAGACACACAACCCTGAGCCCAGGTTACCATCCACTGTCCACGGGTAGTGAAGACATTCGATAGCCAGCCCCTGAATGAGAGACACACAGGAGCCAGAGGAGAGGGCTCCAGGTTCCCTGATGCCCTCCTTTTTCATGACAGCCACACCGGGTTTCCTGGGGTCCTGTTCTGGTGCCCTTCAGGGGCGGAGCAGCCCATGTTTTCACCTTTACCAGACTCTTTTGCTTTGAGAAGGAAAGGTCTGAGTCGCACTAGCTGAGGTTTAGCTGGCCGTTGAGAGCTGAATTAAATGCAGTACTGTGATGAATAGAACCTCACAGCCCCGTGTGGCCCTGGCCAGTGCTGTGGGTTCCTCAGAAGTGGGGAACCATCCCAGAGGGGCCCCCTTCCCCTTGGGGCTGGGCGGGTACCCACTCAGATCAGGAGGAGGAATTGCTAAGGCCTTTCCCTGTGTAGAGGCATATAGGGGGTCCCCAAGACCACCCACGCATTCACTGATTCATTAGGAGGACCCACAAGACTCAGTGTGTAGTTGTCCCTCTGCCTAAGGTGTATTACAGTAAAAGGACACACAAGGGCAGCAAGGGAAAGACAGGTGGAGTCTGGAGAAATGTGTGCATAGGCTTCTGATGCCCTGGGCCTCCTGTGGGCCTTCCCCAGCACTGTGGTGATGTGTCTGCACAGCGGTGCCCATTAGAGACTCAAGTTTTTATGGGCGCCAGCCGCTGCTACCACTCACATTGCAGACTCGCAGAGGGAAAGCAGGTGTCCCGTGTAAATTGCAGTTTGTAGAACAGGCGTGGTGACCCATCCTTATCGGTTAGGGAGAGGAGGGAGCAGTTGCAGTTCCAGGTTCCTAGAAGGCAGCCGGAGACCGGCCTTGAAAGCAGGACCTTCCAAAGAGCTCAGGCTCAGGTGGGCTGTGTTAACCCTTCCTGCATAGGAGGTGTGCGTGGGAAGTGGGAAGGGGCATGGCCTGGGGAGATGAAGGCCAAGGTAGGTGTGAGTCCACAGCTGTTTTCACCCAGCTGAAACTGGGGCTGCAGGGAGGGTCACTTGAGACAGGAGACACTGAGACGTCGGTTCTCTATTATCAGCGCTGGGGTAGCTTTACTCAGAATTGGTTTTTCTGACCTAAGAATCACATTTTAATTCTAGGAAACTAATAAAATATGGAAAAGCTTAAAGAAATAATTTTAAAAATGTCTAATCTACTCAGAAAGGAAAAATCATTTGTTCAAATTTGTTCAGTTGCATTTGAATATACATGAGTATATACATGTCTATTTTCTTTATATATAATAGGGTTCAGATTGCATGTAATGTTTTATAACCAGCTTTTCTCAGTTGATATCGTGAGCATCCCCCATACCCCTAAATGGTTTTTTGATGGCTTTGATTATTTTGATTACATGGCTTACATAAATGGCTATATAGTATCCTGTCATAAAGATGTACTGAAATTTATCCACTGCCTAACTGCTGGACAATTAGGTTATGTCCTTTTTTCTTGCTTTTAAAAATAGTGTTACAATGAACACAAATATTTGAGTACATATGTGTTTAGTTCCTTGAAATAAATGTCTAAAAGTAGAATAACGCATTTATTAACCTTAGAAAAAAGTATAATGGTTCTCCTTTGGAGATCCAGATGAATGCTGATAGGATGATTTTACCCGACTTCTTTATTATATCTGTCTGGCTTGATTAAATTAATCGGTTCGATTGACGTGGCTTATGTCATGGCGTGCCTGGAGAAGAATGGTCGTTTGTATGGCTCACTGGGGTCAAAGCCTTCCCTCCAGCCCATAGTCACTCAGAGGGAGAAAGAGGCTGGCGTGGCTGGAGATGGCCGACCTGGCGGCTCCAGCTACCCGGACCTCAGTGGGGGAGTCTCACGGATCAGACGACTGATGCCTCAATGTGCCTGTAATGTGTTCACGTGGTTATAGATGACATCCGTAATTTAGGCCACTTTAAAAAAACTTTTGACCGAAAGATAAGCTGCATGTAGAAAAAGCACATTTTATAAGTGTGCAGCCTGATAATTTTTCACAAATGCCCATGAAGATACAGTAGTACCCAGATCAAGCACTAGAACAGTACCAGCGCCGCCTCCCTCGCCTTGCAGGCCTTTTAGGTTCTTTTCGTCACGACCCACACCCCAGCCTCCAATGGAAGGCAGTCCCTCTCCTGGTCTCTGACAGCGGAGAGTAGTTTTCTCTGTTTTTATAAATCGTAAATGGAGTAATTATATAGTGTGTGCTCTTCAGTGTCTGGCTGATTTCACCCTATTTATTTTGCAACTTACTGGATGCCCCTGCCTGACTGTGAGTTCCATTCATATATATTTTGTGTGTGTTCTCCTTGCCATATGGTATTCTGCTTATGAATATATCCTAATTGACGTGTCCACATGGGTAGTTTCTAGTTTTTGGTGCTCACAAACAGCGTTGCTAAGAACATTCCTGTACATGTGTTTTTGGTGAATTTGTGCATGTGTTGGTGTTAGGTAATTACTCAGGAGTCGCACTGCTGGGGCATAGGCTGTGCCCGTGGTCACTCCCAGTGGCTGTGCCAGTTTGCACCCCCACCAGCGTGTGGGAGGGTTTTGGTTGGTCTGCATGCTCCTCGCCAACACTTGTCAATTTCCATCTTTTAGGCCAGCCATGTACTAAAGGTTCATAGTCATAATTCACAGAGAGTAAGAGGCAGCATGTGGGCCAATGCAAGCTCTGTACTGCACTGAAAGAAGACTCTGATTGGCTGTGGGATGGATGGAAGTTTAAAAAAATTTTGTTCCCCTGATTTTTTGGTCCATTTTATAAAGGCTGGGATCCAGGCTTCCCGGCAAGTTTGGAAACTCAGGTGTGGTCCACTCTTTATTCATGTGGCCCTCTTAGGGGTAATGGTTTCCTCTCATTCTGGGAAATATTTCTTAGAAACTGAAACATCCTGTTTTCATTTTCAGAGGCGGATCTTAGATGGAAGTCTTGGCTTTGCTGCAGGGGTAAGTAGCATGATATAGGAGGAATAAATTGAGACATGTTTACTCTGACGTTTCTCTGCTGCACGGTATTTCCAGTCTCTCCACGTGTGACCAGGATGCATGCCTGATGTGCAGGTGCTAAGGCCTCCCCCTGATCACCGATTCTGTTTATTTCCAGTGTATTCAATGCCCCTGCCTCTCTTTAGACAGTGAAAGAGGCTGCTTGGGCAGCCGCCTGAGGACTTGTAAAATAAGATGATATTTAGGAAGGGCCTACCACAGGGTTTTGCTGGCACCAGTTGAACTTCTCTTTCTCTTCTCCTCTTCCCTCGTAAAACACCTTTTGTTATAGACATTTTCAAACATGTAAAAAAGTGGAGAGAATTCTATGATGTACCCCAGGAACCGCCACTCAGCTTCAATCATTATTGATCTTTTGTTAATCTCATTTCATCTGTCTTCCCCTGACTTTCTTGGGAAGTTGGAATAGTTTGTAAAAGCAAATCCCACATATGTAATTGCATCTGTAAATTCAATGCACATCCCTAACTGAATGACCTGTGCTTTTTTAAGGACAAGCACCCTGACACTAACTGTAATCCCATACCCAGTTCACACTCATATCTCCTCCATTTGTTTTAAAGGGTGTCTTCTAAAATGGTTTTATTAAGCCCTGGCTGCTGTGGCTCAGTGAATTGAGTGCTGGCCTGAGAACTAAAGGGTCACTGGTTCGATTCCCAGCCAGGGCACATGCCTGGGTTGCGGACCAGGTCCCCAGTAGGGGGCGCACGAGAGGCAACCACACATTGATGTTTCTCTCCCTCTCTTTCTCCCTTCCTTCCCCTCTGTTTAAAAAATGAATAAAATCTTTAAAATGGTTTTGTTAGAATTGAGATTCAAACAAGTTTCATATTGAATTTGTTTGTTATATCTTTTGAGTCTTTTTTATTCTTTAACAGTCACATTTTTTTCCCCATGGTGGTAATTTGTTAAGAGAAACTACATCCACTGTCTATTGAATGTCCCACATTTGGAATTTGGCTGATTGCTTCCTTGGCGTGGCAGTATAACTTGTCCCTCTGTCCCCCACATCTCCTGTAAGCTCAGAGTGAGACCAAGAGGCTTGTTTAGTTCAGATGCCGTTTCCCGGGTATGAGCGTGTCACAGTGGTGCTGTGTATTCTGGTTGTGTGAGTCACATCAGAGGGTGTGCAATGAGTTTTCCCTTTTAGTCGATCAGGATTTAGTTCCTTTCTCCTGTTTTGATAGTCCTGTGATCTGCAAAAACTAGCCTGGGGGTGGGACCTCCCAGCAGTCCTCTAAGTCAGCAGCCGTGGGACTGGACTCTGCGCATTTGTGAGCGCGTGGAGGCGCACCAAGTGTTACATAGGGGCACCGAGAGGGTTCACAGAGCCGGTTCCCAGGTCCTCAGCTCCCAGGTTTGCTCTTTTTCCCAAAGCTGTTCTGCCTGAGGTGCCCTGATGGCTGGTTTTCCTTTCCCAGGTTTCCTCACACAGTGGCCCTCTCCCATTTCACAAAAGAAAGACACATTCTTGCCTTTTGTCCTGTGCTGGGGGAGCATAGTCTCCATGCATAAACAGGGACCCCTGGCATGCTGGTGTTGGTGTAGGTGTGGAGAAAGTGCAGGCTGCTCGTCGCTAATCACTGGGCACGAGTCCTCCAGCAGTCCAGATGCTGTGCTGTCCTTTGCTGTGAATCTAATCAAATTGTGAGCAGAGAGATCCTTAAAAGTAATTTTCTGTGAAGGATCACAGTGGGATTTTGGGCCTGTCACTTGGAAAGAGTTCAAAGAACAAAATGACAATATTATAACAAACTATCTACTTTTTCCCATCTTCTGTTAAAATAGAGAAAAATAGAAATAAATTAATGTCTAACTCTGTTCTACCAATGACTACTTAATATTTATTCATGGATATATGAATGAATTGAAAAAAAACCCTTATCCATGAAAATTTGCATTTCCAAGAGTATTTTACTTTTTTAATGTTTATGTGTTATAACTTTGTTGTTATGAATCTATTCTTTACCATTAGTAGCTGTTAATGGTAACTCAATCCAGGAAAATGGTAATTAAAGCAGTTAGAGCCCTAGGCTCACAGGAAATTTTTAAAAATTTAACTGAAATGTATATAAATATATTAAAGGGACGTATGATAAAGAAATCAATAATAGACTTTCTAGTCTAAAATATGAGTTGCTCTAGGATAAAAGTCTGTGGGGAAATGTAATTAAATAGAAGTTGGGAAAAAAGGAATGATGTAAATTTTTTGACGAGAGCTCGCCTGTGCATTTTGATGTGTGTAGAGTATAACCCACGGACAGAAAAGTGTGTGAAACATAAATGCACGGCTTAGTTTACGTGAACTTTTGGGTGGATAATGGTGGGAGCCAAATCCCTGTGCTGGTTAGGTGCACAGGAGTGCCTGATCCAGCAGCTTTGTTTAAACACATCAGTATTTATATGCCAGAAATGATATCTTTTGCAACTCCATAAACTTCGGTGAAAGCCTTTTAAACATCAAGTTCAAAATGAGTGCTGGGGTACCTAGTTTTTGAAAATTCTCCTCGGGGGCACACAGAAACTTTTTTTGTTCTGTTTTGTGCTGCCTTCATGCTTCTGAGCAGGCATTGGGGTGTCCCTTGTACTTTATACTCTTTCAGGCCAAAAGCCCTTGTAAGATTTACGTCGCCAAAGGCAAAAGCCAAAAGGAAATGAAGAAATAAAAACTGTGTATTTGTCCTTAGGTCATGTAAGAATAAATTTGGGAGCATCAAAACACAAACATTTAGATGTAACTTTCTTAAAAACATCATTAGACCAGTGTATCATCTTGTTTACTTAAACGTGAGGATCTAAAATAGTTTTGCTTTTGATTTTTAAAGTAGTTGGTAGGAAAAAAAAGAAATTCTAGAAGTTATTTGTGTGTTTTTATCAGAGTATAAAGCCATTTGCTTTTCTAAAATTGATCTTGAATGTGAGCTTGTTGCGCAAAGGGAGTCCTGGCAGGCCAGCCGATACAGAAAGTCGAAGCACCCTGTGTTAGGCAGGTGGGACTCATACTCAGGAAACCTCAGGGGTGTTGGTGACTAGGAGTGGATTCTCACAAAATCTTCCCAACCTCAGGCAAGGCAGTAGGGCCCAGGTGGCCTGAGCCGTAATAATTGCTTATACTTCTCACAGGATAATGTATATTTAACGTAGCTAATCTGTTGTCTGGGACAAAGGTTCTTACCCAGGGGTAATTTTGCCCCCCAGGGTCTGTTTGGAGTGTTGGTTGTCACACCTGGCATCTAGTGGGCAGAGGCCAGGAATACTGTTAAACACCCCACCATGCACAGGAGAGGCCCCCCCTCCAATCTTCCAGCTCCGGTGTCAGTGGTGCCAAGCTGAGAAACGCTGGTCTAGAGAACTCTGATGTGTCATCTCTAGTCACAGAGTGCAATGCCTAAAAATTCAGATGTTTTTAAAGTTAAAAAAAAAGAAGAAAGCTTGCTTGCCTGTGCCCCTTGTTTTCCAGAGGTCACCAGGCTCAGCAGGAGCCTTGGACAATTTGTATTATTCACTTACCAAGTGTCGGGACAGCTAAATGTGCCATAGTGCCCGCTATCTTGAAGACACTGCTTCCTCCACATAGCTCTGATATGTTCTGAAGAAATATTTTGAAAAATGAAAACCAGCCTCTGTTGATTGGGGTCCTGTTGTAAACACCTTGCACAGAGGTAACATGTTTTTATAGTCAGTTGTGCCTAAGTTTACCCATGTGTCATATGCGCATTGAAATACGTATTCCAGTAAAATGCTGCAATGACATGTTTATATAATATAAAATTGTGCACCCAAACAAGTGTTTCTGTAAGAGAAATTCCTGGCACAAGGGTCATGTGTATTTTAAATGTGCTTAGCAATATGTTTTATAGTTTGTTTTTTTCTTATTAGCAAGACCTTGGAAGCATTAATCAGTTCTTAAGTGACTCCTCTTCAAATCCATTTGCTTGTTTGTCTCCTGACTCCTTAAATCACTCCCCAAGTCTCTAGTAATCATCTTTCCCTTCTCAGTACTCGTGTCTGGCCTTGATTTTTCCCTGAGGCATGAAATTAATGGGGAGAAATGTTACCATTAAAAATAAGGGATAGTCATTTCTCCCTATTAGAGTCCTAGAGCCATGCAGCTTTAAAGCTGGAAAAGACATGATAACTAATACTTACTGAGTTCTTACTGTCACAAGCACTTGGTGATCATCTCATTTAATTTTCATAACAACTCTATGAGGTATATGCCAGGTAGTATCATGTACTCCCACTTTGCATTGAGGAAACTGAGGCACAGTGACTATAAGTAAATTGTTCAGGATTATACAGTGAGCAGAACGAGGATTTGAATCCTCATTCTGACCGTAGAGCTCCCCCTCTTAAGCCGCCATGCCTTATAGCTGATGTCTGGTCCCATTGCTGCTGTTTACACAAAGGAAACAAATCCAGAGAGAGCACGTGGTTTATCCATAATGGAAAGTTGCCAGGTAGGGTCACAGCAAGCACCTGAGAAGTTAGTGCCAGCACTTAGCTGTGTGACCTTGGGCAAGCTCCTCAGCCTTCTTGGCCCTCAGTTGACTCTACTGAGAACTGAAGGCATCGGACCGATGTTTGTTTAAGAACTTCTTGGATCTGCATATTTCAAGGAGTACCAGCAAAAGTCGGCATGATCCTTTGTCCTAAGGTAATGGTGAAGTGTTGTCATTAGTTTTGGCTTCACCTGTTCAGCTACTCCCCTATTCAGTGGTACATTTAAACCTGAAGTTGAATATGTTTTCCTCTGGGTGAGAAAGCAGCCATTGTCTCCAAAGATAAATGTGTAGATGGATTTGGAGAGGCTGAAACATCCAGGGTCATCATTTTAATTTTCTTGGCCCTGGTTCTGATGTCTCTATTTGGTGAGGCTAGAACTCATGGAGGATCTCAAAATCAGTCAAACTCAGGGAAGATCTTGAAATTAATCTACATTCATTCTATCAAGGAAGAAGCACTTGCGAGGCCTAAATATGACCATGAGAACTGCAGGAAAGACAGCCCACCTATCAAGAAGCTCACTTCTAGGCATGAAAAGGCAATTTAACATTTATTATTTAACCCCACAGGAAGCTGGTTTCTTATAAAGGACATGATTTTCTTAAGGAGATTTTGGCTGAGTTTGCTGCTTCTGTGCAGCAAGTGGTGAATAATGTTTTCTGCAAATAACTGGCTCACTGTTGGAAATTAATGATGCTGTCCGGTGATGGCCCCTCTGTCTGGAGGGATGATGGTGACCAGCTGTTTTCCATTTCTGTGGAAAATGGATGGGAAGAAAGAGACTTCACTGTAGCATGTGGGATTCAGGGAGGAGATTTCAGCCAGATGCACTAGAAAGGTTTCTTCTAAGCAAATAGGAGATGGGGAGGAGCCGGGGTTGGGGGCAGCCATTGAATTGGGTCTTCAGAAATCCTAGCTTTTATACTACTGGTCCTAAAAAGCCTGACTGGGAAGTACTCATTACTGTTACCTTTTTCTTACTGCCTGAGAGGTAGGGAAGCCTGATGTGTCCTTATGGAGATTTGCATTGTGAGGTCTTTTGGACCACACTGATGTGGGCTGGGCCCCAGCCAGAGTACCAGCAGGCAGTGTGAAAGGAGTGTGCTAACCGGGCATTAAAGCTCCTGCAAGGGTTGTTGCTCTCTGTTTCTCTGAGCCAGGATTTCCCTCTCTACAGGAAGGGTAAGAGAAGCAAAGGGTCCCGAGATGACCTCCCTGGGATGCTGAACAAGCTCGGACCTAGAGCCTGTCCCACCGCAGTATCTTTGTGACTGGACGAATCAATCACCTTGGGAGTTTTGCGGCAGTTATCCACAGTGGAGCTCCTTTCTTAAACTTGCTTTGTCAAGATTTGGGGAGCTGGGGAGCCCCAGTGCCTTCTGGATTCTACTCTCTGCAAGTTTCTTGTTGTGCACTGGGATGCAGGGACCAGGGAGGTGATATTTGTGTGTTTTAGGGGTAAAGCTGCCCTTTCAGTGGGCACCCAATGAGGAAGTGGGGAGGTGTACAAGAATTAACTTGGTGGGACTTTGAGCTCTCTGCCTCAGGGGTGTCATTTGACAAGCTAAGTGTGGTGTGGTGCATGAAGGCAATGTGGGGAATGGCCCTTCTCTAAGCGAGACTGTCACAGCCTTGCTCCAGGACTCTTGGCACAGTGGTTAAGGGACACCTGGCACCTTTGCTTCCTGCATAAAGATGCTGCGAGACTCTGACTGTTTAAACACTCATAATTGAGGGATTGGGACTCTTAAGGTTTGTGTGCCGAGGCATTTTATTTTTAAAGGTGTCAAATGGCCAATTTCCAATGGGATAACTGTCTCAGCTGAGATGAATGTTCCCAAACCATGCCAGGCAGGGGCAGTAGACACTGAATATATCATGGGAGATAAGCCTGACTTTTGGCCCAGCACTCCTGGCACCCAAACAGTATTGGATGTTGTGAGCACAAGAGCAGTGTGGTGGCAGCTCTGTCCCCTGCGCCACCCCCCCTCCCTGTGCTGTGCAGCATGTGCCAGCAAGGTGAGGGTCTTCCTTCCCAGCGTATCCTGACTCCGGGCCCCACACCAGGTGGAAAGCAGTTTTGCTGCCAGAGGGTGTGGTGGGTGAGAGAGGAAGCTAGGAGAAACAGAAGAAAACCACTCGGGAGGAGACGGATTATTATTTTTTTAATATTATGTTTTTCTCTTTTCAATTTCATGCTTCAGATTCCCATTGTCATTATGAATGGTGCCCAGGGTGGGGAGGGAGAGAGAAATGGTATTGATTACCTTCTTTCCACATGGATGGAAAGGAGCAGCGTCTGTCTTGGCAGAAGTGCTCACATGGGCTCTCCTGCCCCGCTGAGCATTGGGGGTGGTGTGGCCCTGAGGCCTGCCCAGGGCCCCCTGGATGGTCCTTCCATGTCCTCTCTCCCCTCCTTTCCCATCCTCAGGCTGCCTTCACTGTCCTGGCCTGGAAACCCTGCCTCCCCTTTGATTCCTTTGCCTTTCCTTCCTGGCCTGGGCCTGCCATACAGATTGGGCCAGGGCATTCTCCTTGGGGACATCTTTTCATCTTTGCTTGGGGGGCATCCTTCCCTGTTCTGATGAAGGAGAGGTGGGAGTGTGTGTAGGTGATGAGCAGCAGATTACAAAGGGGCTAGAGATTCAGCTTCAATAGTCAGATGTGAGTGCTCCAGAATCATAGTAACTTTTATACATCTCTGTAGGAACAGGTAGACGTTTAGTAGATATTCTTTTAAGATGACTGGCACATTTTTTATTCATTTATTCATTCAGCAGTTAATGAGAACCTGCTGTATTCCAGGCACTGTGCCAAGTGCTGAGGATTTGAAAAAGTGCCAGGAGACAGTTTCTGTCTTTGAGGAAATTCTGATCTAGTCAAGAGGTGGGCACTACACCAGTGGGCTAAATCCAGCACACACCTGTTCTAAATACGGTAGTCCCCCTTACCTGCAGCTTCGCTTTCTGTGGTTCAGTCAACCTCAGTCCGAAAATACTAAGTGGGAAATTCCAGAAGTGAACAATACATTTTACATTGCTCGCCATTCTGAGGAGCATGATGAAATCTTGCTTCCAGCTGTACCCTGCATGAGACCCAGTCGTCCCATTGTCCGGGGTCTCCATGCTGTGCACACTCCTGCCTGCTAGTCACTTAGGAGCCGTCTCGGTGATCCAATAGACTGTGGTGGTGTCTCAGTGCTTGTGTCAGGTCACCCTTGTTTCACTTAATCATGGCCCCCAAGTGCAGGAGTAGTGATGTTGGTGATTCAGATATGCCGAAGAGAAGCCAGAAAGTGCTTCCTCTAAGTGAAAAGGTGCAAGTTCTTAATCAGGAAAGAACAGGATTGTCTGCTGAGATTGCTAAGCTCAAAAGTAATAATGCATCTCCTATCTCTGACATTGGGAAGAAATTTGTGTTAGTTTTGCTGTCCCAGCTCAGACTGCAAAAGTTATAGCCACGGCATGTAGAGGTTAAGATGGAAAAGGCATTCAATTTGCAGGGCAAGACATGGACAGAAACGTGTTCTGACTGATGGCCACATGCTGCACCAGAATGCACTGAGCCTCTGTGAAGACTTCAGCAGGGATCCCCTGAACTGAGGGACCACATTCACTTGACTTTTATTACAACGTATTGGTATAATTGTTCTGTTTTATTATTAGTTATTGCTAATCTCTTACTATGCCTAATTTATAAATTAAACTTTGTTATAGGTATGTATGTGTAGGAAAAACAGTATATATGGGGTTCTGTACCACCTGCGGTATCAGACATCCACTGGGGGCCTTGGATGTATCCCCGCGGACGAAGGGGGACCGCTGTAAAGCTTTATGGGAACCCGGCATTGCCGCTTTGTTTACATGTTGTCTGTGGCTGCTTTTGCATTACAGCAGCACAGCTGAGTAGCTGCAGCAGGACTACATTGTCCACAAAACCCTGTACAGAAGTTTGCCAGCCCGATCTGGTTTATGGAAGGGTTTTTTGAGGCCTGGTGGCAGCACGAACAGCCTGTGACCATTAGGATCACAGCTGTCTGCCTTGCAAGGCCCCGCCTAGAGGTCTCAGAATGCTCCCTGGAATGTCTGGGGTTCCTGAGTAGGAACCTGAGTAGGTGATTTCCTGAGAGCCTCTCTTGGTAGTGGGTCCTCCCAAAGGGCACCTGGCCTTCGCTCATGAAATGGTTGCTACTGCCCCCCTTTGCTGGGGTGGGCCTTTGAAGAATCTTCAGGGCCTAGCTTTGCAGTGAAGCATGATGAAGTATGTAGACCCTTTTATCCCATTTGCCTTGTCACATTGTGTCAAGACAGATGGCTCAGGGCAAAGTGTGCAATTTGAGATTGTGAAATAAGACTAGGTTTCCCAGCTCAAACCAAACTCAAGGTTGCAACTGTCACTAGCATCCGTGGTCTGGCATATTGATCTAACTTGGTCTAACGTCCTTCACAGTGTGGTTTAAGGGTGCTCTCTGGCTTTGGGGAAGCCCCCTTCCTTTTGACGCAGTGGTTCCACACCTTGGCTGCATGTTGGAATCACCTGGAATGATTTAAAGCCCAGTGCCCTGGACATACCCTGGACTAACTACATCAGAATCTCTGGGGGTGCAATGAGGCTTTAGTAGTTTTTAGAGTTCGCAGGCAGTTGCAAGGTGAGAACCCCTGTTCTCATGAAGGCTGTGGTTTAATAAAGGATAAGCTGGTGTTTGGAAAAAGCAGTGTCCCTATACCTCTGGGGCTAAGACTCCAGCTGAGTCAATGCATAGGGGTGGGGTCATGGTTAAAGGAATACTGGACGTGGAGGATGGGGCCTTGGAACTTGGACGGGGAATCCAGAGGGAGGCTGCTGCCTCTGGTCTCCAGCTACAGCCCTGTCTGCTTCGGGCTCCCATGGCAGCCCACCACATTCTTGGCAGTTGTCTTGGCTCCCAAGGCTGGTTGATTTTGATGGCAGTTTAGGGTGGGGAAGGGGCAGTTTTCTACTGTCAAGTTCATTTCCTAGTTGGTCAGGTGATACTGGATGCCTGCCAGCTGGGATCTCGGGCTCTTCCTGTGGCTCCCTGGCTCATCTGCAAAAGAAAGATGGGAGCCAGCTCTTTACTACTTGGAGAACTTGAGCTTGAATTTAAATCCAGCTTGGTACACCATCTTTGTTGGATTACATCCTGTATCTGAAAAACCTCAGGACTGGCAGAGCCTTCTGGGAGTTATCTCAGCCATCCCTCTGCCATCAGACAAGGTGACGTTTCACTAAATCCAGACAGATGGTGGGAGTTTAGCTTGTTCCAAAAGACTTTTGTGAAGCAAGACGTTACTTTTTCTTTTCTTTACTTTTTCTTTTTTGGTAACTCAATTGAATGTTTAGCTAGTTGTTAGAAACTTAAATGCCTTCTGCTGCAATTTAAATAATAAGAGAGTAGCGGACGTTATTTCTAATAGGCATCTTAGTACAATTCACATTAAAAAGCATTTAGTGAGTGTCAATTCTTTTGAAAGATATGCCAAATGCTAGGGATCAAAGTTAATATTTGCTAAGTTTTGTCCTTTAGCTTTTGTATGGCAAAAGCACATCTGTACACATTATTAACACAAGTGCTTTGTGGAAAGGCTGCTGTTGAATTGTATATTCTTGCTTTTCAGCAGTGGCTTACTCACAGGGAGGAGAAGAGCCAGTAATTAAAGCTTTCTCAAGGGCCTGTGCAATTTTAGAAATGGCCCAGACATGTGTTCTGTTTGCAGAATAGCCATCGGAGAGCGCCTGCCCAGCATGTGGGAGCAGGGAGAGAACTGTCTTCGGGCCAAGTCATCACAACCATTTAGTGAGCACCTACTGTGTGCAAGGCATTGTGGGGAATATGCAAAGAAGCAAGATATCATCCCTCCCTGCAAAGGGTTTAAGGTAGGGAAGAGAAGAGAAGTCACATTCACCCATAATCATGAGATAGGTCAGCATGTGGTTGTAAGAAGGCAGTGGGCAAAAGGTGATGGGAACCCAGACACTGGGAGTTTACATCTAGTTGGGGAATTAGAGAGGACTTTTTCATGGATGAAGCTCAGCTTGGAAAAATAGGAGACTCTGAGGATGTCAGGAGGGAGCAGGAGAAGGAAATGAATTGTAAGTAGAAAGAACAGCGGTTTGGAATCATAGAGTAGAACATATTAGGCTGTTGAGTGAATGGCAGTTGGTTTGGTTGGGAGGAGGGGCCAGAGAAGTAGGTTGGGACCGGATAGGTTGGCAACCCGGGGTCTTGTGGAAGAAAATTTCTGCTTTGTTCTCTAGATTGGTGGGGACATCCTGGAGGTTTTTGAGAGGGTGACATGATCAGAGCTGTACTTTCAGGAAGGGAATTTTGTAGGTTGCAGATAGCATAGGCATTGGGAGCATGCAGGGAGGCTGGTGGTAGAGAGGCAGGCTGGAGGCTCTTTTATTACTTTAGGTGATGCCTTGACTCATTAGAGACCCAAACTTTGGGGAGAAGCAGAGGAGTTAAGAAGGGAGAGAGCAAAGGACACTCCTGCTGGAGAATGGAAAGGAATTGGCAGTCCTGTGTTCCTGGGGCTACTTTCCCTGGGGCTATTGAAGAATTGGGTGTCACCCTCCTGCCTTATGGACTGACAGAGACTCTCTCAGAAATGGAGAGGCAGGGAGTTGGGGGAGTATCTTAGGTTTACATCAGGCCTTTGTCATTTGAGTGGGTTTGTACTTTGGAATCTGTGTGTTGGGGTGGTCTCTATGGCAACCAGACACCTACAGCTAGTTGTACTGATGGTGATGTTTCCTGCTGCTCTGTTTAAGATTGGGCTTGACTGAGAGTAACTGAAACCTGAAAAATAGTGATTTAAACTAGAAAGATGCCTCTTGGGTAGATGAAATCCAGAGACCGTGGCTGGGAAAGTAGGTTCATAGAGTCACCAATGATATAGACTCCTTTTTTTGCTCACTGCTTTGCCCCAGAGGTCAGCCTTTATCTTTCTGGCCCAAAATGGCTGCTAGCTCAGAACATCACATCTGCTTTCCAGGCAGTGAGAGCAGGAGGGAGGGAGATTCCCTGAAAGTCCTGCGTGATAGCTTTGCTTATATCTTATTGGCTAGAACTTTTCTATGACCTCGTCAGGCTGAAAGGAAGGCTAGGATACATAGTCTTTTAGTTGTGATATAATGTGCTCAGATAAACACTGGGATTCTGTTATGGAGGAGAGGGATAACAGAAACTGGAGTATGCAGTTAACACTTTTGGCCACACAGCCTAATGCAGAGAGAATTTCGAGCCCTAACACTATTACTGACTTTTAGCTTCTCTGTGTACATTTTTTATGGGCTGTTTTTAAAATGAGTTTTGTTACTTTTTTCTTTAACTAGTTCATTTCAGCATGGGGGCATAATTCATGAAGTTGGTCAGAAATTCAAGTAGTACAAAGGGTATACAATAAAAAAATCAGTTCTTGCATTTCTTTGTATCATCCAGATTCATGGATGATTGAAAAACAAACTCCCTCGGGCATAAGGAAGAAAAAAATATACTGGCCAATTCAGTTGAAATATCCAAATATAGAACTGTCCTCAGATACTGGTACACTCTGTGGACCAGAGGATGTCACCAGGACCTGAGTTTCTCCATCTCCTAGCTCTTCTTTTCTCCGTGTGTCTCCACCTTCAGATAATCTACATCCTCTCAGGCTCAAGTTCGGAGGAAGGAGAAGTCTTTCTTTTATAGTGCAAATGGTCTTGGAATTGAATTTCACAGGCAGCAGGTAACTGGCCTGACTTGAGTTATGTGCTCGCCCCTGAATGCTAAACCTTTTTGCCACAGGGATGTGGTGTGTCAACTGGCCAGGCCTGAGCCATGTGCCCTGTCTCCCCTCCTCCCATTAGGTAAAATGATTAATAATGGGGGAGAGATGTAATAGATGTTCGGTAGCCAACATACAGCAACCATCCCCCATACCCCTGTGTCATTTAGAAACCACCCCAAACTTAGTGGCTTACATCAACACCATTCAATTATTTCTTATGATTCTGAGTTGGCTGGGCTCAGCTGGGTGGTTCTTCTGGTCTTGCCCGGGGTCACTCACAAGGCTGTGGACATCTGGCAGCTCGCTGAGGCTGGAGGGTGGAAGAGGGCCTCATTTATGGGTCTGGGGCCTTGGTGCCTCCAGTTGTCTGGGCCTCTGTAGTCTAGCACAGCTTTCCTTTCAGGACTGTGGAAGAGTTCCAAGAAGGTGCAGGTGGAAATTGCAAGGTCTCAGGAGGCCTAGACCCTGGACCTGACCCAGAATCACTGTCACATTTGATTGGCCAAAGCAAGTGACAAGGCCCACCAGGTTCAGTGGGTAGAGAAATACTTTACAGTTTTTGGTGGAAGGAGCCTGCAAAATATTTTGGCTCTGCTATAGCACCTGCTGCCTCCTCTGTGAGGTGATGCCTGTTGACAGTTGATCCTTCCAGAATCCATATTCCTTTTTCTGTGGCCACTGCCAGCAGTCACTGGCCCCCTACAGGGCCTCTCCCTTGTCTTTTCTCCATCCTGCCTCTCAGCTTCCTTTTGGGTCTCAGCTCCCACCCACTGGCTTTCTGAATTTCCATTCAGGTTGCTAACTTAAACACCAAGGAAGGTACTGGAAGATCTTGTGAAGCTTAATTTGTTCTCAGTAAGCAACAGAGAAGCCATACCTTTATGGGCCCAGGTTAGTCATAGGTGTTCTGGTCTCCTGAGAGGAAAGGGTTTGGGCTAAATTCTTCTCAGTTCCAGGGCTGTGTTGTTCTGGAAGGAGGAGTTAGCCATTGGGCAAGGTGGCATTCTGCGGTGAGCAGTGCCGTAACATCCCTGGAATCTTTTGGTCATGCTGCCTTCTGAGAGCGCGTGCACCCAGGCTGTGGAATTGGATGGGGCGGGGAGAACTACCACTTCTTATGATCCCTGCTTCAGGATCGCTTGGTTTTATTAACTGCACATGTGTGGCTTTAATTTTTTTTAAGGGTAAAAAATAATTCTCTTTCAAATTCAGTCTTCAATCTTCTTCCCTCTTTGCATGGGAGTTGGCCTCATTTTATGAATGTTATTTATGAGTATAAAGAGCATTTGGCTGAGGGCAGAGCAATGGAGGAAAGCCCATCCTGGTGTTTCTTGGGTGGGTGTGTGGGCAGAGCATAGGGACAGTGCCAAACTGTAGTTCCTGTTCATTTCATTGCCCTTGTGAGTGTGGTGACAAACCTAGAGGCTATGGAGCTATAATCATGGGCCCAGAAGCCTCCCTGGCTGCCTTTCCCAGGGTATGGGGAGTGCTGGGTGCAGGGTGGAGCTAGGGGTTTTCTTGGCCTCACTCCACTCCTGCTCCCGGCTCCCTCCCCTACCCACCAAAGGAATGGGTCTCCCACAGGGTCCTTGTAATTAATACTTCTCTTTCCCTGGGCAGAGGATCCCCTCTCTGGGCAGCCAAGGAGGCCCTGAAGCAGAGTTCTGATCCTCTGCAGTAATAAAGAGAGTGTTTGGGCTCAGACAGGGAGTCCTGAGTCCTTGGGTTGTATTTCTAGCTGAGCTGCCTACAATCCCTGTGATTTAGCAGCAAGTCCTGTTACCTACACCTCCAGGCATCTCCTCGCTCCACTGAGACTAAAATCCTTCCCCCATTTACCTCGTGCAAGTAGTGGGAGGAAAAATCCAGCTCTGACTGTTTAATGCTTCTGTGCCCTCCGGAGCAGAGAATAAAATACCAGGGAGGCAAACCTTTAATAGCTTGCTAGTGGAAGCTGATCTTTGCTGTCAGGGTGTCCTGACTTTTCATCCCATATTTGGCTCAGGACCATGAGCTGTTTCCTCAGACTGGCCAAACAGCTAACAGAGTAGAGCCCCTAGACCCATCGGAGACTCAATTCCAGGAGATTCGTGTATTTGACAAGCAAGTGACGGGAAGCCTTCGCACTTACCTGTGCACAGATGTTTTTCTTTTTCTGTAGCATTTCTTTGGAAACCTCTCTTAGCTTCTGAAGCTCTGGTCTTGTGAAGAAATTAACCACGACAGCCCTGGGGCTAAGTGAGTTAGTTCTCTAGGAGGGTGGGAAAAAATTTATATTTGTGAAATGTACAAGCAAGGGAAAAATAGATTAGTATGGTATTTAAGGCAGGAGGAAGGGGTGCAGAGCCATTGCCAGAGCATAGGCTTTAAATAGATTACTGATTCGAAATTGCCGAACTTGTTGCAATTATTCATGAAGAAATCCATGGGGTGGGGGTGCCCGTAAGCTGACTGCAGGGAACGCTAGCATCTTGTGGGCTCACGAGCCCCAAATATTATTATGTGACATTGGTTTATTGCTTTATATTTTCCAAAGCACTCTCCCATCCATTACCTCATCTGACCCTCCTACTCATCCTGTAGCTGGAGGTTTTATTATTTGCATATAATAGATGAAGGTTGTGCTGCCCTCCGTGCTGGACTCTGTTTGGAACCTGGCCATGGGACGTAGGGCAGTGGGAAAATGAAGGGAGCCCCCAGTGGCCCTCTTGCACCCTTCCCCTACCCCGGGTTGCCAGGCATTGTTTTAGACACTGGGGATAAAACAAGAAACAGCAAACAAAAGTTCCTGCCCTCGTGGGACTGCCATTCTAGCAGAGAGAGTCTGCTAGATAAACTCTACAATAAAACATAGAACGTGTCAGACAGAGATGGTAAGTGAGATGGAGAACCCCAAAGGAATGGAGGAGGATAGCGAGAGTCCTGGCGGGGGTGGGACTGAGGAGTATTGCAATCTCAAAAAGAGTAAATCAGAACAGATGCTAAGAAAGTGTTCCTGATGTGTGGAAGGCTCACAATAAGTTTTTTTGGTGTAGTGAACAAGTAAACATGCTCAAATGGATGAATGGGTAGATGGATGAGTGGAGGATGGATGGATGGAGGATGGATATGGATAGCTGGATGGATGAATATGGATAGATGAATAGATATGGATGGATGGATGGATATGGATTGATGATGGGTGGAAAGGTATGGAGGGATGCATGGAAGGAAGAGGAGGGTGAGTCCTACCTGCTATAGATCTGTGCTTCCTTTGAGAGCCTAAATATTTTCATACTCCTCTGCCCCATCTCATGGGCACCCTGGAGAGGGTAGCTCCTCCCAGCTGGAGAGAGCCAAAATCCAACTGACTTGGAACAGGCATGCTCCTGGCACTGCGTAGGTTGAGTTGGGAAGTAAGTTGTTGCCAACTGGTGAAGGGAGAGTTTGCCTTACCATGTATTTCACCTCGGTCTTCTTATCATGGACCTAATTTCCAAAGCCTTGGGGGTTTGCCTGCCTGTCTCTCTGGGAGCATAGTTCTTTCCAGAGCCTTGTTGTCAAGTGTTTTCTCCTTAAGGAAGTTGAGTGTTTCATTTTCCCCACCATAATGGAACTTGACAAGCATCTGTAGCTCTCTGTGCTTGTTCAATATGGCAGTTGTTTGTCGATTCTAATTGCTTGTTCACTTCTTCCTTCCCAGACTAGATGCATCTAGAAAGCAGGGACTGTCTTGTTCACTGTCGAGTATCATTCCCTAGTACAGGGATTAGAACATAGTTGCCAGGCAAAAATATTTTTAGTGTTGAATGAGCATGGTGGTGTGTGCATTGGAGGTTTTCTTGGGTTTGACTGCTTTTAGGTTGCCCAGTTTCTGCAGAACTTCTGTGTGCACTGATTTATATTCCTGGAGCACCTGATTGAAATCTCAAAAAATAGTGAGGGAGAAACCCCTCCCCATTGAGTCTATAAGGAAATCGGTCTTTCTGGTTCTCCTAGTGAAGGAAGAATCTAATTGAATGTAAACTCATTACATCTCTGAAGCACTTTGAAAATTTCCCCAGGATTTAATTATGATGAACTTCCCAGGATGTGGTCATGCCAGGAAATGTCTCAAACCATCAGTGGTGTGGGGTGAGCCAAGGGCAGAGGGGCATTGGGCACCAAGGGGTGCAGCCTTGTGCTGGTGGGCATGTGCTCTGCTATTAATGATGGGCTCTGGAGCCACATTCTTGGGTTTGATCCTGGTTTCTCAGGTGATTAGTTGGATGAGCTTAGACTGTAAGCCTCAGCCTCCTCATCCTTTGCAGGGCTGTTGTGCAGATGAGTAAGTATATTTGAAGCCCTTAGTATGGTGATTGGCACTTAGTAAATGCCTGATACATCTTTATTATTATCCGACATCAAGGGAGAATGGGTGTAGGACACATGAGGAATTTGGGGTTGGTGTGGGTCGGTGAACTTGGGTATTACGGTTTTGGATCTCTCTTCTTCATCTTCAATTGATGATCTTTTCCACACAGACACCTCCAAATCTTTCTTCTCACCTCAGCACGACCTTCTATGCTTTCTTGCTCATACATAATTTAAAAAATGGGATCATACTGCACACCATGTGTAAAAACATGTTCCTTCACTAGTATGTCCCGAACTCTTTCTCATTCAGGTGGGTGCATGGCGCTTTGTCACACACACTGACCGTGATACGTGCTCTCACCTGTATTATTGAGGTATACCTGAATTACACTAAGCTGCACCTGTGACTGGGATATTTTTTACTAAGGACTTGTTGGACATTTTAATTGGGCTCGATATTGTGGGTCATTGTTTATTTTTATCAAGATAATAGATGCACCCATGTAGAAAGAGCTAATGTTAATAAAAGGCTTATAAAGAAAAAAAAAAAAGCAGTCCTCCCTACCCCCTCCATGGCCCTGTCCTCTTTTCTGAAAGTTACCATTTTTGTCTGTTTCTTGAGAAAATTTCCCTCACATTTCTGCGATTTCTTGATTTGGAAACCAGTGCCCCTCAGTTCTGGCAGCTGTTATTTTATGTTCCTTTAATAGTTTTGCCTGCTGGTCCTCTGTTCTCATTATTGTTGACTCTTGGACTTTCTGGACTGAGCCTCTCATTTTCTTCCCTTTTCTCTTGCTATTTTGTAGTCCTTTTACTGTTTTGTTCTGCATGGTGGGAAATTTCATTGACTACATAAATAGAGCAAAGGTTTTTTTGCTTGCTTGTTTGTTTTGTTTTCATGATTTCAGTTTTTGAAAAGTCTTTCTTATTCTCCCTGTTGCTTTTTTTCCATCTAACATCCTGTTCTTATTCATAGATTTATTCCACACATTCATATCCCTCTCATATTAATAATAGTGTCACAGGTGGGCACAGGTAACCAGGCTCTTGGTGATCGGGACAAAGAATTGAACTGAACACACAGAGTTTATAGCAAAGAACATGGGAGCAGGCCAACTCCAAGCAGAGATTGACCTCAGGCAGCCTGGAGGGATTCTATTCTTAAAGGACGATCGATCCTTCCTGGCTAGTTTTGGTGGGCTTTTATTGCGCATGTACAAGTAGTTGTATTACTTTAAAGCTACTTTGCATGCGGTCTCCCATGATTTTCCTTGACTGGACACCAGAGAAGAGGTTGTACAATGTTACCGAATGGACCCCCCCCTTCTCTTGGGGTCCCCCTGAACTAGTTCGCCTTGCCCACTGCCAGGGAATTATAGCTCTCCATGTCAGAGATTGGTGAAAAGGAATTATTTATTCAAAAGTTATAGACTTAAGAGTAATGACTTAATGCCTTCATTAAAATTCCAAAGTTCCTTAAAACACCTACTAACACACACAGTTCTTCCTTCCCCCCTTTGCCCAGTTGGGGGTACCATATCTCAGGAATAGAAGTCCATGTCTCAGGTAGCCCCCGGTTCTTCCCAGTAATCCATCCTTGGCTGGTAGGCCTCCCTCGGTTCCCAGCACCATCAGCTGTGTAGCCACGACGATCTCCAGTTAATCCAAAACCACGTGGCACCTTCTCATGGCCCACCAGCAGTAGTCCTTTCACCCCTTTCCTTCCCAGCGTCTCTCCTGCTTTCTTCCAAACTGCTAAGAGAGAGCTCTGCATCACTGCTACATCTTGTGTTCCAGCTTCCTAAGCTGAGTGGGAAAGGGAGACCCAAAGTCGCGTGGTTCTTCTCACTGTGGCTGCCATGCCTGGGTTTAAACCCCAGCGCCAATCTTCCTCTGCAGCCCCATTTCCAACTCCTCCCAGGATCGGCTACACCTGCCAGCATTCCCATATTTTTCCAGCTTTTCTGGGTTGCCATAATAAGCCTGCGCAGGCGTGGGCCTGTGGTGTGGAGCCAATCATCTCCAAGCTCTTACGCAGGCTCTGTAACCAAGGGGTGTTACCTCCTAGTTACATCCTGAGTGGAAGTCACTCCCATCTCCCTGGCTCAAAGCCTGGCCACAGCTATTTAACATATCCATGAAACCAGTTAAAACTTACAGATATGTTAAATGACCGTGCCTGAAGTTATTTGAAAACTTGCTTGTAAAACAACTCTCAATGGCTCTGCTCCATGTGTCCCATCCCCCAGTTCAAACATTTGGGGGTGAGGATATCCCATATTTTTTATATTTCCTGGACACCCTGAGTTCTGGACCCCATTACAAATCCTTCTTTGGGGGGCCCCCTGGCTGCACCCTCTTATGATAGTATTTCCCTTTACAAATATTCCCTCCCTGAGGGATACCTCAGAAGTGAGGAGTACCAGCCCAGTGTTCCAGTTCCAGGAAGATTAAGTCCCCATAACTTCTGGCCGCAAACACCAGTGGGGATTGAGTCGGTAGAAGAAACTGCTGGAGTTTCAAGCAATTCGTCTTAAAGAACCTACACATGGACTTACTCAGACTCACTGCCGCTGAACTCCAGCACTGGGGTAGCAGCTCGAAAGGCACCAATGGCATATGGGGAGGAACTGAAGTATGTGGCATCAACTTGAGAGCTGGCGGACAGTTTTCTCCCAGACAGGCAGGTAGAGGCCATTGTCCCTTTTCTGAACCCTCCTTGCACAGAGCCATAGAGCCGGCAGAAGGAAGCCATATCTGAGACTCCTATCAACCTGGCTAACACTGTTTGCCCCACCCTGGAGATCCCCTGAGGCTCCATCCCACCCAATTTACAGGTTCACACAAGCTGTTATCAGTGACTTTTCCATATGAATGGTTGGTCTTGGCTTATGCTTCACAACTTCCTAAATCCTCTCAAACAAGCAACAGTTGGTCTTAATGAGCCCCCAGTGCCTGTACCTCTTGCTAAGTGGCCCCAGGCCTGGCAGTAACAGTAGCCAGCTTAGATTCAAAGCTTGCCTTGGCCTGGGAGTTTCCAAGCCCAGTGCAAGTAGCAGCTATCCCAGATTGCTTTATAGCTCATGCAGGATGGCCCCGGGCAAAACACAGACGGGGGGGCGGGGGGGGGCGGGGGGGCGGTGCTGCTGACTTCAGCCTGCACCACGCAGGAAACTCTAGAGCTTATGCACTCACAGGCAGACCACGTTGGAGTACTACCACCCTGCCTCTGCACAGCTGATCCTCCACAGATGGTGGAGATTGGTGGGCAGTGGTCACTGACAATCCTTACAGCTGACTAGAATCAGTAAATGCCTCCTATTGACTTTCCAACAGCAGTCAAGGCTCAACTACAAGAAGAGGGTGTACTCAGCCTACACAAAAGGTGTACCTGGAGTACCCAGCTTGGGTGGTAGGGGAGGCAGGGCCACTGAACCCTAAAGGACCCGTACTACATTAGGCCATGCTACCAAGACAGAGAGTCAGAGTAGCTCTACCTAATACATAGAAACAAACAGGGAGACTGACAAAATGAGGAGACAAAGAAACATGGCCCAAATGAAAGAACAGATCAAAACTCCAGAAAAAGAGCTAAACAAAATGAAAATAAGCAATCTATCAGATGCATCATTCAAAACACTGTTTATGAGGATGTTCAGGGAACTTAGTGAGGACCTCGGCAGCATAAAAAAGATCTGGTCAGAAATGAAGGATACAATAACTGAAATAAAGAACGATTGACAGGGAAACCACAGGAGAGTGGATGAAGCCGAGAATCAAATCAATGATTTGGAACATAAGGAAGCAAAAAACAACCAATTAGAACAGCAAGAAGAAAAACGAATCCAAAAAGCAAGGATAATGTAAGCAGCCTCAGGGACAACTTCAGGCGTTCCAGTATTCACAGGGACTTAAGAAAAAAGATCAAAACTATGAACAATAGAATGGCAATAAATAAATACATATCTATCAACAATTAAATCTAAAAAACAAACTAAGCAAACAGAAGAACATAGATAGAATCATGGATACGGAGAACGTTTTGATGGTTGCTAGATGGGAAGGGGGTGTAGGGGAGTGAGTGAAGAGGCGAGGGGATTGAGAAGAACAAACAGGTAGTTACAGAATAGCCATGGGGATGAAGAGTACAGTATAGGCAATGGAGTAGCCAAAGAACCCACACATGACCCATGGACACAAACTATGGTATGGGGATTGCCTGAGGAGTGGGGGGTGGTGGGTATAGGGGGTCACAGGGTAAAAAATTGGGATAACTATGATAGTATCATTAATAAAATTAATTTAAAAAAGTCCCTCCTTGAGTTCTGTGGAATCTTTCTGAGATCCTTCATTTTTTTTGTTTGGTTATTTCTACACATAACATTTGCCCTAATAATAGTAAAAAAATAGAGACATACCACACACAAATGTAGTATCTAGCATTTATAGAATCGTTAGGCCAGTTTTTGTGCTAAGCATTTTACATGCATTCTTGCATGTAGTTATTTTAGCAACTATAGGAGATAAGCACCACCTTGGAGATGGTCATCAGGTCAAGAGCAGGGACTCAAGAGCCACCCTGGCTAGGATTGAGTCTTGGCTCTGCCTCTTACTAATGGTATGACTTTGTTAATTACTTCACCACTCTATGCCTCAATTTCCCCATATGTGAAGTAGGGACAAATGTACCTAAGTACTTGATGTTTAGGAGAAGTAAGAAAGTTCCTAGCACATGGTCAGTCTTTATGTGAATATTGTTATTGTTATGAATTTCATGTCACTTATGAATGCCACTGTATTATTATTTCTGTTTTCCATATGAAGAAATGGCCCTGGAGACATGCTGCTCTCACCAGGGTCTCCCAGCTGGGAGCCTGAAGTGGTGCAGCTTAGACTTGAATCAGGTAGTCTGACTCCAGAGTCATGCCTTCTAGCCACTGTGATGTATTATTGCCTTTTGCAAAGAAGGAAGGAGAGGAAATATTAAAAAAGACAGCAGATCTGTCCCTGAGTGGCTGGTAGGGCTAGCCAGGGCTGCCAGGTAAAACATAGGATGGTCAGTTAAATTTAAATTTCAGATATGTAACTGTTTCTTTTTTAGTATGGCATGTCTAAAATAAAAATAACTACTAATTGTCCAACCTGAAACTCAAATTTAACTGTTTCCCATATTTTTATTTGCTAGATCAAGCAAACCTAGGTGGGGGGCTTTTTCATGCTCCATCAAGTCCCTTGAGATTCACTAGTCCCTAGTCCCATCACTCCCCTTCATCTACCAAGGTCACTGCCACCACTCTGATGGGAGTCTCTTGCGTCCCTCAGTGAGTTAGGACAGAACACACTTTGACGAGTTATGTTTTCATGAGTAGCAAAAATGAAATGTGATTTTGTCTAGAATAAGGAATGGTATTTTCCTTCTTCTTGACCATGGAGATCCTGCCCCGAAGCCACTCCCTTGAGCAGAGAGAGGCACAAGCCAGTAGTTTGGTGGTTTGTCACCTCCTTGGAGGGGGTTCAATGAAGCGGGGCAAATGCTTCTCCTCCCTAAGTGTCTGAGTTTGTTCTCAGTGGGCTCACTCTTCTCTCCTTCAAATTTGAGCAGCCAGATCTGGGACAGACTGGGTGGTGCTTGTTGGGTGGGGAGGGCTTGACCAGCTGGTGCAATTGTCTTTCAATTGGCCAAAGTCGAGAGGGTGCTGATGGATTGGTGGCTGGGTGCCACGGAGAAGTTGCTTTGGGCAATACCACGTTCTCACTCTCTTGGTGACAAGCTGGTGAAAAGGTTTAATAAGGGTGCCCCTCCCCCTCCTTTTTTGAGCCTACATGGAGTCGATGGTTTTGGCGTCTAGCTAGTGAGAATCTGTTGAAAGGACTGAAGTAATTAGTGTACTCGCCCCTCTCCATCATTCATATAGTGGGTCTTCGGAAGAGGAATGGTGAGCTCCAACAAAAAGTCTGAATGATATTTGACCTTAGAGCACTGTGGTCTTATTTTGGGTGTAGCTCCCATCATTGCCAGTGGGCACACCAGTCCAGGTGGGCATCTCACACACCAGAGTTGCTGAGTAAATATTCCTTGAGCCAAATTGAGCTTGGGAATGGGAACTCAGATTTAGAGCAGGACTGGATTTGATGGCTAACTGGTTTTTAGCTCTTTTCCTCTGTTTCAGCAGAGGAGATTAGAATTTGGTTGCTGGTCAGCATATTTGAAGCTTGGATATGCCTTGGGTGATGGTCCCCTCTTTAAGGAGCTTAGGGCCTCACCAGCAAAGACCTGAAGTAACTGAGAAAGGATGCTAAGAGGTCCTTTTGGATAGGATTTCAATGCTTGTCTAATACCGCACATACTTAGTGTTGAAGGATAGCCTGACTCTTAGCTCTGGGCCTTGGCCTTGTCAAGTACTTGACAGTCGTATTGGATGACCCCTCCCAGAGGGACCACTTTAGGGTGGACCTTAGAACCTCATTCCTTATATACTTTCTATAGTGCAAATATGGCTCATCAGACCCCGGGGCAGGCTTCCTAAGGCTTTTTAAAAAATTAATATAATTTACACATATGCCTAGATCTTAAGGTGTCAGCTCAGTGCATTTTGACAATTATGTGCACCTGTGTAACCACCATTCAAAATGAGATAGAGTACATCTCTGTCTCTGTGTAATAGAAAGAGCTTCTATTACCTAAGCCAATGGTGCCCCTCCTCTGGGATTTTATGACTTCTGTCACCATAGATTGTTTTTGTATATTCTTGTGCTTAAGCTGCCTATATATACACACACAGATATATATATATATATATTACATATATATACACATATACAGACACACACATAGTGTTCTTTCACTCAGTCTAATAATTTTAAGATTCATCTATGTTGTGATATCAGTAGTTTTTCCTTATTGCTAAAGAGTATTTTGTTTTATAAATACATTATAGATTCTGTTGTTGATGGATGTTTGGGTTGTGTCCAGGTTTGGCCTATGAATAAAGCCATTATGTACATTCTTGTGTAGGTCTTGTGTGGACGTATGTTTTCATCTCTCTTGGGGCAGCTGTCTAAGAGAGAAATTACTGGGTCATAGAGTAGATTTAAAAAAATATTTTATTGATTATGCTATTACAGCTGTCCCATTTCCCTGCCTTTATTCCCCTCTGCCTTGCACACCCCCTCCCACCTGCATTCCCCCCTTTAGTTCATGTCCATGGGTCATACATATAACTTCTTTGGCTTCTACATTTCCTACACTATTCTTGCCCTCCCCCTGTCTGTTTTCTGCCTACCATTTATGCTACTTAGTCTCTGTACCTTTTCCCCTCTCTTCTCCTCCTCACTCCCCCGCTGATAACCCTCCATGTGATCTCCATTTCTGTGATTCTCTTCCTGTTCTAGTTGTTTGCTTAGTTTCTTTTTGTTTTTGTTTAGGTTTGGTTCCTAATAACTGTGAGTTTGTTGTCATTTTACTGTTTATATTTTTTATTTTCTTTTTCTTAGATAAATCCTTTTAACATTTCATATAATAAGGGCTTAGTGATGATGAACTCCTTTAACTTGACCTTGTCTGAGAAGCAGTTGATCTTCCCTTCCATTCTAAATGAAAGCTTTGCTGGATAGAGCAATCTTGGATGTAGGTCCTTGTCTTTCATGACTTGGAATACTTCTTTCCAGCCCCTTCTTGCCTGTAAGATCTCTTTTGAGAAATCAGCTGACAGTCTGATGGGAACTCCTTTGTAGGTGACTGTCCCCTTCTCTCTTGCTGCTTCTAGGATTCTCTC
>CM052545.1:74314779-74393286 GCA_028533065.1 Trachops cirrhosus
TTCTTTGGGACTCTCTGAGCTTCCTGGACTTCCTGGAATTCTATTTCCTTTGCCAGATTGGGGAAGTTCTCCTTTATTATTTGTTCAAATAACTTTTCCACTTGTTGTTTTTCCTCTTCTCCTTCTGGTACCCCTATAATTTGGGTGTTGGAACATTTAAAGATGTCCTGGAGGTTCCTAAGCCTCTCTTCATTTTTTTGAATTCTTGTTTCTTCATTCTTTTCTGATTGTATGTTTTTTTCTTCCTTCTAGTCCACTCCATTTACATGAGACCCAGCTTTCTTTCCATCACTATTGGTTCCCTGTGCATTTTTCTTCATTTCACTTATTGTAGCTTTCATTTTTTCATCTAATTTGCGACCAAAATCAACCAATTCTGTGAGCATCCTGATCACCAGTGTTTTGAACTGTGCGTCTGATAGGTTGGCTATCTTGGTCACTTAAAAGTATTGGTTCTGGAGCTTTCATTTGTCTTCTGTTTCAGCCATCTCCTTTTTTTTTTTTTTGGTCTGGTCACGTCTGTTACTTTGAGGGGCGGGGCCTTAGGTGTTCACCAGGGCGAGTCAACCCAGTCACTGGGTTGTGACTCTGTATGTGGGGGTGGGGTCCAAGAGGGAACAGTGGTGCTTGCTCCTCTCTCCCAAGGACTTCAGTCCCTTCCGCCACTTCTCCTAAGCAAACTGGTCCTTTCTGGTGCTGATTCCCGTGTGGGTGGGCTTGTGCACCCCATGGGTCTTTCCCATGACCTCTCCTGTGAGTCTGGGAGTCTCTCCCTGCGCCTCAACCCCCACAGGTGTTTACAATCAGTGCCCTAAAGCTCTATTTCCCAGCGCTGGGATCCTGGTTTGCGTGCAGTGCCTTGCTTCACAATCGCTGCCTTTCTGCGTTTGCTGGTTGCCACCCCTCTGCTGGGGTCTGCCATCCGCTGCGTGCATGCCCAGGGTCCGCCCGCTGAAGTCTTGGGTGCCCAGGATGCCTTATGTGTCCCCTCTCCTCCTGGCTGCCTGCCTGACTCTGCCCCTCCTACCGGTTTGGATGAATGTGTTTATTTTAACTCCTTGATTGTCTGCCTTCCATATAGTTCAATTTTCTGTCAGTTCTGGTTGTTATTCTGTTTCTAAATTGTTGTTGTCCCTATCTTGGTTGTGCAAGGAGGCACAGTGTGTCTACCTATGCCTCCATCTTGTCTGAAAGTCTGATTTTTTCGAGACATGACTAATACTTGACATGCCAAACTGGAAAGCTGACTCATTGCACGGTTCCTGTGGCCACTCCTTAGGCTTTCTGATGGGTGACTCGATATTGAGTGGACATGGGTGACTTTGTCCTGTAGGGTTACATGCATATTTCTTTCTTCTCCACTGTCCCTCTGCCTCCATTCTGATCAGGCCTTACTCTGCCTCCCATGTAGGTTATGTCGGTAACGCAGCAGCCAGGCTCTCGGTTTCCCATCTGGGAGAGCTTGTTTCAGTAGGTTGTGGAGGGGCCATGGCTTCTGTATTTTAAAAATTCCAGGCGCATCTGGTTGTGCAGCCAGAGTTGTGAACAACTCACCTGTTGTCTGAAGTCCAAGCCATTCTGCCAGCCTTCTTAATTGGACCCCACCATCTCACAGTACCCTAGCACACACTTTGCTTTTCAGCCAGGCTGGTCACCCTACATGATCAGCTTTGGCAAGTTTGCTCACCAGACCACACACACTGAGCTTCTCCCAGCCAGAAGGCCCTGCCTCATTTTCCTTTCCAAATCACGTCCAACTTTCAAGTGTTCGCCACTGTGTTTTCTTCGATGTTCTATTTTGTCACAATGTTGCCATCTCCTTTGTTGGAATGATTTACTCATGTCAGTTCTGATGCCTTCTCTGTTTGTCATATCAGACACCTTCTGTAGTCTCCCTTATGATGGCACGTAGTCAGGTCCTCAAAGGCAGGACTCAGATCAGCTTTTGCATCTTTCTTCCTCCCTCTCAGCCCCCTAGGATTCAGCAAAATGTTGGTTGTGTAATACTCACTAATTGGTTGCTTATTAATTGACTTTTACAAATTAATTTTATATCTGATTTGGAGGCAGAGTTAGATGTATTACTTGGCTTCTGTAGTTTCAGAGTAATTATTGCCTTGATTTATATGGATTGCAAGTTTGTGCGGACTCCTTAATTATACAGTGGCCTTGAGGTTAGAGTCCATGTTCATTTGCTTCAACAAACATCGATGGAGGACCCACTTGAGCAGGCCTTGAGTTGGGTGCTGATGTTTTGAACTCTGTGTTCCTGTCTTCTGTGGACTTTCATGCACCTTACCTACAGAGGCATTGTCATTGAACATGGATGCTGATATTCAGTGCATCATAAGTGATTGATGTGCCGTATTTTTTCCTCCCTGTTTTATTAAGGGGGGCATTTTATTTTGTGGCTTGGATTTCCTTCTAGTCTTTAAGCTGTCATTACTGTCATAAAAGAAGTGCTTAACTGGCCCCATCATGCCCAGATATTCTGATGTGTTCCTTAAGGAACTCTTTACCAATTCATTTATATTTTCAGAGCTGAAATGGTCCCAAAATGAGCACTTAAGCAGAAATGAAAAGATTTGCCTGCTGTAGGCTAGGGAGTTAGCTTATTGTTTTTGATTATTCTGTGCTGGTACCTCTGACACAGAGGGAAAGTAATAGCATTATAAAGTATGGATCCCTGTGGTAGTTTGCATGATATTTTCAGAAAAAGGATCATATGAGTTTTGCTAGGTTTTGTGCATTAGTGAAGGGAAATGGGGGATTTTCTATCAGAGCTTGCAAATATCTGCAGATTTTTGAAAAGGGATTTTATTTATTTATTTTTAGAGAGAGGGGAAGGGAGGGAGAAAGAGAGGGAGAGAAACATCAATGTGTGAGAGATACATCAATCTGTTGCCTCCTCTCTCACTCCCCCAACTGGGGACCTGTCCCACAACCCAGGCATGTGCCCTAATTGTGAATCGAACTGGTGACCTTTTGGTTCACAGGGTGGCACTCAATCCATTGAGCCACACCAGCCAGCGCTATCTGCTCATTTAAAATGTCTCCTCTGTTCCTTTTCAATTTTCTGGTGTCAAGACTGATATAGGTGCCTTTAACAAAAACATACAGTCCAGTTGGATATCTCTATTAGGCAGAAACATTTCTGGAAATTGAGTTGTAAATAGGAGCATTTTCCCTCATTGAATTTTCGTTGTGAAATAAAGATCTCCTATTATTAAAACAATAAAAATTATGTCATATGATAAATTTACTTGTATTTACTTTTATATATTTTCAAATGATATTATCAATTTCTTTAAAAATTCCCCTCAAAGGTATGCACATATAGTTTAAAAAATCAGGTTATTCTACTGGGTTTATAACAGAAACCAGGAGTCTAGTCTGCTGGCTTTCCCCACCCCTGACTCCTGCTTCTCAGGGTAAAGGTGAGTAGCTGTTTTAGCTGTTTCCTGTCTTTTGTCTCCACATGTCTCAATTGTATTGCTTACTTTGGCACTTCTTGACTTTTTCAGCTTTAAGCATATCTAATGATTTTCTAGTGTGGAAGATGAGGATCTGGTTCTTTCATCCCTACTTGCATCCTATGCTGTGGATACATTATATATTGTTTAGGTTAGTTCAATAGTCACAGCTTCATAAATGGAGTATTATTCAGCCACAAAAAGGAATGACATTCTGACACATGTTACAACACAAATTAATCTCGAAAGCATTATGCTAAGTAAAATAATCCAGACAAAAAAGGACAAACACTGTACGGTTTCACTTACATGAAATACTTAGACTAGGCAAAATTCATAGAGATGGAGAGTAGACTAGAGGTTACCAGGACCTGGGGAGAGGGAAAAATGGGGAGTTATTGCTTAATAGTTAACAGAACTTCTGTTTGGGATGGTGAGAAAGGTTTGGAAATAGTGGTGAGGGTTGTACAACACTCTGGAGGTGATTAGTGCCACTGAATTGTAGACTTCAAAATGGCAAATTGTATGTGAATAAGCTTTCTTTAGTGGTCTCATGGAGCTGACCTGATGAGACATTTTCATTCTTTTTGGGGGTTTCTGAAGCATTTGCAATCATCTAGGAGTGGTGCTAAGACTTTTTCTGGGAAAATCTAGTATAGAGCTGCTGACTATGTGTGGATGATGGCTGGCAGGAGGGAAGTCACCTTTGCACGGATTTTTTCTTTCCCGTTACTTTTGTAATGCTTGGTTCTGTCACTCTGCATGTTATTTTGGAGATGGATGATGCAGATGTATTTTTTGAAGACAAGGCATAATTAAGTCACTTTTAGAAACCCATTCAACATTTTACACGTCAGTGACGACTGTCGTATGGTTATGATGGGTAGTGGGTGTACTCCAGCTGGGAAGATGCCACTGCGTCTATAGGAGTAAATGACTGTGCATGAGTGTTCAATTTGCTAAACACTGGAGACTCTTGTATTGAATTGACCTCACTGAGATCTGGGTCTAGCTTCATTTCTCTCTTTTTTGCTCGTCTTTGTCGCCTTGTCAAGGTGATTATGGTCCTGCTTGCTCAGTTCCCTGAATCTGCCATTTGTTGGTTCTGTGACCTTGAGCAAATTATCTTATGACTTTGAGATTCAGTTTCTTTACCTACAAATAGTAAGAGAAAATAATATCTACCTCTCAGGGTTTTTGTGATAATAAAATAAGATATCAAATGGTGAAACTTGCTCCCTGGAAATAGTAGGTGATCGATAAATGTTAGTTCTCTTCTTCCTTTTTAGAGATTCATAAATCGATGAGACCAAGCTGACATTGAGTCCTGGTTTCATCAGATATTTCAAAGGCTATCCCATATCACAGAAGAAAGACAATGTTTGGTGCTCAAGAGTGCAGGGCTAGAGCTAACATGTAAAAATGGAAGGGAGAGAGTTTCTCACTGAATGTGAGGAAGACCTTTGTCTTATCAGGCTGTGGCTTATGCTCACAAAGCAACGTGTCCTGGAGGTATTCAGTGAGAACAGGATTTCTCAACAGCGTTATTGACTCTTGGGGCCAGATAATTCTTTGCTGTCAGGAGCTGTGCATTGTAGATATTTACAAACATGTCTGGCCTCTAGTCACCAGATGCCCTGAGTGTGACAACCAAAAATGTCTCCAGACATTGCCAGATGTCCCCTGGATGGCAAAATTGCCCCTGGTTGAGAACCATTGAAATAGAGGCTAGATAGCAGCAAATCAGACTCCATCCTCCAAGGTCAACTCCATTCTACCCCAGGTTGAATACTTACAACATTAGTTTCAGAAATTCTGATATGGCTTTTTGGTTTGGGCTGGTACCCACCATGGAGGATTAAAGGCCTAACGCGTGAAATTGTACGGTTCAGTTTGACCTGTAGAGAGCAATGAAGCCCCCACTTGGGAGGCCTTCTGTGGTTGGTTTGACAGTTTGTTGCTCACTTTTTGCAGGTCATGTTAGCAGCCTCCTACTGGTCCCTCCTGGCCCCAGCGGTTGAAATGGCCACGTCCTCTGGGGGCTTTGGTGCCTTTGCCTTCTTCCCTGTGGCTGTTGGCTTCACCCTCGGAGCTGCGTTTGTCTACTTGGCCGACCTCGTGATGCCTCAGCTGGTGAGTGCCACCCTTGAAACGGGATGGACCCATTCGTGCCTCTGTTAAACAGCCAGTGATGTCGAAACAGGTCATTTAGGGCTTTTATGTAGAGGAATTGGATTCGACATTTTTCCTAAAAGGAAATAAGCTCTTGGTAATATGACTAATCGTCCCCTTGGTTACATTTTGCTAAGTTCAGATTTTAAATGTCAGACTTCATTATAAGTAGAGAGTGCCACTGACAACCCGCTGTGTGGCTCCGTGTACATGAATGGACCTAGGAACTGGGAGAAGTGAGTGACCGTGATCATGGTCCTGACCTGTAAAGAACTTAAGATGCCACCTGGGAGGTGACGACACACCCAGTGGTGGCATAAGGCCATTGACAAAGCATCACATCCACAAGGGCTTGTTACCAGAGGATGAGGGAGTGAGCCTGGGCAACAGGGCTCTGGGTGGAGCTTGCTTCTGCCATCCACTGGGTGTGTCTCCCTTGATCCACTTCTCCTTCCTATAATTTGAGGATAACTCCCTTTAGTGGCAGCAAAGTCAAAATTAAAAAATCTGATAAGGCACCAGAGTTGGCCTGGTGGGTTGGGTTTGGGGAATGAGCATGTGCAAAGAAGCACGATAAGAACTATAGCTGGAAGTCTGGCTGTATCCCTAGAGAGAGGAGAGTCAAGGCCAGGCTGTGAGATTATAACCGAAGGCCATTAGTGGCTATAACAGGGTTGTCTGCATGTGCTGCCATCAGTGGAGAGGAATCGATGTCAATAAGAACCCAGTGCAGGCACAGGCAGCCTGTCAGACACTGTGTCTCGACAAGTCCTAGAGGGAGCAGGAGCCACTGTGAGACCTCAGCTGGTGCTGGAATTCTCTGCTGTCCCAGAGACGGAGGAGGCACAGGAGAGACTCTGTGAGGGACAACGGGGGTCAAAGGCCATTTATTCTGTTGGATCAGGGTAATCAAGGATCAGGTCAGGCTCACTGGACTCAGCTGGACAGGTACCTGTGGAGGGAGGCTGACGTTCTCATCCTCGCCTACCTGCCTTCTTTCTTGCCTGAAATTCCCAACTGGAGAAAGAGAGGAAAGAATTCCTGGAACTTGGTCCTGGGGCTAATGAGAAACTGATCACTTGTGTCATAGAAGGACCATTCTAGGGACTATTCTCGGAATGTGATTGTTGGTTGGGGAGCCATGATATGGTCTTGGAGGAAAAACCATAATGTCATCTTTTTTTCATCAGAAGCTTGAATGGCTGTCAGTTTCTGCCCCCTGGACCCTGGGCTTCCTTGCTGACAAATATATCTGTGTGCTAATAGCTTTGAGCACTCCTTGATGTGGGCTGCCGTGCTGTGCCCTCAAATCCCCCTGGGGAATGTATGAACTTGCTCTTGGCAGGAAGATCTTGTGGGTCCTTGGCCTTACCTCGCAACCAGCAGGCAGGGGCTGGCTAGTTGGCTCTTCAAGCCCCTGCTGGGTCTCATTCTGTCTTCCCACCTGGGCCCCGCTGGGCTTCCAGGACAATCTCTTGCAGAGAGCTCTTGGCAGTCGCGAGGGGTCACCACTCACTAGTACCGGGGGGCCTGCTGGGAGCAGGTGTATTTGATCAGCCATCTGAGTGTAGAGGCTTTCTCTGGGCAGTGTAAAGAGTCACTGGGCAATTTGTTCTGTACAGCAGTGCCTTTCTCTTGAACCGTTTTGTTTCATGCTTGTTCTAATGTATGCTTTGAATATGAAGATGATCCCAGGGGAGAGTCTTGGACAGACTATAAAGAAAATTAGGAATGGCTTGGGAATGGTGGGGGAACATCTGAAGAGAGAATGAAAGGGTCCGAAAGGGCAAAGTAACCATTAATGCCCAGAACCCTGCTAATTGGCGGAAGGATCATCCTGACAGTAAATCTCTATTGTAGGCCATTTGAAAAGAAATTAATTCATGCTGTTGATATGAGAAGGGGAATTTGTCTTAGAGGGCCTTATAAACAGATGAGAATTATTTATAATTGCTACGGTCACTGAATACAAATGTTGCGGTTGAAGAGGAGGCCCTGCAAACAGTCTGTCCACCATCATCACTCTGAGCTGAGACTGAGTGAAGGTTTCCCTTCAGGGCAGTGTCCTGGATCTATGGAGGGGCTTCGTGGAGTCTGAGTTAATGGGTTCTGATCTTGAGTCTGCATGGTTGTCCAGCACTGATTGAGTGCCCATGGGAATGTAGTCTTCTGGGGGCTGGAATTTGGTTTCGCAATGGCCACTGTTCTGGGAGTTTATGAAGCAGTGGCTTTGGAGGCCGTAGGGAGTTCTGTGGGCAAATTCAGCTTGAGATCATTTCAATTCCTGGTTCTTTCTATCTTATGATAAAACCCCACTGTTCAGCAGATGGCCCACAGACAGGAGGAAATTGTCAGAGCAGAAGGCTTTGGCTGGAGCCCTGACAGAGGGGCCCCCAGGATAAAGGAGGGACTGCCTGCAGAAAACCCCAGGACCTCCTTTCTGTCCTCTGGGGCAGTGCATGGAGTTAGATGGGTGAGAGCGAGCGAGTCAGTCTCTGCGTTACTTCCCTGGAGAAAGGAGCAGTGAGGAAGTCCAGTAGGGCGGAGGTGTGGTTGGAGGGATTCTGCTGCAAGACCTGTCTGATTTTAGCCCTTGCCCTTCGCCATTCAAGCAGTGGTTGCACTGCCGCACTGCCCGCCAACTCCAGAGCCACTCACCTTGAATATCTTTTATAGACTCAGGACTCAAAGGGCAGCAAGGCTCTTGGGTTGGTGGGAAGGAAATGGTTAACAAGGGACTCTGTTTTCTGACTCCTCTGCTCTTCATTCAGCCTTTTAGATGTATTTGTCCCCCTTTTGGAGCCGAAGCAAAATATAGCTCATAAAAAGGGTCTTACTCATCATAGCCTGTTTGTTTGAAGCCACTGTGGCTTTGTTAACTTTGGATGCATCAAACGTCTTCCCGAACTGAGTATTGGTTTTTATTTATTTATCTGGGAGCAGAGTAGAGAAGGCTCATGCAGTGACAATAGTGGGAAATGAACTGCCAGGGATTTACCAAATGATGTCTTTATGAAAGGGGGAGGGGGCAAGGGTTGGGGTGGGTGGGGAGGGTGCAACCTGCTTGGCCTGGGAATGGGCTGGCAAGAAGCAGGTGATGGGGGATGAGGCTTGGGCCAGCCTGAGCCTAGTGTCCCTCCCTAAGGATGTCCCTATGGAGAAACAGAAGGGACATTGGACAGCTACTGATGTTGACATTTAGATGACAAATATGGCAAAGATATTGACATTTATATGGTCTTTGTAGTTTTCCTTCTCTATGAAGTTAAGGATGGCAGTAGGTGGGAAGCCTGCACCTTCAGTTTGAAGAAGGGGTTTTCTACTGGTGGGTAGAAGGGTAAGGTGGGGAAGAGGGGTCAGGTGTGTGTCCCCAAGGGCTCTTGTCTTTCTAGTCATATCAGTATTACATCAATATAGTACAGGAATCTTGTTATAAAAAAATTATGTGACAATGCCTTCCTGTTATAGCCTGCGACTTCCCAAAATTCATATGTTGAACCTCATCCCCAAGGTGATGGTATTGGGAGGTGGGCCTCCTGGAGGTGAGCAAGTCATGAAGGTGGAGCCCTCGTGAATGGGATTAGTGCCCTTTAAAGGAGCCCCTGAGAGCTCCCTTCCACCATGTGGGGACACGGTGAGAAGTCACCGGCTGTGAACCAGGGAGGGAGCCCTCATCAGGCTTCGAATCTACCAGATTTGATCTGGGTCTGCAGAACTGTGAAAAGGAATTTCTGTTGTTTGTATGCCACCCAGACTGCGGTAATTTGTTGTGACAGTCCTAATGGATTGAGACACTTCCCTATGCCTGTACTCTCCCCAGGCTAACCAGTCAGCCTTTGTCATCAGTTCAGTGGGTATTCTCCAGGCTTTTTTCTTTAGGAAAATGAATTATGTGTGTTTTTTAGATATTGAAAGATAAACACTTTCCCCATTTGCCTATATTGTTTGAGTGCGATTTAAACCAACTCCATAGCAACAGAATCCCGGACTCAGGTAGTTCTGTCTTCTTTTTACTTATGTATGTGCCTGTGCACATTCTACACAGTTGGAGTCAGGCTGTGCCTTCTCCACTGTGTTATTTTTAAATTTGAAATGCTTTTTATTGGCAGTTATTTTAATGCACGTACACCTGGTCATCTTAATGTCATTGTGTGGTTAGAGTACTCTGCTTTTCCATATGTATATATGTACATGTGGACATGTAATTGTTTTGTATTTTCCACAGGATAAACGGTAACATACTGTCTGTGTTGTTGCCGCGTGCTGTTTTCAGCTCGCTTTACATCTTGGCTGCCTGTTCCCTGGGAGATGTGTGCTCTTCACCCCCACCCCGCCCTCTCTTGGGGTTTGACATCTTGAGGAGGCTGCTCCAGGCTGCAGGGGGCAGGATGGGAGCAGGTCCCTGTGACTCTCCTGTGTGAGAGCCTGGAGGGTAGTCCTGCCCACACAGGCTCCAGGGGACTCCAGCCAGCAGTCGGGGTACTGCCTTCTCCTCAGCGATTGCCTTAATTTATCTGTGTGCCCACCCCGTTCAGTTTCTCCTAGTTTTCTCCACAATGGCAAAGAAGATATCTCTGCTGAAAAGTGAAATGAGTGGTATGTGCGCGTTCTTTTAATGTGCACCTAACTTCTGCTGGTGTCCGTGTGCATTGGCTGGAGTTGCTAGGAGGGGCCACATCTTATAAGTAGGGAGGTTACAGATGTCACAGAGACATCTCCCCAGAGATGTCTCTCCCCAGAGAGGGGTGTGTATGTTTTACTGAGAGAGAGAGGGACAGATAGCAGAGTCTTTAGCATGAGCCTGATATCATCAGAGAAGCCCAACTATCTATAGTGGAAATTGGCCCTCTGCCTCGGTTTTAGTATTTCCTTCTTTCTTAGGCTTTGTTGAGGTTTGAGATACACAATTCTCCTTGCTCCCATTAGGTGCATCCTGGGGTTGATTGATGTTGGTGTTTTGGATGGGCTGGAGAGAGCTCCAGAGCAATGGCAGTGGTTTCTCCAGTGCGAGCAAACGACTGTGCTGTCAGCAGAGGCTGGGCCGGGGGTGAGTCAGGCAGCTCCATTGTCTGGGGAACCAGGTCAAAGAAGGATGAGGTTTTGCAAATAGACCTTTTGCTTAACTATCCATACACCTGTATTCATTTCTTAGGGCTGCCATAACAAAATACCACAGACTGGTAGGGAGGGCAAGTCTTCACTCTTCAACAACAGAAAGGTATTTGCTCACAATTCTGGAGGCTGGAAGTCCAAGATCAAGGTGCTGGCAGGTTTGGGTTCTTCTAAGGCCTCTGTCCTTGGCTTGCAGATAACATGGCTGTCTTCTCCAGGTCCTCACTTGGTCCTTGCTCTGTGCGGCTGCATTCCTGGTGTCTCTCTGTGTGTCCAAATCTCTTCTTATAAGGACACCAGTCTGAGTGGATCAGGACCCATCCTAATGGCCTCATTTTTAACTCAGTTACCCCTGTCTCCAGTACAGTCACATCTGAGCTACAGGGAATTAGGTCTTCAACAGATGAATTGGGGGGGTGTACAGTTCATAGCGTGGATGTCATTGGAGGCCATCAGTTTAGGCCACAGGCGGCAAACACAAGGCCCACAGGCCGAATCTAGCCCTCCATCTTGTTTTATCCAGCCTGGCACCTTGTTTCTACCTGGCGGCAGTGCTAAACTCCTTGCCCCTAGTTAAGGAGTAGTTACTTTTATACAGTCCTAAAATTACAGCCCTTTGAAGGCAACCACAAGGCTGATGTGGCCCCTGGTGAAAATGAGTTTGACACCCCTAGTTTAGGCACTGGGTGTTTGGAACAACAGCAAGGTGTGATTCTCTTGGCCCCCGAGGGGGGGTATGTCTCCAGTAGCAAAGCTCTCATGCTATCTGGATGCTGATTAAGCCTTTGTTTCTAATGCCTTTGCTCACAGCAAACCTGTGAGCTCACCAGCAGTGGCTGATGAGTCTAGGTGGGAATGTTTTGAAAAGCTTGTCCTTGGAAGGGATTCACTGACAAAGGAGAGCAAGTCTGGAGTCTTTTGTGAAACAGACAGGTCATTTCATCATACTGGGGAGCTCTTGGCACATTGATGTTGTAGGCCCCTCACAATGTGGTGTTTGGAAAGAGTGGCATTCAGGCCCCGCCCCGAGGTTCCAAGCTTTCATTTCGAAGGTACAAGGCGAAGGCAGCCATGGTTGAGGTTGTATTTCTTGCCTTTTGATGTATTCTGCAGCCTCCTGCGATCTTCGTGATGGTGCTCAGGTGTCCTTTTTGGTCCTGTTGGCAGGCAGAGGAGTTAAAAGGGTGTTGAGACAATCTTCTTGCATGGTGTGCTTGCGGATCCTTGGAGAAACAGCAGGTTGAACCATTCTGTGGATGCCTGCAGTTCACCTTTAGCTGCTGGGAATGCAGCCCATGACTGCCTTCTTGTCCCCCCCCCATATGTACTCTGTTTTCTAGGGCAGGTGGTGAATGCTGCGCTCCCCCTTTTTATGCCCGTGTGTGTTAGCTGTGTACATGATCCCAGCTCATTGAGGCTGTAGCAGAAATATCTGTGGCTTTGCAGCCAGAGCATCCAAGAGTGCCTGCTCTCTGGTTTTTGACCAGGGTTCAGAAACCCACCTCTACTGGTGATGTGGCTTCCTGGAGTACCCTCAGTGGGTCTGGCACAAACACACACATGTGCTCGCACACACCACCGCCTGTGCTGTCCATCTTTTCTCTGATTGTACTGGTGGTGGGGATAGTGTTGATGGTAGGTTCCGGGGCTGGGGAATCAAAGTCCCAGGGGATTTAGAGTTCTGGTAGCAGAGAAGAAGGAGAACTTTGGGGACAGAGATGTGGTCTGGCCGGTTCCTTAGAGAGGAGAGAGTCACTGGGGACAGATGACAGAAGGCATATCAATGATAGTAGTACTGGCACCTCCCTCTGAAGACATTCTGTGCCACCCTATGTCTGCGGTTTCCTTCACTGTTCTATATCTGAGGGCTGGTGGAGGGGAAGGGATTTTCCTCCCTGTATCTCAGAAGCACACTGTGTCTTCAAAATCACAGCCCATCCCCTTTGGAGCCTCCTTTTTCTGAAGACATGGGCAGGCAGTAGGAGGACTTACCTTACCTTGACCTTGACTTTATTTTACCTTGACTGACCACAACGGGGGAATGCTGAATATAATACAGAAGCCAACAGATAATTACAAAGACGATGGCAGTGGTGAACAGCTCAGGACACTCTTCCTCTGACATTTGCTTGACTCTCTCCTTCTTACCCTGAGGGATGCGGTCTGTGTATTCCTTCCCCAGAAAGCTTCCCTGACAACCCCTTGTCTTGGTTCTGCTTTGCATGTCCCCCATCCTGCCCTTCTTTCCGTTGTGCTGTCATTACCTGTGGACTCTATCACTGTGGCCTGAAGGCAGGAGCATGGGCAGGGACAGGTCTGCTCTGGTCTCCCATGTCCTGCACACCAGCACAGTGTCTGGTACATAGTGGGTGTTCCGGAGGGATTTGATGAATGAATGAGTGAATGAATGGAGATGCTGGGAAAATCAAATGAGATCATCATTATGAAAACTCCTTATAGCTTCTAAGCTGACAGTGCTTTACACATTGTGAGTTATTTCCTGGAAACAGATCCATCCCCTTTGCAGTTGACCACGTTTTTGGCACTACAAACAAGAGGCACAGATAATTAAACATGCAGGCAGAAAATAGAAAAACTTAATCTGAAATTTGAATCTGTTATATGATTTTTCATGCTTTATTTACTTAATTATGTTTGCCTAAGAAGCTAAAGACTTACACTATCATTTAGAATGAGCATTTTCCAAGCAAGGCAATCATGAAGTGTGTTAGAAGGGAGGTGTGGTGGGGTGGGTGGGAAGGAACAGGGAAGTTGCCTTTGGTGCTTTAGAAAGATGTTGACACCTGAGCCTCCCTCTGGAGGTTTCTATTCATTGTGTCCAAGGCAAAGCCTGGGTATCAACAAAACGTCCCCAGGAAGGCTCTGATGTTCAGCAAAGGTTGGTGACTGCCCTTTGAAGGCTACTCATAACTTCCTTTTATTCAGGTGCTGTTTTACGGATGATTCACTGTAATTCAGACACCTTCTTCTTTCCCTTGGGAGCCAAACTCTTACTATTGCAAAAGACTCAGAAAAGAGGGAAAAGGAGGATTTCCTGCAGATGATGAGGGGACAGTCTCAAGATGAGAAGGGGGAAGGGATCTGGTTCTATGGGTTGCAAACTTCAGAACACACCAGAATCACCTGGAGACTTAAAGAATGTAGGGGCCTGGTCCCCACCCCAGACTCTTGATTTACAAGCTTTTGGGGTGAGACCCAGGCACTTGCATTTTAAACTAGGTTCCAGGGGTTTCTGATTCTCACCACAGTGAGAGAATCACAGAACAGTCCTGAAAGATGAATAGTAGTGCTGGAGGACCCTGGAAGTCTACATCTTTTTTTTTTAAGATTTTATTTATTTTTCAAGAGAAGGGAAGGGAGGCAGAAAGAGAGGGAGAGGAACATTAATGTGTGGTTGCCTCTCGCACACCCCTTCCTGGGGACCTGGCCCACAACCCAGGCATGTGCCTTGACTGGAAGTTGAACTGGCGACCTTTGGTTCACAGACTGGCACTCAATCCACTGAGCTACACTAGCCAGGGTGGAAAGCTCTGTCTGAAGGATCCATACCTCAGGGTGTTCTGAAGTGTGGATCAGTATGTGTTTGTCTCTTCCATTATCATAGGGGCTTCAGGTTCCTCTTGGCATGTTTTCACTGTTACAGCTGCCTTTCTCCTCCTATTTTCCTGACAGCTTCATAAAAGCAATTGCCTGCTTTGTCTGACACCCTGATCCCGACTCTGCTTACCCCTCCCCATTTTGCTAGAAGCTGTTTGCATCTCAGGTTTTCATACAGTGGAGTGAGTGGCTGTTGAAAGTCCCAGTGTAACTGAAATGCAGGGTCAGCTGCCTGGTGCAATGAAAGCCAAACTTGAGAGACAGGTGCTGGTGCAAAGGAGAGAGGTTTATTCAGGTGCCACACCTGGGAGACTGGTGGATTCTAATCTCAAAGACCATCTCCCCTTCTTACTCAACCCGGTGGGTCTTGTAGGAATAGGGAGGGGAGAGCTTTTTTTTCTTCTATTCAATTATCTTGTTAGGTTTTGGCATGCTCAGGCCTTGTCTATTTATCTTTCTAGATTTTGGCACGCTTGGCCCCTATCCATTAATCTTGCCAGCTTTTGGCATGCTCAGGTGTAAGAACCTCCCCCTGCCACCATTTTGGCCAGTGTGGGGGATTCCCTGGCACTCCCTGACTGTCTATAGTAACACCAGGAGACTGGCCCACTGATGATGCCCAAAGTTTCTCTGAGTCATTGGCAGAAGTGGTTTAGGGCAAAACTTGTAGGTAGTGATCCTAGGGCAGTGCCAGCTAATGCGAAGTGTATTTGCTGACAGTTTTGGTTCTGCATCACCATTGTGGGTTGAGGTGGATTATTTTTATTATATAATAGTATGTGATATGTATATTATATATATATACACACACACATATATATTTTAAAAATGATATTCCATAATTGCATTCTGTAATAATATATCATTATATATATTGTATCTTAGTTCTTTCTAATAGTTCCTATGCTACCCATCCAAGTCTACATTTGGAGGTTGGTATAAATCTTTAGAAGCAACATGTTCTAGTGGAATACACATGGGATTTGGATCAAATTACCCTGGATTCTTAGGAGTATTTGTTTTGGGGCAGTTACTTAACCCCTCTGAACCTCAGTGTCCTTAACTGTAAAGTGGATGTGATCTTCCCTGAGAGGGTGGCCATGAGGACTAACCCATTTCCAGTTTGCGGCTGCAGCGTTTACATTAGGATTAGAGGTGAGTCCTGTTTAGAAATAACTCCAAGGGCAGTTTTTATATTTTATTTTCACATTGAAAACCAGTCAGATTTGCTTCAGCCTTGAAGAGCTTGTTTATGCAAAATTAATGAACGCTGGCAGCGAGCTGCACTTCTTTTTTTTTCTCAATAGGAAGTGGGTTAACTAAAATAAAGCATATAGAGTACTTAACACATAGTCTGGCTGGCATACAGTGAGTGTTTAATAAAATTCACTTCCCTTAAATCAGGAAATTGGAAGCTGCTGGGGATAACTTTTCGATCATGTTTCTTATTTTCACAGGTTGTGGATTCCGGCTTAATAAACCTTTGTGCACATGTGCGTATGTGTCTGTGTGTTTTATATGTTGTGATCTTTGAAGGAGGGGGTCTCGTTGGGGTGTCTCTGGGTCTTGCCTGTGGGCTCTAGAGGGGGAGATGTCCCCTTATGGGCTGTTTGGATATCCTGTAAGCAGGTGGCCCCCTTCTGTCTCCCTCTCCCACTGGGACCATCATGTAGCGTTTCCACTTCTCCTGTGGTATCTTTCAGAGGGATTTTTCAAAGTAGCAATGACCAGCTGGCCACTCAGAGACCAAAATGATTTGACCAGGTGACAGAAATCCAGGTGACAGTGGATACCTTCAGTTATCTGGTGTCTTAACTTGAAATAACTAAATTTACCTCACGCAACAGGTTGCTAGTAGGCTGTCCACCTGGTTTGACACCTAGGCTGTTACCATGGACTGAATTGTGCCCCCATTGCCATTTATATGTTGATGCCCTAACCCCTAGCATGATGGTATTTGGAGGTGAGGCCTTCGGGAGATAATTAGGTTTAGATGAGCTCATAAGGGTGGGGCCCTCAGGGTAGAATTAGTGCCCTTATAAGAAGAGTTGCCAGATCTGTATCTCTGGGTGAAACCTAAATGTGATCACAAGTGTCCTTATGAAAAAGAGGCAGAGGGAGATTGGACACAGGACAGGAGGCGTTGTAAGTATGGAGACAGAGGTTAGAATCACAAGGCCCTGAATCATAGAAAGCCAGGAGCCACCAGAAGGTGGGAGGGGCAAAGAATGGATTCTTTCCCGAACCTCCAGAGGAGTGTGGTACTGTGGAGACCTTGATCTCAGCCCAGCGATACTGATTTTGGACTTCTGGCCTCCAGGACTGTGAGAATGAATTTCTGTTGTTTCAAGCCATCAAGCTGATGATAACTTGGTCAGCAGCCACAGGAAACTAATGATTTGCATCTTTATTCCTCCTACCACTTGGGCGAGCTGGCATTGCTCTGTGTCATGGAAGGGATTTGGCAGTGAGAGTCCTTTCTCTGACTCCGACCAACTTACTGCTTTTAGTTAATGTCTGTTGCACGTCTAAAAGCCAGAATAGACCAGTGACTTTTGCATATATTCCTTTTCCTGTTCTTCGGTTCGGTGATCTACGTCAAATATGGTAAATGGCTAACCTTTATTAAATTTGAGTGGGAGGTACAGGATTTTGATCTTGTTATTCTCTGTACTTTTCTCTATCTCTGACTGTTCTTTAAAGAAGGAGTCTTAAAAACTATAAATAACATTATCAATAATATAACTAAATGACATTGAATGAAGGAAAAAATTGTATCTGACCCTGGAACAGTAGACTTTGTGTTTTTATGTGATGGTTACCAAAAATCTCTTCCATATTTTGTAGTAATTGTCCCTGGCCTTGGATGGTCATATAATTTAAGTACTCTAAAGTTTTGTATATAGGATATTTGAAAAAACATCTATAAGATTTTGGGGGGGTTGTGTGTGTATGTTGGGGGAGAGGGGCATTATCATGAAATCTCAGTATTAAAAGGAAATGCCTTTCTGAACGTATTCACACCATTAGACATGAAACCCTCCTGTTTTTTTCTTACTGGTCATTTTGTAGTGACTATTGTTACATTTCTAATTTTCATAACTACTGATAATGAAGTTGTCTAAGCTTGGCAGTCTTTGGGTTTGCAACTAGTGATAAGAATTTTTCATACTATTCATCAAGACACTACACTGATTTGTATTTCAACATTCTGACTTTAAACCAAGCAGGACACAAGAGCAGTGCATACAACGAATTCTTATTTTGTTTCATTAAGTTTTCAGTCTAATGCCTACTTCTTACTTGTGATATTATGCCTTTCATCTAAAGAAATAGATAAGCCATTTACAGCATCATTTACCAATAGTCTGACACTACATGCAGCATTATCCATTTCTATGCCGTGCAATTTCAATGACTTCTCATCGTAAAAGAAAATTACTCTACTGATGAAGACAGAAGAAAATACAGGCGAGCCTCTAACAAGAATGTTTATTTTATCCTAGATGACAGTAATGTCCCAATCATTAAGTTTTCTGATACCCACGTGTGAAGCCCATCCCTGGAAGAGCAGCAGCCCAGAACTCAACCACTGATGGAGAGATACTGTATGCCGTGGCCTCTGTTTAATTTTCAAGTTGGGGACTGATTACTTTTCTCTTAGGAATACAAAACTCTACATCTTGAAACAGTGGAATAAGAAAAAATGTCTCCACTCAAAGCCTGGCTTGGTAAAACTCCAGGAGGCAAGGCTAAATGACAAATTGTCATTTTAAGTTAACATACTTCCCAAGTTCAATGGTAATTTTTAGAAAAGTAGCTGCCCTTTAAAAATTCCACTAAAAGGCAAAAAGGAGGACACCAGCCTGGATTGTTTAAAGGTAATCTATATCCTTAAGACACATCTTAGGATGGTGTAAACAGAGCGATTTGACACAAATGGAGTATTTATACCCTCTGCTATTATCATCTTATAAGGCATGATTGTTGCTCCAGGCACTTTAAGAGAAACTTGTACTGCATGCTCGTGGTTATCATGGCAAAAATAATTTCATTGCAAATAAAAGGATTAAATAATTAGAGGGAAGGAGATACCAAAGTAAGGAAAATACTGTAAAATGCATCCAAGGTCTGGCCCTGCTGTTGAACTCCATCCTCCAGCATTTAGTGAGGATGGCCAACTGCTTTGTTTTTTGTTGTGATTTTTTTTTTTTGTTTATTGTGGTAAAAAACATAACAAAAGTTACCATCTTAACCATTTTTAAGCATACATTTCAGTGGTGGTAAGTATATTCACACTGTTGTGAAACTGATCTCAAGAACTTTTTATATTGCAGATCTGATGCTCTATAGTACCCATTCCACAACTCTACCTTTCCTCCTCTCTGACTCCCAGTCCCTGGTAACAACCATTCCACTTCCTGTCTCTACAGATTCATCTTCTCTAAATGTCTCATATAAGTGGAATCATGTAGTATTTGTCTTTTCATGACTGGCTTATTTCACTGAGCATAATGTCCTCAAGGTTCATCCACGCTGTAGCCTGCGTCAGAATTTCTTTCCTTTTTGAGGCTGAGTAATATTCCACTGTATGTATATATCCATGTTTTGTTTGTCTGTCTTCTGTTGATGGATGTTTGGATTGCTTCTACCCTTTGGCTGTTATGAGTAGTGCTGCTATGCACACGAGGGTGAAATATCTCTTTGAGACCCTTCTTTCAATTCTTCTGAAACTCAGAAGTGGGATTGCTGGATCATGTTGTAGTTCTAGTTTTAACCTGTTGAGGAACCTCCAGGCTGTTTTCCGTAACAGTGGTACCATTTTACAATGTCACCAACAGTGTACAGTGGTCCAGTTTCTCCATATCCTTGCCAACACTTGTTATTTTCTGTTTTTTTTTTTTTTAAATAGTAGCCATCCTTATGGGTGTGAGATGACATATCATTGTCGTTTTCTATTTCTCTGATGATTAGCAATGTTGAACATCTTTTCATAAGCTTGATGGCCATTTGTTAAACATATTTGGAGAAATGTCTGTTCAAGTTCTTTGCCTATTTTTTAATAGGGTTATTTGATTTTTTTTGTTTTGTTTTGACAAACTGTTTTCCTTTCCAGGCTTTTCCATGTCATTTCCTGGGGGAGGAATTTTTCAAATATGGCATTTCTAACTTTGAAAGTGGAAATTAGTGGCAAAATTAGATCTTCTTGTTTAAAAATCAGCTGTTTGTACTTAACCTTAAAAAAAGGGTTTGAGCCCTAACTGGCGTGGCTCAGTTGGTTGGTCATTGTCCCGTAAAGTGAAAGGTCATGGCACATGCTTGGGTTATGGGTTCGGTTCCAGGCCATGGCACATTTGAGAGGCATCTGATCAGTGTTTCTCTCTCCCATTGATGTTTCTCTCCTTCTATTTCTTCCTCCCTTCCCCTCTCTCTAAAAATAAATAAATAAAGTTTTTTTAAAAAAGGATTTGATTTCATAAAATGGAAGATAGCTATACTTGCAAAATGAACATTTGGCTATATGAAACAAAACACAGACCTAGGGATTTTTTCCTTTGTTTTATATCTGCTCCACCAACAAACACCAAAGCCCAACAGAAACTCCTTACCGTCTTTTGTGTGGGTCTCCTTTCTGGTTCATGGGCACTGTTTTTAAACCATCCTTGCCAGGGGCCAAATGTAGTATTCATTGGGAAAAATGGTTCCCAGCTGATGTGTATATTTAAAAGTGTCCCTTTTGAATGGGCAAGTGGCTGAGGGAGATCCAAGTCTGCTTGGCTTTAGAACTTCACCTTTCTCTGTTAATGCTATGAAGTTTTTGGAGTGGGCAAGGACCCAGTCTGGAAGAGGAGAGGGTATTCTGGTTCAGGTCTTTGTCTTCATTCCAAGAAAAAAAAATTTTTTTTCAGAGATTTCCCAAGAAATCTGATACAACCCTCATGCTCCCGTAATAGCCCACTCCATTCCTTTTTTGGGGAATGCAGAGCACCTTTAATATGTTTAAATCTGCTCTGCCATGGTAGGCAATAGATTCCCTTCACTCATTTCTTTAAGGATTGTGGGGTTAATTGTTCATTCTGTTTTGTTTATGTCACAAATTCGAGAGTCTTTGCTAAGTAATACCCATTCAATCAAATTGGATACACTTTACACAAATTTGGTAATTACCTACTAGGAGAAAGCTTTGGGTCCTCACAGAGCTTTGTAATACTGTATCCTTTCATTCTTCCTCTTCTGTATAAAAAACTGTGGTCATTACAGTTGAAGGCAGAAACCAGGCCATCCCTTAGTTGTTTCTAGATGGCACTTACTGAGCTCTTCTTATGCCCTAGGCACTCTGTTAATTTACTCAGTCCTCAATCCTGGGAGGCAGGTACTGCATTCTCCCCATTGTACAGGTCAGAGAATTGAGTCCCAGACTGTTGATGTGAAGGAGTCAGGGCCTGTGGCATTGACGACTGTGTAATGCTTGTCAACAGATGCCTCTGAAATAATTCTTGTTTATTTATTCTGTCCTCATAGTCATTTGTCTTATGTTCATCAAGCATCTGCAAGTGCTTTTCACACCTGATTGTGTACACCATTTACCTCATTCGGCAGGTTTGGAGTGGACCCCGGGTTCTTGTGTCTTATAAGCTCCCAGGTCAGTCTGATGCTGCTGGTCCATGGAGCCCCCTTGGCATGTTCAGGGCGTGGAGGACACAGCAGTGTAGCAGCGATGGAGTTTCAGGTTGGAGGGGCCCTGCAAGGCACTTTGGGTTAGTTCCTGGCAGGTGGCATCTCATGACCGACCAGGTGATACTCTGATTTAGGATCCTGGGCTGGGGCTCAGCCGTCTATATTTCTGAAAAGCTCTCCAGGGGGCTTCGGATGCATAGTCAGGTTTGGGAGCTGGCTGATTTAGTCTAGCTCCCCAGCTATGCTTGAATCACTGCTTCAGCATCGTCCTTTAAAAGTGTGCAGAGATGGGGAAGTCCTGCTTTCAGATGTAGCTTCTGGGGCCATTCTGCCTTTGGGGGCACCTGGGGTCTCTTTGGAGAGTATGTTAGTTTTCTAGAGCTCCTGGAACAAAGTGTCACCACTCAAGTAGTTTAAACAACAGAAATTTATCATGTCGCTTCTGGAGGCTATAAGTCTGAGGTTAAGTTGTTGGTAGGACCTTCCTCCCTCTGAAGTCTAGAGGGAGGGATCTGTTGCGGGCCTCTCTCCCAGCCTCTAGTCGGTCCTTGGCCTGTAAAGGCATAACCCTGGTCTTCCCATGGCATTCTCCCTGTGTGTGAGTCTGTCTCCAAATTTCCCCTTTCCATTTAATAGGACACCCTAATGATTGTGCCTTGATTCAGTCATCTGCAAAGACCCTATTTTCAAATCTGTTCACATTCACAGGTACTGGGGGTTAGGACTATGTCATTTTTGGGGGGGGTAATACTTCAACCCAAATGGGGAGGTAGGGTATAGATAGCTGCAGGATTACAAATACAATATTTAAGTGTCAGCCATTGGCATTTGTAGGGGGAAGTTGAAATTGGGGCCCGATGCAAATAAGGGCTAGGATGGAAATGAACATTGCAAATAAATGCCACTCGACAGATTGGGGTTAGGTGACTGGCCCTGTCAGCAGAGTTGGGGGCAGACATTCAGAGAGTGATGGTGTGACTCGTTCCTGCACAGGCACCTCCAGCTTTTTCTGCCCTGTCCCAAGTAGATCATTGCCCTGTACCTGGTGCCCGATGGAGGGGAATCAGCCATGCTGGGTGGACTCCCTGCTGGGTGGGTGCGGCCCCAGATGAGTCTGTGTGCTTGGGTGTGGCCCCTAGCCTGGGCCTCCTAGTGCTCTGATGTACTGATCAATGCAGGCTGAATCGTTAGCGGGAGTAACTTCTTTGTTCCTAAGCAGAGAAAATCAATTGTATAAGAGGCTTATTGCTGCTCATGCAATTTGGCTACAGTTATTGGTTAGCAGTATCATTAGCTATAGGAGTAAATGAAATAGACTTGGGATGTTATTATGTTTCAGATAAACAAATGACCTTCCTTCGTATCTGTTTAGCATTCTGTTTCCAGGGGGAAATGGTGGATGACTCAGGGCCTGATGAAATACTTTGGGGCGCAAAGGACTGGTCACCAGATGCTGTCTGACTTTGCTTTTTTTCACAGCTCCTGTAAAAGACTTTGCCTTAGTGCAGGGTTCACACTTCAGCCTGTGAATCACCTGGATTTGCTGAGCCCACCCCCAGAGTGTCTGGTTCAGGAGGTCTGGAAGGGACCCTGGAATTTGCATTTCTAACACACTCATAAGTGTTACTGATGCTGGCCTGGGGACCCTACTGTGTGAACTGCTGCCTTCCTGAATAGAACCCAGGCTGCTGGGAAGCCTCTTGGAGTGAGTATGCCTGGACCTTACACGTACTCCAAAACTCCCAGGGAAGAGTCTTTTGTTTGAGTTTTCAATAAGTGTCAACCTATCTGACTCTGCAATTAGCAAGCATTGTTACAAATAACGTGCACTTGATAGTGATGGGCCTGGGCATTTACTGGCTTCCACTCGGCTTGCCTGCGGGTTCTCATGAGAACCCTAGTTTATGCTGGATGGCTCCAGCAAGGCCTACTTCCTTGGGGGTCGTGATGGCAGTCACAGGTGTGAATCTAGGTCTATAAACTCCTGTTGACATAATGTATTTTTCTGAGCTTTTATTCTCTTGGGGTGGCCAGATTCAGTCCTTGTGAATTCAGAGTTCTTCCCCACTCCCCATCCTGTACATCATTTTGGAGGGGGAGGGCCACAGGCATCTGATCTGGTCCTCTTTGGCTCCCACAGGTCATTGCTGAGTTGTTCTTTGCTCCCTGGACCCGCGGCCACAAAGTTCTTTTGTTTTTTTCTTCTGTAAAGAGCCAGATTGTAAATAGTTTCAGTTTTGTGGGCCACCTGGTCTCTGTGATGACTGCTCAGCTCTGCCACTGTAGTGTGAGAGTAGCCCTAGACAATAGGTAAATGAGTGGACACAGCTGGGTTTCAATAAAACTTTACTTACAAAAACACACAGGGGGCCAGATTTGGCCCATGTGTAGTAGTACTGAACCTCTTCAGGTCTCTTGGCTACCTGAATGCCTGTCCTGGGTGGGTTGGGTTTGTCCTTCTGCTCTGTGAATCTCCAAGACCTTTCTCCTTCATGGGGGAGGCATGGAGGCAAAGGCTGGTTTTGCTGTTCTCAGCTCCCACCCCTGGCGGTAGAAACTTAATGGTCTTGCCCCCAATTCTTCCTCTGTGTGGCTTTGAGGCTCCCCGGGTTATTCCATGTTCCAGTGCTGCCCTGGGTTGGAAGAAGCCATGAGTCTGTCTCAAGTTCTCTCTGCCTGGACACCCCTTGCAGCTGTCCTCTGGGCCCCCCCAGGGAGGAGGCCTTAGGGGCCCTGCTCTTTGATTTCCAGATCCATCTGTGGTTTCTCTGGTGTCCCCACCCTCCATGGGGCCTGGCCCAGGCAGTTCGGGCAGAGCACAGGACTCTTCTTTCTCAGGTCTCACCCCTTCTCAGCCCTCCCCACTTTGCTCCTGACTTCTTTCCCACTATTGAGAAAGTTTATCCAGGTTGCATGGAGAGTACTGAATCATAACTGAAAAATATAACTTGAATGCCCAAGGCTTACTATTCTAAAGGTACAGAAAGGATGTTCAGTGAAAAGTGAGTCTCACCTTGGTCAGGTAGCTCAATTGGTTACAAGGTTGCGGGTTTGATCTCTGGTCAGGGCACATCCAAGAATCAACCAATACATGTGTAAATATGTGGAACAACAAAGCTCTCTCTCTCTCAATCCAAGAAAAAAAATTAAAAAACAAAACAAAACCGAGTCTCTCTCCCTGTCTCCCAGTTACCTATTTCACTTCCCCAGAGACGACCACTCGTGACCAAGTTTTTTCTCTCTTCTCCCAGAGGTGCTCTGCACCTGTGTAAACATGTAAGTATAAACATATCAATGCTACTTTGCACCCTGATTTCACCACGTCTCAGAAAGGGTCCCATATCAGCACATCTGTATGTGCTACTCATTTTTTTTAACAATTGCATAGTATCTCATACCAAGTAGAAGTAGTGCGGTTTATTTGACCAGTTCCCTGTTGAGGGGCATTTAGGTTGATTCATGCCTTTTGCTCTTATAAGCAGTGATACAGTCACTGTCCTGGTCCATTAGATAGACACTCTCTTTGTTGACCTTGACTTAATGGCATTGCTTGATTAACAGACGCTCTGTGTTTCCACGGCCCGTAACACTCGAACACCTGTGGGCGAGACCCAGCCCTGTTGTCAGCTTACCTAGGGTCGGTTGTTTGTTAACGGCACTGTTTATGCCGGTTACACTTGCTACAGTCATCTGATTTCACCGACTATTACAAAACTGACGAAATATGAGTGTGAAAAAGAAGAGGAGTGTTCATGAAAGTTCAGTCGCTTTGAATAGATTTGCTAAAGTTCAATCACCAAATTTCTGTCTCATAAGGCATAGTGGAGGCCAGCTGTCAAAGACTGGGCAGCGAATCAGAAAGATTGAGAATGACTCTGTTTTCAGATTTGTCCCTGCATTTCTTTAAGTCTATACAGAACTTTGAAGAAACCAAATCCGAAGATCATAAGTGAAGTGTTCTGGGTGTGGTTTTTGCAAAATAGACAGTGCCAACCTTGATCAGTTGATGTCAAACTCTGGGCACTAAAATGGCCTCTGTCTTATATCATAGAATGGGCAAGTTAATGTACATTTATTTGCTTGAAATTAAAATTATTTCAGGGGGACTCTTCCCTTTGTCCACTGTAAAAATTTACCCACTAATGGTAGTTTGGCCGCATCAGGAGAGTGTTAGCTGTGTGCATTTGGGCCCATGTGAGCACGTCTGCAGCATACCTTCCTAAGAGTAGGATGACGTTATACAATAAGCCTTGTGAACGCTCCACTTCCCTCGAAATTCTCAGGTTGCCCTCCAGAGCTGGTGACTTCTCAGCCGTGATTGCGAATGGCTTTCCTCGCACCTTTGTCATTATGGGGTTTTAGCAGATGTTTTGTTTTTGGCTGACTAGGGTTAGGTGAAAACCATATTTCATGGAGTCTTAATGGGCATTTGTCTTGTAAGTTGGCTTGAGCATCTTCCCATCAGTCATTTGTGTGTCCTTTTCTTTGTACTGTCTGTGTCTTTCTCTCATTTTTCTGTTGCAAAAACAACTGTTTTGGAAAAAATAACTCTCATAGCAAAAAAATTCCTGTGTTGTTGTTCTTCTGGTTGCTTAGACATTGAGGAAATTATCATATTATTACATTTTTTTCTCAGTGTTTCACTTATGATTGTTTATGGTGCTTCTAAGTTTGTAGACTTATTTAATTTGGATATATTTGAACTTAGTAGTTTTTCTTAAATAACACTAAAGTCTTCCTCATCCCAAGATAATTTAAAATATTACCTATTTTTTCAGTGATTCTGTTTCATTTTTTTACATTTAAACATTTTATCCATCCAGAGTCCATTTTGGTGTAAGTGAGGGAAGGATTAAAATGCTAACAGATGGCTTCCAGATGGCTACTAGAAGTCCTGATGCCTAATTTGTTGAATAATACATCTTTTCTCCGTTGATATGGAATGCCAACTCTATTGCTTACTAAATTAGAGAATGTATTTATTTATTCATTTCTGGTTTTTTTAGTCCTAGGGTGAATAATGTGCTAGCCCTTAGCCACATGTAGCTATTTAGCACTTGAAATGTGGTTAGTCCAAGTTGAGGTGTGCTGTAAATATAAAATACATAGCAAATTAGAAGAGTTACTAAAAATAATACATATGTAAAATATCTCATTAGTAATTTTTATTTTTTATCCTCACCCAAGGACACTTTTCCATTGCTTTTAAAGAGGGGGAAGGGGGAGGGGGAGAGAGAAAGAGATGTCGGTGTGAGAGAGAAACACTGATTGACCGCCTTTTGTAGGTGCCCTGATTGGGGATCGATCACAAGTTTTTGGTGCATGGGCTGATGCTTCAACCAACTGAGCAACACTGGCCAGGGCTCATTAGTAATTTTATATTGCTTACATATTGGAGTGATAATGTTTCAGATATATTGGGTAAAATAAAATATCAAGGTTGATGTTCATCTGTTTTCTTTTTACTGTGTTTATTGTGGCGGCTAGAAAGTTGAAAATTGTATCTGTGATTCACATATTTTTATTGTACAACGCTGCTTTAATCTTTTTCACTATAGTCATGTACTGCTCTGTCTCAGTTATTGGGGCTTTGTTTTCTTCCCTGTTAGTCCCTCTGTGTTGCTTTTCCGTTTCAAAAGTTTCCTGCGGGTTCTTACAGCCTGTTTTTCCACGTGAACATTAGAATCAGCTTTCTACTTCCCATCACATCTTGGTATTTTTGTGAGGTTTGGTTCAGATTTCTCGATTCATTTAGGCAGAAGTGACAGCTTTATGATAGCGAAAGTTTTTGTCCAAGAATAAAGTATGCCACTCCATTTATTCAAGTCATCGGTTATGTTCCTCGGTGGCCTTTTACATGTATTCATCAGGACTTTTCATATTTCTGTTGAGTGTATTCCTGGGTATTATATTTCCTTTTATTTCTATTGTAAATGCAATCTTTTCTTTCATAGTATATTCTATCTGGTTATTGCTTTGCATAGGAAAACTTTTTTCATACTGCACCAAATGGAATACTATTATTGTTAGTAATTATTTTTTAGATGAATCTCTGAGATTTGTCTATATTCAATAATATCTTCATAAATAATTATAGTTTACCTTTGCCCCCTAATTTGTGTATCTCATGTTTCATTTCTCTGTGTCTCTCTTTTTGTGTGGTGTCCTAGTGCACTGAAAGCTCAGCCTTTAATGATGGCGTATATTGTCTGTTTCCTGTGTTTACTTCTGTCCTTTCTCCTTCCTGCTCTGCACTCAGTGAAGGGTTAACATGTATTTTTAGAGCTGTGTTGTTTTTAAGTCAACCTGCGTGGTCTGATGATCAGCCTGAGGGATGGGGCTGTCTGCCTGGGCACAGCAGAAGACCCACAGACTCAGCGACCTTCTGGAATCTATCCCCATAATACAAAATCTGTAACACTAAGATGGGCAGATGTGGGAAGTTCATTAGCACACAAGTTTGTTTTTGTTTTTTTGTTTTTTAAAGAATGAGATTGGCTTTATATCTGAGTAGCTCTTGAGTCCAGTTCTCAAGTAGGGAAGCAGTCTTGAGCTGCGTTCCCGCTGAATAGCACAGTCTTCGTGGTGGCAGCAAGCTCTGTGGAGAACCACTTGGAGGTCAAAGGAAGTCTGGTACCGAGGGACAATGATTTCTTTTCCTTTTCAATTCATGTGGGATCGTCTTGAAAAGAAGCATAATAAGAGGAGACTTCCAAAGACCTCCTGGCATCCAGTTTCTGCCCATGCTGCTGGCTTTAAGCTCTGTGGCCAGACGTGGGACTCCACGTGCTTACTGAGAAACAGAATTTATCAGGACTTTGCCTCTTAGATTTGTCCGGCTACCCCTGAGGCTCTGCTGACTTCAGCAGTGACCTTCCTTTACCACAGGCTTTCTGAGACTATTGAGTGACAGGCATTTTGTCAGCTGGGAACATAGCTCAGGGTCGTGCCCATTGAAGATGTCAGTGACTTTGCAGGGAAGAAGCCAAAAATGCAAAAGTATCTCAAATGCCAACCAGACTAAAACCTCCTTGAGCTGGAGTGAATGGGTTTAATGCAAAGAAATCAATCCTTTGACATGATTTTCTGTGACCTATCCTGGGCTTGAGTATCAAAGGAGCAATAGCATTTTCATTTTGGGAGTCCCAATTAAAAAAAAAAATCATGGACTCTTTTGGCAGAGATGCACCAGGTTGCAACTGGAATGGGGTACCCCATGCAGACAGAAAGGGGTTCAGTGAGTGTTGGTTCATTTAGTGAGGGTGAGCTCCTGAGATGGTGTGTCTCATAGCTTCAGTGAGTTGACACTACAGAAGCCCAGATCTGGGACATTATTGCATGTGCATGTCAAGAAGAAAGAGCTGTGTTTTGTACTTCAAGCAGTGACCAGGAAACAAGCTCATTCAGAGTCCAGAAAGCCACCACCAGGGTGGTGGCTCTGCTGGAATCTTGAGGGACTGCTGAAGTGGACCTTTCTTTGAGGGCTCCTGACAAAGTTGGTGACCTTGTCTTCTTTATGCACCTTGCTCCCTGTCCTTGTCCTGTTACTTCACAGTCAGTGTTGGAGCCGAAGCCATGACTGTTATGGCATCTTGGGTGGTGGCGGGTGGCGTGGGTGGTGGTTATGAGAGCAGAGGTCCGGAGTCAGATTGCTGACTTCTGTTTTCCAGTTCCTCCAAGACTCACTGTGTATACTTGAGGAAGTTAGATCAGGTCTCTACGTTTTAGTTTTCTCATTGGTAAAATGAGGATAAAAATATCACTGGCTGCACAGGATTGTTTGAGAGAATTAAAGAAAAATATCCACCCAACACAATAACCTCAATGCCTGACATTTGTTAATATTAGGTGTTATTATCTTAAATGAGACTCATTTAGCTAGCAAAAATGACTGGTTTTTTATTGCAGCAAAACTGTGAGCCTTGAAGTTTCAGATTGCAGGGAAACTCCACTGCAAGCATCTAATGAAATCCAGCTCTTTCCCTAATCTTCACTTTGATCAGTGTCCCTCTGCCTTTGACACAAAAGTATGGACCCAAATACCTGCTTATTTTTTGCTGAGATAGGCTGACATTTTAAAAGACTTTGTTAACTACCAACAGAGGACAGCTAGCTTACAGAGTACAGACCTCTCCCTGGACCTTGGGACCTTCGCTTTTCCACATGACAACTGAGATGCCTATCGTCTAGCCCCAAAGGGTTGGAATAGCTTCATAAGCATGTTGCCCTAATTTTGTTCTTCCTCACTCCCAGCTTTCCTCTGTAGGGGGGCCAGTGAAAGACCCTTAGTGGTCAGGAATCCCCAGAAAGTTTTCTCCATCTGAAGAGTCTCCTTCAAATGTCGAACCTCAGAGAGTCTGGACTTTGTTTCATGACAGAATGTGGTCTTCTCTCACCTTTTCATATTTCTTCCTTCTTAACTATGAAGACACTTGTGACCTTATGTAGGACACATCACACTGCCTATTCACACGTTTTCCTGACTTCTCCAGGTCCCCTCTGCAGTATTTGCTGGTTCTCTGCTCCGGGTCACAGCACCTGTTCCCTCCAGGTGTGCTAGCCAGTGTTTGCTCTGGTGTAGGTAGGGTTCTGGCTGCACTCTGCCGTTTGTACTTTGGGAGTCCAGTTAGGGGAGGAACTGTGACTCAGCAGCACAGAGAAGGGCTTCAGTTCCTAGTGTTTCCCCTGGTCCTGCCTGTACTTATGGGTGGAAGTAGTTCGACAAGTGGACTTGACTGTTCCATCCCTAGTTTATCTTCAGCCACAGGGAAGGCAGTCGAGTTGGGGGACCTATTATTTGGGTGTACTCAGTCTCCACCAGCTCTCCTGCTGGCAAGTTTTGCTGTTGACTCAGTTTTGCTCCCTGCTGGATTCTACGTCAGCTATGTGGAAGCTGGCTCACGTTACAAAGACTTGAGTATTTCCCTCTGGCATATCCGATGGCAATGATCACTCTGTGGAAAGCCTGGGGCCTCTTCCAGGCTTGTAATATTCTAGCTTTGTACATTTCCTGCAGAGATTCTGTAGCAATTAAGAAAGCAGTCTAGTGGTACCATTGGTGATCCCACTACATCCTTGCTCAGAAGCACAGATTACATCTCTCAAAGCTGGCGGTAAGCATGGCACAGTCCAAGTTGGAAAGTCAAGTTGGAGAGTTCCTTTGCTTTGGGAACTTAGTGGGCAACAATAACAGGAGAGTGAAAGAACAGGGGCTACTTAAGTTTTTAGACCAAAGTAGGGCTCATCTTGGGTGCGTTAACCCTCATTTCTTATGTAACTCCCTAGATATTTGTGAGTACAAGATGATTCATGCTGTTGGTGCATTAGTCTGAATTTGCTGTAAGTATTACCATGTCATGTCTATGGGATTGTATTAGAAAGTGGGCTGGGTGATTTTAAACTTGGTGGATGAGGATTCTGAGAGATCTGAGACCTTCCTGCTCAAGGCATGGCCCCTACCAGCTCCTCAGCATACCTGGGAGCTTGTCAGAAGTGCAGAATCTTGGGCCCCTACCTTGCGCCACTGAATCAGAATCAGGGTTCAACAAAATCCCCATGTGATTCTGGTGCACGTTAAAGACTGAGACAGCTTTAGAGGATTTAATCAGGGTCTTTCAGGAGCAATGTAACTGCTCACCTTCTCTGTACCTCAAGTGAGCTGTAAATTGTTCTGGAACTTTAGAGGCATGGGCTACTGGTGACCTAGGAAGAAAGCTGGACATAATAGGGTAGGTGGAGAGGGTAGGAGTGTACTTGGCTTTTAGCAAAACTCTCCAAAAAGATGTTGAGCTATCTAAACCACAGTGTCTAAAGGGACATGAGGAATTTCAGCCAGCTCAGGCCTGGAAAGATTTGGAGCCCAGGAGTCATGGGGAGGGGGCATTGGGCATATATGTAGGAAAGATGCTTGGACTCACATGGGAGCTGGGACTGGTTCTGGTGGATCCTTCCAGGAGACCCAGGATGCCCAGCCAGCATCCCTGTACCACATTTGTTGGAGGGAGTTAACGGATGCAAATAGGATGTCATGGTCAACAGAGCAGGCTGGCTGGGAAGGGTTGCTGTCCCAGTTGGAGAGTGGGTGTGCAAACCAGTAGATTCAGGTGCTAGGGAGCAGCTCATAGGAAGTGGGTGGGCTGCTTTGCAGCAACACTGGTTTGAGACTCTGCCAGCCAGTTGGGCTGAGGCCTTAGTGTCCTGGCATGCCACCTGTTTTAGATATGATTTGTTTAGTCTGATGTTGGAGGTGGGATAGAGGGTAAACCCCTGTTGAATGGTCCCTTTGCAGTCAACTGAGTAGGGAGGAAGCCAATGGTTCCAGAAGGATTTACAGCTTTGAATGTTTCCCTACCTGCACAGTTCCCTTCCCTAGAGCGGTCCCCTGTACCCTCTCTGCTTCTCAAGGGCCAGGTGAGGACAGATGAAGTTTTTCCTGATCAGAAGTGCTCTTAGAGCTCACACTCCTCTCCTCTCAAACTCTTGTGTAGCATGAGTCATCAGTGTCATTTATTGTCTCCAGGTGAGTGCCTCTTGTTTGAATCTTTATTAATTATGTTTCTGGCTTGACAGTCACTTCTCTGAAGGCAAGCACCAGAGCTCATGCCTCTTTGTACTCCAGGGCCAAGGGCAGCACCTTATCCCAAGTCTGCACATAGTGAGCATTTGATGAGAATAAAGACCATCTGTCATTTCGGCTCATTCTCACAAACGAGTGTGACTGGCTCTTTTCCCTTAAGTTCTCTTGAATCCATTCCTTCCTTTCTATCCCCACTGCTGACATCCTAATCCATCACCCACCCACTCTTTCCTGGAATTCCCTCCATAGGAGCCTCCTAAGAAGTCTTCTGGCTTCTGCAGCTCACCCCCATCAGTCTGTTCTCTGCAGAGCAACCAGAAGGCTCTTTAACATGCATAAATCACAGCATATCACCCCCTGCTAAGAACCTTCTGACAGCTTCCCTTTGTACTTAGTGCTACGGACAAATGTCACCCTATAGCCTGGGCTCCTGCTTACGTCACCTGTGCCGTCTATGGCATGCGCTCTTCCCCTGACACCTCTCCAGCTCTGCCACCTGCCTTCCGAAGTTTGAACCCCAGCCAAGCCCTGTCCCAGCCCCAGGCCCTCAGCAGCTCTGTGTCCCTTCCTGACTCCCCTGCCTCATGCCTGGGTCTTCCAGTTTCTGTCCTTTTTAGAACCTGGCATCACCATTCTTTATCCAGTTTGTTTCCTTGTGTGTTGTGCTTTTACTTCTTCATTGTCTTTTGTCCTTGAGGAGGGGGACCTGTTGGGCTTGTTCTCAGCTGGGTTGCCAGCACCTAGCACAGGGACTGACATTGGTAAATGCTCAGTTTATCAGAATATCTGATGATGGAAGGAGGAAGGGAGGGAGGAAACCCCAGTGGCAGGTAAGATGAGGGCTATTTCTAAGGCTTCCAGCTGGAACCTAGCCCCAGGAAGTGAGAGCCAGCTGGGTTCTCTGACCCCATGGCCCTGCCATGCCTGCAGGCTGGAACATGGCCCCTAAGCTTTCCAATAGCCATTTCAGCTAGAAAGCCAAAGATGATGGAGAACCTTGGGGACTGTCACTTTGTTAGCTTTTCTCTGGTGGCCCACTGACTCACCACTGATTGTCATTTCTACAGCTTCGCTGGTGAGAGAGGTTCCTGGGAACAAATGCTAACAGTGTTGATTTTCTGGGCACATTGGCCGCCCAAGGCTGCTGGCCGGTTGATGGTGTTTTCCAGGCTGGCTCAGCTGCTTCATCGCCTTATTGGATGAAGGCACTCATGCACCTGGGGAGCTGTTGCCCTTTGGAAATTGCCACCCATGTGACTCTCCTTCCCCCCAACTCAGTGTTGCTGTGTGGGTGTTTCTGTGTCAGTTGTTTAGTTTGTGTGGATTATATAAAGTGTAAGCACCCTGTGGTTATTTTTTACTATCTTCCTGAGCCCCTTTCTCTGGGTGTCGTGGGAAACTGTTCTTTCCTGCTTCACGTTCCCTGTTGCTTTTGCAGGTGGTTAATTGAGTCTTGTTATTGCCTTATCTCACCGAGCAAGGGGACATCTCTTCTTGCCTCAGCCATCTACAAGGCGGGCCTTGCCCTGTAGGGACTAGGCCCCTGGGCCACCCTGCTTTCCCTGCCCTAATCTGCTAGCTGTCTCTTGCTCCGTGACAAATCAGCACAAACTCAGTGACTTTAAACAGCACCCTTGTATTAGCTCTGAGAGCTGCAGGTAGGGGTCTGGGCAGACATGGGCTTCTCTGCGGGGCCTCAGAGGCTGAAGTCAAGATGTCAGCTGCAGCTTTCTCACCTGGAGCTTGGCTTGCTCTTCCAAGCTCATGCTTGCTGGCAGAATTCAGCAGGTCTCTGGTGAGTTGTGGGAGTAAGGTCTCCATCCCTTCGGGCCATTAGCCGAGGGCCTCTCTGAGCAACCTGAGGCACCCTGGTTCCTTCCCACGTGGTCTCCCCTCACTTCAGACCAGCAATGGTGCACCAGCTCCTCATTTTCAAACCTTCTGACATCACTACAGACAGCTCTATGCTTTTGAGGGCTCGTGTGACCAGATCTGGCCACCCAGCTCATCTCCCTTCCTAAGGCCAACTGTGCTGTACCACCTGCCACAGTCCTGGGACTGGCTGTAGTTACAGTCACAGGTGTTGGAGATTGGGGTAAGATATCCTGGGGGGTCATTTAAAACATTCTGCCTACCACTCCTGGCCTAGGAGTTGAAATGTATACAGTTGACCCTTGAATACCATGAGGGTTAGAGTCACAGACCTGCCCCCCCAATGCAGAGGGTTAGAGTCACTGACCCACCCCCCTCAAAAATCCATGTGTGACTTTTGACTCCCTAAAACTTAATTACCAATAGCCTACTATTGATGGGAAGCCTTACTGATAGTGCAAACAACTAACACCTATTTTGTATGTTATTATATACTGTATTCTTACAATAAGGTAAGATAGAGAAAAGAAAATATTAAGAAAATCATAAGAAAGCCAAAATACATTTACAGCATTTATTGAAAAAAGTCTGCATAGAAGTGGGCCCTAGTGTTAAAAGGCCAGCAGTAATCCAGAGACCTAACAGAAAAGTCCTCTTGCCTTTCTGCAAAGATTTCCTCCCTGCAGTTTAGTTTTCTCAGCTGTGGTTGCCCATGGGGGGCAGGAGTGGGCCGGGGTATGGAGCTCACATTTTATGTAACATGTCAGTTATTACTTTTAAAAATATTTCTCAGTGGGAAATTGGGATGGAAGGTGAGCGCTTGACCTGGAAACCAAGTTACTGTTTGTGATGTCCAGGCCCCTTTGTTCATTTATTAAGGTGGTGTGATCCTGAAGTGGGGATTCTGAGAGTATAGTCTAGGGACTCCTGGAGGTTCCTCAAAATCCTTTCAGGGGACCTAAGAGGTTAAAACAATAACAACAAATTGAATCATTAAAAAACAAGTTAACTTTCACAGCAATATGAAGATGTTTGCCATTTTCTCTCATTTTCTCAAAGCCGGAGTCCTTGCTGATACCTGCCTTGTTCACCATATCTGCCCTGGGCCAACTGACAGTGTTTTCGTAAGAAATAGTTTGTTATCATACATTAGTCATTACTAACTTTCTACTTTTGTCACAGCAGTTGAATTGATACCCTGCTGAATATCTATTTCCCCTTTCTTCCTTTCTAACGGAACCCCAGTGTTGTTTGATCTAGTGCTGTGCCCAGCTATAAATCTTCTGTGTGGCAGCCTCCCTTATAGCTAGATAGACACATGTGATACGGTCAGCAGAAGTTTTCCGGGATGGCTTCCCTTCTTGTCTTCTCCCTCACCCCTTCTCATTCCTGGAACAGTATGGCAGCCTCTGGATATGCAACACCCATCACTAAGGGTGACAGGGCAGGGAGCCAGAAGGGGTCCCATTCCTCCTGACAGTGTTTGGGCCACTGAACCAGCTGGATTGTTGACTTCCAGCCTTTTTGTCAAGTGAGACAAATAAACCCTTTATGTGTGTAAGTCATTGCAGTAGGGTTTTGTGTTTCTCCTAATGAACCTAATCTTAACTAGTTATTTGAGCCAACTTCTGTGCAAGGAATTGAGGGCTTCTGTAATTTTTCCATTTTACTGTTAGTTCAAATTCCCTTAGAAAAGGACAAGCAGAACAGGTTCGGAGGTATCCGTGGTGGGCCTCATATGTCCGTGGTGGGCACAAGGGCTCAGCTGGGAGCCTGTATGGTCTCGGCAGAGGAGTGAGTCAGGTGCCAGGAACTGGTCGTGGTATCATGTAGCCCACAGCCTCCCTCCCTTCCTCCTGACCTCCTACAGAGTGTGGTGTTTATATTTTGATTTCTAAACAAAGACAAGGAGTGTCCAACAGGAGGTTGGTCCAAAATGTGACTCTGACAGAGAGGATGGGGGGCAGGAGACAAGGCAGCTGAAGGTATTGAGTAAAGTGGTTTCCGTCGGTAGGACCATGTCCTGTTTCTGCAGTCCGCTTCAAAAGGCCTAGTGAGGCCTGTCTGTGGGTGCTGCAGTCTAGGAGGGGAGCCTCAGGGACCCCAGGACCACAGCTTCCCCTGTGTTTGGCAAATACAGGAGAACAAACTGAGAAACAGCGACCTTTTCTTTTTAAGCTTCTCCAAGGGATGTAATGATGGGAAAGAATGATTAAGTCTTGGCTGGCTCAGGGCCCCTCAGTGGAAATGGGAGAAAGTATTGATTAGCTCAATGGCATATTAAAGAGCTAGCTGTGTTTGCTCTCATGCCTCCCAAGCAGGTAGCCTCTTTTCTGTTTCCATACTTATTGGATTTTAGGTGGCAACGCACACAAATACTGCTTTCACTGGGTAAATATTAGGCTTTTGATTGGATGGGGAGACTGCAGAGTGAATCTATCAAATGGAAGGGTGGGTGGGAGGGAGCGATCTATATCGTAATGCCCAAACCTGGCCTGGCTGTGAAGCCTTCTCCCCACCTCCCACTGATTCTCACCCTCCCCTTTCCTAAAGTGATGGGTTGCACTGGCCACGATGGTGAAGGAGAAAAGTGATGGCGTCGACAAGCATAAAATGTCATAAAATTAAAAAAAATTTTTTCAATTATAGCTTACAGCTAGTGTTATTTTAGGTTAGTTTCAGGTGTATAGCATAGGGGCTAGACAGTTGTACACTTTACAAACTGCTCCCCCTGATGTTTCCAGCACCCACCTGGCACCATACACAGTTACACAATACAACTGACTATATTTCCTGTGTCTTTTTTATTCTGTGTGATGTGCTGCGTCCCCCCCAGTTGAGATCCGAGTTACTGAGTTTTTGTTCCAATGACACTGAGTCCATTTTCTTTCCCCTTCCCTGTTGCTTCCACAGCTACGACAGGCCCAGCCACAGCTTTCTGTCTAATAATAATTAATAATAATAATAGTAATAATAATGACGACGACGAGGGCTGATCCATGCCAGGTATCCTGCTAAACTTGCCATGTGAATGTCTTCTAGAGAGCGGCTCAAGTGCCAGCTGGCTGGACATGTGCTTTGTCCCAGGGCTGGAATTTCAGCTGCTTTGTGCAAACCACAGATGCTTTGTAGGTATAATCTTATCTCCCCAAATGGCTAAATTAGAGGTGTGCAGGCTCTCTGTTGCCTGAAGCTGCTCTTCTTTAATTAAATAAACTGTTAACCAGTTTAGTGCCCAGTTATACTGGGTGGGGCATTCAGGAAGCCACAGGCTCTGAACAGTGGTCCCCTGGGGGTCACCCTCCTAGGGAAGGAAGGCTTTCACCCACAGGTGCAGTCCTCCTGCCTGCCCTACCCTGGGATGGAGGGAGGCACTTCAGAAACACTTTGGGTTTGCTCTCTCACAAAATTCCTTGCTGAGCTGTTCATCACAAGGACTGATGGCGGTCTCACTCTCATGATTTTTATGTTTACTCTCCATCTGGATGGAAAATAGGAGAAAACACATTCTCAGTCAGAAGGGGTTTGGAGATAAAGGGCTGAGGCTTTCATTAAAATCAAGGGCCTTGTACCGTTTCCTGTGGGATGTAGCATTGAATAATCCACCCAGAGCTTCTTTCTTGCCATGTGAGAAATCAAGTGATTTTCAGAGAGAGAGAGAGAAAATGAGAGTGAGTGTGTGTGCGTGTGTGTGTGTGTATGTGTGTGTCTGTCTGTCTGTCTCTCTGCTGGGTGTCTCCATGGGTTCTCTGCTTCGCTTCTGATGGGCTGTGGGGGCTTCCTCTTACCCCCTGGGGAGGGTAGATGCCCAGTGTGACCCCTGGACTTCACTGTTCCTTTGACTCAGGCTCCCTCCACCCTGCTCCCATGGTAGCCATTCTCTTAGCTAATCCTCCAGTCTCCTTTTTAATAGTCAAAAAGGAAAAAAAAGAAAAAAAGAGCCTCCAGGGCCATGTCCTGGTGTATCACAGCTAACTTCATTCTTACCAGTGAGTTTGCCTTGAGCAAGATGTCAAAAGCTTGATTTTTCATGTGGATAGTAAGCTGACGGGGCTTTCTCATTTAGCAGCTTCTTGTACCCCTGTCTCTGGCAATTCATTGGCACACATGCTCAGGAGTCTCTTTGTCTCAGGCATAAAAGGGAAATCCTGTGTTAGCCCCAGTGGCTGGTTCCTGAGTGCTGTAGCTTCTGATGAAGGGCTTGTGACCTGTCTGTCATCAGCTCATTTCCCAACCCAAATAAATTGTGTTGCAAATGTGAAGGTGAGAAAGTCACAATCACCAGAAGCAGAAAGTTGCAAGCTAGGCATCTGGTTTCTGGTGTAGAGGAAAAATTTGACTCCTTTTTTGGGGGGGTGGGAGGAACCTTGGGAGTGGGGAGAGAGAGTATACTCTGTTGATATCTTTTCACTAACCCCAGAAATGACTCTGGTTTACTTAGTAATGATTTTTCCTGCTTATTTTTTTTTAAAGCTGGCCCTTAACTGTTGAAAGCATAAAGACTAAATGGCTTAGAGACTTTTAAAAATTATTTGAGCAAAAGACAAGTGCCCTGCGGACCCTGGGAAGCCCAGATTCAAGAGCAGCAAGCTGGTGCGTGGCGCCACTGGCCTCTTTCTCCCTGAGAACTGACCCCCAGACTCTGGTGGGGTGATTCCGTTTTAAGAGGACAGTCTGTGAACTGCCCTAGTGGCTGGAATGCCAGGCTTAGGGAGGCCTCTGTACTCAACTGTGGCCTCTACGTGTGACTCGGGCCCTCTGGGCTTCTAATATTTTTTAAAAAATATTAGAGATAAGGCCAACATTATCATCTTATCATCGGTTTTCAGTGTCTTCTCCCCAGCAACTGGGGAGATGAGTTTGGTGTGTCCCCTTCCAGAACCTGGGACACTGTGGCCTCCCCTCCATGGCCCTGGCTTTGTGTGGTGACATCTCTCCTGGGCGTTTCAGGCCAAGGCCTCTGGGCTCTGATTTTCTTCTCTGGCAGGGGATGGTGAGGGGTCAGAACAGCCCTAGGTTAGGAAGTCAGTTAAAAAACAGATTAAATAAATACATACTTTCCCCCTTTTAGTTAGCTCTTTGTGATGCCCAGGACTGTGTCCTCAGCTTGTGTGTAGATTCTTCTGTGATTGAGACTGGTCACATCTTGCTCTGGCATTTTTCTCACTCAGCAGGGGTAAGCACCATGCCCGTTCCTTGGTCCTTTCTTGCACCTGGTCTGGAGTTCTAGAACCGGAAGCACAGGTATACATGGAAGGAAGGGCCTCTGTGGACATCATGTGTCCCTTCACTCTCCCCACCCACCTGCACCTACAGGGGTGTGACTCTGGGTGGAGGCAGGTGGGCAACAGTAAGGATGGCTGGGGTACCTTTGAGCACTTACTCATTTCCCTCCAGGTGACCTTAAGCATAGCCAGCAACTCTTCAGACTCGCACCTAGTTCCCTCCACGTAGTGGCGCCGTAGCGGGCAGGAGTGGGGGTGGGAGAGAGACAACGCCAAGCAGTGAGCCACTGCAAACCTGTACTTGGCCTTGGGCTCTCAGTATTTGCCATCACAGGGCACCCCTCTCAGTTCAAAGACGGACACCTTCCTTTCCTGCTTCACCCTTAACTTATGGGGTTTCTTGGGCAACAGCTCATTTTCCAGATATGCATTTACTCCTACAACCAAATCCAAATGTTTCCAGGTCCCTAGGGGAGAACATTGATCTTTGTCCTTGGTCCTGAGCCGAATACTGGATGATGTTACAGGTCAGGTGAAAGAGGATGCCACAGGGAGGAGGGTGAGGAGGGGTGCTTGCTTGATATTAGTTGTTCCCTTGGTGGTGACAGCAAGAACTGAGAGTGGGAAAGGACTCAGCGGGCAGAGGAGAATGCTGTCCTTAGACATGTGGTCCGGGGCAGTGAACCCTGGCATTAACCTCCCTCGCTAATCCCACCTATCCTGGCAATGACCTTTTCTCTGGCTGGCCCTCTAGGCCCTCTGGTTAATTCAAGGCTGATTTGCTGGCCACCTGCATCCACTCTGAAGGTGTACGATGGGAATATGTTGTTCTACCTATGGCTGCATGATGGAGAAAAGCAATCAGTACCTTTGCCTCTGATGGGTTTGTGTTCCTTGCAAAGGGCACTTTCCTCTGGCTGTTGGTGCTTTCTGTGATGGATTATCTTTCTAGTTTGGGAGCGATGCTTGTGATTTTTCTCTCCTCAATTAGTTTACCTGTCCCAGGTACCTGTGGACACATCATCCCTTTGGTTGGAACAAGAAATTTGTAGATTTATATGGAAGGTTGGGTGTAGAACAGGCCTTAGGGACTGTCCAGTGTAATTCTCCTTGTTTCACAAACAGTAGTTGAAGGATGTTACCACCCGACCTTCCTTTCTGTCCAGGCTTCACAGCCCTTGGGGTGGCGTGACACCCCATGTCTCTCTGATCTTTCTATTATCATTAATTTTGGTTTCCCACCCATTAAGCCTCTCCCTCTTCTTTTATCATCTTGACATCTTTCCTTCCTTTCTTTCCTCCAACTCTTGTTGGCATTTTTCTACTCCTCTTTCACCCTCATGCCCAAGTATTTTCACACTAATACTTACCTCTGAACACCAAGTGACACACTCAATTTCTTTTTGTTTTTCTTTAATGGGATGATGATCCTATTGACATTATTGATAATAGTTTTATGCCAATTTTCTGGCATTTGAGAAGGATTTGAATGACTTCATTTATATCCTTCCACCCTGCTGGAGGCCATGCACCCCCAGCTGTGAGGTGTCGGATGGGAAATAGGAGTCCACCATCACCATGGACTCAAACACTGCTTAGGTGGTTCATCCAGGGACCCAGGGTGGCCTTCTGAGCCCTGTGTTGATAACTTTGGGCTTATTTGTTCCCGTCAGGCTAATTGGCATATCAGCCCTGTCCTGCTGTGGCCTGGGAACTCTCCTGACATTTCACTCAGCACTCTCAGTTCACTTTGTCCGAAGTCTGGTTTGTAGGACCTCGGGCTTGACTGGCTCCTGTTTCTGAGACAGGCCCGGGTGCCCACTGGACTCGCCATAGAGCTGGACAGGGAACAGCGATGTTCAGTGCTGGCACCACCGCTAGGCTCACCTGTGGACTTTCATGGGCTGTAGAAGCTTTTGTTTTCGTGGGGCCCTTCTTCCACCAAAAAAGATAAAATATTACATTTTATAGCTCTGTTGGTATAAAGATGAATGTGACCCAGGCTGGATTCATTATTATGTATTCATTATTACTCACTGTTTTCTTCTGATTGTAAAATAAACTTAAACATTTTCAGGGGCCCCCAAATTGGGCTGCCAGACACAGTATTTCTTGTGCCTAATGGATCAGGTGGCCCTGGGGCTACCACAGATCTCTTTCCTGAGGTAGCTGAGCAGAAGCCTCTGCCTGGCTGAACCTCTGAGACACTCACCCACCTTACCAGTGTCTGCTCTGTGTCAGAAGGCACTGGATTTGTTCTGTGAGGTTGGGGCTTCAATGGAAACTTTGTGCTACTAAGAGCTGGTGGAACACTGCATCTTCTCCGTAACAAAGGGCTTCTGGTTCAGTCATCTAAGGGACCATTTAGACCCTAGGAATCTCAAGGTGATACTGACAGTTTGTATTGCAGGTGAGAAGGCCCCGGAGAGCTGCACCCCCTGGTGTATGTGCCATAGAAGCACGTCCCTCAGTGGTGTTTCCTTCCTATTAAGTTACTGCTCAGGTTATCTGTCAGCTGACTTTGAGTTCATCAGCAGGAAGATTATCCTGGTGGGCCCCACCTAATCAGGGGAACCCTTTAAAAGGGAACTGGGCCCTTCCTGAAGTCAGATGGATTTGAAGAGAGGCTGTGTTTCCTGCTGGCCTTGAAAAAGCCAACAGCCATGCTGTGAATTGTCTCTGGTCAGGTCCTGAGGGTGGCTGAGCAGTCCCCTACTGGTAGCCAGCAAGAAAGGGGGGACCTCAGTCCTTGTCTACAAAAAACTGAATTCTGCCAACAACCAATGCACTTGGCAGAGGGCCCTGAGCCTTGGATGAGATCACAGCCTGGTGAGGCCCCGAGCAAAGGACTGAAGACCCATTAAACCCATTCTCGGATTCCTGAACGGTAGAAACTGAGAGATAAGAAATGACTGCAGCTTTCTGCCACTGGGTTTGTGGCGATTTGTTCTGCAGCAGCAGGAACCTCATGTAGGCATGCTGTATGCCTTGGCGTGATGGTTGGTTTGGGAACTTAGGCTTAAGAGAAGCGAGGAAAGGGGAAGATGTCAGTCCCCACATACCAACTGCAGGAAGCAGAAAAACAGTCCTTAGAAGCTGGCTGCTTCAATACCTCCTCTGCTGCCAACCCCTCATCAAGCCCGGATAAGTTGAATAATTAATTCTGCTTCAAGCAGAGTGATGTCTTGGATAAAGCCCCATTATAAAAAAATCAAATATGTTCTTCAAAGCCATAGCTCCTCTTTTGAAGAGGTTTGCATGTTATTTGCACATTATTTCCTTTGTGTAAAGACGCACAGGGATTTCTACCCTCATCTGAAGCCTCTTGCCCTATCCCTCCCCGCCCCCCTTTGATTCGCCACCTTTCCCAGCAGCCTCTTTAGGGCTTTATACCCTGATCAGTAGTTCTGTTTAGGAAGCTGTGTCTCAGCCTGGTGGGCAGCCGTTCATCAGGAGGCACAAGGACTATTTTCAGACACAGTTTGAGGTTTCAGACCCTCGTGGTGAAGTCCCTGTGGGGACGGGATGCTGCTGAGAAGGCTGTGAGCAGGGGCCAGAGGCTGAGGAGTTGATGAGGACATTGATTGTGAATGTGAGGTTCAGTGACTATACTGTGAAGTCCTCCCAGCATCCTAGGGCCCCACAGCATACTGCCTCAGCTCCCTCTCCATCCAGGCCTTTGTCCGGGGCACTGCGGGCCCGGCTGTGCTTTGCCTGACATGCTTTAGGGGAGAAACACTGAAGCCACCTTGACATCTGCACCCTGCTCCAGTCTTTGTCTCCTGGTCTGTAGGAGCTGGTCCTTGTCCCTCTGATCCCTTTGACACTGATTGCTTGGATGCACGTCTGATGGCTCAGTGCTCCCAGCATGGTGTTGAGAGGACCTCTGTCCCTTCTTATGACCAAACTCTCTGTGTCTACTTTCCATGTTGGGCTATCTTGAACATTATTAGTAACCATTCCCAGCTTTTCTCTTATAGCCGGGAGACCTGGTTTTCAGGTTGGGCCATTACCCCTAGAATCTTGCATTAGTTTCCATCTCTCCGTACCAGCGATGTGAGAAGTTGAGGTTTGTGGACGCATATCTCTGGGGTTCTGCCAGTCCTGGAGAGACAGGAACACTGACACCCCTCCGTGTGAATGCCTGCTCAGACAGCACCCACCACTGAACATGGGGGCACACAACTTCGTGTCTCCTGTGTTTACACATAGCCTCAGATTGATATTGGTGGGGTTACTTCGAAAAACCTGCATTACTGGTGAATCACAGCATGATGCTGGGGGGGTCATGACATTGGGAGTTAGAGATTCTGGGTACAAATTCTGCTTGTACCTCTGATTAATGGTGTGACGTTAATAAGCAAGACATCCACCTTTACACCTTAGTTTCCTCAAGTGTAAGATGGGCGGGTGTGTTAGTCTGCTAGGGCTGCTGTAATGGGGTACCGCAGACCGGTGTCTTAAACAATAGCAGTTTATGGCTCGCAGTTCTGGAAGCTAGAAGCCCAAGATCAAGGTGTTGGCAGGGTTGGTTCTATCTGAGAGTGGTGAGGGAGGATCTGTTCCAGGCCTTTCTCCTTGGCTTGCAGGTGGTCATCTTTGTATAAGAACACCAGTCATATAGATTAGATCACATCCCAACGACTTCATTTTCACTTAGTTACCTAAGAGCCTGTTTTCAAATAGAGTCTCATTCTGAGATACTGGGGGTTACGACTTCAACATACGAATTTTAGGGGTGGGAAACTGTTCAGCCCACAAGAGGGGTAATGCTGCTGCTACTTGTTGGTCTGTATCACAAGAAGATACTGACCCTCAAATGCAATCATACAAGAGAAGGCACAGTAGAAGCTGAGCATGCTACAGACAGGAGGGTTTGTGTCAGCAGAGTTGTTTCCTATAACATGGGGGTCAAGGCCAAGGGTACTTCTCTCCACACAGTCCATCTCCTCTGCCTCGCCTCACCCTGGACCTGGGGTTGCATTGTTGCAGTGATTTGGTTCTCCACCAGACATTTATGGGAAGAGGGGTGTGGGTTGTGACTGTCTTCTGGCTGCCTCTTTTGCTTTCTCTCATTTTCTTGGAGTCAGTACAATTCATTTTATGGTTGTCAAAGCTATAAAGATCGGTGGTTAGCCAGAGCTTAGCCGTTTCCCCTCAGCGCTGCTATTGTCAAGATCTCTTTGCCAGCACTGATCATAGGAAGGTGGGGTTTTCATGATTATTATTTTATTGTGGTAAAAAGAAGGGTGGGTTTTAATCAAATGATTACTTTCTTGGTTTTCAAAGCTAGTGTGACTCTTAGGGGAGAAACATACACAATAAATTCTACTGACTCATCTTTAAGCATGACAAACAGACTTTTATCTGTGCAAGTAGTGGGTAATTGAGGTCAGGGTACTCCAGGCACCCTTTTTATTTTTCTGGATACAGTATGACCATGTTCCAGTGTAAGGAGAACTACTTTGCTGATTGTTCTGAGTATTGGGCACAGAAGAGAATCCCTCCTAGCACTCACTGTTCCCTAAAGCTTCATCTGCTGAATATTAATAGCTTTTACACACGGCTAACTCAGAATGGGAAATGTGGGATGAAACAAAACCTGGTTCTTGCTATGGGATTTCACAGAGCCTTTACCTGCTTATGTGTGGACCTCCCTAGAGCTTCCATCTTCGTGCGTGGAATCCTCACTCTGGGAACATCTCATGGGGCAGAGGCCTCTGGGGTATTGACAGAAGGAGTCATTAAGGAGATTTCTGTCCACACAGAGGTGGATATTACTTTGACTGCAGGAGGCACAGAGAGTACTGACGTAAATGGTTTCCATTATTTTGAGCAGAGAAAAACAATCGTTAGGTCACCGTGACTGTTCAATTCTCAGGGTTTGTGTGCATTGTGAAGGCAGAATTGGCACTTTTATTCTATTTTATTTTTATTTAAAGTGCCATGGGGCAGCGAAGATTTCCATGGTCAATGTCGCACACCTGATTTCCATTTAACTTTTTTTTAAAAAAGATTTTACTTATTTAATTTAAAAAAATATTTATTTACTTTTAGAAAGAGGAGAAGGGAGGAAGAAAGAGAGTGAGAGAAACATCAGTATATGAGACATATTGGTTGCCTCTCATAAGGCCCCCAACCGGGGTCCTGGCCCACAACCCAGGCACGTGCCCCTGATTGGGAATCAGACCTGCAGCCTTTCAGTTCACAGGCTGAGTGAACTGAATCCACTGAGTGGCACCAGCCAGGGCATGAACTGGTGATAATTTAAATGGCAATTGATAGGCAGGGGAACACCAGAGGAGGAAAATCCATTATTTTGAGCTGTAGGCCAGTGTTTTCCTGTTAGACTAACATATGTATTCATTTTAAAGGAAATAAAACCCACACATTCCCAATTTTTATTCCAGCTACTTTTATCGCACCGCTACCTACTCATGTATGAGCATAAGTATGCCCATGCCCAGAGTTGGGTTTACGCTAGGCCTCATGCTTTCGGCTCATCCATGGTTACTTGTTCATTCACATCAAAACACCAACGTCCATAACATCAAAACCAACATTTTTGTGCTGTGGCAGATGATCTTTGGCTAAAAATAACCAACAGTTGCAGCAGCTCCTTTGGGTCCTAGTGAGTCTGTCCCATGAACGCTCCTGGATGGAGGCAGGTCTCCCACCCCTGTGCCCCAAGTGCTTGGAAACCTCCATCACCCACACAGGGCTCCACGAAGTCATTGGCCCGAGCTTGGCCCAAACATCATCCACCTATTGAGTCTGCCCCTCAACAATAAGCCCTCCGTCATTGAGGCAGGACTGCTTGGTGCCAACTCCATCGTAAACACAAATGCAAACAAAGGTGCTGAAATCGAGCAGTAGGCTTTGGTTAAAAAGAGGTCAGTCTCAACCTGCAGTGATTCAGATTGCTCATATTATATTGTCTTTAGATGACTAATTGAAAATACAAAATTAAAAAATTTTCATATGAAACTTTTAGACCACTGAGAATGTGTCCCTGGGTCCCCATCGGAGAAGCAGTGCTTTTAGGCGAGTGAGACAGAGTTTGTGGGTTTAATTGAGAGCAGTTGTTTGCAGGCTGGATCCGTGGAGGTTGTCATGGAGTTCACGGGCTCTGGGATGCTTCATAAAACAGCCACAAATTCCTCCCTTGCTATCATGCTCTGGTGACCCCAGATCCCCCTAGTAAGAGAAATAGTAGATTGATTTACCCACCCCTTCAATCTTGATGGCCACTGACTTGCTGAGACGGTAGGACATGTGATGAAAGCAGAGACTTGGACAGCATTTGACAATGCGTGTTGCCTCCTTTTGCTGCCCCTGAAACCCCGAGTTTACCACATGGATGAGCCCAGTCTAGCCTGCAGAAGGATGGCACGTCCCATGGCGAGGAATGCAGGTTTCCCAGCCATGCGTCAGCCACCTCCTGGCCCACAGCCTGGTGCATGTGCCACCCTAAACCATCCAACCCCGGGCAGGCCACCCACTGGCCACAGATGTGCAAGTGAGTCCAGGCAATGTTAACTGAGCCTCGGCAGATCCGCAGCAGCCTCCAGGGGACTATGGACTTAGGAGCAGTCATAGGTGGTGGTTGTTTGTGGCCATTGAGTTTTGGGATATTTTTTTACATAGTAACAAGTGTCTTGTATACATGCATTTTTTTCCTATGAGGAGAAATCTTGACCTTTAGCAGATTTCTGGGGGGGATCTGATATCCTCCAAAAGGATAACATAGGTCAGAAAAAGTTGCCCAAAAAAGATCAACTAGGGGTTCTCAAACTGTTGAAAAGGCAGAAAGGGCTCAGAGTGGATTATATGGGTGTATTTTAGTGAATTCTAGGACTGGGTCTAGGAGTAGCTTAAGAGTGATGGATAATCATTGACAATCAGGAAATATCTCACTCTACTTAGGAACTTGCATTCCTTTAGGTTTGTATTGTTTTAAGGAGACAAGTTACAAGAAAAAGCACAATGGTTTGGGACACTGCCAGGGCCCTCTCCCTGTCAGCCGGGCTAGTGGAAGACCCAGCTCTTTGGAACACCAGCATGGAGCTGCTTACCTGGAACACCTTTTGGAGGGCCATCTTTTCAGACTCTCACAGAGCTGGATTTTTGGAGAGCTGTGTGGTGTTTTAAATTCTGTTTAATAGAATTAAATAGGCTTTATGAAGAATAGTGATTTGACATCAGAAATAGGAGAAGATTTTGTCCCTAAAAAAGATAGTTTGAGTAATAGCATACTTACACAGCTTAAATATAGCTAGGAGTCTGTAATGAATTTCCTCCATGTGAAACTTCAGGCTAAGGTCATGGAGGAGATGGGGGTAGGGGAGAAGCTGGAAGATGTGGCCTTGGAGGGAACAGGGGCTTCAGGTTGGGAAGAACTTACCTTCAAGGGGGGTGAGCTGGGCTGCCCCACTCGGAGTCTTTCTGCCAAGGAGGAGATGGAGCTGGAACCTCTGGGCTGAGAGTCACATCCTCCTGTGGTCTCGGGGCTGATATGGAGGATCGTGCACAATCATTAAGAGGCTAGAAGCTGGGAGTGGTTCGAAAATCATGCTTTTTGCCATTAGCTAGAATGTCTTTAATACTTTTAAAGCCTTTCCTTTCCCTCTCTGCACTAATCTCTCTTTCCTTCTTTCTCAGGGCCGGAACATTGTGAGCTTACCTGGATCTTTGTTTGTTATGTTGTACATCATTTTGGAGGTTTTGTGATACTGTTTATTCCAGCCAATCTGATTAGTTATTGAATGCTGACACTGTGCTGGGCTCTGAGAGGAGAGCTGCAAGACACAGCTCCTGCTTTAAGAATCTTGTGGTTTTGAGATAGCTGAGGAAACACAAAGTTAACTGTGCAGTTTTGCAAATGTTGTGATAGAAGCATGTGTGGGATGTCAGGGCAGCACACTTAATCCAGACTAGGCTGGATTTATCCAGGGAGGTTTCCTGGAGGTGGGAGCTTGGGCTTCTTCTGCCAGGATTTCAAAAGAATCAAGTCTGGGACAATTAGAAACTTGAAAACTTGCCTTGCTGGCCACTGATTGGATGCCACCCTATTGTTATAGGGACAAGGGACTCAAGCAGAGTGCAACCTAGTGCCCCAGTCTAGGCAGGGTGAATTGTGCTTCAGAAACCAGTAGGGACCTCGTTCTTTGAATTGTCATTCTTCTTGTCTTTAGGCCTTTGGCTATGACCAATGACCCATGAAAGTGCAGGCAAATTGAGACCAGGAAGACAGCAGCTACCTGCCTAATAGGATCCAAGGCAGGATTGTACCCTCGGCCTCAGGGTCTGTGCCACTCTGTTCCCCTTTGCTTTGAGGCTGGCTGATGTCACCCCGAGCCAGCCTGGGCCTGGGCAGCGGCTGCTGCTGGGCTCCCCGGGACAGAAGGTCATCTTATTATGTAAGCTTCATCCATATTCTGACTGGTGATAAGGGGCGACATTTAATATTTTTTCCATTATGTGGAATAATTTAAGATTGTGTTACAAGTGTCATTATTATTGCAATTTCTCAGTAATAAAAACAGTATCAATTATGTAATGTCACCTCATGTGTCTGGGTTAAGTGGGGATGGTGAGAGACACAGAGGGTGGTTGGGGAGGGAGGCAAAGCCCTCCCAGTGCTCCAGGTTTCTAAGCACTTTGGGGGTGGGCAGAGTGTGTATGAACTGCTCTTGAGATCCTCCTTCCGTTCTCCACTGGAGTGTAACTTGGGCCTTGCTTTAGCTGTGGCTGGCAGGGGACACCAATTAATCCTCTGACCTTTCCCTTGGCCCTTCATCAGGGAATTTTGACCTGCTAATAGACTCCAATTAAGTAAACTACCCACCATGGGGCCTGGGAAGCTCGGAGTGATTGCAGTTTCCTCAGCTCAAATTAACAGGATGGGAGGTGTGCGTGGTCTAGGTGAAGGTCAGGCTTGCCACAGGTACGCACCAGGTTGGTTGACTTTGCTTCCCCTAAGAGCAGTGACATCCCAGTGGGGGAAGAAGCAGGGACAGGTGGACACACAGAAGATTGCTGCTGGGACTAGTAGCAGACAGTGAGATTTGGGACTGCAGGGCTGGCAGAACTGTCACCTGATGGCACTCACTCAGTTGCACTTTGCGTAGGGCTGTCCTCTGCCATTGTAGACCACATCTGGACATGGCTGTGTCCTGTCGGTTATGCTCTAGGCTTTTCCTTTCGTGACTCCAGAAACATCAGGAACCAGCTGCCATCTCCTGGTGCCGGGACAGCAAACCCTGATGAAATCACCCAGATTGGATTTCTTGAGGGAGATGAGCATATTATTTTCAGAAGTCCTTTTCATTTCCTGTAAGGCATATTCCTGGGCTGCTCTCCTCCCTTCCCTCACCCCCTCTCATTTTATTTCCTCTCTCTTTCCCTCTCTCTCTACTCCCTCTCCTTCCTTCTGGGAGGTGCTAATTATTCTATAGCTCCTGCCCCTCTGCATGGCCTTTCCAGAGGGGTGGAAATTACTGTGTTTATTCTGAGCTCCAGGGACTTGCCCCAAAGCCTCTGTCACAAGAGGGAAGTAATCTCAAATTCCATGGCCTTGATGGGTGTTGCCTGGTGCCTTCCAGCAGCCCCTTCCACATACTGGCTGGTTTTGGAGGAGTGGGTGGGGACCGATGGGGGAGGAGGGTAGGGTGAAGACTTGGGGGAGGGTGTGGTGCAAAAGGAAAGGGAGACACCTGGCTTGGAAAGGAGCCTATATATCTGAAACTTTGACATTTGGGAGGTGCAAGGAGACACAGCCACCCCAAACTGCCCAAAGCCCCATGGTAGGGGCAGAAGGTGACTTAAGACCCTTCTGAGGGGCAGTCAGGCAGGCTCTCAGAGCTGCAGGGGAAAGTCAGGGAAGCTTGCATTAGTCAGACATCCGCCTGGAAAGTGTTCTTGCTCTCGCCTTGCCTTCCTTATGGGGCTGCACGGGTTGGGTGAGGTGGTGTGAGTGGAAAAGCTTTGCAGAGGTTTAAAAAAAGCCACAGAAATGTAAGAAAGTGATAATATCAAGTAAAGAGGGGTGAACTGCCATCAGCAAAGCAGGAGGAGGATGTAGAGAAGGAATTTCTCCCTGGGGTCTCAGTCACTCCCGCACCAGTCAAGGCTGTGTGTATCTAGGGCTTCAGTGAAGAAATGCAGTCCCTTCTACCTGCAGAGGGGGCTCCACAGAGTGAGGGGTGTGTCATCCCTGCAGGGTGATAGCCATCTTGGCCCTGCAGGTGTTTCCTGCAGGTGTAGGCTTTTCCTTGACATTAAGGGGCAAATTTCTCTTGATTTCCTCATCAGCAGTTGAGTGGAGAGTGGAGGTGCTGTGAATCCCAGAAGGGAGTTGGAACGGAGTCCTGGGAGGCTGGCCAGGCATGGCTCAGGCTCAGGGATGTGTGTGGAGAGCTTTGCCAGCTGTGGGGTATGGTAGCTGTCCGTAGCATCTGTCTGGATGCTCCCTGCAGCCCCCAGCTGCATAACTGGGCCCGCCCTGCTGAATGTGAGATCCAGTGCATAGGAGAGGGTGGGTGCAGGGCGGGGATGCTGGGTCTTTGTCTTGATTTTCAAAGGGCAGCTTCTAAGTGGAGTTGGGATGGGATTTCCTTAGTACACCCCTAACCCCAGCACTGAAATAAAGCAATGCAACCAATAGAACATAGATGGATAAAATGGCAAAACGCTGTGGTGGAAAGGGGGATGTTTGCCCTTCTGTTCCTTGCCTTAAACACTGTCTTCAGAAGTCAGTGTGGCTTCTTCCCTGACTTTCACGTTTACTTGGACACTGTCCTCCCACCCGGGTCTTTCCTGAAGGAGCACTCCATCTCCGTATTTTGGAATGAGCTGACGCATGTGAAGTGGTGGGACCTAGAACATAGTACTTTCATACCAGGATGACTAGGTCACTGTGGCTATGACTTAGTTTTCTTCTTAACTCTTATCACTACCTGGTGCTCTCTTTTGTAATTTATTGTCCATTTATTGTCTGTCTTTGGAAGGAGAACACAGGATTTATGCAGACAGGGTACTTGGCTATTTTGTATCTCTGGAACCTGGAATTGTTCTAATGCTTAATAAGAATTTGCCAAAAACATGAAGGCAGGCAGGTTTCCTAGAGAATAACAAAAGTCTTATCTTTACAGTAAAAAGAGTGTGAGCTCCCAGCCCTACCAATAATACAGGGGGCTTTGGGGTCCTGAGCATCCTAAATCTTTCTAAAGTAGGGCTTCTCAACCTCAGCACTGTTGACATGTGGCCGGTCGTTTGTTGGGGGGCTGCCCTGTGCACTGTAGGGTGTTTAACAGTGTCCCTGGCCTCTACCCACTGGATGCCAGTAGCGACCTCTGCCCTTCCCTACATACAAAAATGCCCATTGCCAAGCATCCCCTAGTGGAGGCGGGGGTGAGGGCAAAGTCACCTCAATTGAAAACCACTGTTGTCAATTAAAATCTCTCCAGGCTGCTCCTTACTAAATGGGCTCCAGTCAAATAAACAGCTTTGGGTGCATTAATGCTGCTGCGTTTCTCTGTAATGAAGTGCTTCTCTTCCCATAGCCTTCCCCTGGTTACGCATCGATCACAATATACAAAGAAGGAGGACGAAGGAAGGAAGATCAGCTGACATGCTCTCATAGAGAAGCACGTCTTTTATTGCTGCAGTGATTCCTCAGATGTCAGCATGAGATGTAGGATTAGAAATAATTAAAGCACATAAACCAACAAAGAGCTGCGACTATATGGCACATGGCACATGGCACAGCCACCAGCTGTCAGTTGGGGTACTTAGAGGGGGCTTCTGCATGGGGAGAGACTGGCCTTCCTAAAGTCCCTTCTGTCCCCAGGATTCCGTCCATCTGTAGTGTCAACCTTGAGTGTGATACAGTGTGACAGGCTGCCTCTTTGTGCTTCTCCCTGGGACAGAGCAGGTGACATCCTGCGGCCCCTAGGATTCTACAGAGGGATCTGAGAGTCACGAGGCTTTTTACCCCCGCTTTTAAAACAAAGTTAAATGAGGCGTCCTTACCCTCGTATGCATTACAGAGGACATTGCAAATAAATGATTGGGAGAATATCAATGTATCAGACAAATGAGAAGATGAAAGAAGAAGAGTTTCTGTTTATAACAATTAGTTATGAAGAAATAATGAAATAAAATGCCTGAATCATTTGATTCTCTTTCTGATCCCTGTGGGTGTGTAAAACACAGCCAGGCATAATAATTGTTGTGAGATTCTGTCACGTAAGAAATTTACCCAAGGAACAGTTTTAGTGTTTGCTTGGAAGTGGCTGCATTTCAGTGACTGGATCACACACCCTTCTCCCATATTAGAGACACATATTTTTAAATGGCAACTTCTGTTTGTTTGGAATTCTTTTTGTTTTCAAAAAAAAAAATCAAATGTTTTTAGGCCCATGGAGATGATTCTACTCACCTTCCCTTAGCGTCCACGTGATTAGATGAAAGTGGAGGTGTTTGTGAAAGTGGGTGGGGTCCCCCCTCTGCCTCATTCCCCTCAAGCCCCTGTGTGTTTGCAAGCTGTCAGCAGGGCCAGGGGCTTCCGGCTGATGTCGTGGCAGTACCAGCTCACAGCCCCATTCTGGATTCATCTGTTTGCTCTTAATTGGAACCTAAGAGCTGGGGACTTTGGTTTTGCTCTCCAAGTGTTCACAAAACTGGTGGTCCATAAGTATTTGTTCAGTAAAGGTGGGGATCAAAATTAAGACTCTGCCTGATCAATGCAAAACCAGTTGAATTAGTGACAGAGCACAAGGGTGACGTGGTTGTTAGAAGGCCGTCTGGACCTCACTCCCTTATGTTGTGACCTCCACGGAGGAGTGCTCCATGATGCTCACTGTTCCCCTCCTTTGAGGTGCTGCTGTTTGCATTGCTTTCCCTTTGGTCTCACGAGAAATGTGAAGATGGTGAATGGCTAAAAAAGGTCGCCTTTGCTTCCTATACCAAGGCTGCCACCCGAGCAAATCTGGGCTTCTTTTGACAGTTCAGGGACTGAGTCTTTGAGGCCATTTGCCCCATGTAGTAGGGTTTTGAAGCATTTTTCCTATTTCTAGGATCCACAAGGACCTCTTAGATGCTGTTTTTGTCACCCCAGAGGTTCTACAGTCAGAAAGCTTGCCCTCTGCCTAATGACCCAGCCTGCTGACAGCTGGGTCTGTCCCAGTGGGGCACGCCCGGTGGCTCCGTGCTCTTGGTAGAGATTGGCAAGCTGCCCGGGCAGCTCTGAGCTGGAGGGTTCTGGGGAATGAAGGTAGTAGAGGTGTTACAGTGACTGCTTCTTGTTTCAGGGCGCTGCAGAAGACCCCCAGATGGCCCTGGCACTGAACTTGGACCCTGCGTTGATGAAGAAGTCTGATGCCGAGGGTCCTAGTCTGCTCTTCCCTGAGAGTGAACTTTCCATCCGGATAGGTAGAGCTGGGCTTCTTTCAGGCAAGCTCCCTGCTGCAGACCCTGGGCAGAGCTAGACAGGATAGACTAGGGCCTGGTGGTGGGAGGAATGATGGGCAATGCCAGGGGCTCTGTCTTCTCCCTCTGAATGTTTTACCCCACTCTGCACAGGGATGAACTGGCCTCTGGCCCCAGACCTCCCTATCTCATTTATTTTCCAAACCACCTGCTTGCTGCACAGGAGGTAATAGTACCTTTTGATTGTCTTCCCAACTGGGACAGTGGATAAGGACCCCTCTGCTGGGATCGGGCTCATTTCTGTTAGAGTGTATGGGCATCTGCCCCTGTATCTCCCTGTCTCTGACAGACCCTGAATGACCCTTCCCATATCCGTGATGTTCATCTTTTTGATTCATCTGGGAGACTGTGGCCATTTCTCTCACTGATTCAGTTTGGAGCCAGAACACCTCAAAACACTCACGGCCAAGTCATGCCTTTTAAGTTAGAGGGAATGCGTCCCTTGAGAGGAATCTGGTAGCAGCTCCTGAATCCCCTTCGTGGGGAGGGGCAGACCAGGCGGTGGCCCACTGAGCAGGAGTTGAAGGTGTGCTAGAAAGATGGCGTTGTCTACCAGTCTCCCCTGCAGCCCCCTCCCCAACATTGCTCAGTTACCTCTCACTCAGGGCACTCGGCTAATTTAAGGGCCAATTAGCATGAGGAGAGGGGGATGCCTTTCTTTTCCTTCGAATTTAAGTTCCACAGTTCACCTGCAAGCCCTGGGCACTGTGAGATGTTTGTCTCTCACCCTCCTCACTTCTGTAGCCCATGGGCAGAGGACCTAACACTGTGCAAAGGATGCTGAGAGTGGGTGCCCCTCCTCTGCACAGAGTTCTCTCTTGAGTGAATTAGGGAGAAACAGACTGCAGACTGGTTCTATCTTCACATGAGGGATTTCAGGGAGGGGAAAAAAAAGTCTTTTCCTGTTTTCATGCTGGCATTTCAATTTGATAACTTTTACCATGTGTAGACTAAGGGGATCTCTAGACCGCAGGGCCAGTCAGCGTATGAAATTCACGGCAGTGCTGCAGCCAGTTCTCAATTTTCTATCTTCAGATTATGGGCTGCATGAATTATTCATGGGGAACTTGAATACCTTCTCCACTTGGGCTGGTCCTCATTGCCTCCCACAACTTCCTATGTGGGATACAATCAGGAAATAAAAATTCATCTAACATGAGCTTAGGTGATAGAGGCTTAGCACGAAACCTCTGCCCCTGCCTGCAATCGCACGTGCTATTCATACTCAAATCAGAACGACTTAGGTGTTGTCTGCTGTTTTTCTTCTCCTGGAGCAGCCAGAGCTGGCTGGTGACTAAGATGGGCCAGCACCCTCCAGTAAAGCTCATTGATTTTCATGGCGAGGGGTAGGAATGCAAGGACAGAGGGCTCTGTCCTTTCTCACCAGCTCTCTTGGGCTGGCGATCCTGTGTTCCCCTTGGAAGATACCCATCCTGATTCTGAGCCTTCTTGAGGATGAAAAAATTGGCCAGATTTCATTCTATCGCTTCCCCCGCTTATCCTCAGGCCATAGGAGGAAGGGTCAGTGCCTGTCAATCACAAGAGGTAAACAGTGGTTATCCCTCCCTCAGATCTTCTCCAAGGGGACCATGGAATATAGGGCCAGTGGCAGTCGGCTCTGTGGGAGTTTCCCAGGACTGCAGGATCTGCTTGGCCACCCAGGGTGAAGCAGTGAGCTGGGGCCATGTGGGGGAGGGAGATGCCATCCTGTCCTCTGCTCAGGAACACCTAGACACAGCCCGTTACCAGGTTACCAAGCAACCCTTGGTTGCTGCGACTGTTTAGGTATAAAAGCAAATGCAGCCTGTGGGGGAGTTCAGAGATGCTTTGCCAAGAGGGGGAGAGCCCAGCCACCTCTGGAAAGGTCTCTCTTCTTACCTGGGCACACCTGGGGGTGTCAGACAGTTGTGGCCTCTAACACTGATAATGGCTATTTGATGACTGGCCTCATGCAGATCAGGCCAGAATATGTGTTATTTGTACCATCTGGATTTGCCCTTAAGCTTGCTGTAAATGGGGCAAGAAGATGGGCTTAATGGGTATTTAGTGAACAACATAAGCCTTTAAAAAATAATATTGGCGCTGCTGCTATAATGTCCCATAATTGGTCCGGCAAGAGGACAAGCCAGAAAAGCCGCACCGTGGGAGGAAGTTTCAGCTGCTCTGAGCAGCGGCAGCCGCCTGAGCTGGGACACGCATTTATGAGATGCTTTCCTATTTATGTCTCTGTTCCAACTGTTTCACGTTATCGACTGCTCTCAAGGCTGGGGCTATTTTGGGACTTAGCTAGACCAGAAGGTCTTCTAAAACTATCGGTCTCTCTCTTTACCTGTCTTCTCTTTCTCTCTCTCACCTTCTCCCTTTCCCTCTCTTCAACTATTTAACTATCTCCAACTAGCTTTCTGTTAATTAAAAAATAACATAGATTAAAAATTAAGAAGTAATTTTTCTTCCAGCTTCCAATTCCTCATTATAGTCCAGGCTTCCATCTTAGACACAGACAGTGTTTCTAGTTTCTTTTATATCCTTTCAGACATATTATGTTTTATGATTATATTTGGTGCTTTGATGTGTACCTTGCATTTTTCACTTCACCATGCATTTGGTCTTTTTTTTCTGGGATACTCAACTCATCCCATTCTTGTTATTGGCCATGACCTTACCTAATTGGTCCCCTCTTGATGGCCTTTTAGGCTGGTTCCAATCTTTTGCTATTATAAAGAATGTGGCAGAGAGCATTTTTAGTTGTACATCTCTGTGGGCAGTTATATTGTTGAGTAAACTCTAGAAGTGAGGCCAGGGGTTCTGGACATCCGGGGTCCGTGGATGAACACCAAAGGATGAACCTTTTAACATTTTTATGCAAAAAAAGTGTTTTTGGAAGGCAGAGGTCTATGATTTCTATCACACTTCAGATGACCAGCCCCCAAAGTTCACCTAGATCTTGAACTTTACTGTGTCCACCTCCCCCATTCAGCTGCCCAATTGGGCATTTTCTTTCTCACCAGAACTCTTTTGGCTACAGAACAGTAGTAAAAAGTGAATCAATCCATTCATTTACTAATTAACTGTCCCATTTCAGTATGCTTATTTTGATAGAGGCAGTTGAAACTCTTCAAGAGGGAAGGTTTTTGGTTATCGATCCATTAGTGTGGCAGATGGAGAATTGTCTTTAATTTTGTGCAAGTGTGGAAAGAACAGGAGTAGCCATTATTTTCCAGTAGAAAAAGAGGTGGATTTAATTTAGGGAATTATTTAGTTGTGAAGTGGCTATTTATTTTCCTTAAATCATTCCAAAGCTTGCTGGGGGAAAAAGTGAATGGGTACTTAAGTCAGAGAAACATGAGCTGTGAGAAACTGCCTAGAAACCAATGTTTCCTTAACGTCCTGTTCTTTCATAATCAGAGAATCCACCTGGTGGTAATAATTGTACCTACACAACCTGGCAGATTTGAAACCACGGTTGGTAAAAGGAAAATGATGCAGACCCAGAGTTAAGTGGGTGATAGATTTGGATAAACTACCGTCACCAGACCATTAGCAACTCTTGTTTGTATCTTAGTCTTAAACTCAATTTCCTTATTGGTTATGCTGCTACTGACTTGCTAGGCAGCATCCTTCTATGGAAATGGAACTGATCTTGGTGGAAAGAATTTGCCTTTTCTAATTTAAGGTTCCCAAGTGCCCAAGCCCCCAGATTGGTACTTGTAGGGTTTGTGCCATTCAGAACCACGATGAAGTCCAGGTGTTCTTCAATGTCATTGTCCCTCCTCCAGGTACCCTCATTTCTCCTCTGGGTATCATACAATACTCTCCTCTTTTAATCTTGTACTTGGAATCATTCCTCTCCCTATTTTCCCCATTGAACTTCCTACTGGAAGTGCCCCTGGGAAACGATTTGATAAACTGACGAACGTGGAGCTAACTAACCACTGGCAACGTTTCACTTCTGCTTATGCATTTGCACTTGAACTGGGGACGGTTTCTCTAGCCGCCCAGGGAACCCAGTAGATGGATTTTCACACTGGTCAGCCTTTGGAGGATCACACTTCGGTATACACGTGGGGCTGCGGGACGGCGGCCAGGCTGAGTGGCATGGAATCCTTTCTTGGAAGACAGCCTCCTATTCTCTTTGTAAGCCAACCACGCGTACTCAACTCCCCACCCCTAGATTTTCTTGGCGCTGAAATTCCTTGGCACAACCTAATCCTAGGGAACCAAAGAGGAACCTACTGAAACAGCTGCAAGGCCCCTGTGACTATCTCTGTTTTCTACCTTTCCGAGTCTTCCCCAAAGGAGCTACTCCATCTGTCACTGCTATTTCTAGTGTGATGGAAACTGAAGTGTGATCAACAGTCTGATGGAGCTCCTAGGAGAAATTCTGGGTGTTTCTTTATAAAGAGGTCTCCAAAGTAGTGTGTTTAGGGAAGTCTCGTTAGTAATGTTGACTTTTTATTGGTAAGATCTCTAAAGATGAAAGACTAACTTTCCAGTTATTCCTATAGATTTATGTCCTGGCATGTGGTTTCAGCAATTAGACTCCATCTTCCTCCCCACCTGCCCCCTGGAACTGGTTAGCTCAGGGATGTTTAAACACCTTCTCCTGTCCTAATTGAGAGGAGTTGTCTGGGGTCTGAAAGAAAGGCTGGGCCTGGCATTGCTTCCTTTCTGTACCCTGGGTTTCTTCATTAAAAGATTGGGAATGAACCAAACTTGTCAGCACATGGCAGTAGCGCTGAGGCTATTAAAATGTGTCCCATTTTCATACAGAAATATTTGGCTGAAAGATGAAGAGCAAAGTGCTCAATAATGATAATTACCAGGAGCTCTTCAGCATCATGGATGTTAAATATAATACCGAAATACCACCTCGAGCAGTGTGCTGTGTGGGTGGCTTGAGTGACTGTTAAGTGTGTCCCAGCTCGTGGAAACATTATTAGGTGGATACAGTTTATAGATTCTTTTGCTTCTGAAGAGTGTTATATTTTTGCCTGACTAATATTTAAGCACTCAAATAGCATGTTTCTTGTTTACTTGCCCTTTTATTACTGTGATTATGTTTTGAGTCCCAATTAATGTAGGCTAGGCAGTCGTTCCGGAGTGCATTTTCACGAGGCCTAGGCCTAGAGGCACTTTGGCACGGCCCTGAGTGTGGTACAGCTGCCGGAACAAAGCACTGCAGCTGAGTGGCTTAAACAGCGGCCCTTTATATTTTGCAGTGTGGAGACTAGACAACTGAGATCAAGGTGCTGGTAGGTTTGGCCTCTCCTGAGGCCTCCCCGCTTGGCTTGCAGATGGCTGTCTTCTCCCTTTGTCCTCACACGGTCTTCCCTCAGCCTGCCTATGTCCTCATGCCTCTTTTGGCCAGTCATGTTGGATTACAGACCGCGTTTCAACCTAATTACCTCTTTAAAGATCGTAGCTCTAAACATTTAACTTCTGAGGTCCTGGGTGTTAGGCCTTCAACATGAATTGAAGGGGGACAACGCTCAGCTCATAATAGCGTTCAGCAATTTTTTTGAAAGTTGTCTTCTTGTGGATGGTAATCAACCCAAAGGAATACCTGGTGGCCAGAGAACTTGGTTTTCCTGGTTTCTTTCTGCCTTGTAGGTTCCCTCACTGTATTCCCGTCTCCTTATCTGTTAGCCTCACACCTAGATGGGCTGAGGACGCTGAGGAAGCAGTATGGAAAAGAGTTGAGTGAACTCTTATTCCGAGCAACTAGAAAGAAAGTTTTATAATGTTAAGTCTATTCTTACAAGACGGCTGGCAGGCATAATCCACTGCTTGTCAGTGCTATTTACTGCCACCATCACCTGAAATGACAGACTCGGGTAACTTTTGGGGAGATTAATATCATTATACACTTGAGTGTGGACACAGTCCCCTGACTGTATTCATTTTCTCAGGCTGCCGTTACAGTGCACCACAAACAGGGTGACTTGCAGCAATAGAAACTCATCCTCTCACAGTTCCGGAGGCTGGAAGTCTGAAATCGAAGTGTCACTGGGGCCATGCTGCCTCTGAAGGCTCTAGTGGAGTGTCCTTCCTTGATTCTCATAACTGCAGTGGCTCCCAGCATTCCTTGGCCTGTAGCTGCATCCCTCCAGTCTCTGTCTTCTTTGTCACCTGGCCCTCTTCCCTGTGTATGTGTCTGTGTCTGAATATCCCACTCCTTTTTCTTGCAAAGACAGCAGTCATTGGATGGAGGGCCCACCCTGATCCAATACGAGTGCTTCTTAACTAATCACATCTTCAAAAACTGTTTCCAAGGTCACATTCTGAGGTTCTGGCAGGACATGAATTTTGGGGGGGCATTTTCTAACCAATATGTGACCAGTCCCATACTTTGATCACTGCATGACTGAGTTTGTTTCTCATGTACAGGGGAGGAAGGGGGAGAAAATGAGAGGAAACAAGAGGAGGCTAATCCTGGAAGTAATAAAATAAAACCCATTTAATTCATTGGGAGCATTTAGAACAGCTGCTGTGTTCTTTGTTTGAAATATTCATTATGTGTGTACTGAGGAGTTAGGGATACTGTCTCCTTATGCAAAATTCAACATTTGCTGGGCCAGCAGGTTCTATCATCTTTATAAGAGTTCTGACACATTCATTTCAGCTCATAAGTCTATTAAACCAGGGAATGTGTTTTTAATGTGCTTTTTGGGAAACAGAGCAGACAAGTGGCTTGGGCAGCACCAGCCCCCGTTAGGATATTCCTGCCAGGCTTCTATTACCCAGAGATTTAGGGGGCTGCTGCCAAAGCTGGCAATCTGGGCTCTTTTCACGTCATTTTGTTTTGCTTTTCAGATTTTTTTTTTTTTTTGTTTTTGTAGAAGCTCTATAAGCTGGAGAAGTACAGGTGGCACTTTGGTTTCAAGTATTTAAGGTCACAATTATTTATTTATTTTTTGTTTCTTTTGCCTCTTATGGAAAGTGCCTAAGTGATGGAAACTGGTTTAGAATCTGTGAGATGGGGAGGATATTGAAGGCCCTGAATGAGATAGACAGCCTTGGAAAAGGAGTGGGCCAAGGGGGAAGATGGGGAATTTGGGTTTGAACTTGTGTCGTCAACAGCAACACCTCTGGCATCTGGGATGGGGTCAGTGCAGTCCTGCCTTGAAGAAAAGGAGTGTGTGACAAGCTCCATTCAACCGGGGCTGTCTCCATCAGCATGCGCGGGCTGTTCAGCCTCCTGTGTCTTCCTTGGGTTGTATGCATTCTAGTATTTTGTTCTGCTTTCTTGTCTCTAGTGCACTTTCTGTCCAGGGGCCAGAGGAAGAAAACAGCTCCAAGTATCCCCAGACTAAATCAGTTGTCCTAATGAAACATGATTTTGAGAATTGGAACATTTTGGAGCTGGAGATGTTAAGGGATGTGCCAGCCACTCCCAGCTGGTTTTCCCAAGACAAACTAACTCTTGGAACTCCTGTTTCCATGATTATGCATCACGAACTGGTAGGGGAGGCAGAGGCACTCGGTGGCAGAGGAGGGTGCATTAGATGTCTCTGCATCTCTTGGATACAGTGGCCCGGATGTCTCTGCTCTCTTCCCCAGTAGACCAGGTGCTCCCGGAGCTTTCACAGTGCTGATCCTCAGAAGGCCCCCACACAATTTGCTCCTGTCAATCTTAGTGTTCTTTCCAGTAGGGGAGCTCTTGTTCTACACATAAAAGGAGGCATTTGCCCTATAGGAGATTCAAATCTTCCTGATTCTCGGGAATTGGGAAACACATGGCCCATGTTACATGTTTCCATATTATATGTTTCACTGTACCATATGTAAACCTCTAATAATCTCATAAGTGGGTGCTGAATGTTCTTGCTGTGCCCACACAGAACCCTCCACTTTGAGTTCTTTTTGGATAAGGAGTGGGGTAGAGTTTGAGGTTCAGTTCTTTTTCATATGGATAGTTAATTGTTGTAGCACCACTTGTTGGGAAGACTGACCTTTCTCCATTGACTTGCCTTGTGCTTTGTAAAAGAAAAATAATAGTAATGGACCATATTTATTTTCGCACTCTCCATTCTGCTTCACTTGTTTATGTGTCCATTTACCGATATCACACTCCTTCTATTATATACACTAGCCTCATTTTAGGTCTTGTGATCAGGGATTGTGTGTCCTTCCACTTTATTCTTTCTAAAAATTGTTTTGGTCATTCTAGTTCCTTTGTCTTTATATACAGATTTTAGAATCAGCTTGTTAAAATCTGCAAAAAATGCTGATGGGCTTTTGGTTGGAATTGCATTGAATATATAAATCAATTTGGGGAAAATTGGCATCCTTTTTAAGTATATTTATTGATTATGCTATTATAGTTGTCCCAGTTTTTTCTCCCTTTTATCTCCCTTCCACCCTGCACCCCCACATCCTCCAGCATTCGCCCCCCCTTAGTTCATGTCCATGGGTCATACATATAAGTTCTTTGGCTTCTCCATTTCCTAAACTGTTCTTAACCTCTCCCTGTCTATTTTGTACATACCATTTATACTTCTTATTACCTGTACCTTTTCTCTTCCATACTCTTCCTCTCCCTGCTGATAACCCTTCATGTGATTTCCATTTCTGTGATTCTGTTCCTGTTCTAGTTGTTTGCTTAGTTTTTGTTTTTTAGGTTCAGTTGTTGATAGTTGTGAGTTTGTTGTCATTTTGCTGTTGATAGTCTTTGCTCTTCTGTTTCTTAAATAAGTTCCTTTAACATTTCATATAATAAGGGCTTGGTGATGATGAACTCCTTTAACTTGACCTTATCTGGGAAGCACTTTATCTGCCTTTCCACTCTAAAGGATAGCTTTCCTAGATAGAGTAACCTTGGATGTAGGTCCTTGCCTTTTGAGACTTGGAATACTTCTTTCCAGCCCCTTATTGTCTGCCAGGTTTCTTTTGAGAAATCAGGTGACAGTCCTTTGTAGGTAACTGTCTCCTTTTCTCTTGCTGCTTTTAAGATTCTCTCCTTATCTTTAATCTTGGGTAACTTAATTATGATGTGCCTTGGTGTGTTCTTCCTTGGGTCCAATTTCTTTGGGACTCTCTGAGCTTCCTGGACTTCCTGGAAGTCTATTTCCTTTGCCAGATTGGGTAAGTTCTCCTTTATTATTTGTTCAAGTAAGTTTTTAATTTCTTGCTCTTGTTCTTCTCCTTCTGGCACCCCTATGATTCAGATGTTGGAGTGCTTAAAGTTGTCCCAGAGGTTCCTAAGCCTCTCCTCATTTTTTGGTATTCTTGTTTCTTCATTCTGTTCCAGTTGGATGGTTATTTCTTCCTTTTGTTCCCAATCATTGATTTGAGTCCTGGTTTCCTTCTCTTTACTGTTGACTCCCTGATGTTTTGCTTTATTTCATTTTGTGTAGCCTTCATTTCTTCTTCATTTTGTGACCGAGCTAGATCAATTCTGTGACATCTACTCTTTATCAGGTAGATTATCTATCTCCTTGTTGCTTAGCTCTTTCTCTGGAGTTTTGACCTGTTTTTTCATTTGGGCCATATTTCTTTGTCTTGATGCACTTGTTATGTTGTAAGGAGCGGAGCCTTAGGTATTCGCCAGGGCGAGACAACCCTTTACTGGGTTGTGGTAGAGAGGTTAGAGAGGGAACAATGCTGCTTGCTTGTTCCACTCTAGCCCCACTTTCCAACGAACTTTCCTGTGAGACTGGGAGTTTCCCCTGCCTTTGCAACCCCTACAGAATTTTATAGCTACAGGTTATGAGCCTTTCGTTTCCCGGTCAGCCAACTCCTGCCTCAATGTGTGGTCCACCGCCTTGCTATGCCACAGGTCCTCTCTGCCTGGCTGCCCATCTCAGCCCCTCCTACCTGTCTGGATGAATGTTTCTTTAACTCCCTGGTTGTCGGAATTCCATGCAGTTTGATATTCTGGCACTTCTGATCGTTTATCGTTTTTAAATTGGTTGTTATCCTTCTTTTGGTTGTGTGTGAAAGTGAAGTGTGTCTACCTACACCTCCATCTTGGCCAGAACTCTGAAAATTGATGTCTTAATATTGTCTTCTATTTCATGAAGATGGCATATCTATTAAGTGATCTTTGGTTTCTTTTACTAGTGTTTTGTGGCTTTTAGCATATATATACAATTTGGTCAGGTTTATACCTAAGTATTTCCTTTTATGGTACTATTATAAATGATACTGTATATTGAATTTCAATTTATAATTGTTCATTGCTAGTATACTGAAATATAATTGATTTTTGTGTTCTAGTCTTGTATGCTACAACCTGACTAAACTCATAGTTCTAAGAGTTTTTCTATAGATTCCTTGGGATTTTCTATGTCATGTCTGTGAATAGTGACAATTTTATTTCTTTTGTTCAATCTGTATGCCTTTTATTTCTTTTTCTTGCCTTATTGCACTGGCTAGGACTTTTAATATGATGTTGAATAGGAGTGGTGAGAACAGACATTTTTGCCTCATTCACAATCTTAGAAATAAAGCATTCAGTCTTTCACTGTTAATTATGATGTTTTCTATAGGATTATGGTAGATGAAAGGCATATGTATTTAAAAAGCCATCAAGTTCCTGAAAGATGTCACAGTACAGAAATGGTACAGATTTGGATTGGGCCAAAGAATAGGTCCTTTAGTGAGATGAGGTTTGAATTCTGACTCAGCCCCTTAGGCAGCTGCCAGACCTTGGGCAACCTTCTTAATCTTCCTTTCCCTTCATTTCTGTATCTAAAATAGGGATAGTAATAATTACCTTATGGGGTTGCTTTGAAGAGAGGCTAAGTGAATGCATATAAAATGCTTATTATAGTGCTTAATGCATTGCATGCCCTCAATGAATATGCCCTCATATGAATATGAATATTAGTTATTTTTATTCTATCTGGGCAGCAGTAAAGATGGTGAAAGTGCTCAGGGTGCCTGGGTATGGGATGTTTTGGCCCAGACTATGAAAATTTTGCTCTCTGCATTGAAAAATGCAAAGAGCTCTTGGGTTTGGATGTGGATTCTCTAGTCACTGAGCACATGTGGGCCCTCAATGCTCTCAAGGTGCTCAGACAGATGTCAGCTCAGGGAAGAAGTAGTCACATTGGAAAGAACGGATTGTGCCTAAACTGGATGAGGAGATTTCTTAGAGGAGATTTCTTCTGTAAAGAAATTAAAGAAGCACAAATATGTAGTTAAGGAAAAAGTTTAAGATAGATGTAAAAAATTATAGAGAATTGGGTTGGGGGTAAGGAGGAGAGAAGGGGTGTGTGTGCATGTGTATGTGTGTGTGTGTAGTGAAGAGCAGAGGGGTAGAGTCAGAATATGTGATAGATGTGATTATAACACAGACTCACACAATCGTGAATGGACTGAGCTCCCTCCCCATCAGTGCAAGGATTCAAGTACAGGATTGGTGACCAGTGATCGGAGGAGTTATAGAGGGAGGGACTTCCTGTGCCGTGTGAGATGCTCTTTCTGCTCCATGATTCCACTCCCAGGTGCCTACCAAGACCTCTTGGGGGAGGCCCCCTCCGTCTTTTGGGCCAATAGGAGAAAGGCTCATGTGCTCTTCAACTCTGGGGCAGTGGGTTCTGGTTTGAGGTCTTGGAGCTTGAAAGTGGGTGCTTTTAGCACAGTCTCACAGGTGAGCAGTGGTGGCAGAGGTGGTCATCACATCAGGGGTCCTCTCACAGCCTTACACAGCCTGTGCTTTTGGCACGGTGTTGCCATGGTAACCTTCCCCCTTCTTTGCCATAGTTCACCTGTACTTCTCAGCTTGGTTAACAACATGTCTCCCCTTGTCTGGTTCCATCTTATCTCATCTCCTCTCTCAGTCTCTCCATCTCTCCTGGTCTCTCTCACTTGCCTCTTTCCATTTCACTCTCTTTGCCTCCCTTTTTTTGCCTACATGCCTCTTCATGCCCTCTCTCTGGTGTCTGCCAGTGTTTGGGAAGTCCTTGGAGAATTCTGTTGGGCTCTGCTGGGCCCTGTGGAGCCACTTGCAGCCCCAGTGCAGTGTTCCTGGGTGGTGCAGTCATTCACAGCTCTTCAGAAGCCCTTTCCTCTCTCTCTGCATGGAGATCCATGTGGACAGATACGACTCTTGGAAAATCAGCTCTGGGTGAAGTTCCTCCAGGCCTTTGCTTTGGGTCAGCTTCACAGAGTGGAACTGCACAAACCTGCAGTACTAATTAAACTCATCCAAGTGATCTGTTGTTAGGGTCCCTGCCATCCATTTGGGGTGGAGCCCTATGACAAGTCTAGACACCCTTGAGACTTATTATGGAGAGCGGATTTCTCCTTGAAGTCATTCTTCTTAGTGTCTTGGGGATCTGCCTTCAACCTGGCTGTCATCCAGCCCTACTGAGAGTTATTAACCATTTAGTGTCAAATTGTACCTGCTTCTTATAATCTACTACAGCTGGGGATGAAGATTTGCCACATTAATCTTCTTTTACACAGGGTCTTATGTTGTGCCACTGCTCAACTTAAGGAATCTAATTGTACTGCACATGTCCCCTTGCTGCTCTCTACCTGTCCTGGCCTGGAAAGGCACAGTAGAGATGAGCCTAGAGATTTCATGCTGGCATCTGACAGGATGCTATTATCTGGCCAAGACCTCAGAGCTAATTTTTGCTAGTGATTGGATCAAGCAGTCCTGTTTCAGCCAATTTTCAGGATTGGGCGAGTAGAGTGAAACCTTAGTGGTCAGATGTCTTCTCATCAAAGTGGGGAGTGGGAGGAGGACAGGGAGGCTATAACTAGAAAGAAATTGAAATGCTCTCCCAGAACTAATGAGCTGCTCCTGGCACACTGGGAGGTCATAGAGCTCCGGAATCGTCTTCAGAATTCTGAATGCAGAAGGCTGTACAAAGGCAAGTTTTGATCATCCGACTTGATTGGCAGAACAGGACAATGGAATCAGCCTGTATTCTGAAAGCCTGATTGGGAGAGCTCTGGCAGAGGGGTGTGGAGGCTGTTTGCCTAGCCTCTCTCTCCGTTTTCTCCCACTCTGGTCCCCATTGAAGTTATATATGCAAAGTCAGGGACATTTCATTATGACACCCCACTGGGTTCATGCAGGTTGACAGCACATTGCCTCTCTCTGGAGGGGACTCTTCAGCACTGTACATTAAACACAGAGATGTGTTTTGTTTTCTAAGCCCAATGTCTTCTTTGAATCAATTGGCACTTTTTGTCTTTATAGGGTGCTTCATGGAAATGAAATCGACAGTTTCCAAGGGCTCTGAGACCCTCAGGATACTGCTGGAGGGGTTTGGAGGGAAAGGGAGTCATCTGCTGTGACTAGCAACGGGCTTTGAGTCCTGTTTCCCTTCCCTAAGGAAATAGGTCTTTAAACTAAAGATGTGACATTTCAATATTTGAAAAAATGTAAATCAAATAGAAATGTTGACTTAACATCAGGTAGCAAGCAGGTCTTCTAAGGTGGCCTTGATGTCTGTCTGTCTGGATGCTCTGAAGTAGCTACCAACCTCTTCCTTGCTTGGATTCTCACATGGTGGCCTCCCTTTTGGACCATCATCCTCAGAACATCTACCTTGAACATTTTATGGTAAGGAGAGCACCTGAACACTTGATGAAAAGCACAGACTGATGGGTATTGGCATTTGGGGCAGGAGAGTTCTTGGTGGTGTATGTTGGTTAGCACCCCTGGTCTCCAGCCACTAACTGCCTGTAGTCCCCTTTGGGCAATGTGACAGTGGGGCAAAAGTGCCCCAGACATTTCCCAAGGCCCCCTGGAGGGCTGTCCATGAGGGAAGCAGATACGATATGGCAGGCTGGGTCTTGAACAAGGATGCTAGACCCAAGGAGTTGGGATTCCAGCCTAGCTTCTGCTTGTGGAGTGGTCCACCTGGGCCAGGCTGCAGCTGCTCAGAGGAAGGGGCACCTTTGAAATGTATACTGAATGCTGTATGGGCTGGCGGCCACCCTGCCATTGTCCCTGGCTGAGAACCATGGCTAGAGACCCTTTCCCCAGAAAATGCACCTTTGTGGGTCAGACATATTGTACATTCACTTTCTGAGTGCTTCTTGACTGGCCTGGCAGAGTGCCCAGCACCCAGCAGGAGTCAAGGGCCTATTGACTGGGTGAACAAATAAAGCCCATTGGTTCTATTAGCAGGTCCAAAGGCCCCTGGTGATGAGCTCCTGCCTGGTCCCCAGAAGCACAGGCTTCCCTTGGTTCACATTTGGCTCCAGCCTCAAGGCTTCTCATTTCTTTTGTTTTTTTTTTACTCTTACCCCAGGACATTTTTTCATTCCTTTTAAAGAGAAAGGAGAGGGAGAGAGAGAGAAAAAAAAATGGATGTGGAGATAAACATCAATTGGTTGCCTCTTGTATGAGCCCAGACTGGGGATCTTACACACCCAGACTGGGAGTCGGACCCACAACCTATGTATGTGCCCTGACTGGGAATCAAACTCACAAACCTTTGGTTATGGGATGACACCCCTACCAACTGAGCCACACAGGTCAGGGCAGGCTTCTCATTCTTGTACTGACACTTAGGGTGCAGACAGTGGGGGTCGTGGTGCAGGTGGGGATGCCCCAGCCAGAGGAATGTACTGGCACAGGCATGAAGCAGAAGCGTGAGAGAGAACCCCAGCACTCTGGGCGCTGAGGACCTGAAAGCTCAGTTTTCTCCTTCTGGGAAGCCACATCCCAGACTTCTTGGTGGTCACATTCTGAGTCTGTGTTCTCTGCCTGCCGCCCTGTCCGCCTTCTCTTTTCTTCCATTCTTATGCTTGTTTCTTATCCAGGTCTCTTTATGTGATGTTTGGGATTGTGTTCTATTCTAAGAGCTTGGACTAAGAATTCCTGTTTAACTCTTGGTTTCATTATTTGCTGGCCAGGTTTCTGGTGGGAGAGGATCAGGTTTGGTGCTGCCAAGAATCACCGCTTCCTTCTCCTTTTGTTCACATTCCTTTTTGTTGTTATTGTTATTTCATTCATTTGTTCATACTTCATCAAGCTAACCAGTCTACTTGGCTGAATCTGATCAGTGAACTTGGTCCCTGCCTTAGTAATAGAGGCATACGCCTCAAAGAAACCATTACACAGTAATTACAAATAGTCATACAGCGATTTTGATGTTTGGTTTCTTTCATAGTCTCCAGAGGGTGGTTACAATTGTCTAGAAAAGAACCCCACTCGTTAGGTCTTGGATCTTCTTCTCCTAGGGAATTTTATCATTATTTCTGGGCCAGTGAGTATTATTTGAGCACATCAAGTTCAACTTTAGTTTCTTTCTTCATTAACCATGGACTGAGGTGTGTGGTTCAGGACAATATTGCAAATGCTCATGTTTCATTGGTATTCCTTGTATGTGTAAGGGAGGATGGGGTGTTCTCTAGTGTATGCATGTGTGCACACAGGTATGTATGTGTTTGCACATGTGTGTTTGCTCTTGTATGTACATGTTGACCTATTTTCTTTCCAATAGGATGGAATATTCTTGCATGTAAGATATTAAAGTGGTTATTGAAATCACCAGCTGTTTGGGCCCAATGCACCTTTTCCCTGAAATCTGATGGGAAAGTGGAAGGTACTAGAAGTACAGGTCAGTTACATGCGTGTGGACAAGGAGGCTTGACTGACATGTGTCACTGCTGTTTCTCTGGTCTCTGTCAGTGAACGCTCACATATGAACTATGCCAGCTACTCTGTGGGAGCTTTGAAATCGCCATATTTATTTTAAAAAGCAGAAACCGTATTTCTGAAACTCACGGACTTGTCTTCGATTCTAACGTCGTAAGGCCCTTTTTAGAAGAGGTGTGGGAGTGTGTATACTTCAGAGCATGGCAACAGGCTTGGAGGAGCTTCAGCAAACACGGGTTCACACCCAGGTCAGCATGCCAGACATCTTCACCCGCAGGAAATGTTCTCATGCATGGCTCTGTGTTTAGTGCTGTTCAACTCAGAGTGAATGGTCTCGTCCACCCAGCAACTCATGCTAGGTGACACGGGGCATTGATTTGCTACCAGACTTTTAATCTGCTCTTTGCTTCAGCCCGATCCCCAAGTGTCCCTTGGGGTCAGAAGCAAAAAGAGCCACTAGGGCCTACTATGCTTCTGGGCTCCATTCTGAGATGCTCAGTAATCTCTTTGTGAAGCAAAAAATAGTTAACTGATTAAAAAGTAATTGAACTGATAGGTAAACCAACGCTGCAGAACTCATCTGGACAAATGAGTCCCTGGAAGTGGTCACTGGGATGATAGCGTTACTTGGAAGACTTTTAGAAGTGTCTTAGAAGACTTTTCAGGGTTGATTTACAATCCATGTTTAAGAAACAAGAGCAGTCTTAGTTTTTTGTGGTTCCGTATCATTTTAGCAACAACTTCAACATTCTCAAAACAACCTTCTTCCCCAAAACTTTCAGAATAATTATTCTAAAGCCAGAAGGGCCTCCACCCATTTGTCCCTGCCGCTCCCACTAGGCGGGACAGGAGCTTCCCAAGGTACACTGTTCTCTGATGCTGCATGTTAGGACGTTTTCTCGTGACTGTTGGCCCCTGTGGCTTTAGCTGGCCTTCTCCTGGTCTCTGGAGTCGTCGAGGTTAGGTGAGAGGGTACAATAAGAATATGCAATGAGAAGAGAGGTGAGAACACGCTCTAGATATGATTTGGTGTCCAGAGTATGCTGGTTTAAAAAAAAAATTCATGGTTTGAGTTTTTGTTTTTGTTGTTCCACTAAGTTTTACTATTAGATGACTCACAACGATGAAGGCATTTACCCAAAATTTGTGCTCTAATTCGTTCCTTCCCAGAAAAAGGAGGATTTACAGGCCTGAGGACTCTCATGGGGCTTCAGGCATATTCATTGCATTGAATCATGTGCTTCCAAGAGTTTAACATTGACTTAATTTATCTGAGCATAACAGGCTGTATGAATCAGCATTGCCTTGTAACAAGAATCTCTCAAATCTCAGAGATTTACAGCCACACAGATCGATTTTGCTTTCAAGTTGCATCAGGCTGCAGGTTGGCTGTGTCTTTATTGCATTTGTCTTCTCCTTCTGGATCCCAGACTGAAGAAGCAGCCTGTATAAGGAGAACCCAGAGGCATGATAGAGGGGAAGAAAAAGCGATCTGGCAGAAGCTTGTGCCCTTTAAGAGTTCTGCTTAAATACAGTTTGATTATATCCACGCACATTCTGTTGCCCAACAAACCATGTGGTCACTCCTGACATTGTGTGGGGCCTCTAGGTAGAACACCGTAAGTCCAGGTGGGGGTGTAAAAATCCTCTGCAGGGAAGGGAAGCATGAATTATTATGACTGTTATACAGTCTGTGTCAATCTTCCCTCTCGATCACAAGTCATCACTTTTGTTCCTTCCCTACAAAAAATAAATTCCCTTCTCACCCGATGGAATATACCTCAGAGTTCTCATCCAGTCACTGAGTCAGGTCTGAACTTCAGGGTCTCATGATAAGCTCTTCCTCAGGTCTGGATTTAGTTCCTCTTGATCTGGAGGACTGTGAACTAACACAAGTTATATGTCCCCCATGTCCAACATGGTAGACACTTCCCCACTTGGAAAGAGGAAGAATGGCGGCCACACGGCCATCCCTGCTACCTAGCAATTCTGAAAGCCCATTAAATAAACAGGAGGGCCCCCTACTTCAGGGATGTTCCTTGAGTGGGTCTGGAGGAAGCTCCATTGTCTTCCTTGGCTCTTGGCTTCTCACTTTGGGAGATCCTTCCTTCCTCATGATCCTCTTTGGACACATCTGAAAAAGTATGAGGGCACATGGCTTCCTTGGGGGCATAAGCAGCTTTTCAGCCTGCTTCCTGCCTGTAGAAATTTGGGACCTAAAGCGGTTTTAGATCTCCAGTAGTCACGATCTCTTTTATGCCGGGCCAGCTTCTCTTTGGGTGATATAACTCATTCTAAACCACTATCAGTTTTTATTTCCTTTTGATTTCAGTTATTCCATGGGCCGATAGCCACATTCACATTTCTCTTTGAGATAATTCTTTTCCAGACACATCTCTCTCTATATATTTAATTATAGGCACTTTGAGCTTATCAGGTTTCTGTGAGACCATGCCACTAATCGCTTTTCCTATACCCATTGTGTCCAGCTAAAAGGATTTACCAGGGGTGGGAAGGGGGTGGCTTTATTTTAATTCACTTAGAGACCTTAACACGCCCTTGGTTTTGTGTGTGTCCTGAGGCTAGGTTTCAATCATCTTTTCTGCAGAGAGCATCCCCTCCCCCCCTTTATTGATAGGAGATGAGGAACAGTTGTATCTTCCAACCTATGAAGTTCCAAATGTTCTAGAATTTTCTTTTTTTCCTTTCAACCCTGCTGGAAAATCAGCCGATTCTCTTCTGAGCTCCTTTTTCTTGTAGTACTTTGTCAAATGCACCTAATAACAACTCGTCACATTAGCAGGGCTCTGTTTTGTGACCTTTTCACCTAAAACCACAAGTCCATTAGTTGTACCATCTGCCTTTCAAGTTACCACAGAGCAGTTCTCTGAAAAGTGTTGCTGCTGTATAAAGAGGGTAACTCTTTTCCCATCCTCATGGTGATGAGGATATTCTCCTCCTGTTCTCCTCACTTTCCAGCCCCCAGAGTAATGCCTGATATTTTGGGTTTTTCTATCATATTGCACCCCACTTCTGCAACTAGTTTTTGTAATTGTCGCTTTGCTGGAGCAACATACAGTCCTCCATCTCGGCGGCTCACAGCATCTGTAGGCTGCAGGCTGCTCTAGTTCTGCTCTACATGAATTCTTGCTCTGAGGCTCAGGTAGGAGCAGCAGCCCCATTGGTCACACCTGTGTGTGACGCCTCCTGCACCTTCCACCTGGATTTTGTGCATCTCACATCCACTCCTGTGCCTTTGGCCCAGGCAGCTCAAGTGTCACTCCTGACCATGGGGCAGGCAGGGGAGTGTAGGCAGCTTACAGCCCCACAGAGCACGTGGCACGGAGCAGGGATGTATAGTTAATTCTCCCACAGTGAATGGGAGTGCTGAGTAATTGTGAAAAAAATCACAATCTACCACCCTTGTTAGATACAGAATGACAGGGAAATGCTGAATGATGATATCACCAGCACCAGAGATAAAGTCACACGCATGTCAGCAAACTAAATAAAACGTGGGAGACAGTGTGTGTGTTGGGAGTGGGGTTCGTGTGTTCCTGGAGAGATTTCTTTTCTGTTACCTCCAGGTGGTGGCTCCTAAACCCCTGGAGGGAACAACAGCATGCCCTGGCTCTGAAGACACTGAATGTGGCAAGTGCTTTTTCTCAAAACCGGGCCCCTCACCCTCCACAGTGTGTGTGTGCATGCGCTTGCAGCCCACCCCCTCCCAACCTGCTGAGGCATTCTTTGGTTAATTCTTTGATGATAGGGATGTGTTTTAAGATCGACAGGGAAGTATGCACCTTTTGTTTCCAAATCCCTCTTTCAACACAGAGCACTGTCTGTTCTGGATCGTTAAATTCCACTTAAATAGTTTTTTATTGAAGTGAGAGATGCTATAGAGTGGAAGAACAGGGGCTGCTTAGAATAATAAATGTGGCCCTCTGTTCTGGGTTTGGGAAGTTTGTCTGAAGCAGCACTGGTGCTGATACAAGTTGGGTGCTTCTGCGACTGCTCAGTACCCAACTTTAATCACTTGTCTGAGTCTCCCGATACAGTTGACTGTGAGACACTCTTGTCCTGCACGTGGTCAGAGGTCTGCAGAGGTGGGAGCCATGTCTTTGTTGGAAGGTGGAGTGCTGAGGGGGGAAGCTTTTGGACAGACCGAGGTTTGAGTTTGGAATTCTGGCAGTGTTCCCTTCTAAGACAGCAATAATACTGTTTATTGCGCTGGGACTCAGATAGACTAGATGAAGGGACTAGCACGGCACTTGACCTACCCTGCAGTTTACAGATTGTAAGACTCACTCAATTTTGCATTTTTAGCATCTCTGAATCCATATTTGTCTTCAACCAATGGCATGTCATAGTGAAACTGACTACATAAAATAAAAGTGTGTCATAAAATTGTTGTGTCTTAAGGTTTGGTGACGTATGGTAATAAGCACTTAACTGGGCACTGATGAAACTAGAATGAATTATGGAAAACATTCCAGCGTGAGTTAGTGTTTCCCTAGGTTTGTGTGTGGTCAAGGCCCACTTTGAGAAGCTGATGAAAAATATGGATCTTTGCCCAGAGATGTGCACATTCCTACAGAATTCTGTCTGTGGTTTCAGGGTTTCATGGAATGCCCTGAGGCTCCTCCCTAAACCTAGCCCCTTGGAAGAAAATATAGATCTCATGCATTATTATTTTTCCTTTTATTGTTCTTTGTTCTCCTCCCCACTCTGATCTGCTCACTGGAGTCACATTTAAGTTGTAGCTGTTTTTGTTTTTCCATTTGTTAGGAAGTGTAATTGTCTTCCTATTGCAAGTGTTCACCCTCTTCTGACTCAGTTTCACTGGTTAACCCTCGCTGAGGAAGAACCTAGCCTTCAGTGGCCGACGGCCTGCCTCCTGCCCCCGAGTCCAGCATTAGCACCAAGTTTTCACAGAGCACAGTTCTGTAGCTGTTAGCCCGAACAGGGAGGGAAAATGGGGTGCCTGGGTTGTGTTCTTACCTTGGCATCTGTTTCATGCAATTAACAAATTCTTGTTGTGCCTCCTGGGTGTTCTAGGAACTGGGCAGTACATCGTAACCAAGACAAACAAACAACCCAACAGTGAAAACAACACAGAGAGCTGACTTTCTAGTGGGAGAGATAGATAATGAGTTCCAAATGAGTGAAGTACATTCTACATTAGATGAAGGCTACTGCTAAAAAAGAAAGAAGCAAAGCAGGCGAGGAAGTTGGAAGTATGTGTGTGTGTGTGAGAGAGAGAGGGAGTGTGTGATGGAAGTGTTGAACATTTAGATAGCATAGTGAGGGCACCCATGGGCCCAGGAAGGGCCCAGGAAGACAGCTTCAGTGGCCAGGGGAAGACTGGGGTCTATCCCTTGAAGTTGACCCCTGGTCAAAGTCCAACTGTTGGATTCCTGCCCAACTACTAAAGAGAGAAGTACAAAGCAAGGAGGGTTGGTGAAGTAGAAGTGACATCCTGGAGGAGTGGCAATCATGCCTACCGACGCTCCTCCTGTCGTGACAGACAGCTGGACCTGGCTGCCTCCAGTGTGGGAGGCCCAGAGGAGAGAACAAGGACAGAAAAGGGAGGTGCAGCAGGTGCTGCCTGCACAGTGTGGGACATCGGCGGAGTTCCTGGGAATGGCCTGGGGGCTCCCAGAACCACTGCTAGGAGGCTGGAGGACTGCCTTAGCCAGTGTGACAAGTTAGTGACATATGGTGGTGTTTCTGTCTAAGGGGATCTAATAGTGTTTTCTTATTTGCTCTCTCCTGTTACAAGGTCTCAAGTTTTTGAGGGGGGCACACAAAAAATCCCCAGAATTGATTTATAAAATATTGTGTATTTATTCTTGTGAGATTGGAGCCGCTGAGGAACCATGAGAAGACAGCGAGCTAATAGTAAAGCAAGAAGTTTATTAAAAGCGGGGTCCCTTGGGAGTGAGGGAGGGGAAACAGTCGAGCTGAGGCCAGTTCTCAGCTTGGACCAGTTCCCACACGGGTGATTCTGTGCAGGGTTTTTAAAGGAAAAAAAATAAAAACAAACAAACCCTGCCGCGCGCCCCGCCCCCCCCTTATGGGGAAGTAGTCTTGTCATTGGTTACTTTGAACTGCTGTACTTTTCTCTCATTGGGTGATTCTATCCCAGCTCTCTAGCTCTAGTTCCTGGAACTGTCCAGTCCCTGACTGAGTACTTGGGCGCTGTCCCACCCTGGTCTGTTTGTTCCAATATCCTGTCTTGCTGGCTGGGGTGCCCTATGCAAGGTCAGACCAGACTGTCAATTCTTACATGTTTAAACTTCAGTCACCTTCAAAGTACTCTCCATTTTATGCAGTACACCTATCGAGACATTCTTTCCACTGCTCAAAACAGCTTTTGGACTTGTTGAGTTTGATGCCTTTTAGTGCTTCTGCCAGTATTTGTTTCACCTCTCCCACATCGGCAAAAAGTCTCCCTTTGAGGACTTTTTTCATCCTAGGAAACAAAAAAAGGTCTCTACGGGCAAGACTAGGTGAATAGGGAGGGTAGCGCACAGGGGTTATGCCTTTTTTGGTCAAAAACTGCTGAACATTCAGAGTGGTGTGGGCAAGTACCCTGGTAAATCACCCATCATGAAATGGGCAAGCGCATTGAAAGAATCTTCAAAAGAGATTTCACTGAAGCTGAAGGTATAGTACAGGGGGCCCACCCTCCTAAGGATAATTCCAGTTTTTCTTGGGTGTCCCCTCGTGTGTGCTTGTGTGTGCACTTGTTGGTGTGCCCATGCCTACATGTGTTTGCATTTTGCTACTGTGAGTGCAACTTGCAACATGTCTTTCTGGGAGATAAAAGGCAGTATTGAAATGAATGGAGCATCCAAATGCAGTGAACTCTGGTGCTTTCTCATTGACTGAGCAGAAATTCCCATTGTTCCAAAAGATGGAGCAGCTCCCACTCACGATCCCATTTTGGAAAACAAAGGCCAGACCCCCTTTGTGTACATGAGTCTTCTGGGTAAGTCCAGACGCGTGCTTCAGCCGACTGCACTAGACTTCAGCGTATGGTTATGTGGGTGTAGGTAGCTGCTTTGTGTTTGTGCCAACAGAAAGTGAAGGTTTCTGTAAAATGTCTACTTAGCAGACTTAAAAAAAATGAATTCAGGGACATTTTAGTTAAAACAGTCACAAAGGTGTGAATGCAGGAGCTGCTGTGCTGTGAATTGCTCCAGCAAGACAGACGTGGGACCATCTGGGCTTCTGCCCACCGCCGGGATTGATGAGGCGCTGGCATGTGAGTGAAGTGTGCGCTGACCTGCAGGGCAGGTGGCTGGAGGGAGGCTCATTTGGGTGGGGAGGAGGGTATCTCGTGTGCCCATGAGGTTGTAATTTATGGAGGTGACAGAGTAATGTCACGGAGAGGCCAGTGCCTTTGAAAGGAGAATTTATTACGGTGTCCCATGAGGAGGGGCATGCCAGGCCACACAGGACCGCAGCGAAGACATTGGAGGCAGAGGAGGCAGAGGACAGGAGCGAGGGCAACGCCCAGGCCAGAGCCTTTGTTGAGGTTTCCAAGGGCAGGGCAGGGCAGGGCAGAGAGCTTAATGCCGGCTTTGGGTATAGGAGCTGTCCCTAACCATCAAGTGTCTGGACCTGGGGTGACATTGCAAGGGAAATATCGGCTCAGGGTATGCGAGTTTGGCGAGACCATGGCTGGCCTGCTTATGAGAGGCATTCTCCCAGGCTGGTTGTTTACTGTCCGTTAGCTGGTCCTGGGAGGGGCAGGCTCTCTGGGTCTTTTAGGCCCCATAACTGTAAGATGCAGAAAATAGAAAGCATAATACAGGGGGAGGGGTGACTTTCAAGGTTGGATGCAAGTGAGACAACCTGGAAGATCAGGTTAGGACAGCAAAACGTCCACAGATATAGAGAAAACCCTCTTTTCTTCCTTAAAAAGAAGCTAATCCTACTGTGCCACTGAAACAGTGGTAGAAAGACTTGATTAGCAAACACAACCAAACCAAACAAACAAACAAAAAACCCAAAGCCCACCTTGAACAAAAAGGCTCAGATATTCAAACTTTTGTATATGGATTTCTCATTCTTTTACTACTACATGTATTTTAACTTTCCAATGCTGAAATTCAGACTTTTTGACATTTAGTATTTCCCTTCCTCAGTGGAGACAATTGGAGAATATGGTATGTGAGGTTATCTTGATGTATGCAGACTGAGGTTTTTTTATACCAGGTCCAACCAGAGAGGTGTCCTGGTTGAGAGCTGGCACCCTGTGACCCTGCAGATGGTCAGGTTCATGGTCTAACTGCAGACAAGCCTTGGGTGGAAGTTCTGGCACCTTTAACACACACCACATGTGCTTCCTTGCTGTTTCCCATAGTGACTAGTCCAAATCTTTACCCTTCTCCCCAGCCCCCTGCCTCATCCTTTAGACTTGTCATTCTTAACTGGTGATGTCACCTCCTAGTTCATTGAACAAATTGAGCCTCCCAGGAGGGAATTCCGTCAGCTTCCTTCCCCCTTGCCAAAAATGCACCTTGACTTTGCAGTCCTTCTTCCTTCCTTTCAGAGGGAGTCAGGCCCCTCCCTTTCTGCAGGATTAATATTTCTGGCTGACCTCATTTCCCTCCAAGTCTTCAGGGAGCTTGTCTCAACAGTTAGCTTTTCCTTTGCTGCCTTTTTGACAGTATCCTCTGTGTTGATTTTTTTCATTTGCTTATGAAGATGCTCAAGCTATCCATTAAAAAAGGTTTGGCACGGGAGTGTCACACAGCTAATCAGATATTATCTTGGTCAAAGACAGCCATGTTGTTTAGGTTCTAAAGTGGCGAGCCTGTCCAGTCCCTATCGCTGTGGTAAACAGGTGCAGCAGCGACTTGAAGGGCACACTAAGGCCTTATCTACCTCCGACACCTCTGTCCCTTGATTCCTCATGCCTTCTGCCTCCAGAAGAATACTGTTAAAATGTTCTTTATTTGAGAAAGGATGAGGGCCCCTAGGTTCCTCCCCCTCACACCAGTGTATGTGTTAGGCTGGATGGTTAATTTTCCAGGAGGCAGAGAGTGCCTGTCCCCAGGGGCCTGGCCACAGAAGCCTGGGGTTTCTGTGAAGACAGTCACAGAAGGGACAAGCCTGGGATGCCAGAGGGTAGCCTGGGGTCTCTCCTGGCTGGTCCAGGAGAAAGAGGCATTCAGGAGAGAGAGAGAAAGAACAGAAGGAAAATTCCTACACCACAGTCGTCTGCAGGGCTAGGCCTGCTCTGAGACCCTACCGAGGGCAGCAGAGTGCTTTATGGACAGATGAGAACCATGCTGTGGCCAGCTCTTTCTCTTCTGTTGTCCATGCACTGCCCCCTGCCCCGCCACGTACATTCCTACACCCAGGAAAAGTGCAGCTCTCCCCTTCTTCCATGACCACCCCATGCTGGTACACCGTCTATAGCATGGGACCTGCATGTGAGCCTTCATCTGGAGAGTGTTTTGGGTTGTCTTTATCTGCATTGGGAGGATGTGCCTGGACCAATTTTGGGGGACCAGAATTGGAGCACCTGAGTGGAGGGAGATGGGGAGCAGTTGGATCAATCTGTTCCTTGTTTTGAGGGGGAGGGGAAAAGAGCAGCTATTTTATTTTATTTTATTTTTTTAATATATTTTATTGATTATGCTATTACAGTTGTCCTATTATCCCCCCTTCATTCCCCTCCACCCTGAACACCCTCTCCCACCC
>CM052545.1:74393786-74446975 GCA_028533065.1 Trachops cirrhosus
TTGGTTGTCCGACTTCCATAAACTTCAATTTTCTGTCAGTTCTGGTTGTTATTTTGTTTCTATATCTTTGTTGTCCCTATCTTGGTTGTGCGAGGAGGCACAGTGCGTCTACCTATGCCTCCATCTTGGCCGGAAGTCCTCAAGAGCAGCTATTTTAGAATGTTTGTCAGGCGCCAGTTTCCACTTGGGTTCTGCCAGCTCCTTGTAGGAAGGGGGCCTAATGCCGTCTTCCTGATGGTGATTTTCTTCTACACTCCTATCAGGACCCAGAGAACTGTGAGCAGGAGAGCTGCTGAATGAAAATGAAACTCCTTCCCAAGGGCCAGCCCTCCCTCCCCTCTTCTTCCCTCCTGCGAGTGGGGGACTTTATAATCAGCCTGTCTCATTTGTTCTGGACGCCGGCTCTCACCCTGTAGTGGACTCACTGTCAGCTGTTCAGGCAGGAGCAGACAGTTGTGCCTCAGCGGCAGGAGTTGGCTCAGTGGTGTTGCTGGCAGGATTGGTCGCTTGAAGGGTGTTTTGGATTTCCTCTGTGATGTTTACATGGTAGGTTCCCAGGCAAACATCCAAGCAGGTGGAAGAGAAGAAATACTGTAGGGATCTGTAGAGGGCAAGGATCATCAGAGACATAACTGGATTTTGATTTTAGGCCTTTAATGAGATTTATTGAAGGAAGTTCTGCCAGGGGATATTATTCTGAGCGGTCTATTAAAGCCGTGTTTCATTAAGTGAGGTCTGTTTCAAATGAGTTGCCTTCTGTCGTCAGCTGGAGTCAGGAGGAATCGGTGGGTATTCTTTGCAGCCCACCAGGCCAACTGAAACACCCTTGGCAAGGGCATCCTGCCCCCACCTCCTCACCCCACTGCCCCCAGTCCTCTGCTTCAACAGTGTACTTTTTCCCCCTGTCGGCTCAGGCCCAGCCAAGCCTCAAGCCCAGGTCTGGTTTTGGGTAGAGAGGAAGTCTAGAGGGAAACGTTGCCTCCTAAGGCAGGGGTGCCATTCTCAGCTGCAGTGCTCATGCCTTGATCCTGATTTTGTAAGACTCCTTGGCCTGGCTTCCAGCAACATGTGGCTCAGACCTCTGGCTGCCTCCCTTCCCTCCTCCTCTGTGCTCCTGGACAGGGCTGTGGATATGAACTCCCAGCTAATTTCCCCATTTCCTTATCTGCTTTCCTTTGCCATCATTGACTTCTTTGGATCTGATCTCTTTCCAGTGTAACTTCCAGGAACTTTGAAGTGTCCTCCAGCCAGACTTCTCATTCTGGTGTTTCTGGTCTGGTCTGTCTAGTTGTGAGCTTGAACCAAACATTAGGTAATGAGACCAGTAGTTGCAGGGGTCAGGGTTGAGACTAGATGTTAGTGAGAGCAGCGTGGACACAGTGTGTTTGTCAGCACAGGTGACTGCAGGACATATAGAAGCATCTGTCTGGGAAAGTGCCATTTAAATACAGATCTGGCCAGCACCTGCTGGAGTCAGGTGAGCTGCAGTCCGTCCAATAAAAAGAACTGAGATGACTTGGAATTAGGGGCTGGCCTGAGACAATGGGTCTGCAGAGATGGGTGTTTGCATTTGGACCACGGACTCCGAGAAGCATTACCTGAGGTTGTGCCCTGTGCTACGTACTTGCCCTCGCTCCCGAAGTACTCATGGTAGAGTAGACACCTGGAATATTTGCAGTGCCTTTTATAAAGAACTTTAAGTGGACCAGAACCTAGTAATGATGATTTTCCTGAAGACATATACAGTGTCAAAACACCAACATCAAAGTGCTGGCAGACTCGCCGTCTGGGAGAGCCTGCTTCCTGATGCATACATACAGAGACACTGTCTTCTTGCCGTGTCCTCCGAGGGAGAAGGAGCGAGATACTCTCTGGGGTCTTTCACAAGAACACCATTTCCATTCATGAGGATGGAGCCTGATCACCTCCCAAAGGCCTCACCTCCTGATCCCATCATGTCGGGGATTTGGTTTCAACAGCGAATGCTGTGGAGATGCAAACATTCATTCTACAGCACCCTTATTCCTGGAACATTCTTCCCAGGATTGCCTCTTCTGGTGGAAGCTTTCTCAGCCCCTGCTCCTTCATTGTTGTCTTCCCCACCCCTGCAGTAATTCCTTTTGGTAATTACTGCTTTATGACTCCCCTCTCCCCAGTGAGGTCTGAGCCGTGTGATCTCAGGGCCACCTGTGCCAGCACAGTGCCTGCCGTGTGTTGAGTGAATCTCCAGCATCTGTCCCCGCAGTCAACAGTGACAAGAATGCAGCCGGCAGCGTCCCCCTGCCCAGGAACCCACAGCTCCCCCTTTGTAGATGACAGAAGTGGAGAGAGGGCGGGGCACTGGTTTTAGGAAGAGGGCGGCTGAGGTCACAGATTATGGGAGGGGCTGGGTGTCGAGACCTCTGAATCTTCTGTCTTCTGTTCCTCCAGGCAGACAGATCTCTCCAGACAAATAAAAAGACCAATCAAACCCAATTACTTTGAAAAATTCTGATTGTTTCCCTCCATTATCTTCTCTTCCCACCCCCCCTCCCTTCAAATTTAATGGGAAAAAAAAGCAAGATGAATGATCTGGTGCTCCCTGGCTCCGGGAGGTCTGCTAATTACTCTGAGGCTGGCTGCCCTTTTGGGCTAAGGGTCTGGCTCAGGCCTCCCACGGCCATGGTCCCGCTGGTACAACATCCGAGGGACTCACAGTTGCTGGAATCATTACAAGTGGTGGTGGGAGCACATGAGCAGACATGCAGTGCATGAGAAGACAATGGTTATTTTTCTCGTGCCTGACAAGGGGAGTCTTAGAAACTAGGAACTAGTCCAGATTGGGATGTGGCTGAGACACACAGCATCAGGGCTGAACTGGGCTTTTGCTGTAGACCATCCATCCAAGAAGTTAGATGAGCCCTTGATGCATGTTTAGCTTGTAGCCTCTTCCTGTGTACTTGGATGGAGTTTTTAACAAACTTCTTCTGCAACCGTTTCCTAACTATGATTTATCATCTTTGACTAAGAGGAAAAGAACCTAAATTGTTCTTGAGTCCCACTACCTGTTTGTAGGCCAGATCCACTCTGAAGTAGCTACAGGGAGACAGAGCGAGTGCCAGGGAAAGGCCCTGGGTCTTACTGAGCGTCCATCCTGGGCAGAGGAGTGCCCTCCTGAAGAAAGGAGTTTTTAAGCTAATGCTCCACCTTCTGGTTTACCTCCACCAACTGCATGTTAACTCTAGTTCTTTTACTGGCTTTTAGAGTATGCCCAGTTATCCCAGCTATGTATACTTGTTCATGGCATGCTGGTGTGCACCAGCCTTCCTGTCATTCATTCTTCCCGGGTCTCAGTTTCCAAGGCTGCCATAGCAAATCACCACCAACTTGGACGAGTTAAGACAACAGATGTTTATTCTCTCGAAGTTCTGGAGGCCCAAAGTCTGAAGTCAAGGTGTCAGCAGGCCCAGATTCTCTCTGAAAATTCTGGGAGAGGAGGCTCGCTCGCTCCTGGCCTCTTCTGATGGCTTTGTGTGATCCTTGGTGTTTTAGGCTTGTAGACGCTTTACCCCATTCTGCCTCTGTCATCACGTGGCTGTCTTCTTTCCTTATAAGGACACACATTAAATTTAGGGCTCCCTATTGTCCAATAGGACCTCATCTTTATTATATCTGCAAAGACCCTATTTTCAAATAAGGTCACCCTCTGAGGTTCTGGGTGGATATGAATTATGGGGGGAGCTGTTCAGCCCGCTACAGCTGGTATTCATCAAAAAGCTTAACATGTGCCTGACACTGCAGCTTCTACTGGGACTATGTTAGTGTGCAAACGCAGACATGGCCCTGCCCTCCCAGAACTTAGAGTCTTGAGGGGAAGACAGTGATGAAACCACACAAACACCCGCTGCAAACTGGAGCCTCTCTTCTGTGTTCTCCTTTCCTGGCCTTCCCATCCAGGTGGTGGTCTGCCTCTGTCCCACGCCAGGTCTCTGCTTCTTATATACAGAGTCAGTGTGCATCTGATCCTGTTGTCTTTGTCCCCAGCCCAAGAGGACAGGGTTCTTGTTGCCGGTTCCTACTTTTCACTGCAGCCTGAACCTCTGATTGTGTGGAGATCAGACACTGAGTCACACACCGGTCACCTTTAGGATCCAGTGGGCCTTCACCTGAGCAGGAGGGGGACTGTGGATTAGGGTGCTTCCTACCTGAGGGGTCCAGCACCTGTGACTAAAGTGCTCATATCACCACCATGCCAGCCCGCATTGCCATTCCAGGCGCTGAGGCTACCCCATTGGCTTTCAACCTTCGTTCTCATAAATATGCAAGGATGAATCTCTCCAACTTGATTTAGACCCTATTTTTCAAATTTTATCAGTATTGTTGATAGTCTGATGGATTTCTCTGGTTTTATGGTCTCCTGACACATAATTTTTCTGGAGGGCAACGTGCGTTCTTTGTCTAGTAGGTGCAGACATGGAAGAGACCATTTGAAGCTTAGGAGTGCTGAAAACAAGCCCGCCCCCTGCCCCACACTGTTGCTGGTGGACCCCGGACCCTCCTGAGGCTGCGGCTCCATAATTAGTGCTCACTTCCGCAGCACAGTGATGCAGAAACTCCTGCCAGCATGGGTTCTGCTGTTTGTAGTTGCATTAGTAACTACAGACAAGGCTCTTACTGCTTAACAATTCCCACTTACTTACCACCTTCTTTTTAGCCCTGGAGGGCTGTGTCTCACTGATCCCTTTGTCTCCACCCTTTCTTCCCATAGTCAGTTCCCTGCCCAGCCACCAGAGTGACCCAGTAACAATGCAGATCAGCTTGTGTCACAGTCAAGTCCACGGATCTAGCCACAGGCTTCAAGGCCCCTTAGGATTAGGCTTCTGACTGTCACCCTCCCCTCTGTCCTTCTACTTCATCCTGACCTGGCAGGCTCTCAGACATGCCCCTTGTGACTTTCTTCTCAGAGCCTTTCCGCTGGCTGTCTCCTGGCATGGATGACACGTGGTCCCCTTGCCCTTGTGTTCATAGCAGCAGACATCTTGTCATATGCACGTTTCTTTGTTGTCTGTCTCCCTTCCTGCATGTAAGTTCCACCAGAGCTTGAAATCTCTCCGTTTTTGCCCATCACCGTCATCCCAGCGATGAGAATACTACTTTACAGGTGGGTGCGCTGGTGCAGGGGAAGTGTATTGTCGAAGTAATGCAGGGGAATGAAAGTGATCATCAGGTCCATCAGCCCTTGTGTTACCATGAGACCCGTTCTCCCTTGCTCAAATTAGGATTAGACACAAAGAATGTGGGGTTTAAGGAAACAGATTTAGATGATTTTGATTGTCGGGTTTGAGGATGACAAAGTCAAAGCCGGATTTAGGCTGTAACTGAGGACAGGGGGCAGATAGGAGGGTGAGCCTTTCTCCTAGCTCTCTGTCTCCTTTCTGGGGGTAGTGGCAGGGAGTGGGGGCAGGGGGGTCACTGGGCGGGTGGGTCTTGTCAGGGCCATGGACCTTTGCCTTACTGACCTTGGACCTGGGCAGGGTGGTTCAGCCCCGGCACCATTAAGCGTGGCCCAGCTGATGTCCACTCAGGCGGTCACTGTTTCCTTTTTTTTGTTTGTTTGGGTTTGTGAAAAGCCATTACTGTTCCCAGATGAAGTCGGAGGGTGCAGCCCAATTAGTTGGGCTGATGGGGATCGGTTAAGTGGCTTTTATTTAAACAGTTCTGGATGCTTAGCACACCACTTTGGGATGGGCACCTCATAGCCCATGAAACGTTACCTCCTACCCTAGTGAGAAATCTCTGCATTGCCTTGGCAGTCACCTCCCTGAGCGCTGAGCAGCTGCTGTGGAGGGAAGACGGCTGGGTCTGGAGCTGGGAGATCTGGGGTCTTGACCTGGCCCTGCCACTGTAGAAGAGAAAAGAGAACAAGGGTGGTGTGTATGTGTGTGCATGTGTGCGGGTGCATGTACTACACATGTGTAAGCATGCACATGTATATGCGGGTGCATGCACACATGGGTAAGAGTGTGCATACATGCAGTATGTGTGTATGTCTATGTGCACCCATGCATATTTGTGTGTCACATTGTGTACATGTATGTGCATGTACCTACATGACACACACGCACACACAGGTGACATTCAGTTCACCACACATGAATTTATGTGTGTGCATGTGTGTGCATGTGTGATAAAGCAAGCATATGGCTTTTGAGCACTTGAAATATACCCAATGCAATAGATTTAATTTTAATTTTATTTAGGCTTAATGGATTTGAATTTAAATGGTTGCCTGTGGCTGGTGGCTTCCAAATTGGACACCATGGTATACAGGGCTTCCTTCCTCTGACCTCCAGTGTCCAGTTAGTCCCCCTCTGTCCCCTTAGGGATTTCCTCAGCTCAGGCCTCTTGTCTCTCTCCCAGGAAGGACCACAGTACCTGCCAAGTTGGTTTTCCTGCTTCTCATCCTTTCAGAATCTGTTCTTGGTAGGCTCCTGCTCAGCTGTTAGGGCTTCTCCTAACCGTCATCTCCCAAGTCAGCCCTTCCCTTGTCTCACCCCCACGACCAGGCAGAATTGAGCACTTTTACCTCTGTGTCTTTTCCCCCACTTCTGTTGTTATAATTCACAAATGTCTTACAAATATTAATGAAAATAGAGCTGTGCGCCCCTCTGGGAACTCTTCAAGGAAGGACCAGCTTGGTATTTATTTGTCATTTGGTGCACTAGTAAGTTTTTATTGAACAAATGAAAGAGGAATGTGGATAATCCCTCAAATGTGGTCCCTTTGGTTTTGGAGTACATTATATGCTTCCAATAATTTGGTGTAAAAATTCCATCTATTGAGAAATTTGTAACTGGAAAACTGAGTTTTCGTAGTGCTGTGAAATCAGCTAGATGCACAGAAGACTGTTGATTTGAAGATACTGAGTCATGCATACGCACACCAAGAAAAAATTAACAAAATCTGCACTAGACCTTTGGGATTATGTGCACCTTATTAAACAGTAATTCTTTTAAAATTGGCAATTTGTATATGATTTATGCTAGCAATTTTCACTTAGCTAAAGTTTGCTGAAATAAAAATATCCCTTCCCAACCTTTCTTGCCAAAGAGAGTTCATTGAACATTTTCAATTCAGTTTTGCAGAAGATAGTGTTAGAACAGAAGTGTCTTTCCTCAAACCCCAGCACACTGCAGCGGGCACTGGCGGAAGCATGGGTGGTAGAGGAGGAAAGAAGAAAAGAGAAATGGGAAGATTGTTCCGGGGGTGGGGAGCTGGCATCTGGAGACCTGGTGTCTGTGCAGGGCAGTGCTATTCAACCCTTTTCAACTCACAACACACATAAACTAATTACTAAACTCCTGTAGCGCACCAAGAATATATTTTTTGCCAGTCTGACAAAAAATAGGTATAATTTTGATTGATTTACAGAAAATAATAACAGTAATTACCTATGCTTTTTCCTCCAAAGTGACTTTTTAAAAAAATCAGGTGCCTATGCATGTATGTACCAAGAATTAGCCAATGAGACACGACTTTCTTATGCAGTGTGACCAGTAAGATGCAGCTGTATGATATGACCTCTATACGAGTGTTTATGGTTCAAGGCAGGGCATTCACACTGGACAGCTGTTGTGTTGGCTATTGTCAATTTGTATTTGACAATCTCAGGGAAAGCAGTCAGTGCCTCTGAGTAAATAGTCAGGTATTTCATGTTTTAAAAGTTCTTGGGCACACTGGTTGAAGATCTCTGGTTAGGGGAGGGTGGGCAAAGGCTCTTCTTGCTATAACAGCATGTGTAGAGAAGCATTCAGTCCATTTAGGCAGTCTTCAAACCAGGACAGGGAGGTGTTCTGTCTGTGCACCAGCGTCTTGGGAATGTATCTACAAATTGGCTTCTCTCTTTCCTGCAGCTGCCTCCCGCTCTCCCTGCCCTCCCTCCGCTTGTCCCTGCCCGGTCCCTGCAATGCTGCCAGTGGCGCTTACCTTGAAATAACAAGGCAGCATTCTTCTGTGTTCAGTTAATCAATTAAGCAAAGGTATGGAGATTGGTTCAGTCCCTGTGCTAGGTCCTGGGGGAATAGTGGCCAGTGGATAAACCCTGGTCCCTACCTTCATAGCACTGCCAGGTCAGTTCCTGCTGCTTACAGAATCAGGCTCAAACTCCGACTCCGCCCAGGAGGCCTTCCCAATCTGCCTGCCGCACCACCTGCCCCGCTGCGCTGACATTGTGCTCTCTCTAATGCCCAGGTACTCTCACAGCTGTTCTTCAAGACTCAGCTTAGCTAGTCCCTTCTCAGTGAAACCTTTTCAACTCACTCAGGCTGAGGTAGCATCTCCTCCTAGATTCCCTCTACAGTGTTTTTTCATATATTTACCATTGGCATTGGTTATGTCCTGTTGTACTTTATGAATTCACACATTGATCTCTCTGCTTTCTTCCTAAAGTTCAGATGCTGTGTCATATCTGTATGCCTAGCACCCAAAACAGTGCCTGGTGTGTGGCTGGTATTCAGGAAATATCTACAAGGAGAACAGTGTTTTTATGGGGGTTGTAAGTGCCTTCGTAACCAAAGAGAACTCACTTTCCATCTTTCTACTCACCAAGGACTTGTCCCACTTCTTTTCGTCTCTTGGCCCTCCTTCTAGCACCCCGTTAGAATAGTGGTGTCATAGTCTAGAACCAGGTCTTGTTTTAATCAATCTCTTTGCAACCGTGTGTGCATTGTGGCTTTTGATAGCAAATTAAAGCCCGCCCCCATTCCTTTCCTTACCAATTGTCTTTCAACATAAGAGTCTTAAGCAATCTAGCAGGAATGAGATTTAAAGAAGAAATTTGTAGCATAGGTTGCCAGAGACTTACTGCTATATGGGGTTTCTGCAGTCTACATGTCTTCATTCAATGGTATCAGGTTTCTTTTTCCTTTTCTTCCCCCTCTTTCTTTCTGTGGGGGCTGGGGGGATGGTGGTGGTAGGGGTATTGTTTTCTTAGAACTTTGTGTAAATGATCATTTTGACAAGGGAACAAAAGCCCTCATTCTGATTGGCACAGTATTTGAAATCACAGTCACAGCTATCATTATGAGGGCCTCATTTTGTGGTGATTGATTTAACATAATTGCCTCTTAGAGAACTTAACGTGGAAAATCTGGAAAATACATCGATGCGGGCAATGACTGACAAGCTACACTGGTTTCACTCCTTCCCTCCAGCTTGTCTCTTGGATCCAGTAAGTTAGTGGGAGGAAGGCGTTTGGTGGGCAGCAGCCAAGAAATCTCCCTGAACAGTGTCACACTGAGCAAATCTTTCTAACTCTAAAATTTGTGTGCGATTCAGCCTAGTGCTTGGTTTGTGGATCCATTGCTTCTGCATTGGGGCAGCTCGCCTAGAATCCACAGAAATTTATAGCATCTTTTAGCCCTCAAACCAAGAGATTCAATTTAGTTTCCTGCTCACGTAGAAAAGATAGGAATAAAATCATCCCAAATCAATGGGGAAATCGACTCCTCAATCTGGAAGGAATGGTACAGTATTATTAAACTATTTCTCTTCATCCTTTTTCTACCCCAGGAAGGTAATTATCTCATTTTTTTTCTAAGACTCTCAAGAGAAGGAGATTCTGTTTTTCTTTGTCAGCTATTCTAGTCTCCCAATACCTTTTATAATTAGAAAATAAAATTATAAATGCCTTCTCTTCTATTGCCATGGAAGCTCATTTTATCCTGAGTAGTCCTTGGTAAAAATCAAGATCTCATCTCTACATTGGTCCTGTACAACATTCTTTCAACAGATCTTTATTGAGCACCTACTGGGTGTTTCCTTGTCCAAGTTGAGGCTTCTCCTCCCAGCCCCTCTTGCCATGCATCCAAGAGGCAGGGTTCGAATCATCCTTATTTTCACTCATAATTAAAAGCCCTTTCTCTGTAGCCTTGTGTTGTCTGCCTTTAGCAATGTTGTATCAGTCAGCACAGGCTGTAAAAAACAGCCCCTAAAGCCCCAGTGAAGGACTGTTTCTTACTTAAGCCACATTCCCGTTTGGGTGGCTTGGGGAATGGGAGTTCTGCTCCATGCCCTGGGCTGTGCTCCTTGCTGTGTTCTGACACCCAGACTCCGTTCATTTCATGGCTCCCACTTGGAGTTCTCCCCTAGATCTTATGCATTTGGCCTGCAGATAGGAAAGAGCATTAGCAAGGAGAATTTCAGAGAACTTTCTTAGCTGCCAAGTCTAGAATGTTATATATCTCTTCTGCCCACATTCCATTGGCCAGAACCAAGTCATATGGCACACACAGGTGCCAGGAGTGCTGGGAAGTACAGTGTACTTGGATGCCCAGGAGGAAGGGGAAATGGAATTTGGTGAACACATAGCAATCTCCACCCTCCCCCCTACCCTGCCCCCGCCCGCATTGCTGTCAGCTTCCATGTGGACAGTCTTTGGCATGCTGTTCCTGGGCACCCCCTGTGGTCACTCTCTGAGCAACTTGTTCTCATGCAGACATGCACTTCAATAGTCTGTCCTCTGACCACAGCATCACCCCTCTTTTCCTGTCATTCCCACATTTACCTGAATCACTGTCATTCCTTGTCCTCCTTCCTTGGCCTTGACCAATCTTATGTGCCATTTCTATTCTTTGTCTTGGGCTGCCAAAGGCTGCTGAGAGTGATCACATACAATCCTGGGGATTCGTGCCATTCCAGATTCACTAGACTCCTTGAGCCCCCTTCTCAACCTTCATCCTCCTTACTCTAGGCAAATAACTTCATGATAGACAATACACGGACACCCCTAGCTTCCTTTGCTCCCCTTGCTCCAGACTTATCCACTTATTGACCACTTCTTCAGCCCTAGAAGATGAGGTGTTTGCTTCCCCAACTCAAGGTCAGTTCCTTGTTCTTCCTGCCTGGTCTTCTCCTTTTCCTCCCTCCATCAACTTCCCTTTTTTCCTCTCTGTCCCCTCTTCTCCTGACTTTTTCAGTCAATCCACATGTGCTCATCTGTTCTTTATCTTGAAAAAAAAAGTCTTTTCTCAACTCAATGCCTCTCTAGCTGCCACCTACTTTCTCTTCTCAAATTTTCAACAAAACTTCTGAAAGTAGAGGTTTCATGAGCTGTTTTCATTTCTTTACCTCCTGACCAGTGACCTCCTAAACATCAAATCCAATGGAAAATCATGTCGTTTTACTGAAATTCCCAGGACATTGCAATGATAAGCCTCAATCTCTTCTTGAAACTGTCTTCTCCTCGCTTCTATGACCCTTCTCCCTCCGAGTTCTTATCTTCTCTTTCTGGCAATATCTTACCAACCTCCCTCTGGGCTTCTTTTTCTTTTTTCAGTCCATTAAACTGGTTTTTTCTTCTCGCATTTCATCAGCAGCCCTCTTTTCTCTCTCTTCACTTTCTCTCCCGGGACCTCGCACTGGCTTACAGTGAAGAACTTAGGGACTGAAGCTCCCAAATCAATTATGGAGTTGAAACTTCTTTCATGGATGTCAGCACCAAATATCTCCCCTCTTGTTCAAGTAAATATCTTTACTTGTTCATCCAACAGCCTCCATATTCAATGGGTATAAATCAAAATACCTGATCTCCTTTTCCCCTGACCTCAGGTGTCTCTGTCTCCTTATTTCTGATATCTGCAAGAATCTACCAGAACCAGATCTACTCATCTTCTCAAACCACAAATCTCGGCGTCTTTTTTCTCCCCTCCTCTTTTCTAATCCCTCAAATCCACTTCGTTACCAAGCCCTGCTGGTCTTGCTTGGTAAGTATTTCTTGAGTCCCTTCCTACTATGACTGCTGCAACAGAATCCCTCATTATCACTCATCTGGACCATTCCAAGGGCCTCCTTATGAGTTTCCCTGCCTCCGGTCTTACCCCATCTCTCACCTACCTTGCTTTCATTGGGTCAGAGCCACACTGAACAATAATCCAACATGTGGTGGCCCAGTGCAAATCTAACGTACTCCTTTAGGGTGAATCAAAACGAAACCCAACAAATCCACACTTCCTGGTGAGGAGCTATGCCTGTGGGGACAGTGGCGCAGGGTAAAATTAGCAGTGACAGCATGGAATGAGGATTATGAAAGAGCTGAATCTTAAATAACTTAGGTAAAAGTCAGAATTTATGTGCTGCTGAAAAAGTGTTTGATGACTCAAGAAGTCCCTCTTGTGAAGGCAACAACCCTGGTGTCAAAGACACAGAAGAGGAATAAAACTTTTGTGAAACCTGAGATTGAGCAAAAAGCAGCATTTCTAAGTTGGAATTTTATGTAACACTTTATTTAAAATATGCATATATAACTAAACGAATGAATTAATTAGTGTAAATAGACATCTGAGTGTTCCATCCATATCTGCATCTCCAAAAGTTTATATAGGCAAGTTGGCCAACTCTGTCCTCTTTAATGGCAAAATGGAGGTTTGTCCCATATTCAGAGTCAGGGTATATTCGGGCAGTATAGGAGTTTGCTGGAATTTCGTTTCACTGCTAGGCCTCCTCATAACAATGCTTGAGCTCTAGAGCACCATGCCTCTGGGACTGCACCTTTTTACTCCCCAGCACTGACCTTGCAGGAAATAAGCTTAGAGTTGATGAGGTAGAAAAAAGTGATAGTGCAGCATGGGACTCTAGAAAGATCATGCCTTATAAGGTACTTAGCTTCTCTATTCAGGCTGATGAAGGTTCCAGAGGGCCTTTGAAAGACCTCTTGGTCCCACATCTAAGTCAACAAGCAATTACTAACCCTATCTGTAGGTAATAGGTAGAACTGATGTATTTGAGTTCTTCTCAGGGGCTTTGTTCATATCTACTATCAAAGTTCCTGGATTAAAAGTTAGTGGAAAGTTCTGTACCATCTTTTCTTTGGCACTGTGGTAAGATACCAAAGAAATAGAAGGCAGATTTTAGATCTTTGAGCACCTTGTAATTTAATGGAGTTCAAATGTAGGAAAATGTAAGTTTAATATCAGAGTTTTTTTTTTTTTTTAAGTAGAGGGGAAAGGAGGGAGAAAAAGAGGGAGAGAAACATTGATGTGAGAGAGAAACATTGGCTGGTTGCCTCTCACATGTGCCCCAACTGGGGACTGAACCTGCAACCCAGGCATGTGCCCTGACCAGGGATTGAACTGGTGACCTTTGACTTTGTGGGATGACACCCAACCAACTGAGCCTCACTGGTCAGGACAGTCTGAGATGAGAACAAAGGTCTTCCATCCCACACACAATAGCTTCATCTCAATGTCCAAGGAATAATGATTTAATGCTGACTTATATGGCTCTAGGAAGAATTTCCCAGCTCTTGAGATGGCTCCCTCAACATAGACAGAAAAACAATGCGTGGGATTAGAATCCGTGACTTGGGTGCAAGGGCAATGGTTTCCAAAGTGGGATGGGAGAAGTTGCGCAAAGTTGAGTTTCTAAACTCCTACTTAAGTAATTGGATAGATAAAGAAAAATAATTTTTTTCACAAGCACACTCACATTTAGGGTTTAGGTTTGTAGTTAGAACTGAAAGAACAAATAGAAGCAGAGATCTACTGAGGAGAGAGTGTGTATTTTTAATGAGGATTTTTACTTTCTATATTTGCTGTAGTCCATCCAGGCAAACATGCACACAAATAGCCACAATTTGCAAATTGTTCCTGATATATTTTCTGCTCTTTGAATTCCCTGAGTGCCTGCAACATAATTAGAAAGAAGCAATCTTTTACATCAGTAATGGGAAAGAGGCCGTGGTTGCAGGCTGCAAATAAGATGCTACCTAAAGGGAAAATTATAGATGAAGCAGCAACTGATCTCATCATGGAAGCAGAAAGGGAGCTCTTGAGGCACTGGGAAGTGTTCCTAGCTGTGCACGCTGACGTCGCTGTCTGATGCTCAGAGCCACCCACTATGCACACAGGCAAAGGCATGACGCCGCAGACGAAGGAGAAGGAATGGAAAATCCTCTGGAGAAATGCACGTGGTCTTCACTGTCATTTCCTTTGTGGGTTTGAGAACATGGACTTGAAAACAGAGTTTGTGATGTTCTTTCTTTTACCTGTTACCTAGTCCCTCCTCTGATACAGAGTGGAAGAGCTAGACAGGCTTCACAAGGGACACAGCTCATACTTTCAGTTGATGATCCATTGACTGATTGATTCATTCACTTATCACTTGCTCTATTTGGTGAGTGTCTGGACCTTAGAGTGTCTACTTGGTGCCATGCTAAATTCTGGGGCTACCTCAGCATACCAAAAGACAAAGCATCTGCCCTTATAGGACTTACATCTCGTGGGAGACCCAGATATTAGACAGAGATATAAAATATAATGTTCTCTGGTTCTTTGGGGGAAAAAATGAAGCAGAGTGCTAGGGTGAAAGTTTGAATGGATAGATATTTTAGATAAGGAGGGTAGTGAAGTCCTCTTTAGGAGAGTGGATTTTGAGAAGAGAGCTGGGTGTTGAAAGGGAGGGAATCATTAGAGTGTCTCTGCAGAAAGAATCCTGATTAGAAGGAGCATCCTGGTCAGAGGGAGAATTCTGGTTAGAGAGAGAATTCTGGCCAGAGGGAACATCTCATTCAGAGGGAGCATCTTGGCTAAAGGAAGCATCCGTGAAGACCCTAGAGCTTGAAAGTGCTTGATGTCTCTGAGGGACAGCTAGGAGACCAGTGTGAATAGGGGAATGTGGGCAGCAGACAGCCAACAAGGGGGACAGACCTTGGACGACTAGGACTTTCAGATTTTACTATGGGTATGATAGTAAGCCATTGGGAGTTTTGATCAGAGGAGTTACATGAGTCAGTCCAACTTATAACATAATGTTCTGGTGGCCATCTGAAAAGTAGATTCTGAGAGCTGGGGAAGAAGAGTTGTATCCAGGTTGGGGGGGTATGTTTGTAGGGGTGGAAAGGGTGCTTTGGACTGGAGAAATAGTGGTGGCATTGAATGCTGAACTGATGGGGTTTGCTAATAGGTAATGGCTGTGAGAGAAAGGGAAGGGCCAAGGAAGATTTCTAGAACTTTTGGATTGAATAACTGGGTGAGTGGCTGGAGAAGAACAAGTTTTGGGGTGGGAGGATATCAGTAGTTCTGCATCCAAGATGCCTTGTAAATAATCCAAGTGTCAGTACTGAGTAGGCACATGGAGCCATGGTTTTGGAGTTCATTGAGATGCTTGGGCTGGAGATATCAGAGTTATACCAGGAGAGGGTAATCCCTTGGAGGCCAAATAAGGAATGTCCAAAAAGGAGGAATTGATGGCCGTGTGAAATGCTGAGAGGATAAAGAAGATGAGGTCTGGGAAGTGACTGTTGGGTTGGGCCAAATGGAGACCAGCGTGACCCTGACAAGGGCCACCTCAATGGGATGGTGGAGATGAAAGCCTGATTGCAGTGGGTCAGAGAGAGCATGAGAGGTTGGCAGGTGAAGGCAATGAATATGGAATATTCTGTTGAGGAGTTTTGTTGTACAAAGGGTGCGGAAGAATAGAGTGGGGCTGAAGGGTACGTGACATCTATGTCAGGATTTTTTAAAAGGGGGAGAGCCCTGGCTGGTGTGGCTTGATTGATTGGAGCACCATCTCATGCACTGAGGGGTTGCTGGTTCGATTCCTAGTCAGGGCACATACATAGGTTGCAGGTTTGGTCCCCCATTAGGGCACGTGTAAGAGGTGGCCGATTGATGTTCTCTCCCACATCGATATTTTTCTTTCTAAAATCAATAAATGTATCCTCAGGTGAGGACTGTAAAAAAAGAGGGAGATATTCTAGAAGGCATATGCCAATAGAAATAATTAAGTAGAGAGGAAGAAATTGATGACCCAGGAGAATTGAAGAGCAATGTTGCTGGGTAGGTTGGAGGGGATGGTCTAGGAGGAAGGATGGTCCATCTGTGTATCAGGACAGAAGACTGCACAGGTGACAAAGATACCAGAACAGTGATGCATTTGCTGGTTGCGAGCCAAGGAAGTTTTCTTCCGATTTCCCAGTGAAGTAAGAAAAGACTGTACACTGGGAGGAAAGAAGTTTTAGAAGATTGAGAATGAAGGAGTGAAATAGACACCTTTGGAGGTAGGAACATGTCTCCTCGAGGGGAAATGCCAGGCAGCCTGGAGCTTTTAATGAGGGACCTCTGCTGGATAAGGAGGCAAATGAGGGCACAAGGTGAGGATTCAAAGTAAAGAGGAGGTTGGGCCAATGGCATAGAGGTGGCAGCAGGACCAAACAATGATTTAATTGAAGGTTCAGAAGGAAGGAGCTATAAGCCTAGAAGGCAGGTGGTCAGCCATTTGGGATGCTTGGAATTGGGATTTTGGAGGTGGTTCCTTTATAAATAATGCCCATGGGATTAGCTGGCTGAAAAGGCACGTAGTACATGTTCATTGGAGGCGAGGCAGGTGAAGAACCAAATAAGGAACCAAAGCCAAGGTATTGAGTGGTTTATCTACATGAACACTGGCATCACTAATTATGGTGCTTCAATCTTCAATGAAAGGGGAAAGGTTGTCTTGGCAACTAGAGGATTGTAAGAGATGACCTCTTAGCTAACAGTTTTAGGGGGTGTGCCGAAGTCCTAATGGATTTCATCTCGGCTTTGGAATAGTCACAGTTGCATATACCCAACACTTAATTTAAATAAATAGGAAACTTAAACTCTGGCTGGTGTGGTTCAGTGGATTGAGCACCAGCCTGTGAACTGAAGGGTCACCGGTTCAGTTCCCGGTCAGGGTACATGTCCAGGTTGCGGGCTGGGTCCCAGGTTGGGGGCCTTGTCAGAGACAGCCAATATCTCTCACACACTGTTGTTTGTCTCCCTTTCTTTCTCCCTCTCTTCCCTCTCTCTAAGAGTAAATAAATGAGATCTTTAAAAAAATAGGAAGCTTAAGTTGAGTATGCAGGAGTCATTGACATTCTGAGCTTCCTAACAAGCTCTTTCATCTGAAGGTAGAGAGGAAGCAGAAGCTAAAAAAATAGCTGGTCTGAAAATGCAGTAATGACCTAGAAACTGATTTTAGAATCCAAATCTGGTCCACAGGAAATGTTTTCTGTTGGGCTGGCCAAAAAGTCTGTTAAATACTTTTTGTGATAAAAAAAAAAAGCACATTTTCATTTTCACCAATAACTTTATTGATTTGGAGATTTTTAGTATGTCAGCTATCACCTGCTATTGGTTTCTAGTGAGTAGAGACCAGGGGTACTGCTAGACATCCTCTAATGCATAAGACAGCCCTGGAGCAAAGAATTATTTGGCCGAAATGTCAATAGTACCAAGAAACTTCGCCAGCCACTTTTGACACATTCAATGAGTCACACAGTACCTTCTCTATACACTGTATAAATCTTTTGTGTTTCAGTTGGATTTTTACCTTTCTTGAAATAATGAAGCATAATGTACCAAAAATATTCATATCTTATTCCATCTTCAGTATTAAAATGGTTGCACAAAACTCACCAATTTTGAAAAGCTTTTTGAATGCACGCTGGTATGACAGCTGTCACAATACAACCTAACAAAATTGTTTCAAATGAAGTTAAAGACAACTGAGCACTACTAGACCCATCATGTGGGAAAAACATAATGGACTTTTTGGGCAACCCAATATTTGGCTAACCTGCAAGTGTCATTGGAAGTCCTTGAGACACGCCCACGAAAATCATCCGAGTGCTGTAGCAGCTTTGTCTAATAGGCTTCTTAAGGTGATGATAAATCTGAGAGAAGTCAGGTACCCTTTCAGAGCCAGAAAGAGCTGTTTAATTATTACTTATTTTAATTGTCATATGTTTAGTGATGAGTCCTACTCATTATGAAGTTTTTTTTTCCAAATGAAGTTTAGAATCTCTTTGTTCAGTTTAAAATTTTATTGTATTCACTGGAATATTATTAAGGCTATTAACTTGAAAAGAGTAGCTTAATTGTCTACAAACTTTCTTTTCAAGAACACAGAACTCCTCTTCATTCTATTTTCTAAATATATTTCAGTTTGTTAGCTTTTTTATTTTATATATTTCAGTTTGTCTTGTGTTTTCTTGAACAGTGAATCTACTGTTCAGGACAGACCCCCAGAACTTCCCTCCTCACATAACCCACCATAGCAAGATAGTCTGGTGACTAAGAAGACACTGAATATGGTATGGCACGGGTGAATGAACAGGGTGCCGTTTCTTCACATTGATCACTGAATAAAGCTGAGAGCTTCCTGGTGGTCATTCTTGCTGTAGTTTTGTGCACAGGGCCAGTCGTCTTCCAAAGAAACAGACAAACAACTAAAGACTCTGAGCACATCCTTATACTGCAGTAGATGAAGCACAGCGTGGATGGAAATAACGCTCTGAGGAGTCATCATCTGAAATGCAATTTGAAATAATCCATCGTCTCTGCAAATGGCTGGGCAGTGGTCTAACTGCCCCTAGGCCAGGCTGCACAGGGCCATCAACAGTGGCGTGCACTTGGTGCCGTCAGTTACAACAGATTCTCCTTTCCGTGGGCAGAACGTGGATCTTGGAGCAGAACCTGGACCAGTTGCTGCTTGGATCCAGCAAGAGAAGGTCACTCTTCAGTCTTCTGTCTATGATACATAAGGATAGCATTTCCTTCCCTCCAAAACGAGGAGGAATGTGGCACAGATGCTGGCCACCTTTGTGGCTTCCCATGTGAGGCCAGAACTCATTTTTATGAGCTGTCTCTCAAAACGTGCTGACAGTGGTCATTTCTCTGTCATCTCACCCTGATTCAGTCACCAGGAAAGCAGAGACTGGAACCTGGCATACCTTCCCTGTAACTAACTGGCTATGTCCTACCTTCACGAAACCTGAGAAAGGTTTGGTGTCAGCGAGGCCTGCTCATTTGAGTATCACCCAGGAGGGTGTCCTACTGGCTCAGTCATCAATAAGGTGCCATTCTGGGTCATCTCTGTGATTTTCATCTAAATGTTTGGCAACAGCCCTCGGTGGCTTTACAGAGGGTTTGAAGAAGAAGCGGTCCCAAGAATGCCGAGCTGGTGCGGACAGCTTGGGCAGCATCCACGGCTGGGAGCCCAGGTTGCCTCGGGTATGTGCGTGCTGACGGCACGACGAGTGCTCTGAGTAGAACACAGCTCTGGACCATGTTTCATGCAGTTTCACTCACATGTGCTTGTGCTTCCATGAGGCCAACCCGCCCAAGCTGTGCAGGGCTGAGTGATGAACCCTCTGATTAATCCACTTAAAGCATCTGCTGCTGCAAGCAGAGCCTGGGAGATCTTTCATCAAGAAAAGCAGTTGACCTAGTCCTGCTGAAGTCAGATGTTATTTCTTGCCAACGATCAGAGCTCCAGAGGAAACTCAGACTACTAGATATAAAATGATTGCATTAAGTGACTTGAATGAATAAAACCGTAGAGCGGGCCAACTTAGTAATAGGGTTTAAAGACACGCACACAAGGCTGCAAGAAATATGCACGGAACAGGCCAATTAACAATATGTATGGCTCAGAAATGGCATACTCTTAGATTTTCTGAGCGTTCCTCTTTTCCCTGTCTCTTGAATTGTGGGTACAGTCGTCCCCTTTTATCCACAGGGGATGTGTTCCAAGACCCCAAGTGGGTTCCTGGAACTGCAGATTGTAGTGAACCTCTGTATATCATATGTTCTTTCCTATGCACTGCATGCATGCCCGTGATAAAGTTTAATTTACAAATTAGACACAGCAAAAGATTAGCAACAATAACTATAATGAAAGAATGATTATACTGTAATACAGATTTGTAAAGGTTGTGTCTCAGTCTCTCTTAAAATGTCTACTGTACTTTACTCACCCTTCTTGTGATGATGTGAGATGGTACAGTGCCTTATTAAGGCAAAGACTTTTTCACCTTAAGGAAGTACTTCACAGCTCCTCTTCAGTGTCTTTGAGTTTCTCGCATCACTACTCTTGTGATTTGGGGCCATGATGAAGTAAAATAAGTTACTTGAACATAAGCACTGCGGTGCCGTGAATGATTAGCTTCTGTTTACAGCAAAGATGGAGGAACAGGAACTGGATTTGATCAGCTTCTGAAGCTGATCATTGAGATGACCGTTAAGTGACTAGCAGGTGAGTTGTGTATATAGTGGAGACCCCGCACAAGGGGATGAGTCACGTCCCAGGTGGGGCAGAGTGGGATGGTGCGAGATTTCATCACACCACTTAGAATGACAGGCAATTTAAAATTTAGGAAATGTTCTTTTCTGGAATTTTCCATGTAATATTTTTGGGCTCCAGTTAGCCTCAGGTAACGGAAACTGCCGAAAGAGAAATGCAAATAAGGGGCAGGGACCGACTACTGTACATGCAGTGTGTTTCCTAAAGAGGGAGTGGAAAGAGCTTTGTTTCTATTGCCTCCTTAGAATGCCCTACTCTGGAGTGTCAGATTATCAGGTAGTAGCATTACTATTATTAACAATAGCGACCACCTCTAGCAGATGTCATGGTACAGAGGAATAAAACAGACCAATAAATCCTAGCCAATAGCTTCTTATTAAGTAGAAACCGAAGAAAAAAAATGAACATCCTCTACAAGAGGGAAGCTAAAGTACTTCTGCAGTCTGTGAGGAAAGTACATACATTTATTTGGGCAGCTGGCATGTTTTCAAATATACGAGAGTCGACTTTATGAAACTGGGGGCCTCTCTTGTTTTGAAGACAATTTAGAATGTGTCTTCTTGACATTGGCCACTTAGAGATTTCTAAATCAACCACAGATGTTGTCCTGTGTCCCAAAGAGACCCCCGGAATGCCAACCTTGTGAGATACTCATTAAAATAATAAAAGGGGGAAAAAGGTTCTGTGATAGAATAAGTTTGGGAAATGACACATATTATATTCCTTTTGACAGAGTAACGATCCTCACTTATCATTTAGAGGCTCCGGAAATCCCACAGAGAAGAAAGTTAACATTATTTAACCCTGAATTTTCCCAGCACTTTTAATAACTTTACTGAGGTACAGTTGGCACACAGGACACTGCACACGTTTAATGGGTACAGTGTGTGCACCTGTGAGGACATCCCCACAACCCATTCCTTTGTATTGCTGCTCGACTGCATTGTGTGGGTGTATCAGGTATCTTTGTTAATTCACTTACCGATCATAGGGTAGGTGTATGTTTAAGTCGATACAAAGCTGCCAAACCGTTTTTCCAAAGCAGTTCTGCTATTTTGTTTTGCAGTCAGTGATGTATGAGAGTTCCAGTTCCTCCACACCCTCACCAACCCTTTGGCCCTTCAGTCTTTATACTTGTCACTTAATAGGTGTGTGCTGGTATTTCCTGGTGGCTTTCATTTACCTTTCCCCATTGACTAAGGGTATTGATCATCTTTCCAGGTACTTATATGTCATCAGCTCTGCCTCCCCAGCTCAGGGGGCCTCCCGGGTTCCACCTGAGGCCCCTCTCCTTGCTCTGCATCCTGGGAACTCTCTCAAGGTGCTGAGATGGGAAAACCCTTGAGCTCACTCATTTCTTTTCCCTTTCTGAGATCACTGCCTTGTATTGCCCGCCACTCACTTGAAAATGATGTTTTGTATATTTTGTCTGTTTTGTTTTGGTTGTGTCAGGTGGGAGGGCAAATCCAGTTCCTGTTCGTCCATCTTTGCTGTAAACAGAAGCTAAACATATTTTTAAGTTTACCTGACTATGAAAATTAAATTAGTTTTTCTTGTCTGTTTTTTCTTTAAATCTCACAGAACTTTGTTCTGTGGAACACATATTGGCAAAGAGGAGACCATAGTTAATATACCGGTCAGGAGCCCTATGACCATAATTGAAGGCATAGCAGATTTTTCTGAATGATTGCCACAGAGCTACTTCCCTGCATTCTCACTATGTGCAGTGTATGTGATTGACTGTTTCATCTCTGTGTATCGGGTTTAGAGTTGAGGCAGATGACATTTCTTCCATTTTAAACACAAGGAAAGAATGTCACACACATTTTTAATGAATATCTCTCTGTCATACTCATCCGCAGCGGATCTTGGTCTAGAAATATCCTTTCACCTTTATTCTGGTCACGTTGAAACCTCCAAGTTATGTTCCACTGGGTATTGGAACTAATGTGGATTTTACCTCTAATCCATCATATTGCGAATGAATGTGAACTTCAGAGATGCAGAATTGATGCAATGACTTTTCTATTCCAAGGCTTAAAATTCCCAGCAGTTGTAGGATAAAGTCTGAAATCCTCAACATGACAAAAAGCTTTTATTACCTGTCTCATGCCTGTCTTCACAGCGTCATCTCTGCTTTCCCCATGACACACCTTGCATTGTAGCCCTGTGGAGCCACTTGTGGTTGCAGAAAGAGTCCCTTGTTCTTTTACATTTCCTTGCTTCAAGAATTGTTCCTTCTACAGCCACGAGGAGCATGGCGGGGGCCAGCGTCCCTGAATCACTTGCCAGGGTGAGCCAGGCTGGCGGCGTTCCGGATCTGTTGGCGTTGCTGGACTCCGAGGCGGGGTTCTGTAAGCACAAGGTTGGTGCACCCCGGAGCTGCCTCAGTTGCATTGACCCTTGCCAATTTAAAGAATATCTTGAAAAGTACATACAATTTCTTTTCATCAACATCTTTAGTGAGATAGTTTTAATTTACATTTACACTTCTTAATTTTACATGTAAAATACCTGATTAGAACCATTTAGAAATATTTCATGTACCAGGTGATTAAAAAAATTAGAAGTGTAAAAAAAAATAAGAATTGTTCCTTCTGTCTAGAGAACCCCTTAAACTTCAAGATGGTTTGGGCCTCTTTTCCTATCTTAAGACTCCCTGGACTTTGCAGGCAGAAGGAAGCACGACTTTCTTGCTACTGTAGTGCCTCAGCTAACCGAACACCATCCTTACCATTTTGTGTTAGAACCCTCCATATACTCCTCTCCCCATCCACCAGACATACTAGGCAGTGAGTATTTTGAAGACAGTGACTTTGTGTCTGTTCATCCCTCCATCTCCCACATGCCTCAGACAGTGGCTGGAACTCAGCGGCCCCCTCAAGGACCCTATTTTCTCCCTAGTGCAGACATAGCTTGTCAAAAAATCAGCAAACATAGGCAAAGCCTCCTGAGTGTGCCCGCCACTGTCAGATGACTAGATGAATCGCAGAACTTCGCCAAGTCTCTGCTTCACACAGTGCTTTTCTGCGGTCAGGGTGGCATCCATGTGGGATCCTCACGCAGGCTGTGCTGCGTTTGTTTCATCTGGGCTGGAGCTTTGGCTGCACGGGGTCCGGGTGTCTCTGTGGCCTGTTTGAGAAGGACAGCTGGTCAGGGCAGCCAAGGCTTCTGAGTTAGTTGTCTGAGCTGCCGATCCCTTCAGGCCAGGTGTCTCTCCCTTGTCAGTTTCTCCCGGAGAGGGTTCAGCTTTGCTGGGGTTTGTGTCGGAGTCTCTCAGTGGCCGTAAGCTCTGCAGGATGAGGTGGGGTTCAGTTGTTGTTAAGATTTGTTTGTTTATGGTTTTGAAAGAGGTGGTGCAAGTTGCTCTTGATCACTGTGATTGTTGAGCAGAGAATATTTGTTCCGTGTTTAAAGAATGCTTTAAAGAAGACTCCTTCTTCTGCAATGTCTCCCCAAATGAAGGTCATCTTTCTCTCACGGTTCCCAGGGCCAGCAAAGTTGCAACAAGATATGATGGTGTAAAGAATGTTAGAATATGGTTTTTCTCCCCTTTTTAATGGCAGAGATTTAGCGTAACCACAGCAGGATGCCACCATATGTCTAAAATATTTTAAGTACTTTTGCTATAAACGTACTGTTCCAAATCTACTGTTCTGCCCTTCCATAGAGATCGTCATATTTCTGTGCATTACTTTTGTAGACCTAAGTAGTAGCTGATATTGAAAAGTGTAAGTTATCAATCCAGAAAACTGTAAACTTTCTATGTGTAGCTTCGTTTTTCATTGGATTTTAATTTCAAGTCTAGGGGAAAATTTTAAGTACAATATGAAGTGAACTTTCCTTTGCTCAGAATTTGGTGTTGATTTCCTAGTTATGGGATCAGAGTCAGCTGAGTATTGGCTCCAAGATGTGCGGGGAGGGTGGGGCCTCGCTGGCCAGAAGCCCGTTCGCACAGCCCCTCGGTGCCTCATCCCTGCAGCCCTTTGTCCCCAGGACAGGAGTCCGTAACCCAGGATTCATTGGTAACTGCTTGGAGTTGCAAGACATGTTCGTGAACGTGTATGTTCTTCTAAGGAGACGGCAAGTACCTTTCTTCAAATTCTCTAAGACATCTGTAATCATAGAAACAGTTAAAAAATCACGTTTTAGGGACAAGATGTCGGAGTCATGTGCGGAAAGATGAAAGTTCATATTTGTTTGGCCCCCTTCTGATGTGAGGTGACACTCACTGACGGGTAACCCTGTCCTCCACTCTCTGCCTTTGCTCTTTGAGAGTGACCTCTGGGAGGCTGGGGTCAAGGCAATACCATATGGGCAGAGCCAAGGGTATAAACACAGGAGCCATGAAACCACAACTGGATGATCTCATTAGAGCTCCTGTTTCTCAGACACTGTCCTCCAATCTGAAATCTCTTAGGTGGTTGTTTTGAGAAGCTAAGTCCTGATCTTTTCAGGAACCCTCTTTGGAGACAGGAACATTCTGAGGATCAGCTCTGGAGTGCCAAGGATTCAGACTAACAACGAGTACCTCTGACAGACCCAAAACCAAAGCAGAACTCTTGATAAATGGAATGCAACTTTTGTTTTTTAGTCCCAGGACCACCACGCTGTCAGTGATAGATGAAAGAACCACTGAGAGATGTTGACGTTCAGCATTCTCAATTTATCTTCCTAATAGAAATTTAAGGAGCAACAATGCAGACCATTTAAGATGCTAAGAATGCTTAGAACAAATTCATTATTAAAGAAGAGTAGAAATTACTTTAACCTGTTTGCACAGGAGGAATGCAGAATTACCTAGTGCAGAAGGGTGTAAACGTGAGAAAGAAACTAGAGTTGCTAAAAACAGGAACCAGAGAGACCCCCACCCTTGTGTTACCTCAAATTACCACTGCTGCTCTGTCAGGTCCACACCTCTCAATGGGCATTATCTCCATGGACTTGGAAGGAGTATTTCTGTGGTCAAGCAAGGGTGACTGCAGTAGCACCTACCCCCCCCCCCCCGCCCCCGCAAGCTATTTAGGAATGAATTTTAGAAACAAATCAAGATCCACATATCATTCTCTCATGTGTCTATATGAAATGGATGGAAGAAGCAGCTCAAGAAGCTGAAATTTGTCTCATTCCTCCAGGAAAGTGGAAGCACTGGTGAGAAGACCCCTCTTGCCCTCAAATTCCTGTTTCTCCACCAGCTTCACGCTCTTCCTTGCTTTCCCCTGAGATTATCCCCCTTTTCTTCTCTGCAGTAAGAACCACCCCCCAACTCCAGATGTTTTATATATAAGACTCTGCCTTCATTTTTAAATGCTGCTGGTGCAAATACATGAGCAGCTGAATTACCCCATATTGGTTTAATTACGTGGGTTTTTCTGTTTATCCACTCACTGCTCTGTTCAGTAAATGTTCATTGAGCCTTTGTGTGTCAGGCACTGGGGATGTAACACTAAGAAAACTGACAATCCACTGCCCTCCTAGAGCTTGTCTCATACTGAGAGTCCTGGTGATAGACAAAGTGAAAAGGCAGACTGTGTGGGAACCAGAGAGCAACGAGATAGGTGGGATACAGAGCCTGTCCATCGACAAGAAGCCATCGGGCTGTCTGGAGGATGAGATGCCAGCTGGAGAGGGGAAAGCAGAAGCACAAGCTGTGAGGCAGGAGCAGGCTTGGAGTGTTCCAACAGGAGGAAGACCCCCAGGGCTGGATGTGTGTATTGTCCTGAAATAGGTGAAGAAATAGTAACAGGCTGCCTTTTGGCCTGAACTCTCCAAGAGGAGTGAGTATCAGGTGCCTGTTCCACAGTGGTAGCGAAAGCTGACCATGTGGGTGTGACAGTTGATGTGTCGCCAAGAACTTCTTTTCCTGCGAGGGGGCAGCTCTGGTTTTGGAGAGGAGGGATCCCCTCGTGCCATTTTCTAAATGAAGATGGAGCCCCATCCAATCACCCCATCCTTGGTGTGGAAACAAACTGCCTTGTGCACCCTCATCCTGGGCTCTGTCTAAATCCACGTGACTCTGTGGAGTGGAGTGAAAATAATTGCATTTGAGGGTCTAATGCCCCACCCTTCACAGGAGTCAGAGAGATGGGCCCAATTATAAAGCCACCCATAACTTCACCTGTGAGTTACTGTTCAGAGACCGAGTGTGATGGGTGGGCTTAAGAAGGGAGGGAAGATGGGGGCAAACCTAGAAGAGAGGGCAAGAGAGAGAGCCATTGGAAAGATGCGAATGGTTGATCTCAAAGCCTTTTCCAGCATTTTCCCTCAAAAGCACACTCCTAACACACACCATCTTTACTCAGTATAACTTGGGATTTCTGTGTCTTTCTCAGATACGATGATCTTTAAAAGCATGTGTGTTGCTGCTTTTCCTTATCGAGGTGATGATGCTTTTGAATTTCGAGAAGATGATACTTAACTGGACTTTGTCTAAACCAAGCAGAGCACTCACTCACATGCATTTTCTCTTTGCTCACCTCATCACTGAGGACCTGCCCATGCTGGGTGCCTGGCTGGGGCCAGGGGCTGCTTTCATGGCTGTGGGAAAAGGGAAGTTGAAAAGGTCCCTGTAGGCTTTGAGTTTCTGTGACCGTGGCCCCATCCGGAACCGAAGTCTTACACACAGAGTCAGCCATTTAGAATTTAATAGCATGCTCGTTTGGCTCTTCCCTACTTGATTTTGGATTTGAGGTCAGGGGAGGTCAGCCCTGATAAGAAGCATTTGGCTGCTGTCTACTTCTCTCCATAAGCATCCACAGCTCTTTATTGATTCCTTATGCAACCATCCTAATCCAACCTTTATTTCCTCCCTGTGATCTGGACATCTTTGGACATGGCAGAGCATGATGATGTCTCTAGAGAAAAAAAGGAAAACTTTCTCTGGCCCAGCTTGTGTTTGGTCCTGTGTGTGGCCCCTTGATGTTGCCATGGACTGTGTCTGGGCTCACCCACTTGACCGCATGGCTTGCTGGGACTGACAGAAAACAGTTCATGATGGACTGTTACTGTTGAAGTCATAGAAACAGGCAGCACAGTTATTTCAGGGCTTTGGGGAGTTGGGTTTGTACCTGAAATCTCAGGGAATGAGGTGCTCCCCTCCTGGTCACCAGGAAAAGTTGCAGAGGGAGCACACTTAGTTGTGTCCCTGGACTTAACTTTGACCACCCCCCCCAACCTCACAGAATGTGGTGCTAATGCAGTAACAAGGATTGAAAGGCAAAAGGGGCCTGGCTGGTGTGGCTCGGTGGATTGAGTGCCAGACTGCCAACCAAAGGGTTGCCAGTTCAATTCCCTGTCAGGGCACATGCCTGGGTTGTGGGCCAGGTCTCTAGTAGGGGTCACGTGAGAGGCAACTACACATTGATGTTTCTTTCCCTCTCTGTCTCCTTCCCTTCCCCCCTCTCTAAAAACAAATAAATAAAAAATCTTAAAAATAAAAGAAAGGCAAAAGGAATAAAATGAGAAAAGAAACCCTTACTCCAGGACAGATAATCAGTAAGAAATAAATACGCACAAACTGGGTAATCAGTAGGAGCCATGTGAGTATAGGGCGGCAGGCACATGCATAGCAGCGGGTGCGTGTGTGCACTGGTGGGAGACCAACAAAGGAAGGTGGGTGGATTGTGGAGCATTTGGCATCCCTGGACTTGAATGGCTTTTCCATAAAACTCTGTCTTGCTGTGCCTGTTTGTGGGTGTATCCAGAGTTCTTGAATCAGAGATTTCCAGGGTCCCTCTCCCCTCCTCGGAGTCCTCAGGAGGGTGGCACCTGTGTTCAGAAAGGTGCCTGTCAGCCTGGCTGTTACTAAAACTACATCTTTCTCCTTTGGCAGCTCTTGGGGATGAGAAAAATGTTCTACTTTGCCTGGATGTAATTGAACTTTAGGCTGAAGTTTTACCCTGCAGCTTTGCAGGCAAATTCAATAATGATGAATTAAGTGGAATATTTACAGCGTTAATGTGAACAGGACTTAAAATAATGGATACAGTTCACTTAATTACATTCCCCTGGACTCCCACCACTTTCAAAATGTTATTCCAGCATCCATTCTAATTGCACCAGCATTTCCTTCTCAAAACAGGCCCCGTCTCCTCCTTCCATCTCTCCACAGTGATTTGCCGTTTTTCCCTTACTGTGTTTGAAATATATTTACCTGCCTAGGGTGTTTTGATTGTGAGGTTCCTCTTTTCTTCCAGTTTATTTACTCTGCAGCTGCTGTAACATTCCTTAGCTTGATTTGGGGTACAGAGTGAGTAAGCCGTGTTTTCAGGGGAGAGAACTGGCAATCACTGTGTCCCAAACTCTACAGCCTTTGTCCTCCTTCCTTCATCCACAGTTGACTGGCTGGGAGACTGTGACTGTGTTCTTTCTCCTGGGGATGTGGAGAGAACGGGGTCCTTGTGAGGTGTGGGCAATACAGTCAGTACCCCAAGTCACCACCCCCCATCCCCCACCAAGCACTTCTGCTCATTTGCCCACAATTTTCTTTCCACTCAGAGTTGTCCCTGGTGGTTTCTTTGGAAGCAAGATTTTGAAGGTAAAATAGGAGACAGACATCTAAATTTTCCCTCTGGGCTGGTAGCGTCTGGTTCCTACATCAGCCCTGTCACCTATATCACGGGAGTGATTTACAGGACCTAGAATTACCAGGCAGCAGACTCTCCCCTTTTTCCCAGTGCCTGAGCTTTGCTCAACATCCCCTTGACAGCATTGCAAATAGATGCCCAGCTTTGTCCTCTGAGCATCCAGCCTTACTGAGGCACACGCTTCCCCACGATTTAGGCACAACATCTCGAGAAGGGGCTGCTTGGGTCTGGGGAGCACAGGGGGGCAGAGAGATGTTCCTGTGTCCAGCGGGGAATGCAGAGGGGACCCTGGCCTTCTCTCTTTGCTTTGGAGAAAACCTGTCCACACTCCCCTGTGCTAGAGGCTGCTTTCCGCGGGCAAACATTTATGTGGTTATTTCTAGCCCGCTGTTCTCTTGTTCCAATGTCGCCATCCAGACTTTATCATCATTGTGGTTTTGTCTTGATTGAGGAAGGAGCTTGTGGATGACAGGGAGGCAACCCACCTCAGACTGGCTGGAGGAAGAAGACAGAGTGTAAGTGAAGGACACAGACTCCAAGGGTGCTGAGATCAGTTGGGCCGCACTGGGCACTGGAATTAGGAGTGCAGTGCTGACGGCACATGTCTCTTCATTCTTCTCTGCCTCCTCCATGAAGGCTTCTCTGTTTTGCTTCCCATCTGCTTTCTTGCTCTGCAGACATGCTTTCTCAGCTATGCGAGAGCCAGGTAGGGTGACCCCTCAGCTCCCATGTTGCTACATCCTCGGTTCAAGAGGACAGTTGAGTCTGAGAAGCTGGCACAGTTGGTGAGTGGTACCTGCCTGTTCCAGCTGACCACCTGTGGGGAGAAGAGGAGAGCTCTCCTGTATCCCAGGCTTTCTGCATCAGGGAGGCACCCCCCAGAGGTACCCAGTGGGGTGTGAGCAGAGAGCTGAAACACACCCCAGAAGATCTAGAAATCTAGGGGTGTGAGTCTTGGCTTCTAGCTCCCTGCACCTCCCGGACTCTGTCAGCTAGATGAGATCAGCTGCCAAACCCAGTATTTGGACAGGAGCAAAAACACCATCACGGGCATCACTCTTTTCTGTCCACCTGCAGGCTCCGAGTGATATGCCTCATTGCTGCAGCCTGGGAAGGGGATTGCCCGAGACTTCTGGAGATAATTAGGTGAAGTGTATCATAGGCCCATTCGCAGGCAAACATTTGTTAATTAAAAGGTAAGTGAGACTGCAGAATCATGCTTCAGGCCAACCAGTAGCAACATTATTTTCAGAGCCACTTAGCAGTCAGCCAAAAATCTGCATGAGTGTGGCTAAAGGAGGAAGGAAGGAGGGATCCCTGTGTATCTGGAGAGCATCTGGGGCTGTGTGGGACCAGCTTCTTGGCTGCTCCCTTTGCTTTGGCATTGAACCAAGATTAAAAATGAATGAGTGGTCCACCACAATGCTCTGCAAATGAATGACTTGCCTCCGGGCACAGCATCTTCAGAGGTAAAGGCAGGAATAATCTCCTGCCTAGTGCTGCCTGACCCCCCCGCCGCCCCAGCAATTATCTTGAGACCCTTGCAGGTGGATAAACAGAGTTTAGATAGAAATATGTCTAAATGCAGGATGTTCAGAGGAATTCCAGGGCTCTGCTCATTAGGGAAATGGGGAAGGCATTTCAAAGCATCTGCCAGAATTGACACCGCAGCCAGGGAGAGTTCCCCGTGCGTGCACCTGTCTTCCGGATCCAGATTGCTCAGTGTGGTCTGTGGACCTCCCAACATTATAATTGCCTGGAGCACTGATTGAAAATGTGTTTTCTTCTCTACTTTAAAACCATTTAAATAAATGAAGTAGGCTTTTAAAATGCTGCCATAAAAAAGTCTGCAGGTTCTATTAAGCAAAAAGTACAAAACAGGAAACAATGTCATTGCCTTGGGAAACAAACAGCCTGTTGCGGCGGGCACATGTGCTGGTATTAATGGAATATTTTTTTCTGGAAGCGTCCCTGTGAATCTGTGCTCAGTGGTTGCCTTGGGAAGATAGACTTGGGGCTAGGGAGGAGGCTCCTAGTTTTCATTTCAACCCATTATTGTCAGTTTGCCTTTCTAACCATGCATATGTGTTACTTTCATGCTTCTCAATATCAGCTGAGATTATCTGGGCAGTGGGATTACATAGCAGTTTCTTTTTTTCTCTATGCTCTTTTTGTATTAAAAAAATCCATTTTCAAAAATGCAGTATAAAAAAATGAATCTGCCACTGTCTCACGGTACCGGATTCTCTGGGGAAGGAGCGCAGAATTCTGCATTTAACATGGACACTGACATTTGAGAATGTGGGGGATCAAAGCATGCCACCCCAAAATAATGCCACTTTAGCATATTGATGATTTGCAGCTGAAGACTCTTAGCAATGGCAGGTGCAGGAAAGGCTCTCTGACCTCCTCCTCTTTTCTGCTTAAAAACAGGACATTAAATTTCCCATGAAAAAGTTACCTCCCTTATATCAGGAAGCGCAGAGGACCCTTCATCACTTGAGACTCCTAGCAGCATAGAGAAGGCACCAAGAGGAATCTGTGTAACAGACCTTATAAAACAACCCTTAGCTTCCATTATTTCCCCTGTATATTTACTTACCTTTCCACACTTTGTCTTCCCTGAAAGCCTAAACCCCTTTCCTTTGTCTCATCACTTCTCTACAAATGTGTTGTTTATCGTTAAGATGCTATGTAAGCCCTGAGTTCTAACCACCCCTTTGCATTACTCACCACTAGCTTCTCCCATGTGTATGTGTGTGGCATGTGTCAATCACCTCTATTTTTCTCTTGTTAATCTAACTCTTGTCAGTGTCATTTCCAGGGCTCCAGCTGCGGACCCTGGGAGGGTAGTGGAAAAGGCTCCTTTCCTTCTCTGTAAGAGCCTTGCTGGCTCCTAATCCCAGATGTTCCCAAATGGACATCCTGACAGATGCCAGGGCCTCCTCAGTCAGCACATACTGTCTGGTGCTTTCCTGTTACTTCCATGGCCCCCACTCAGGGATTGACAGCACCAGGGCCCATTTACTGGAGCGCCCACTTCAAATGCACATTCCTGAGCCTCTCCCCAGAGAAGTCTCTGACTTCCTCTTCAGGATGATCAAATGGAGAAAACTCTCTTTGAAAGAGCTCCTGTGATTGGCCAGGTCCATCTGGCTGGTCTCCCTAGTTAAGGTCAGTTGTGCCTAATCCCAGGAGTGAAATCCCCCGTCATCACAGTCTGAGGACTTATGCAAGAGCACCAGGCAGGGGAGTATCCTGGGTGCTGTCTTTAGAACTCTGCCTCTCACATGAATTTGAAAGGGAACATTTCTGTGTTTCACTGTGAAAGTGCTATTTACCATAGATTTTTGATAGATACATTTTGATAGATACTAAAGGTAATTTATTTTCATCCACAGTAGTTTGCAACTGTGCTCTGAAGTGAGTATGGCCTAAAATATTCACTTCTTATACTTTATTTCTCTGGTTTAAATATTAAGGTTATACTAGCCTCATCCAGAGTTGGAGAGTTCTCCTTCATCTGTGTCTCTTCCTCCTCTTCCTTCCATTACTTCTCTGGAATAGTTAACACAGGATTATGATTATTGGTTCCTTGGTAATTTGATAGTGTGGAGGAGGAAAAAAACTTTACTCTCTTATGTTCTGTGCCTGGAGACTGAATTAAGCTGAGAAAAGATTGACAGGAGGAAAGCACACACATTTTATTTTAACTTTACGTGCATAAGGGCACCACACAAGAGACATGAAAACCCAAAGAATGTCGAGAGCTTATATTACCATTTTAGTAAAATGAAATAAATTGTGAAGAAGTGGCTAGACAAAGAAAAAAAGATTTGGGCTTCTAGGGACCATAAATTGTGGAAAGAACAGATACAGGAGAAACTAATGGTACAGAAGGGTTAGTTAGTAAGATTTGTTATGCAGACCTGGGTCATCGCTGGATTTTCTGGTAGAGGGAGGAGAGCCATCTTTACAAAGGAAAACGTATACCCTGCTTTTAGGCAGAAAGGGAGTGGGCAGAGGGTTCCTCCTGTTTCTACTGTTCCTCAGTTGCCTTAAGCCCAAAGTAATCCTTACACTGAATAGTATATTTGGGGTGGCATACTCGGATCCCCTTCAGTAGACTTCACCAGTAAGATCATCTTGCACATGTGTGTATATGTGTGTGCATGTGTGGTTCGTTCAACACACCAGAGGCCGTTCACCTTGACCGTGTGCTGTGGATGTTGGGATGGCCTTGTCCAAGGGCAGTACTACTGCTCCGTGTTTTATATTGCTCTGTCCGTTCACTGTGCATTCTCTTCCCTTTCCTTATGTTTTATTGGCTTTTCTGTATCTTCCTCTTTGTTTCCTTACCCTTTATTAGTTAGGGAGTTTTAAACTCAATTTCTTTTTTGTGACTACATTTCTTTTAAAGATTTTATGTATTTTTAGAGAGAGGGGAAGGGAGGGAGAAAGAGAGGGAGAGAAACATCAATGTGTGGTTGCCTCACATGGCCCCCATTGGGGACCTGGCATGCAACCCAGGCATGTGCCCTGACTGGGAGTTGAACCAGTGACCCTTTGGTTTCAGCCCATGCACAATCCACTGAGCTACACCAACCAGGGCCCTGTACTTTTTTAAAGTTGCTTTAATGATGTTCAAAGTTAATCTTTATCTCCTACCTCCTTCCATCAATCTTTTAGGGCCTTAGAATGCTTTAGGTTAGTTCACTCCCATCATCTTTCATGTTTTTATTTTCCTAATGTTTCAGTTCTACCTCTATTTGATACCTCCAAATTCGTCACCAGTACAATTATTGTTTTTAATGGACTTTATTTTTAGAGCAGTTTTAGGTCCATAGCAAAATTGAATTGAAGGTGTAGAGATTCCCTGTATACCCCCTGTCCCCAGTCATTCATGGCCTCCCCCATTATCAGCAGCCCCCACTAGAGTGGTACATTCATTATAGCGATTATCACCCAAAGTGCATAGTTTACATTAGGGGTCACTCTTGGTGTTGTACATTGTATGGGTGTAGACAAATGTATAATGACATATATCCACCATTACAGCATCATACAGAATATTCTCACTGCTCTAAAAATCCTCTCTGCTTTACCTGTTCATTCCTTCCTTATTCTACCACCTGGCAATCACTGATCTTTTTGCTGTTTTCCATAGGTTTAGCTTTTCCAGAATGTCATTAGGTTGAAATCATACAATATATAGCCTTTTCAGATTGCTCTCTCTCACTTAGTAATATGCATTTAAGGCTCCTCCATGTCTTTTCATAGCTAGATAGCTCATTTTTTTTTTAGTTCTAAAAAATATCCCATTGTCTGGATGGACCACAGTTCATTTGTCCATTCACTTACTGCAGCATCTTGGTTGCTTCCAGGGTTTGGCCACTGTGACTAAAGCTACCGTAAACATCCGTTCAAGGTTTTGTGTGGACATCATTTCAGGTTGGCATTTTCCTTGCGCACACAGAAAGTAGAGACTCAGAACTCTGACCTATTCAAGGTGAAAGCCCATGGTTTTTATTCTTCAGGTTTTTTTTCTTCCAGAGACTAGGCAGGAACATATGATTATCCTTTTTGTCTCTTTGTGATGCTGGATGGGTTTTTTTTCTTTCTAGTCTACCCTTCCCCACAGGGACACTGGATTTCACTCTGTGAATCTTACATTTATAGAATGTCATGTCCTGCCTCGGTGGCCCAAGGCCTCACCTTTGCCCCAGGTGGACAGTAACACCCAGAGCCTGTCCAGGGGACCCTTGTTACTCCTCAGGCAGCTCCTGAACTGGTGTTTAGACTCTGACTTACTGCCTTTTTATCGATAATAGTCCCCTGTCTTTGCTGCAAGCTCAGCTCTGCATTTTAAACCCTTTTTTGTTTATTTTTTCCATCATTTCTCAGTGTTTGTGGAGGGAGATTTGGGTTTCATCATAATCTTTAATCTTGCTGGAGACAGACATAGCTCTAGTAGAAATTTAAATCTGCAAAAGCATTTGTGCTTACATCTTCTCTTCAGTCATTTGCCAGTCCCCCGTGTCCCAGGTCCTTCCTGGCAACATTCTTCCGTGTCACTTCCTCGGGCTTCACAAACTTGAATCTTTTTCCAGATTCATGACTTGACATTTCCATCAATTTGACAATAAAACGAAAATACAAACAAACGTTGGTGATCACCAAGACTGATGTAAGAGGTGGGCTAGGACTTCGGCTGAGCTGTTAGGCAGAAAGGGGATTTTTGAGTGGGGGCTAATTTTGTAAGTGGCGAGTTCAGTCGTGAACGTTTTGGGGTCGTGAGCATCTTTGCTTTCCTGAAGTGCCCTGTGCCTCGGAGGTGGCCTGCCTTGGGAATGAGGACCTAGCGGGTGCTTCCTGTGTGCATCAGAGAAATTTAGAACCACATGCTAGCAAACTGCCCACTGCGGTAGTAGGGGTCTCCTGTTAACCCTGCCGCAGCCCACAGCTTGTTGGTGAGCGACAGGCCATTTGATGACCAGCTTTCACTGAGCCCAGCCCGCCCTATAAAGGACACGTCTATGGGAACAGCCCGAGTCTGTGGGCCCACATTTCTCTAGGGTGGGTCTTGATCTATTTACCTCAGGACTTTTTGGGGTGCTAGAAAAAAAACATATAGATGCTTGCGCTCTGCTTCTGCTTTGCCCGAGTCAACTCTCTTGGGATGGGGCCAGGGAATCTGTCTTTTAACATTTTCTCGGCGATTATCAGTCATATTACAGAGTGAGAATATTTGTCCTGGATGCCCACAGGGAGGTGGTGATGGTGAAGCCAGTGCATTCCTGAGTATTTTGGGGGCAAACAGAATTTCCTTGAGTTGAATAGGCTACAATAGAGAGAACAGGAGGTCTTAATTGCTTTGTGCTTGGGTCTGGTAAGGCAAGGGTTGGGGGAGGGATATTTGGCTCAGTGGTTTATCAAAAGCCTCATCTTTGCAGGTGATTTTTTGGGGGGTGGGGGAGGAGTGTTTAAAAGCCACTTGGTGACTTGAAAAGAAAGGGGAGAAAGAAGACAGGAGAAAATCTAACTGAGCATTAACTTCCTTGGGCTTTGTGTTAAAACGTTGCCTGGGTTTCAATTAAGCAGAACACCTTCTTCCCCATCCCTAGTTGATCATGGGTTGCTATGGCAGCGGGCACATTGCTATTTGTAGCCCACCCCGCTACCAGCCTCTGGCACAGACGGTCCTATAAGCTCCACTGAGCCCAGACCTGACTTCTCTGAAGGCTGGGGGCTACAATGGCATAATGTGGGACAGATTTTTATGGGAGAGGTGCCACTTCAGTGGTTTATGGAGGGTAAATGCTGCACTCTAATGACTTCGAGAAATGTGCAGGCAGGTTCTTCTGGGTTGAACGTTCTGTTCCTGCTCACGTGTTCGGCCCGGATTTGGTAGTCATGTGAGGGAAGATGTCTCAGGTTATCCCACAGGCAGAGTACCTCCGTGCCACCTCCCCTTGGCTCTCACACACCCAGTGTCTCACCGTGGTTTCTCTTGTGTCCTTGGGTCCTCCCCGAACAGTTTCCATGGGCTTTCTACACAGACACTCGTTCCCATGCTCCTGGTCTGGTAAATGGAGGGGATTATGGAGTCTGTCCTCCTAAGACAGGTTATAAGAAGGAAGAACACATTCTATGCAGAAGGTGATGTATTCCATTTGGTGCAAGATGAGCAAAATGCTGGTAAGACCCCCAAGTGAAGAATCTCAGTGAACAGTCGGCGAGTGGTCTGGACAAGACATACGACCTCGGGAATCCTTCTTAATGGGATTTCATTGTGGTTTTCTGGATCCTTCTTTCTCCTCTACTTATGTTACCTAGAGTGCCTGTCACATGTGCAGACTTCCGGGCCCTGCCCAGGTCTACCATGAGTTCCAAGAATCTGCACTTTAAAATATTTTTAACATGATTTCTATAAAAGTTATTTAGGCGATATTTCTTTAACTTTATTATGGTAAAAATAATTAACATGAGGCCTACCCTCTTAACAGGTGTGTGAGTGCACAATGCCTTACTGTTGACTGTTGGTGCAATGTTATACAGCCGACTTCTAGATCTCACTCATCTTGCTGAACTGCAATTTTATGCCCATTGATTAGTGACTTCCTATTTCAAAAATATGGAATGCATCACCGAGTTGGGTGTCATCCTTGCACAGGGCCCATGTGGATCTCTGGATCTTTCCAATTTTGGTGTATGTGCTGCTGAAATGAGCCCAAGAATCTGCACTTTGCTCAGGCTCCCCAAGTGGGGGGTTTTGTCCTTCATTCATTCACTCATTCATTCCTGCATGCTCGCGTTTGAGAACTGCTGTGAAACTCTAGCCGTGGTCTGGGCTCAGTCGGATCTCCTGCCGTCTGTTGCTCAGACGGTCAGCCGCCACTCACAGGTCACCGCCACTCACTCTCATGGCCTCAGCTTCTCTCCTCTCTCTGTGTAATAAGTGCTCCAGTGTGGATGAGGATAACCGTGCTCTGTCTGCCAGCCCTGCGGCCTTGCTCCTTTTCTACATTAATGATCATTAACAATCTGAATATCACTCAGAGAGTCACACCTTCTGAAGCCTTCATTTTCAGCAAGGCATGTCTGCTTCTCGCTGAGGCTGAAGGAATGCAGAGCTCTCAGCAGCCGCATCTGCCCCCTTCTCGGAACCTCTGCCGGAGGGCATAGGTTTTCCCACTAGGAACCACACCATTCTTTCTGTGTCCCTGGAGGTCCCTGTCTTAGCAGGAACAGTAGGAGAAAGTGTGTGCCCTGCCTGGCAGACGCTTCAGTTCTGCCCCATTAAGTCTTCTCATTGCACCCGGCAGGGCCTCCTTTGTCTCCTGGCTGATCTCACTGATCAGTCCCACTCCATTTAATTTCCCGTGTCTCTCACTCCTGCTCTTTCAGAACCAGTTCTTGCTCTGCTCTGTTAGCTCCAGGACATCTCAGGCCATGCAGATACTCTTGCCTGTCGGTCTCCCTTATGACTGACTCCACACTTCCAACTCAGAGCAGAAGGCTCAAGAATTCAGTCTCTGCACCCAGAGACCCACACGGAGCTCTCTGCAAGGCAGATGGGCATCTCCGCACCGCATCCCACTCCATCTATTGTACAAAGACAGCCCCCCTCTGAAAACACGGTGCCCCCAAATCTTAACTGAGAATGGTAGAGAAAGAGATATGTTCCCTTGCTGGGATCTGCATTCTGATGGGTTTCTAGAAACTGATTTCCCTCCTAGCCATTTCCCTTCTTGCCCGTCTTCATGGTCAAATCTAGGGAGTGGGAGCGGTGCTCAGTCTTCTCGGCAGTTATCTGTCAAGCCATTAAGTTTCAGTTTCCAAGGTGACTTTCTAAAAATTATATATATGTATACAATTTTTAAAAATACCAAACTTGAAAATGGAAATATAGTGGCTCAATGAAATAGCATCAGATATATACTATATAGTATACAGATCATTTATGTATCTGTATGTGTGTGTGCATACACCCGCTCTCTCTGTCTGTCTGTGTATCTGTCATAGTTTTCTCTGGGCAATAAGCATATTTCAGGGGTGATAGCGACCTACTTTATCACCATTTCCCTGTTTCCATTTTTTTAGGAAGTGCAAACTGGTATTAATTTAGCCTAAGCAAACTACATTAGATGAATAAATCTACTATTTAAAGAAAAATGACAGAAAAGGAAAGGGAGGAAAAAAAGAAAGATACTTTGTATTCCAAAGCAAAATAGATGATCTTAAAGGGCAGTAGCCCTCCCCTTTATTGACAGGAAGTCTCTATTATCTTTAGCAGCAGGTGATCCTTTCTGAAAATCGAAAATGCCAACGTGGAATCTTGAGAAGCATTCAGGACAGGGAGAATTGGGACTTGATGGTACTTGAAAATTCTGCACCAGAGCCCATCATGATCTAATTTTTTCTCTTCCGCCAAGGACCTCCTGCCCTTTGGATTTAATTGAAGAATGGGTTGAGTGCACTGACATGCTGTGTACCTTCCTTCTCTGTTTGTCCACGTAACACAGGTTCATTGTGGGGACTGCCGGCATGTGCTTTGTGTAGGGCTCAGTGCGTGCTGGCCAGGGAGGCCCTACACCCGCTCTCATTGCCTCCCCACAAGAGCCCTACAGGGTGGGCAGTGTTATCAGCCCCATTTGGCAAATGAGGAAAGGAGGCACAGGGGTATCCAGTGACATCCCCAAATATACATAATCGGGAAGTGGTCGTGCAGGCGGGAAGCAGCTGTTTTAAAGCCTGTTACCCAGGTTTCCGTTCCCCCAGCACCACTCTTCCCTGCTTCTTTCTGCGTAGTGACATGGAGAGTCCTCTGTGTCATTACCTTGGAGAAAAAGAGAAAGAGAGAAGCCCGAAGAGGTAGGGAGAGAGGAAAGTGCCAGAGAGCCTGCTGTGGACTTTCCCTTGTCTCCTGGTTTGTGCGGGCTGGAGAGCTGGCCGCCTTCAGCCAGTGTGCAGGCCACCTAGGCTGGGTCTGCCCTGCCACTGCCATCCACCCACACCTGCCGCCCATCCTTTGCTTTGATTGACAGTCCCCAGAAGAGGATTGGGAGAAGCTGCCAGAGCACCTCATGCCAAATGTGTTGACCATAATCTGTATGTGAGCACATATGTGCATATTCTCTCTCCTCCCCATCACATAACACATACATGCACACACATGCACACACGGTGTTTCTGGGGCTTACTGCTGCAGTACCTTGCCTCTGTTACTCCTGGCGAGGGGCACAGGTGGCTCCATGTTTGAATCATGTTTCCTGACCTGGAGAATGGAGAGGTAGCGACAACTGACACACCAGTGTCAGATGTGCCGGGAATTGTCACCGCTGTGCCGCTCTGGTAGTGCCTGCATGTTTTTCTCTCCATGTCCACTCCCTACCTGCAAGTGAAACCTGGACAGAAGTTGGTCGTGATAGGAGTTGATGTGACTTGGGTGCTTTTCCATGGAGATCACCCAGGTTGGGAGAGTGGTTTTTCTTCGTTACTGAGGACTCTGCCTGTTTCTTGAACAGATTAATAGCACGAACACATTGCTGGGGAAATATTTAGCTAATTAAGAAAACAAACTTTTAGAGAAAAACATTTAGCTGCATTTACATAATGTGTAAGTTATTTGCATCTCAGTGATATGCTAATAGATCCTTACCTATAAGCCCATGCTGATTGGAAATGAGCCCAGCTGACCCATTAATGTCCCTTAGGGCCTTGCCATGGCTTCACCTTTCTAGCTTTGTAGGTTGTGCTAACAAAGGGGTTCTTCTCTACCCAAAGGAATGCGGGTGCTTGTGCCCCCTGCAGGTTCTCTGTGGTAGACCCTACCTCCTCTTGCCTAGAAGGGGGACCGTCTGCTGACCCTTGTGTAATGCCAGGCCATTGCCCCCATGAATGTACTGGCATTTCTTCCTGGTTAGTAAGCTCATCTGTTGAGATGCCATTCAACCACCTGTCCTATCCCCAAAAAGCCTGTTGTCATCCTTCCTGTGATTTTCTTGGATCTGAGCAGTGTCTTGGAGCCTTCGGTCTTGGTGGGAAAGAAGGGGCAGGCAGAGGAGGGGGGCTGTACCCACTTGCACACACTGCAGGCTCCTCTGGGCTCCACCCTCCCTGAACCAGCTCTTCTCTGGATAGGCTTTTGGACAGAGTTGAAGTGCGGGTAACCAAGGACCAGGACTGGCCAGCTCAAGAAGATTGGCTGCTTTCATGGGTGAAGTGGTTAATCTAGCCAGAACTCATGGCCAGATGACCATTGTAAGGAACTAGGGGTTTTCATGGGCAGTGAGTTTTGGGTGAGAAGATGGACCCAAGTCTGGGGCTAAAGGTCAAGTTCAAGCCTGCTTTGCTTTCAGATGTCTATTTTGTTCTGTTGTGAGGGGTGAAGCTTACAGAACTAAGAGTCACCCGAAGCAGGCTAATTACTTTGGGATGCCAGGGTTCTCGCAGAGACCAGGGCTAGGCAAGGCTGAAGAGCCGAGACTTCCCTATGAAGGATTTACATTGAGCCTGAAGAAGGAAGGGCTCAGAAACCACTCACCAAGATAACATTCACATCACAGAAATCAGAGAGCAAGAAACATTGGCCCTTTTACGTTCAACCAGCATTTGACCAGTTTTTAAGTGGTGATTTATAATTCTGTCCAGCTAGCTTTTATTGTTCTAAACACCAGAGAGCTCTCTAGAGGCCTGGAAGGTAACTGGTTGTGCCTGACCTTGAAATGATTTGGACAATAAACATATCTTTTCTTCTAACAGGAAGAAAAGCTTGCGTATGTGTTCTTAGTTCTCTGTTTAGCTACTGGGAATTCTGCATTGTGCCCCTCTTGACCTCTGTTAGCTAAAGGAAATCAGGAAAAGAACCACTGATATGGAGAATTTAGAAAATGTGGACTATATTCATGCTTTATTGCTATTTAATGTCATGTTTCAAAACAGTGTGGTCAACAGGAAAGATTTGTATGTGTGTTCATCTACACACACAGTATACATATAAAAAGGACTGTCAGGATTTTTTAAGTGTGGTTAGCTCTGATGGTGAATGGTTTTCAGTTTTTCTTTGTGCTAATTAATATTTCCCTTTTTAAATAATATATGCAAATTTTTATATTGTCAGAAAATAATACATTTTAAGGGAAAATAATGCCTTTTAGCTTAGGGCACAGGGGGATGTTCATTACTCTGGGCTAATGAATTTGTTCCTCACTGAATGGACATTTCTTGTTCTATGTCGGAATGTGCTGTCCCTTAAGCTCCTGGGGACTTTTTTACTGAGTTCTGTAAACACTGGCACCAGAAATAGCCACTCTCTTCTCCTCACCAGGGATGAGCAATCATTTAGGCTGCCTGTGCCCGAGACGGACTCTGGTGGCAGAGAATGTTCGTGCTGGAAGGGGCCAGGAAGTTGACCTAATTTAGCTCATTTACAGTTAGGAGAAGCTGGACTTTGAGAAGTTGGGACTCTCCTAGGGTTGCACACAGAAAACAGAAGATGGAGTTCGCTGAGGAAGTCCATGCCATCGATTTCATTCACTTAATCATCTTTCTAAAGGGAGAGGGAAGCCTGGTGACAATTTAATGTAGAATTTAAGGCATTGAAGACATGGATATCAGGGGATGTGAATAAAGCTTCCCCTTAGTAGCTTCCCCCTGTTCTTTCCCTCTTTTTCTCCTTCCCTCCTCCCCCTATAGCTTCTTAGCACCTGAGTCCCTTGACCTTGTTTGGGACTCACCTTTCCCCCCACCTTGGGAGTTTTGGTGGAAGGCAGAGCCTGCTTTGTAGGATGGAAGTTGGGTTTCTGGCCTCTATTGCAGCTAGAGGTGATGATGGCCTGGCCAGTGGTTCCAGCAGGAGTGGCCAGCATTCAGTGCCAGTGACCTAAGCTGGGGTATTTGGTTTCCAGTATTGGGACAGAAGTGCTTCCCCAAGGGTGATGTGGTGGTGGGGTTTTTTTGGTAGAACAGGAAGTCCCGGTTTCCTGTTTGGGTTCCCAGGTGGATTCTGTGGCCTCCTGGATTGGTCCCATGAGCCCCTAAATACCCTTCTGATGACTGAGTTGGTCTCTGTTGCCCAACACTGGGGACTGGGCTGGAGAAATTCTCCTGCTGACCATGGGCATCGACTCAGATTCTCCTTCGCATCCATTGCAGTCTCAGCTGTTCTACATTCTTGTAACGGAGACAGAAAGCAAAACCTAAAGTTTCAGGCAGGTACTTATGTTTTCCCTTTTTTTGTTGTTGTTATCTCTGGTGATTATCCTGTGTTTGAGCCTCAATTGTTTGCATTTGCAAAGCAAGAAAATCCATGAACCAGGAAATGTTTATGGAACGTTAGTCTCTTTTAAACCTTTCCAGTACCACAGTTTCCTTTTAGTTATGCGGCCTTTGACAAAAGAAAGATTTTGCTTTCCTATTGTAGTTTGCAGAATATAATGCTATGTGTTAATATTGGCAGTATGTATTGTGGTGGCTAAGTGACTTAGACCATACACAGACCCTATGTGGACCTAGGGAAAATGCGAGAATGCCTTGGTTTGGGGGAATTTATTTTTCTCTCAGTTCTGCCTCTGGTTTCATTTTTATGTGATGGCCCACGTTCTCTCTTTTTTTTAAGGGTCATTTTAATTTGATACAAGGAAATGATGGTTTCTGTAAAGACAATTCAATTACTTTTCACTTTCTCACCTTAAATTCCTTTGTCTTCCCTACTGCGTGTTTGGAAAAAATCATATGTATCCTTAGGTACCTCGATGAAACTAAGGGTCAAGTATATCCCTGTGTCTTACCTTGAGACTCCTGATTGGCCAGAAATGTTTGGACTGATGTAAATTTAGATGCAGAGGCAGTACCTCAACTAACTTGTAGTTGGGCAGTCTGAAATATTACTTTTAAAACTTTAGCCTGTATCAGAATTATCCTGGAGTGCAGATGGGTGGGGTGGGGTGTCACAGGGCTTGTATGAAGCAGATTCCTGAGTGCCTCTCCCAGAGTTTCTAGTTCCGTAGCTCCAGGGTGGGCTCCAGGAGCGGGCGTGTTGGGGGCTGCCACCATGACACTGCGGTGGTTGGCCTCCACTCCACACTTGGAGATATAGTGGGCTAGGCTATTAATTTTTATCCTCAGAATCAGAGAAGATTCGAGAGCAACATTTCCTCCAACAGCAAAGTGAGCCAAGTGACACTTAAGTTAATATTAGCAGCTGGACAGAACCCAGAAGCAGGTGCAGTTCTCTCGGACACCTCCTTCCTTCACCAGGGAGCTTACAACTGTGTAGGTAACTGAGGAACTACCATCTTTCTGGGAGAGAATGAGTCCTTTGCAAAGATCTTAAAAGCATTAGTGTTCTTCAGAAATGCCCTTTTAGAAATGATTGTGTTGGGATCTTTTGCTTTTTGTTTTTTTTTTAAAGATTTTAATTATTTATTTTAGACAGAGGGAAAGGGAGGGAAAAAGAGAGGAAGAGAAACATCAGTGTGTGGTTGTCTCTCATGCACCCCCTACTGTGGCCCCGGCCTGCAACCCAGGCATGTGCCCTGACCGAGAATCAAACTGGTAACCCTTTGGTTCTAAGGCTGGTGCTCAAACTGCTGAGCCACACCAGCCAGGGCTGTGTTGGGCTCTTTTGAAGTAAATATCATCTGCTAGTGGACCTCCTCTCCCCCAAAAGATGTAATGGTCCCTTTCCCACTGTGGTGTTTGCATTGAACACACACGTGCAGGGTGAGCTGAGGAGAGCTATAGAGACAGCTCTGGAGCCCACCTAGGACTTAGTCTTAGGCCAAATTCAATTAATTGGGAATGAGTTCAGATTGGTCAAATGGTTTTTGTGCCGGGCTGACCTGGTAGGTGGACTTTTTAATCTTATTGGTAATTTTGGCTCTGTCGATGGAGAATAGAAATTATTACCTGACTTAGATATTTGGAATGAGCACCATGTCAGTGAGTGGTTTGCTTCACAAATGAGAAATCTTCAGGTAATGGTGAAGCCATTTCTTCTGATGTGCATTTAATTTTTACCAATTATGCAGGTCTGTTTGAGTCTGTGTTGTCACTAAGCAACTGCTTATTCATAAGCATCAAAGGTAAGGTGTGGATGGCTTTGGGTCCCTGGAAAATATGTACTGGCTGAAAAGACAAGGGAATCTGGCAGCACGTGACTCTCTGATAATCATGTGGCTTGTGGTTATTAGAATGACCAGTGGCAATGTCTAGGATAGTTACAAAGATGGTAAATAAGTTTATCATCATGCTTCTTAGACTCCAGATACTTCTCTGCCTAAAGGCCAGTAAGTAAGCATAATAAATACTTGGGATTGCCCCACGAAGCTTCCTTGGCCTCTGATGGAATCTTTTCCTGCCCTGACTTGTGCGTGACCCACGCAGTCCCTTGTTGAGAGGCTTTGCATCAAGAAACGTGTAGGCCCTCTCCTTGCCCAGCACTTGGACCCTAAGGTAGGTGCAAGTAGCACTGCCTGATAAAACACGGGATACCCAGTTACACTCCAATTTCACATGAACAATGACTGCCTTTTAGTATAAGTATAGCCCCTGCAACTTCTGGGGCATACTTATACTACAAGTATTTTATATCTGAAATTCAAATACAACTGAGCACTCTGTTTTTTAATTTGCTCAATCTGGAAACTCCGGTGAGGGTCCTCTCCATACTAGATTCTTTTTGCTCTGTGCTCTGGTTGCAAAACCGCTGCATGATTTGCAAGAATTGCAGGGTTGTGGGATGAGGAGAGTGGGAAGTCAGGGAAGACGGGGAAGTGGGGGAAGCTCTCATAGACCCTCTGCTTTTGAAAACAGTGATATTTCAGTATGGAGAGAGAAAAGTAGCTTTCAGAATCATACCAGACAGTAGCATAAATAAAACAGATAATGGTTTTTTAATCTATTTTATTGATTTTAGAGGGAGAGGAAGGGAGGCAGGGAGAGAGAAACATCAGTGTGAGAAAGAAACATTGATCGGTTGCCTACCACACGTGTCCCAACTGGAGCTCCAATCTACAACCTAGGTGTGTGCCCTGATCGGCAATCGAACCTGTAGCCTTTTGGTGTACAGGACAGTGCTCCAACCAACGGAACCACTTGGCCAGGGCAATACATTTTTTTTTAAAGACTCTGTGCTGCCTTGAGGAATCTCAGGAAGGGATTTAAACATGGAGGCTGAAACTCCAACTTGACCCCGGGAACACGGCAGTCTGACTAGGAATCGTAGCTGCGGCTCCCAGCTGGGTCTCCTTAGTCACTGACAGGAGGCGTAAGTGGATCACAGAGAAGTTACCCGAGTCTGTGAGGAGGCAGCTGACCATATTACCAAGACTTAAAAAGGCCTCATTGCGATAGAGGACCTTTCACAAACAAGGGAAAAAAGGCCTGAAACTATGAAAAACACTCAGCTTCACTTGTAGTCAGAGAAATACAAATGAGGGGAAATAGCATTTCCCTCGTAAATGAAGACATTTATTTTCAAATGAGAAATATCTAGGCTGACTAAGAAACAGCCTGATTCTGTCGATGGGAGTATAAATGGCGTGGCCTTTCTAGAAATTACTTAGACAAATGCACCAAGGCCTTTGATCAAGGTTCAGCTTCTGAGAACTTTGTCCAAATTTCTGACTGTTTATATAAGTTAAAGGTTTTGCAGTGATCTTTATAGGAAAAAAATTAGAAATAGCCTAAATGCCCAAAGGTCAAGATTAAGTAAATAATAATTTGTATTGTTTGAAGCATAAGGGTTTTTCGTTGTCTGTGGAAATGCTGGTGTTATGTTTAGTGGGAATGAAAAGTCCACAGTTGTATGATCTATCTTAGTTATGTAAACAACCTGAAAAAGCATGGAAAGAAATATGCCACACTCTAGTATTTGTTTTAAATGATGTGATTATTATGTGTGGTTTAAATTTTCTTATACATTGAGGTTTTCCAAGCTTGCTTCAATGTGCATTTTATATCTTTATAATCAGAAATGAGGTTATTGGCAGGAGTATTTCATTTTAGGCTCTTGCCTGATGGCAAAATGGATGGGAGAGCCAGCCAGTCCTCCCTCCCTGGACCACTCACACCCATTAACCCAATTAAGTTGATGAGAGTTAAATGAACGCTCTGCTGTTGGTTTCATGCCAGGTCTTCACATTTGTATATTGGCAGTTCAGGGGGGTCCTGGGGGGATCTAAGGACACTCCTGCGTGCGCAGCCTTCGAAGGCTCAGAGAAGTGGAGGAATTTCCCCCATGAAAAGGCACCATAAGCATTATTTCCCTCCCTCTTCCCATTGGCTCTTGTTAAATCACATACGGCATCATATGGCCAATCTCCAGCTCTCCCACCTTCCTGGTTCCTGACAGTTGAGTCACATTTCAAGTGCCCAGTGGTTTCTAAAGACAGCATTTAATGCACAAATGTCAGAGTCAGAAATCCCTCCCCTTGAAAATCCCTTTTCTCCTTTAAATCACCAGGTGGTGCCGCCCCCGCCCCCAGAAGATCAAAAGCCAAGAATTAATTTTTCTTTTTCTCTCCATTTCAACTGGTGCCTCTCCTTTTTTGGGAAATTGAAGCCAAAATCACTTTGAAGATTCAGTAGTGGAAGGTAGGAAGGGAGCATTGGGTAAATGAAGGGAATTTTCTCCTGTCTATTTTCAGATGCAGATACCTGTAATATGCACGTGGAGGCCTCTCCACTGTGGTTCAGTTTCAGAAAACCAGTTGTTGGGGGACCGTCGGTTCCAGACAAGCACGCGCAAGACGTAAGGGTGGCCACACAGATTCCTCCCGTCTTCAGTAGGAACTTTCCCTCATGTGCTAAGCCATTTCTGGAGGGTAGCTCAGCCCCTCTTCACGTGTTCCAGTGGTGCAGACGAATCATGAAGCCATAAAACAAAGATTTAGTGGTTGAAGTCAAGACAGGAACTTGGCCTGGGTGGGTGCCCATTGCGGGTGGGAGGGAGCAGAAAGAGTATGCCCCCACGTGGCAAGAGTGAGGCACTGCATCTTTTAGAACCTGGAAAAGAGTGACCATTCAAACTTGAATAAAAGAAATAAGCAAAATGCCCTTGAGCTATTAAAAACCAGAGTCCAAGAGGCTAAGAAGTCTAGAAAATGTTTCTGTAGTTTTAAGTGAAAAAGTGGTATAGGAGACTGTACATTAAAACATATCATCAATATTAAAAGCTAACATTGACTGTGGTTTTCATGTGCCAGGCGCGTGATGTATATTTTAGTTCTCATAACAATCTTACTAAGTAGATATGATTATCGAACCCATTTTGCCATGATAACACTGAGGCAGAGACAGCATTTGCCCGAAGCCTTATGGTTAATGACTGACAGAGCCACAACCCCACGGCTGACAGTGTGACCTGTTCTTGTCACCACCTGTGCTGACGGCAAATATGCAGAACATCAGTGTACATGAACTGGACACGGGGTCAGCCATTGTCTTAGGGATACTGGGGATTTTATATGTTTGGGCAAGAGTCTTTAATGACGTTATGTTTATAGCTTTACAAAGAAGAAACAGTAGGAGAGTTATGGCTAGGTTTAGAGACAGTCATAGGCTTTAAATTTAGATGTCTCAAGCTGAAGGGCCCTCTGCCAAGACTGAGGGAACCACCCTGGCCTTTCTTAAACTCCCATGGGACCAGCAAGAAGGGCCTCTGTGGGCCTTGGTTTCTCCATCTGCCAGCGTTGATATAACCAGTGTTGAGTAATTAGTTCATGTTCAAATTCAGCATCAATCATAATATATAAAGGAAGTCATGCTAATCCCATAAATGAGTAGAGAAACAGATCCAGATTCTTAGCAAGCATTGTCACACTCATGTGGATAATTGAATTTCTTCCCCCAAGTCATTCTGGTTCTCTGGAAAACAAGAAGAAAGGAAGAGTATTAGCCCATGGACGCTCCTCTCTCCCTGCTTTTGGTCGGCCTTTCGATTTTGTTTATGCACACAGTGACTATATATTGCTGACTAGTCTTCATTTTATGTTTTGTAACGGGTTCAGCTTTCAGAGAAGGTATTTTTCCAGGGATTTGAAATCTTCTGCACTTAATCAGCTAAGGATTTGCCTATTTGTGCTAATTCAACCAAATTGTCTCCAGTGATATCTTGGGGATGATTTTTAAAGCTCTCATGACTGGTGATGTGTTAATTAGTGTTGCCGTATTCCTGAGAGGCCTATTAGATTCAGACATCCTGTGTCTCTGGTGGGACTGGGCCCATGGGCTATGAAAACAAAGGTCCTTGGTTCCATAAGGATTCAAAAATCACTTAGAATCATGTCAGTATATTTTCCATTTTGCTGGAGAGAAGATGGTAGCTTCCAGAAGCAGCTGCTGATCCCAAATGGGTTCGGCATGATGTCTAGAGACATCAGGACCTTTCCCTTCGCAGGGCAGGAGCTCAAGCCCGAGGGGCAGCCTTCCCCCACGAAGCAGCGTTCCTTCGCTGTGGCCCCTGGCTTGTGCCCCCAGACCCCTGTCTGCTTTCACTCTGTGATACAATGTGTTAGGGCAAGAATTGTGTCCCTCGTTTTGGGGAGAGAAAACCAGTAAGTCACTGTGTCACATCAGGTCACCCTGCGATCCAGTGGGAAGAGTGAGCCTTGGACTGGTCTGTCTGTTCCCCTGGGGTCCTTATTCTCAAATGCAGCAATGCGATGCCCCCATGGCAAAGATGAAGGGGTGGACCACAGGCTGAGGCCCAGCAGGGCCCTCCGTCTTTGTGTGGATTCTTAGATGTTTGTGTTCAAATGTTAAAAAGGGTTTTTGATGATGATCCACTTCGAAGTGGTTCTTTTCTTACCTCCTGAAGGAACTGTAGCCCTGGGTTCTGTATTCAGTGTTTATAAATATTTCCTACTTATACTTAGAAATAGTAGGTTGATTGGCTTAAGAAATACTGTTTTTGTGTTTGTCTGTGAGTGGGAATGATGGTAGATTCGAGACTTCCACTGAGCCTTTTCTGTCTCTCTTGTCACTCACCGGGACCTCTGTGCCGTGTACACATCTCTGAACTAAAACCTCTGGGATTTCAAGCCCCTGAATGCCACTGCCGTGACTGCTCACGCTGCGCATTTTGGCGAGCAGAGGAGACAGCACTCCGCCGCCCTGCCAGTCGGCCAAGGGGCCCAGCTCAGGGCAGTTTCCAGGCAGAGGATTTGGCTTGACTCAGGGCTCTGTGACCTGGGACCAGTTCCTCCATCTCTCTCCTCTTCAAGCACCTCATTAGTTAAGGGGGTGATCTCTGCTTCACAGGGCTTTTGTAAGGATTGTGAGTATTAAGCTAAGTCCTCAGTATCACCTACTAGCCAGGGTTATTGATATTTTTTATTTCTGACCTTGACATCAGCCATTCCATCCCTAAATGTCCTTCCTCTTGCCCAATCCTACTTTTCTAGGTGTCTAAACCTTTCCTATTTCAAGAAATCTCCTGGGTTCTTGTCACTGTGGCCCACTTGTGTCCCCACACCAGGTGCTGCCATTTCACCTGATGGCATGTGATGATTCATCCAACCCTAACCAGGAGAGGCAAGAACAGTCTTCACTCAGGACGCCTCCGTACTCCCATGATTTATTTAAATGGATTTTCCTCATTGCAGACTCATTAGTGGTGGCATATTTAACTTTCAGAAGCCTCCCCCTTCCCACGGGAAAAGGACTCACACCTTGGGAGCCCAAGGCGAGGCAGGCTTCTTTCCCTTGGTCCATAGTGCCCTGTGCTTGATGTTCTCGTGGTGCTGGGGTGCGCTGGCGGTGTCTCATCTCTGTGGCTCTCTGGACATTGTTTGCAGGAGGTTCAGAATCCGATCCCTCTGCGTCACTAACAAAAACCAGCGCAGCCTTCAGCGCTTGTTAGAGACTGAGTAGCTCTGCTCCTTAGACTTAAAGGAATTTATTTATGTCTTCCCTGTCTGTCATCCCTTAAATTATAAAATTCTGAAGGGAAGAGTTGGGTTTTGGCGCTGTTTTTTTTTCCACTGAAGAGTGTCTAGGTCAGGCCTGTGAGCTCAGAGGAGGCCCAAGGAGGCAGTGATGCCCACTGGCTGACCCAGGGGACACCTGGGTGGCCTCCGCCATGGTGCAGCTTGTTTCCTGCACAGCCCTCCACTCTGCTGGCTCATGGCTTTAGTGTTCATGGGCTTGAAATCCCAGATACTTAGTTCAATTTCCCATCTAGCCTCCATAGCCTGAGTTGTAGATGTTGTCAACTTTAAACATACAGAAACACCCCCCGTGTGTATATACATACGCACACGTACAAACATACATGAAGGCTGTGATAGCTGAGGCAAGACTGTACCACGGATTGGCACTCATGCTTGCACACGTGTGCGAGCACGCATGTGGTACGGATGCCGCACAGAGGGTGTTTAGCTTTGAGCATGCAAATATTGCCTGGAGGGGGTGCTGTCCAACTGAGACGGTTGTGAGCTCCTCCAGAGGCCGGCGAGTGAGTTGAGGCAGCTGACTGCAGGAGGGCTGGTAGGCCCGCACTTCCGAGGATCAGTACAAGGCCTCTTCTCCCTAATGGAACCGAGAGTCTGCTGTTCCCAGGAGAGAGCCCGCCAACACTGCGGAGGGCTGCGCCTGTCTCTGGTGTTTTCTCATTCTTTAAGCCCTCCTGGCTCGATTTGAGTAAACAAACCCAAAATGATTTTCAGAATAAGTGTTTTTTTTTCTTTTCTTGATATTGGAATATAAAACAGTATTCCACTTGGGCATATTATCTGAAAAGGGAATCAAAGACTCAGTCAAATTTATGGACTGAGATTCTGGTCTTTAAATGAGACACCAAGAGGGCAGGATAATCCACCCTCGCCTTGCGTTACAGCAGGGCGTGAGGTCAGAGAGAAAGGAATCCCTGAAGTTCCCCTTGTTTCTTCATTGCACTTTGGGAAAATTTTCTGTAGCGTTCAGCTTGGAGATGAGAGTTCGTTCACTTGTGGAAAATGAGTGAGTAGAGGAGGGAAGGAGGAACCCAGAGCTTGCCTCCTGCCCTGCAGGTGGATGACCACTGACCTCTGTGAGAGATGTCTCCCCACCAGGCCTCTGTGGTTTCCACAGCCTGAGAGCCACATAATTAATGCTCCAGACCAGGACGCTTCTGGGAGTGAAAGGGGCACCAATAACCCTGCTGTGGTAGCAAGCCACGCTGGGATGTATGGTTATCCTGCTTGTGGTGGGTTCCCTAAAAACATGTTCTGGTGACCTCTCTGTGGCTTCTGAGCTATGCTTTGCATGTTCTCATGCTTACTCATGGTCGAAAGACTCTGTCTTCCATTCGTGCCCCTGCATATTTTAAGATTTGCTCAACACCCCAGCTCTGGGAAGCCTCTCTCACAGATCCACCCGTGCTGTGACCCCCAGCCTGGCTGTTCAGCCTCTCCTTTGTTCTCCTGTATTTTGATCCAGGCATTTTACCTCCATTAGGAATAAACAAATGACCCAGGAGACCGGCAGTGTTTGGGACTTTCTGGTCCTGAGAAATGACACCCTCCAACTGTGTTCTCAAAGGGGACTTTGTAAAAGGAGGGTTAGTTCGTGAAAGTCAAGGGCTGGGTACTGAAGTCAGCTGAAGAGGGTCAGAAGGTCTTACCACACCCAGGCTGCCATTTGTCTGTCTCTCTGCCTCTCTGGCCACATGATTTCCCATCTCTGCTTGTCGATGGGTATCTGCTTCCTTCTGTCTGTCTCCAGCCTGCTGTCTTCTTCCATTCATGCATGGTACGTCATGGCTGCCCTCATATCGTGTGACCTTTTGCTTGAGAACCCACACTAGAGTCCCAGGCTCTTTCCCCATTCCAGTCCCCATCCCTGAGAGAGAATCTCGTTGGCTGAGCCTGGCATTTGAATGGGTGCCCCCTGAGTCACTGTGACCAGGAGAGCAGTCTCATATGATAGACTTCTGTGGGCTGTGGGAGAGAAGGGCACATGACAGCTGCCACAATCCACACACACAGCATTTGGGGCAGTCTGAGTATTTTCAAGCAGCTTCTCCTTTAATCCTCGCACCCCCCCCCCCCCACCGTGAAGTAGGTACTGTTATCCCATTTTGTGAACCAGGAAACTAAGGCACAAAAAGGTTAAACAGCTTGTGAGCCAGCAGTCTGGTTCCAGAATCTGTGCTTCTGATAACTACTTAATATTGTTTCTCCAAGATAGGCACTGCTAGTGTACTGTTTTCACCTTCCTTACCCTTGTTAGTACCTTTACGTTGGGCACTAAATGTCTACTCAGTGAATGTTTGCTGAATGAGTGAATGAATGAGTGAGCAAAGGGATGAAGAAATGAAGGGACATGCAGAAGAATCCACGGTCCATTTGGAAGTTAGGAAGTAGCTCATATCCTGGTCTTGAAAGCTTCCTCCTGCTACTGCTTGCCCAAGTTCAAAGTATTCACTCATGTTCAAAGTGCTCTCTCTTCCCGTCCCTCTCTTTTTGCTCAGACAAAAGTGAGAATGGTGAGGCGTACCAGAGGAGGAAGGCAGTGGCCACCGGCCTTCCAGAGGGCCCTGCTGTCCCCATGTCTTCTCCAGGGAACCTGGCTCCTCGCAGTGACAGCAGCTGGAGGAGGATCGCGCTGCTCATCTTGGCCATCACCATACACAACATCCCAGGTGAGGTCTTGCCACCTGCCTGAAAGTGAGGTCCCTGCCAGCTCTGTTGCCTGGCTGGAAAGGGGGCCTGGGAAGTCGGGAGGATGTGGATCCTTTTTTGAGGGAATTGGGGGAGGAATTGCAATCTTTCTTGACTTTATTTTTGGGGTTACTTCTAGAATCTAGAGGGATCATTGTATGTTAAAACTTCCTGTTCCAATCACTTCAAACAGTGTCACTCCTGTCTCCATCAGCAAGTTCCTTTCTTTACGTTTTTGATGTTGAGTCTTTCAGAGCCCACATCCACAACTGCAGCCTGATTGCCGGGAATGGGCCTTTCCTAAGCATGGGTGTCTCTGGTTCCGCTTCATGCTCTTTGAAAATATGGATTTCAGTACAGTTTTTTTTTTTTTTTT
>CM052545.1:74447475-74489547 GCA_028533065.1 Trachops cirrhosus
CCGGCCGAACTCCGCCCCTCCTACCGGTCTGGATGAAAGTGTCTATTTTTAAATCCTTGGTTGTCCGACTTCCATAAACTTCAATTTTCTGTCAGTTCTGGTTGTTATTTTGTTTCTATATCTTTGTTGTCCCTATCTTGGTTGTGCGAGGAGGCACAGTGCGTCTACCTATGCCTCCATCTTGGCCGGAAGTCCGGATTTCAGTACAGTTTAAATAGACTCTTAACTTACCTGCCTTCTTTACATGGGACATCTTTCTGAAATGTCCTTACCAGTCCTTTTCTTTTTAGCATTTTGGGGGAATTGGTTTTGTCTTTGGATTTATTTTCATTGAAAAAATGTATTAGTGTACAATTTTTAAAAATAACACATGTTTTATGTAGCATAACTAGAAAACACAGATAAGAATTAAAAAGAATAAAGGTATTATAAAAAATAAATTGGGGGAACCTGAGGAACTCCTTGGGTTACTTTTTGGAATTCCAGCTCTACAACTTACTCATTGGTATATCATAACCTTCGCTGTGGCCCCTTCGCTGTGGCCCCTTCACAGTGACCCCCAGGTCACTTGGGGTTCACTTGGTTTTCTCATCTCTGAAATGGGGATAATGCTGCCACTGAGATAACTAGGATGTTTTTTACAAAGCAAACTTCATTTATTTTGATAAAGAGGATGCTGTATGTGTATATCATATGTGTCTGATAAGTAAAACTTTATATGTGTGTATGCTCCATATGTGTTTAAACATATGTATATGTTTAGTACAATAGCTGGGGCGTACGAACTCTTGAAACGTGCCGTTGCTGGCATCAGTAATACTCCAGTTCTGCTCTCCAGCCATGACTTCCTCAGTCTTGAGGTCTTAAACATTCTGATCCGTTTTTTATTGTATTGGAACTACAGTTTGAACAACAGTGTTGCTCAGGGAGTGTCCACAGATGACATATTACCTGAGTCCTTGCAGAGTTCATAGTGTCAACCTGTTACCTTGTTACAGGAGCAATGACTTGAGCGGGCAAAGCTGGCTAGAGGCCCATATTTCCCTTCCAAGCCGCTGTGGGTGTCGTCCCATTACCTTCTGGCTTCATATGTGGGAGCCAAGGCCACGGCCAAGCCGAGTCCCTTTCCCTGGGGGTAACTCCACAGTCTTAGACCTGCATGAGAGGACGGTTCCTGCTCATGTTTAAAGAACAAAAATGGCAATGTGTTATATACTCCAGTGCGTGTATTAAATCTGCCCGTGTCGCCCAATCACGTTTTACAGTCTTCTTCCAGGGGAGGAGCACCGCTGGCATGTGATTGTGTAGGCTGGCTTGCGCAAGTTTTTCTGTGGCCTCTGTTTCTCATTTCCCTCTTGGCCTTTTCTCTTTGGGTGTTAATTCTTTTGGTTGATTTTCCAGAGCTTGCTATTGAGTATGCCTTCAGATGAAGTCTTATGGGGGACACTAGTGTACAAAGGTGATCACATGGATTTGCCTTGGTGGGGAGGTCTGGTCACACTCACCCCATGTCTTAAAGAGCCTGGTGGAAGACCAGGGGCACTGCAGAGGGCAACTTGAAAGTCTCTGCAGTCTCTTTCACCCTGTTCAAAGCTGACCATTAGAGAAGAGAAGTTGCTTGTGCTGCCTTTTTGGTCATAGTGGTAGCTGTCTTTCTGCTGTCCAAGGTCCTTCTTTAATCAGTCGAAATAGAACAAAAGGTATGTCTGGTGGGTCTAGAGCCAAACAAATAACTCTACTGACTTGAGTGGGGATTCTCTGTCTCCCTGCAGAACAAAAGTGTTCTAAGATGCAGATTTCATAGTGATGGGCTTTGAGACCCAGGAATATGCTTTCCTCTGACATACCCCTTCTCATATCACAGCTGCCCCTACCCTACTGTGTCCCCATGTGCTCGATTGGAATTGTTCCCTGAATTCAGATTGGACTTAGGAGGGGCGAGGGTGGAAGCAGGGAGACCTGTGAGGAATCCAGGGGGAGACAGCGGTGGCTAATCAGGGTGGCAGTGCTGGAGGTGGCGGGGAGGCCTCCCATTCTGGTGTCTATGGAAGGTGGAGGCAGTGGGGCTTGCAGATGGATCAGATGTAGGGTGAGAAAGAAAGGGGGCCCAGAAGGACCCCGGGATTCCAGGGCTGACCAGCTACAAAGACGGAGTTGCCATCAACTGAGAGAGGAAGTTTGCAGCAGGAGCAGGTTTAAGGGGGACTGTCAGGAATTTGGTTTTGTACTCTGAGGTTTCATTGCCACTAGACATTGACATGGAGCTACTAACAAGGCAGCTGGACAGATCGGTTTGGGGACTGGTGCAGTTGGGGACTGGGAGGATAAATTTGTGAATCATTGGCACATAGATGTTATTCAAACCCGTAACTGGATAAAATCACCAAGGGTCGAAAGAGACATGTCCCCAAAGACCCCACTGGGGCTCTCTCCTGGAGTCTCAAGTGTGTAACTCGTCTGAGGAGACGGTCACTCGCCCTCAGCTCCCATCAGCAGCTTCACGCCCTTTGCCGAGAACTGTTGCTACAACTTGTCTGTTGCCAGCTTACCTTCATGTGTGTGTATGTGGTTTCTTTAGCAATAACCCACAACCTTTGGGCCAACTGAGCTCACCTTTGAAAAGGTCTGTTCTTCGACATTATCCTTTCTGGTTTATTAAAAATTTAACTAGAGCTTTGACATTCCCTGAGACTCTGGTTTGCAAGATAGATTTTTCAAAGTGACTAAATGGATAATTGATTTTTAAAAAATTTTTTGTCTTTGTTAGTTTATCATTTAGTTTTATATGTCCTGGGGATGACATTTTGTTAAAAAAATTTTTTTAATGTTGAAGTAAAAGCTTGTTAGCGAGTGTCCTGTCTCCTGGCGCTTTCTGGAGTCTCAGGACACACTCGGCGTGTGGACACACCCAGGGCACTTGAGTTAATATTTGATTCACATGTGCAAGGACACATGTGTTCTTTGTCTTCTGTGACTCCCAGGTCCCCTTCAGAATCTGGTCAGAGCAGTGGCCTTCTTATCACAGGATGCTGCACACACAGTATTTGCAGGCAGTTTTGGGTGCTCATAGGCCTCGTGAAGACTGTCTGTCCGCAGGTCTAGAGCAGGAAAGAACCCCACTTTAGAGAAACAGATGGCCGGGTACGCAGGCAGTTGAAGTGTTTCTGGAGAAGTGGTAAGGAGCAGTGGAGGCCAGCTGCCGGGAGGGCGGATGCAAATGCTCCTGAGGGTGGCGATGCCTGGTCCTCCTCATTCTCCATCCTTCTCCAGAAAACAATATCTCGAGGAAAGAATGTTTTTCTGACAGTGACCCCAGACTGAACACAATGTCTGTTAAAGTGCTTTTCACACAATAGGTTGCAGACTTAAGGGCTCCAAGCCTTCCAGGGATTCCTGGGCCTGAGGCAAACAGGTTCCCTTTCTGCATCTGAGTGCAACTAAAAATTAAGTAGCAGTCGAGTTCCTACTAATCTCTTTTTATGAGTAGTTTATGGTCTCAACAGGGCACTACTATCCATTGCTTTGTACGTGAGAAAGTTACATTTGGAGCTTAAAGGGATTTGAGAGGTAACCTCATTCAAACACTCACTGCTCCATTTGACAGTTTAGGGGAGGGGCGTGTTAATGAACACTGATTTCTTCTAGCCCTTGCGTTGGGCGATGCTGTGAAACATAACACAAATTGTACATTACTGATCTCGTTTATTCAGCATGTTAGTCACTCCTTCCTCTAGGGCTCCTTGCTGTATCCTGTGCCTCCTTCCGTCACGATATGGCAATGATAGTCTCCGAGTGGCAGTTATTTGAACATGTTTGTTTTCCCTGGTAGATGGGGCTTCTTGCAAGAAGGTCTGTGCCATCTTTTTTTTTTTTTGGATACCATGTTACCATTCATATTGAGGAGCAATAGATATTCCACTGTCTACACCGACTGGTGCATTTTGTCACCTAACCTCCACTCCAGGAGATGAGAGGCCATTTGGGAGTCAGGTGTCCCTGTTCCCTCCACCCTGGCCACCAGGTGGGCTCAGGGATGGCGTTTAACTTCTGTGAGTTTCCGCAACATGGTGGGCTTTCCTTTGTGTGCGGTGATTTACAGCACACAAAGTCCATAGGAGAAGAGGCTGGGGTGTCTCGTGCTCCTTATTTTTCTCTCATTAGAGTTGGGTCCAGGTCACGCTGTGGCTGCTACCAGGACACAGAGAACTGGGGGGTCACTGCTTGTGTCTCCAGAACAGCACGACAGTCAATCTTAAGAATTTGGCTTGTCTTCGTGGATGGCTCCTTGCAGATCACATTTCCGCCTTTAAACGAGATGCTTGAGGTTGTAATCAGAAGTGATTTTGCTTTGGGAGCAAAACCCACAGATTTATACACTAAAATATGAACAGTGGTTGGTTCATCCTGGGATTATGGCTGGTTTTTATTTCCTTCATGTTTTTGTGAGATTTGTAACTCTGCTTTTCTATAACGAGTATCTATGATGCATTCGATCAGACGAACATAATTTTTGGAAGCGAGACCTCTGTCACCCAGCTGCCTCAATGCCCCAACCCCCAACACACACACAAGGGTGTGTGTGGAACTCTTTCTTTATGCTTGAGATAATTGTATTGGGGTTGTTTTAATCACAGGTTGGAAACAGAACAAAGTATTGTATTAGCTCCCTATGGTGGCTGAAACAGATTATCCCAAACTTAATGGCTTCAAACAACCCAATTTATTCTCTTACAGTTCCGGAGGCCAGAGCCTGACATTACTTTCGTTGGGCTAAAGTCAGGTGTTGGCAGGGGCGTGCACCTGCTGGAAGCTCCTGGCCTCTTCCAGCTCCTAGAGCCCTCCTGGCCTTGTGGCCACAGAACTCCAGTCCCTGCCCCCATGGCCACACTGCTGCCTCTTCAGTGTCTAATCTCTTCTGCCTCCTTCTTATAGAGGTGCTCGTGATTACACTTAGGGTCCCCCAGTAATCCAGGGTCCTTACCCCACCCCAGACAGTCCTGGACAGCCCCCTTTGCACAGTCTCCTTCATCATGAGAGGCTCTGGGGCTGTTGGTGGCGTGAGCCTGGGCGTTCTCGTTACCCTGCCTGGTCTCCGTTGCAGCAGGGGCACCACCTGGACTCTGCGGGAAGGAGCCAGGGGCCGGAATGAAGAACTCATTGACTCTTTACTTTCCTGGGACAGAGACTGAACAGAAAATTTTATTAGGCATGGACTTTTCCAGAGAAAACACTGATGTAACAGCCTCTGCTTCCTATTGCTTTACATCTAGAACCTGGAGGAGTTCCCTCCACAGCCAGAGACCCAGGCTCAATTAATGAGTAAACTGAGCCCCACTCAACAGCATAAATCATTGGTGGTCATAAAATAAATACATTGGTAATACTAGAGGCTGCTACTTCCTGGGGCCTTTTGAAGTTCCAGGCATAAAGTGGTCCATGTATACAATTTAGATATTTGTATCCCTGTTTTATGTTTTAGAAACTGCAACCCAGCAGGGTTGGAGTCTAAGCTCAAGGTCACACAAGCAGGCATGGGTAGAGTTGCTTCACATTCTGTCTCTATGTTGCCACCAGCCTCCCTCTTGTTTGGTGAGCTTGTTTCCTTTCTCCTGGTGGATTGCAAAGACTACTGAAAAATTCAGGACATGTTTCTTGTTCTTTGAGTCTTGCCACATTAGATACGCATGTCTGCAGCCCTATACTGGCATGCCGGTGTGATTAACACGGCAGAGGCAATGGGCTCCATTCAGCAAGGAGATTTGGGCAGAAAAAACATGGACTGGAGCCTCGCCCACACACAGGACCTGTCCCTGTGGGTGCTCTGCAGAGCTGTGTAGAAATGAGCATGCCTGCAGCCCCCCACACCCACCACTGCCGCCACCAAGTGAGGACAGTCCAGGCCCCAAAGATCATCAACCCTTCAACCACATCAAGGAAGGTGACTTGGGGAGATGGGACAAGCACAGGATTTCAAGTTAGAAAGGCCGGGGCTTGGATCATGGAGCCACCACATACATGACTACTGGTGACCTTAGGGAAGACTGGGGGGGCGGGTCTCAGCTTTCCCAGCTGGAACATGGCCGTGATGGCAACCAGCAGGGACACTCACCATGTTCCCTCCTGTGAAGTGTGTATGATGACTCCTAGCACAGAGCAGGACCTGAAAAACGTTCATTCCCCTTGTGTCCTCCTCTGCCCGCACCCCCTTCTCCCTCCTTCTTGGTCTTCCCTTTGCTCTGACCCCCCAGGATCGTTTGGCTCTGGTCTTGGTGGTCTCACGTGCGACGTCTGCAATCACTTGAATTTTCATCTCCAGCAGGTTCCTTTTGAAGGCGCTTCTCAGTTCCTCCAGGAGTTTGGAAACACTGTAATAGTCTCCTTTAATTATCTGTGTCTCAGTGGGAAGCCTGACATTATAATTAGCACAGGCTCCTGTCTGGGATGACATTTTGCTCAGCATATCGTGTTCCTGGGGTATGTGCCGGAGCAGAGGCTGGTGGCACACTCCTGAATGTCGCTGCTGGGTCGGAGCGTGAGAGTCGGCACAGGCGCCCGGAGGTGAAGTCACCACTCTGGGATCCCTGCCTGATCACAAAGCAAGTGACAGGGCAACTTTGTGACTCTATCAACTCCTGCCACAGGCCGCAGACACTCAGACGCCCATTGCCTGCTCTCTGGCCCGGAAGTTAAGTAATCTGCATTAAGGCTGCACCAGGATTAGCACTAAAATCGAGGCTCCTTCCCACATCTACCAGATTCTGTCATCCTCCTACCTGTTATGTCTGTTAGATAAAAAAATTAATGGAGAATTTGAACACATTTTTGTATTACGGCTCAGAAGTTTCTAGTTACTTCCAGTTGTCTTTCTAGCAATAGCTGGGCAGATACTGGCTAGAACACGGTTTTGGTAAGGCCTTTGCCGCCTGCCCTGTCTAATATAAGCAGCTCTTGAGTGGAGGACCATATGGGGTGGGGCAGCTTGCACAGGGGATTGTTCAGCAGACTTGTCATCATGTTGATGTTAGGTGGGGGAGGTGGCGGGAAGAGCTGCTCCAAGGATGGGCTCCTCATCCTCTCCTCTGGGTGCTGTTACCTGCAGAGAGCCACGCACCCATCCCCCGAGCAAAGCACCGTAACTGGTCTGTGTCCACTCGGCCCCTCTGATTTTGAAGCAATCCACTGTCACATGAACACCCTGCAGCGTTTACTGTCAGGTTTTTCCAGGGTCATCTCTCCCAGTGCTCCTAAATAAGATAATGCACCGCCTGGCAAAGCTCGGCCCCCCTGTGGAAACAGTGTTCTTCGTTTACTGTGGGTGACTTTTCTTTTCTCTTGGCTTCCGAGCACAGAGCCCCGATGCTGCTGAGCTGAGAATGAAACACACTCTGGCAGTCTGGCTCTCTGACTTCTTTCCTCAGTCCGAAAACTGTCGTTTACCGCACTCTAATCCACTGCAGAGGAGGGAGGTTGTTCGTGAGTTGGCACCAGTAACTTTATTTCTCTGCTGCCAGGTTTCTTCATTTTGTGTCCTGGGCACGGATTATGTCTCTGATCCAGACACCTGGCCTGAAAAACGGCTTTTCTCTGGTTATAAGGAGACCGGAGACCAGGTGAGAGGTGAGGGAATGATCTCTTTATAGTGCTCAACCAAACAAGCAGCCAGTGCGTTCTGGAGACTTCGCGCATGGCAGTACCTCGGGCACCCCGTCCGGACATAGGATGAAAGCTATCTACGTAATAACGTTCAACTTTCTAGTAGCCATGTTAAGTAAAAAGCAAGTGAAATTAATTTTCAAAATATGTTTTATTTAACCTAAAATAGGCAAGATAGTATTTCTACAAAATAGAATCAATGTAAAATATCATGATATTTTACATGCTTTTTTTCCTTGAAGTCTGGTGTGTGTTTTGTATTTTTGGCGCATCTCAGTTTGGGTGCTAAATTTTCAGTAGTTCGAGTAAAGTATAGTCCTACCAAAACAAAGCTGCATACACACGAAAAAATAGTTTCTATTTCTTTGGTTTTGAAATTTAAACTTTAATTAAAATGAAATAGAATTATTCATTTCTCAGTCATGCTGGCCAGATTCCAAGTGCTTTGTAGCCACATGTGGCTACTTGAATGGTACAGATCTAGGTGTTTCAAGAGATACAAAAAAGAGTAAGAGAATAAAATACAACCTTTTTCTCCAAAGAGCTGCAGCCCAACAGAAGAAAGGTTATACACCCACATATTATAGTGCAGTGCAGAATGAATTGATCATCACAGGAAGTCAGAACAGTAAGTACAAACCCTCAGAGCAAGGGCATAAACTCTCTTTTGGCTTAGTGCACTTTAAAAATGATATTTACTACTTTAAGAGGTGCAATTGAACCTGGGCTTTGTAGGACTGATTGCCAGCATTTCCATCCATGGTGGAGGGGGAGGGAGTGGAGTGGGCAGCAGGGGTGCTCTGTACAGGGGCAGGCAGGTAGGGTCAAGGCTGTAACTGAATACCGGGCTATTCTCTTCCTTCCCACTAGTAGTGAGGTGATGAGGAGATGATGCATAGCCACAACACTGACCACCTCCCTGTGTTGGGGGCAGATCAGCTTGTGTCGGAAGTTGTCCGTCCTTTCTGCCAGAATTTTCTCACTGCTGCTCTTCCCAGCAGGGCAGCTTCACCCTAGGCCAAGGCTGCAGTGAGAAATGCAGTGGTTCCCCCTCATCCGAGGTTTTGCTTTCCAAGGTTTCACTTTCTGAGGTTTCAGTTAACCCATGGCCAACCACCGTCTGAAAACGTTAAATGGAAAGTTCTAGAAATAAACAAGTCATCAGTTTCAGATTGAGTGCCATTCTGAGTAGCATGATGAAATCTCCTGCCCTCCCGCTCTGTCCTGCCAGGATATGAATCATCCTTCTGTCCAGGTCTCCACACTGTAGACACTCCCTGCCTGTCAGTCACTTAGCTGTCTCAGTGATCAGATTGACTGTCGAGGTATCATAGTGCTTGTGTTCTGGTCAGCTGAATCGTACTTAATCATGGCCCCAAAGCCAGTCACATAACTTTTATTATAGTGTATCCCTGTAACTGTTCTATTTTATTATTGTAATCTTTCCCAGCACCTAATTTATAGAGTCAGCTTTATCATAAGTGTGTGTATGTGTAGGACAAAACAGTGCATACAGTGTCAGTACTGTCCACAGTTTCAGACATCCATCCATCCACCGGGAGCCCTGGATGTATCCCCCACAGATAAGGGGGGACCACTGTGCCTTTCCTCCTCCTCCTGGAGAAGCCACACAGGACAGCCCCTACTGCAAGTGGGCCAGCTGCTGTCCTCACACGATTCAAACACTATTATGTCATCAAGTGCAAATTCCAGAATCCCACATGATCCATGCTGGCTGTATGATAACTTCTGAAAAGAGTTTGACTTACCTTGCTTCACTGTAAAGAGAATTGTAACTTTTCCAAAACTTTGGTTAATGAAAACACCTGGTACCTTTGCTAGCAGGAAATCTGACCAAGGAACCATCTCAGGTGCTGCCGAGCCTCCCCTGCTGAGGTGGCCTCCTTTGTTCAGAAGCTGTAGCAGATAACAAGTTTAATCAGCTGGTAATATTTCAGGCGCATACTTTAGAATAGACCCACCTCATTCATATTCATGTATGCTAATTTTAGTGCACATTAATTATGGATTTCATAAGTCCCTGTTGATTCTCCGTTCCCTTGATAGCTGTTATGGTGTGGAGTTGAAAATAATTAAAATGTTACTTGTGTTTTGCAAATAACAATTTCCAACCAAGGATGAACTCTGAAATCAAAATTTCATTTTCTTTCCCTTTCTCTGATTAAATAGAATGAGTGAAATGTACTTTGAGGTCCATTCCTCACTCTGCTGGGCTGTCTCACTTTTCAGGGTAGTGATGGCCACTTGAACTCCCCACTTAGCACACGTGTCATGACTTAAATGACTTCCATAGCTTTTGCCTCCCATCTCTTTGTTGACATGGAGGCCTGTTCAGAGGTGATACACTCAGTGTAGGGGTTTGGGAGAGAAAAGGAAAAGGTGGGCCGCTCTCCACAGGATTCACGTGGGGGTGGATGTTCTGCAAGCTCAGTCTGTGTGAAGCCCCTAGGGGGCTTGTGATGGGCCCAAGCTTCCTCCAGCACTTAGATTTCCAAGCCATTTCAAGCTCCCTCCAGTTCTTCAGTGGTTCAGCCCGTCAAGGAATGCACAATCCCTTGACCTGTGTTTTCTGCACATTCTCTGCTTAGAGGGGCAGGACCACATCCTCATTCAGGGTCTGATCCTCAGCAGTTGTGAGTCTGCCTACCCTTGCAGTGGGGGGAGCTGTTGGGAGTATATACATTTGGTCTCATTTCCTTTTGCCTTGGATCTTGTGCCGAAGCTTGCCAGGGCCCAGAGCATGGTAGCTCCCCTTGCCCCCTGCCCCAATCTCCTCCTCCTCCCACTCCTTACCTTTCCTAACCCTGCAAGTGGCCGAAAGCAGTTGATCTTTGCAGCCAGTCCATCCTGTGGCTCAGGCTTCACTCTCAGCCTTGTAGACCGCTGGTCCCTTGGCTCCAGCAAACCAGCTCTTGTAAATGGCACTCAAACAAGGCCTTGAAAATGAGCCAGCTCCCTTGTACTTCCTAATTTTACTCAAGGGAGAGGGAGCAAGGAGAGGAATCCCAGCAGATCTGTCTTATTGATAAGCGACTGAAAAAAGTTAACTGGAAACAACTCACAGCTCAGGAAACAACAAAATTTGGAAATTGCCTTTGAAGTATAGCAATTTAGACTAGTCCAGTTCCCCATTTCCACGGATCAATAAGCATTAAGAATCAGAATGTATAGTATTTATCTTATTTTGAAAATAACTGACTGTGTGATTGTATATATGACAATCTCCAAGTTGTGATTTCTAGATTTGGGAAGGGAGGTGACTAATTGGTCCTGTCCCCACCCTGCCCCACCTCGCAGCTTCACAGATGGCATGAGGATAAAATACAGCTGTGGACTTGAGCCTGCTTGACAATTAAAGCTAGCAGATAAAGAGCAGTTGTCCTGATTATTGGATACGGCAGCTAAAAGCACTGTCACTCAGCGCCTCCAGCTTCCAAATTCCATTTCTTTTCAGCTTCAGAGCTCGACTCTCCTCAGCTCTCTTTTGCTCTGATTAAAGTTCAGAGCTGTCCTCTCCTGATACCTTGTTCATTTGCTCCTCTTCTATACATTCTCAGAAACCCTTCCTGGCACAGAGATGTTAGGGAAGAGGTGGGGGCATGCTGGTGGGGAAAAAAATATCTGAATCCTCTTTTTGCGTGCAAACTCTTCTTAAATGTCAATGCTGCAATACAGGTGTTTTCTCTCGTGCTCTTTTAATCAAATGCTTTTCTCCAGCAAAGCCATTTATTTATAAATCAGTAAGTCACAGTGGCACCAGCTTTCCCTGCTATGCCTCGGTCTCTAGGGTCAGCTTCCCTTTCATACCAGAGCCACGCAGGGCCTTTCTGTGGGGAGTGGGGCTTGTGGAAGAAGCCAGCTGATGAACTGAGTCACTGAGCCCACCGGAGAATGGAAGAATAAGCCAGGGGGAGGAGAGTGGACAGGTGGAAATGCAGGCGCAAGGACTTGGGGGATGTGAGTGTGTATGAGGTATGGTGAAGATACTGGGGCTGTGCATCTTTCTCTGGTCCTCAGGCTCTGCCCTGTAAGGGACCAGTTGCTCTACCCTGACTTGTTGGGTCCTTGAGGACTCCTGATAAGCCTGGGTTTTGCCTCTCCTTAATTCTGAAGAGTGCCCTGTTGCTTAGAGACAGGAGATGGTGCCTGGAGTGAAGATAAGGTTGTCAAGGAAACCAAGCCACAAATTCCCTTGTTTTTCTTTGGGTTGCTGGACAGAAGAGTGAAGGATTTTTGCTCTGAGAATGGGAAGAAAAGTCTCGTCTTTTCTGTGCTTGTTTTAAACAAGTTGATGTGTTGTCTAAGACGCAGCTGCATTGGTGTACGAGTTGACAAAAACGGGGTCTTGAGTTTTATGTTGTTTTCTTATATCAGAGAGCGCTTTCTGATGCAGACAGAATGGAGCAGCCATTTAATCCTGATTTATTTTTAGATGTGGGGACCCCAGCGCTCAACCCCTTTCTGTTATATAACAGGTTGCATCTTCATAATAAATTACCCTGGTTTCCAGATGACTTTGTGGCTCTCATAAAGTTCTCACTGTTACTTGGAAGACAATTTCAAAGTCCAGAAGGGAAAATAGGCAAAAACCATTGCACAGAAGGCAGATTCTCCTAAAATGATCTTTTCTAACCGGAAATGGCCCCAGTTTTTCTTTTATATTGAATTTGTTGGGGTGATTGGTTAATAAAATTGCATAGGTTTCAAGTATACAATTTTATAACACATCATCTGTATGTTGTATTGTATGTTTACCACCCCAAGTCAAGTCTCCTTCCATCACCATTTATCCCCCTAGAGCACAGGTGGCGAACACAAGGCCCCAGGCCGAATGCAGACCCCCACCTTGTTTTATCTGGCTTGGCACCTTGTTTCTACTCGGTGGCAGCATTGAGCTCCTTGCCGCTAGGGAAGGAGTACTTACATTTATACTATTTGGCCGTTTGAAGGCAACTTCGAGGGTGATATGGCCCCCAGTGAAAGTGAGTTTGACACCCCTGCAGCCTACCCTCTTCTACCTGCCTGGGCCCATGTTTATTGTGATTCTCTATATATGTTCTCACCCAGCTACACAGTCAGTCATCTTCCCTCTCAGTGTGACCCGAGGGACGTCACAGAAGTTATTCATTCTCTGGCTTCAGCATACCTGTTGTTAATTGAAAGTGAGCTGGCAAGTCCGGCCTGTGGTGTCTCACCTGCTTTACCTGGATTCCTCCTGCTTTAGCACGTGTGGAAGCCCAGAGGGGTCACAGGGCCTGGCACGAGGTTGGGGGTTGCACTGTGGGCAGCACAGCTGGAGGAACAGGAGGGGCATGCCCCTGGGGAAACTGAGGTGGAGCCGCCATCCCTGGGTTCCCATTCAGAGCTGACCACTGTGTAGTTTCATTCCCTGGAGCCAGTTTTTTTCTTTTTCTTTCTTTTTTTTTTGACTTGTCTACGATTTCCCTTCTGCTAAATGGAAACAGTGACTTCCCAAGGTGGTTTGAAGGGTCCCGCCAAATGAAGGGAGCCCACTGGGAAAGCCTCAAGTGCCATCAGCTCACTGTTCAATTGTCCATGCAGTTGCTATCGTCACAGGTGGGTCTGCAAGTGTCTAGACTCTCAAACCTTTGCAGACGGTGGCTCCCCTTTCATGACCTTAGGGTTGGTTTTGTCCCCTCCCTGCCTTCCTGTGATGGGGAAGGGCTTTGTACAGTCCCTGGTGAGCAGGGAAGTGGGATGGGGCCATCTGGTCCCTCTCCCTCTGGGTTAGTTTCCTGTGGCTGCTGAACAAAGGACCACAACCTGGGAGGCTTAAAAGAACAGAAATGTGGTGCCTCACAGTTCTGAAGGCTTGAAGTCCAAAATCAAGTTCAGTAGGGTGGGTTCCTTCTGAGACCGGGAAGGAGAATGTGCCTCTGGCCTCTCTTCTTGGCCTGTGCAAGGTCTCTTCGCATTGCCTGCTTTCTGTGTCTGTTTGGTAAGGACACTGGTCACCTTGGATGAGGGATCCACCCGCCTCCAGTATGACCTCATCTTAACCTATTACATTGGCAGTGACCCTACTTCCAAATAAGCTCACATTCTGAGGTCCTGGGGTTAGGATGCTAACAGAGGAATTTTGAGAGGGATGCAGTTCAGCCCAAAATACCCTCCTTCCAAAATGACCAGACAAAGGATGTTTAACTTGTCTTTTAAAAACTTGTAGTATGAATACAGGTGGAGCCAAAGTAGATTTACAGTTGTTTGTACGGACCATAATGCAATACTTAATAAATAATAATACAAGAATAAACTCACATATTCACAAACGATAAACCTACTTTTGCCCCACTGTGTATAAGACAAATACAATCTAATCAATCACTCAGATGGGTATATTGGTGGCATGCCAATTAATTTGTAGGTGACATGAATCTGGGAGGGACAGGTAATTTGTGGAATGATGTCAACATGCTGGAATTCTGATGAGCTCTAACAAGGTGAAAATGAGCAGAAACAGGGACCAAGTAGAGTCCCTAAATTAGATCCGCCCCCCTACCCTGCCCCAAGCAAGTGATAAAAGCATATTCAGGAACAAAAAGAGGAGTCTGGGTTTTCAATAAGAAATGTAATCATTCATTCAGTCACTCACTGATCAAAATATTCACTACATACCACCTCTTGGGGGGCACGACATCAGCCTGTGTGTCTAAATTAAACCCCTGACATGGTGCCTCTCAGGCCTGCTGCTCTATCTGCAGTGGCTTGCCTACTTCCAGAGTGGGGCACCCTCCTCCCAGCCCCCAAGGTTAGAAGAGAGCCTTATACCCTTGGACTTGCAGAAAAAAACCCTGGCATGCTGGGCTGGAAACTAGCGTATGGAACACTGGCTAAGATGACTGGACCTTGTCAGTTGGAGCAAGTAGATACAGGTGGGACAAGCTGCTTTATGTCCTGGAAGGGCTGCCTCGCCCTTGGGTTTGCAGAACCAAGGACAAGATACAGGAGAATAGATGTCAGCACAGTGTAAGAAACCAAGTTTTCATAGAATAGACTAAAAAATGAAACACTCTCGTTTGTCTTGGGAGGTAGAGGCATCGTTATCACTAACATAACCACCATGTATGGAATGCCCCTACGGTGTGCCAAGCTGCTTTTAACACTTGCCAGAGAAACAGACCCCAGGATCTGTGCTGGCTACCCATTCCTGCCTCCGGTAGAGTATAGCTGGCTCCCGAGGACCCCAAAGTCAGAAAACCCTTGTGATCCAGCTAATCACTGTCTTCCCCAGACCAGAGTTTGGAAGGAACTAATTACTTGTTTATTAGTTGGTTAGAAGTAAATTATTCTTTTGGAAAAAGAACTCTGTTCTTCACATCTCTCCCCTTAAACTCGAGCTGGGCTGTGGGGTATGAATCTAATCTCTGCTGCCAGGAAAGGATTATTTCATTGCACGCTTCCCTAAAATCCATTAGGCAACTCGGGAGTATTAGTTTGGGATGATAGATTTCATAGCTGTGCTGTTGACATGTTGGGGGTTTGTTATTTCTCACGAGCCCTTCTCCATGCACAGCCAAGGAGGGAAGGGATTAGGACCCTCCAACCCCCAGCTGTAATTAACAGACCATCTGTGGGTCTGGATCACCTCCCCTAGCCTGGAACGTGTTCTTCGACCCCCGTTGCTTTCCTTAATATGCTAGTTTTGCTCTCTTAGATAATTTGCAAGTGCTCTTCAAGCGAGTGTGCCACCGCTTTCCAAATGTTTTGCTTCTAATTAAGAAAGGGAATTGGATGTACTCTTGCCTGGCTAATTTTTCTTTTCTTTCCTTTTTCTCCTCCCTGGCATGGGGACCGGGATGGGAAGGAAGAGCAAAAGAAATTAGCTAAGAGATGTTTGAAAAAATAACTCTCTGCTGCTACCAGTGATCAAAGCTGTGTCTGGGAGTTCACTCCTATTAGGGATGGAGGGATCCTCAAGTTCAAGTCCAGTCTGGAGAGTACAGTCATGGAAATATGACTGCACTATACACCTGGGCAGCTGCCTTCAGGAAGTGCTCTCGGCCCACAGAAATGTGGGCAGGTAATTTTGATTGAAGCATGTGGGACTTTGTAGACCAGTGTCTAACCCCTGTCATGGGCTTTCTGACATCCCGGTTAGGATATGAGGTGGACTGCACACACAGAAAACCCTAAACAATGGCTTCTTCTCTTGTTTAAAGGAAGTCCGGAGACAGGCAGTCCAGCATGGGCTGGGCAGCTACAGAGCACTGTGGAACACAGTTAGGTCCACAACCCCTTTGCCAATGGCTCTTATCTTCAGAGTTGACCTCATAGTCCAGGATGGCCATTGGGACTTCAGTCATCACTCCTTCCTTCAAAGTTGGTCTGAGGAGGACAACTGCCAACTCTTGCTTTGCCTTCTGGAAAGTTGTAGTGCAGTGTCCTCTTACTAAGGAAAAGGGGAGGAGGGATGCTGGAAGACAACACACTCACACACAGTGGTCAGTCCAAGAGGCTCAGAAGCAGTGATGCACCTACATAACCTCTTGGCAAGAGCCCCCACTCAAGACCTGTCCTTGCAGAATCTACTGTGTGGTGGTGAAGAGCCTACCTGGGTTTGAATCCTGCCTCGGCCATGTGCTGGTGTTCTTGGGCCATTTCTTAAACTGTGGGCCTTAATTTCCTCTGTGTAAAATGTAGGTAATTGTCCTCATGTCATGGCATTCCTGTGGCCAGTGGTCTGCATTCCAAAACTGGCAGGTCACCCGCGTCATGCTCCGGTTGTGCTGTTGTCGCCTCCTAGCCATTAGTAGAGCTAATTGCACCCTACTGTCCTTTGGAGGCTGCACCTTTCTCCTGTCTTCCTTCTGGAACCTTCTGAGTGTGTTGGATGAAATCATAGGACAGCTTTATATTTTCACATCATGATCTAACTCCTCCATTCATTCTCACTGATGTGCTCACTCTCCAGATCAAGAAACTGGAGGACTTGTTCACGGTTCTAGGTAAGGACAGCGACAGGGCCAGAAGCAGGTATTTGATGCAGCGTGATGATCCTGCCCCAATGCCACTTTGCCCCGCTCACCGGGAAATGTTTATGACACTTGAAAGCGACTTCCTGTGTGGTTGAGCATGCCTCTTGTGATCTTACAGATGCAATGAAGTAGCTTAGGCATCTTTATAATAGATTGTGTCCAACCCTAGACTCTCAATTCTAAATCATTCATGTTCACATTAATTTTATTGCTGCTCCGATTTTAAATAGCGACCAGCATGTCTGGGATAGAGTGGTGCTAATTCTTAAACTGGAGGAAGATCTGCAGGAAGATCTGCTGAAGGGAAAAGGCTTCCAACCATCAAACTGACCGTCACGATATGTGTCTTCCCTCAGAAATGGTCTCTAGTTAAATTAAGATGACTTGGGGAAATAGCTTTCTCTCCAAACAAATTATGTTTTGCTTTCTTTCTTTTTTTTTTTCTGGCCAAAGTTTGGGCTGGGAGAAAAGGCAGGTTATCCAGTGGCCCATTAAGTTGGCCAGTAGAAATATTAACTCTCTCCAAAGCCTTGTATTGTTAGACAGCTTTTCTGATAGAATTTTTATCGTGGGTGCAATTTCATAGCTTTATAGATATAAAACTTTGCTTTAGATCCAATACATTTTAGGCAGAATAAGGCTCTTTCATCTAACAGTGTCTGCTAAGTTCATCTCACTGAGCTCGTCGAGTATAAAAGACGTGGGTGATGTGTCCACCTCCTGAGAGCTTATCATCCAGTCAGTGGTTGGAGGCTAAGAGCAAAAAAATTGTGAGTCTGAGTGAAAAGGAGAAAAGACAGAGAATACCTTTTGGTTTTAAAAAAAATCTCAATTTTTCCCCAGAAGTCAAAGAATTCTGGAGTTGGGATGGACCTCAAAGGTTAATGTAGGTCATCCCCATATACTAAGAGGAGATTGTAGCTCATAGGAAGTGTGACTTGCTGAAGATCCTACCTCTGGCAGCAGAGCTGAGGAAGAGAACTACTGAGCCTTGTAGTTACAACATCTCCAGTACTGCAGCTCGGATAATGAGGCCTGGCCCCGCCCCTGACTTCTAAGATCCAGGTAGGCTTCTAAAAAAAAATAGTAGAACTTTTTTTCCCCCAGAAAATCTTTTCCAACAAAGCTTTAAAGTTATAATCAGTGATATTTTATTTTTTCTTATTTTGAAATCAAATTATAACATGTGTACAGTAAGACAAATCTTAAATCTCAAAGAATTTTTATGTATCTATATACATCTCTATGACCACTATTCAGATCAAAATACAAAACATTTTAACAGCTCAGAAGCTTTCCTCATATCCTTTTCCAGGCAGTACTTCTGCTAAGTGATAACTGCTATTCTGACTCATTTTAGCATAGATAGATTTTGCCTGGTCTTGATTATCACTTAATGGAACCACACCAAATATTTTCATCCTTCTCTGGCTTCTTTTGCTTTAAGATTCATCCATGAGTGTGTTGCTTAGTTGACTATTTATTATCATTACTTGCTATGTAGTATTTCATACTTGCATGCTGCCATTTATCCATTCTGCTGTGGATGGGTACTGGAGTGTTTCCAGTTGGGGGCTACCAGGAAAAAACCACAATGAATGATTTTTACAAGTGTTTTGGTGGACATGTGCACTGTGTGTGTGCATGTGTATCTAGGGATGGAATTGCTGGCTAGTAGGGTAAATAGAGGTCCGGCTTCAGTGTACCAACCACTACTACTTTAGAGTTAGGAAGGACATTTTCTCACCATAATATTCCATGATTTGTATTACTGATGTTTTCTTCATTAAAAAGAGAGACACACACACACACACACACTTAGGGTAATTAAGCAGACTTTTAAACAAAGCATTTTGTACATGCACTTCTGCTTCCCAAAATCCCACTAAAATGACAGTAAGGAGTTAAAAAATGGTTCCTGTAAGGACAGAGACATGGAGGGTAAGAGGTCAGCAGATGTTTGGAATATGGAAGGCAGGTGAAGGAGCGGTAATTGATTGACTCAGAGTGGAGAAAGCCCTAAGCTTTTTAAAACCTGCAAAAGGGAAGCCACTAAGGAGCCAGCCCAAACGCACTGCGTAACTCCTGGGAAACCTGGAGAGTCCGAGGCATCAGGCTGGGAGTAGAGTGGGGACAAGATGGGACAGCCAGCAGGACAGTGGACTGCCCTCTGTGTCAGGAGTATGTAGGTCTGTGTCCCAAACCCGACAACTGGACAATCACCTCTCCAGCCACACGTCAGGACAAACCTTTATTATCCAGATAATGAACCCAGAGAGGCATCTGGCTACGAATTGCGGGAGAGGGCTGGTGGGAGAGGCCAGGAAGATTAAAAAGGATGGTCAGAGAAGATCTGGGGAACAGTGAAACCAGCAGTAGGTGTATCCTATCCCCTGGGGAGGAAAGGAAAGGACCCTTTGCTGGAGAAGCTGAAGGCTCTGAGACAAAAGATCTCCGGACACTGATGTTTGGAGTCCTGCTGCCAAAAAGATGCCTCAATGCTCAGTCCCCCTGGGATTTCATCCACTGCCCAATAAGCCATATCTACGTGGGGCTTCAAATGCCTTGTGATTAAATATGACTGGATGATCCAAATCCCTCAGACTTCTGAGGAATGCCTTCCCTAAGAAAGATAAAGACCCAAAACTCATTTGGAGCTAACAGAAACAAGGCAGCTATCACAAAACAACATGAAAACAAAAAAAAAGATTAATTTTCTCAGAGGGAGAAGAACAGGACACTCTTAATAACAAAAAGGGATGCGCTCCTAGAAATGAGAAACAAGGTAGGCAGATTTGAAAAGGAGGAGTTCAAAGATGAAGTTGAGGAAATCTTTAAGAGAATAGATTAAAAAAAAAAAACACAAGAATGCAAAACGTGAGAAAAGTGGGTAAGAAAACAAACAGATCAGCTCCCAGCTTTTAGCCATTCCAGAAAGGGAGAAGAATGGCATTTCAAAAATTGAAGAATGAAAATTTCCCCACCTGAAGTAGATGAATTTTCCAGACCAGAAAGGCTCCGGAGTGCCAGCCCAATGACTAAAAAGGGGACCATTGCCATGAAACCTTAGAATGCCGTCATTAGAGTTTGCAAAAGTTGGGAGATGGCTGGGAACCCAAGCACATCAAACATGCAGCAGCAGAGCTGCAAGGCAGAGGATGTGGGAGGAAGCTTTCAGAATTCCCAGCTTCTGGCTTTTGCACTTCTGAAGAAAAATTATTTTAAACCTAGAATTTTCCAAATCCGGTCACCAGAGCCCTCAACTGTGACTCAGTGGAGTGAATTATTCTGTCCAGAAGGTATCCAGCCATGTAATATGAAAAATAGAGACATTTATTGAAGAAGATACAGGATACGAGGAACATCATACACAGGACAATGACGTCTCAGTCCCCTTCAGAGTAGGCACCTTGGGACCTCACACCGTTCTCCCAGGCACCATCAGCTGCCCCATCATGTTTTCCTGAATCTCATCAACAGTCTGAAATCTCTTCCCTTTCAAAGGTGATTTTAGTTTTGGGAAAAGCCAGAAGTTGCAGGGTGCCAAATCTGGGCTATAGCAGGACTGAGTCATCTGGGTGATTTGATATTTCACCCAAAACCTCTGTACGAGACACGATGAGCAGGCGTGTTGTCATGATGAACCTGCCAGTCACCAGTTGCCCATAACAGGCCTTCTGAATCATCCCAGTGGTTTCCACAGAGAAATGTTCAAGCTTAACGCAAAATTTGATGTAGATTCGTTGCTCTAATCACTCAGTCATTTTGAATGTGACACCCACGCAGTACACATGCTCGCTCAATGGTGTCTACTGCCCCCACTGACAAGTGCAGTAAAGTTGTCATTGTTCACACATGCGTATTCCAGTCCTCTCTCCTTGGCTGCCAGGTTACATCAAGCAAACCATTTTTGTTGTATTAATGATGCCTGGACTTTTTTCAGTGAGATCTGTGTCCTGCAATCAATGCAACTTTCCCCAAACAGCCTTCCCCAAACCTTTGTCTGCCTTGCTTTTCCAGTATTCTCTGGAAGGAAGGAATAGGACCTCCCATCCCCAGAACCTGTGCTTTAAAGCCCTCACCTATTGCTACTTTCTTTTCTCCTGACCACCTTGCTGGAATATGGGAGGAAAGAGAATCAAGTGCCCCCTGCCGGCCAGGTGGCCTTATTCCTTATCTTATTCCAAGCTCCTAACACCTCATTCTACAGATGTGGAAGTCCAGCTTGCAGAGGCTCCAGATCACCTCCAGCAGTAGAGCACACTCGGCATTCCTCAGGCACGTTGTTGGTATTTATTATTATCCACAGTATCATAGTCTCAGGGGCTGCTTTAGATTGCAGGTGTATGTACAGGTGTGAATTTTAGGTGCTCCATCAGATCATAAGCTCCTGGCAGGCAGATCCTTGGTTGATGTCAGGCTGTCACAGCATCCTGCACCGGGAAGGCAGGTCAGTGTGAATGCACACCCTCCTCAGGCACAGGCCCTTACAATCCAAAGCCCTGCACTCTGTTTGGGAGTCATGTCCCCTGGAGCTCCTTGGGAGCTAGGAAGTTCCAGCCCCACCCCCTCAGGCACTCTCAGGGACTGCCCCCTTCCTGGAGACAGCTCCCATCCGACCACTCTTGGGTGAATCGCTTATTTGGCCTGCCACCTTGCATTATATTGTCATTTATGCTTTTTGTACATGTGTGTGTTGTTTTCCCAAGTAACTCGGAAAATCAGGGACTGGAGTGTTTTTCTTGCATACTAAGCACTTACTAGACCTTCCGCGTGGCCAGTGCTAGGTCAGTATGGAGTAGGATGCCATGATGTCGTTCGATCTGAATGTGTGTGTGGTTCCGGCTGGATGCAGTGTGTCCTCTCCTGGGCCTGGGTTTTCCCAGCCTTGCATTGTTAAAATGGGCTCTATGTCCTTCCCTCTGCCTCCCTGTCCCCTGTGATTCACCTCTTTCCCCTGGGAAAGGTAGAAATTCTGTTGGCAGAGGCCACATCTCAGGCCACTTTCTAATTGCTTATGACCACCTGACTCCAAGATTCTGGGGCTAGGGTGCTGGGAACATCAGAGTGACAAGCTCTCGTGCACATGGGGTGACCCCAAGTGAAGGAGGCAGGGCACTGGCTGGGTTTTTTGGGTATTGTTGGTGGAACCAAGAGGATTAGAGCCTTGTCACCACTGGGAGGATGAAAAGGGGGCCTCCTTTAATAGACAAGTTGTGACTTTCAGGCTCCTCTCTTTCTTATATTGGAAAATGGGTTTTGTGTTGTGGCCTGAGGCCTGCGGAGCCAACCTAGGGAGTTTCCTGCTGCCTGAGGCTGAGCCCAGGGCTTCCTCCTCCTAAGTCAGTGTCTGAGCTGCTGTCCAAAGAAAGGGTGGGGGCACTGCCGTGCTGCTCTGAATGCAATTTACATTTCATTACATTGACATTGCACTGCACAAAGTTCGTACCAACTTTGGACTACTTCTTTCTTGTAGTCTCCTCTGTGTTCCGCTTATTTCCCCCCATTCTTCACTCCCCTTTTGTCTGTTAATTGTTCATGGACAGCTTTCTTTATTCGTTCATTCATCCAACAAGTATTTGTTGCGCCCCTCGTGTGTACCAAATGCTGTGTTCTTCACCAAGGATATAACACGTAACAGTCCTTGCCTTCATGGAATCTTGAATTTAGAAAGGGAGATGTAGTACCCTACAAGTTACACACACAATTAGCTACTTGCCATTGTGACGTGTAGTCAGAAGAGGAAGCAGGTCATGCTGTGACCGCCGAGCCACTCACTGGTTGTTGGATGAATGAATGAATGAATGAATGAACAAGTGTGTGCGTGAACAATTAACAGACAAAAGGGGAGTGAAGAATGGGGGGAAATCAGCAGGACCTAGGAAATGGCTGCGAGAAAGAAGTCAGTGTTGGGCTGATCTTTACGCAGTGTAATGTTAACGTGATGGAATGCAAATTCCGTTCAGAGCGTCAGGCAGTTCTGACCTCATATACTGAGAAGATGAGGTGGTTTTAAAAATAGGTCTGTAAGTTTTTTGCTCTCCCTTCCTTCAAGGGGCGGAGCTTCATCCCTCTTCCCCTGGGTATGCTGAAAGGTGATTTGCTTCTAACAGAGGGAAAGTGGAAGTGGTGGAGTGCAGTTCTGGAGATAGGTCCTCACGTCTGTGTGGCTTCTATCTGGTCACTCTGCTGCTCTCTTTCCCTCCTGAGTCACTTGTCTGGGGAAAGCCAGGAGCTATATCACGAGCCGCGCTCTGGAGACACCCCGCTGGTAAGAAACTGGAGCCTCCAGCCCACAGGCACGGGAGTGAGCTTGGAAGTGGATCCTCCAGCCCTGTCCAGCCTTCAGACGACCGACCGCCGCCTCGAGGTGCCCTGGGACCAGCCCACCCAGCAAAGCCACTCCTGGACTCTTGACCCTCAGAACTGTGAGCTAATACATGCTCTAAGTTTTAGGGTCATCTCTTCCACAGCAGTAGATAAATACTATGGAGTAGGATGGGGATAAGTTCTTCTGTACCCGGCTTACCCTCACTTTAGACTGACGCTTTGACCGTGTATGGAATTCTGCCCTACGGTTGGAAACCCTCTTCCCTGGGAATTTTGAAGGCATTCATTTTTTGAGTGCAGTGTGGTTGTTGATATATCCTGTACCTTTGTCCCCCACTCCCTGACCCACAGAAACTGTGTGAAATAATAAATGTTTACTGTTTTAAGCTGATAGGTTTGGGTGTAACTTGTCACACAGTGATAGACAACGCAGAGAGGAAGAGAGAAGAAAGGAGAGGTGATGGTGTCTTGCTCAAGGAAGTCAAAGTTACACTGGGGCCTGAAGAAGGAGAAGGAGTGGACCAGGTGAAGAGGTCATGGGTAGGGGGCAAGTGTGCCAGGCATGCACGGTCACCCTGCCCCAGGGAGGAATGTGATGAGAGAGGGAGTGGGGAGGGGGTCCAGGCAGCTGGAGTATAGAGGAGGGAGCAGCAGTGGCTTGAGATGCAGCTGGGGGTGTAGGTGAGGATGGGCCCCAGGCCTCAGGGACCACCCAGAGTGTTTTGCATTTCATCCCTAGAACAGTGGGAAGTGAAAAAGGTTTTAGTCATGTTTCATTTAGAAGCACGAGCTTCTGAATTTCCTTTTTCCAGGTGCAAGGAGGTGCTGAGACCCACTGTGAGCAGTATGTGGTGGCTGTTCCCTGGTGTCACCATTAGCTCCAAGGTGCAATCTCATTTCCCCAGGATGGGTGAGGCGCTCCTGGGGGAACACTGCAAACCTCAGGCACAGCTGGGTGCAAACAGTGCCCTAGATTTTGAAGGCTGCTGTCACCTGCTGGAGGCAAGACTGTAGGCCCTCAGGCTTCCTTCCTGATCGAAGACTGACCTGTTCCCCGTGTGCCGACATGTGCAGCCCATCTGGGGCAGGGTTTGCAGTTTGAGAACACAGAGGTCTGGTTCATGTTCGTGCCGCAAGCCAGTGTTGCCTCTAGCCCTGTCGTGAAAGATTTAGCAAGGATGTAGGGTTCAGACTCTGAAAGTGCTGAGGTCTACTTTAAACCTTCACCGCAGAGAAGCACAGCTTGTTCACCATGGTTGCTTATGCCTTATTCCATTAATTCACAGAGGCAGTTCCCCCTTCAAAGATAGAAATCGATTTCCCCTTAATCCTTTTCCTCCCTCATCTGTTTACACAGTTCATTCTGTCTTCTAATCCTCTGTACTATATTAAAGAAAAAACTTCGTCAGTCCAGGGGTTACGAACATAAATGCCTCGATGAACCAGGCAGTTCTTATAAATTAGGCAAGCCAGCTAGTAAGAGACAGTCGGGAGGGGTGGCGCCCGCAGCTAACTGGACTGCTTGCTCAGATATAGGACTTTGTGAAGTGTGCCTTCAGTGGCCCGTCTGTGGCCCCTGTTTGGCTGGCACCCTGGGAGTCTGTGACCCTGTGTCTGATCGATGACCTTCCCACCTCTCTCTTCCAGTCTGTGTAAGAGCTGTATGTCTGGAAGCCTTGCTATAAGTGCATCCTCATTCTAGCTTTCCCCACACTTTGTCTCCAGAATTATCTTCCTAAAATAGCCAATAGGCTCATCAATCTCCCACTAAGGGCTTCTGCTGTCTCATGAGAGCCTGTAGGATGCAGTCTAAACATCTTGGAAATGAATAGAAGGCTCTTTGTAACTTTCCCCAAATGCTTCATTTGAGCCTCGTTGTTTTGGCGATGGCTTTGCCTGCCTGGTGCCTCGCACGGTCCTGGTAAGAAGAGTCAGTGCTGTACGCTGAGCGAATGAGCGTGTTCATGCTCTCGCTGCACGCTGGGCAGGGTTTCTGTTCACTGATCTGCAGTGGGGGTGTGTGACATGGTCTGGAAGGAGGTGCAGCCACTGCGTGGTGGAGCATTGAACTCAGTGGAGGGAGACATTTAACCTTGATGTGCACAGCCTCCCTGCCCCAGCCTGCCACTTTACCAGGTACATGTTGGCCCAAGAGGGACTATAGGAATTCTAACAGTGGTGCACAGTGCATGTTGATGAATGGCAGTGGGAGACAGGGTAGAATGGTAATTAGGACTGGAGCATGTGCTCTGGAACAGGTGGGCCTGGGTTCAGATCCTGAGTCTGTCACGTCCCACCTGGGACATTGTATATTTGACAGCCTGAGTTCGGTGTGCTGCCCTGAGGTCTTTGAGCCTCAAAGGGCCCCACATTCTGGCTGAGTTCCCTGTTCTCATCAGATGTGCTTCCCACACAGTGGGACAGTGTTTGCTATCAGCCAGACAGGGGCCCCCACCTGGTCCTCAGCTAATGGTTTTACCTCCCTGCGGCCAGCAGAACTGTTCAAATTAGCCACTCCCACTCTCCCTTGGGAATCAAGATCTACCTCACCCTGTTACCACTGCACAGCCTGCTTTCCACGGCCCCTCTGGTTCACTCTGCTCCTGAGTACAACCCCCAAGTGGCCTTGCATGGCACGCGGTGTCCCCTCCCGTGGCTGTGAGTGTATGTGACTAACACACTGCTGCAACATCTGTCCAGTGTCAGGTGTCCTGTGTTTGGTCGTCTCATACTACTGGGGTTGGGGATCCCTCTCTCTCTTCTAGGGGGAGTGGGGGGTGGTCAGAACACCTTGTGAAAGTCACCTAACCTCCGTGCCTCAGTTTCCTTCCCTATAAAATGAGAGGTTATCATAGTGCCCACAGTACCTTTGAAATTGGGTTGCTTACAGTAAGACAGGAAGAGAAATGCAAACATCTCCCTGGCACAGGCTGTTAGGTTGTCTCGAAAAGCCAGGATTGGAGGTGTCTGTTGTTACAGTATTTACTAAGAATGGAACTTCCCGTGGCTGTTCTGGCAGACTCAGAGTCTTCACTGAAGCTCCCCAGGTGTTTGTACATGAAGTAGGGTGATGTTTCTAGGCCCCGATGCCTGGTTTCCCATCCAGTAACCTGCTAAAATCCACGATTATACCACAAGCTCACTGCCCTTTGAGGGTGTTCCCGACCCTCCTGTAGATATCTGATCATTTGTTCTATTGTGATCTATGGATTGGGCGGGGGGTGTGGATCTCATTTGATGAGATAAAGAAAACAAATATTCAGTAGTCTGAAGAATGGGCTTTGACCAATCCAATGAAACGTTTTTTGGAGAATGAAAGTTCATTTCTAGACAGGCAAATGTATTTTCCTGGCCAAAGGTATTTCTGCATACCTATATGTGAAATGCATTTAGCATCTCTGTGTGACAAGACCAGGAAGATTCAGATTCATGTGTATTTTACTCTTGAAGCCCTTCAGATTCAACTGGGAGTGCAGGAAATGCACGTGAGAAAAAGAAAGCTGTTTGCCCAGCGTTTCTGTACTTGTTTATTCTCAACTGCTTTCCTCTCTCCCAGGTGCAGGGAATAAAGTCTCCAGTGAAGTCCTTCCACCTCCCCCACACCCTCCGCACTGATGGTCATGCCTCCAACTTCTCCAGAAGCTTGGAGGCTGTCGGTGGAAGCTCCCCCACACCTCTCTCTCTTCCATTGGAGCTCACATGAGGTCGCAGTCCATCTGTTGGCCTCCTCTCCTCTGCAGAGATGTTGGTGATGGTATATATGGAGCTCAGGCAAGCGGGGAGACTGAAGACGCCAGACCAGGGTGGTGAAGAGAGCTTGGGCTGCGATGATGAGTGTGGGACAGAGAGGAAGAAATTAATTTAGGAAACAGTTCAAAGAAAGAAAAACAAATGCCAACCTGATAGAGAGAGGAGGTCAAGGGGAAGGAGCAGGTGTGGGCTTCATGAGAGGATGAGTCTGTAAACCCAGCCTGGCTGCCACACGTTTCCGTGGTGCGTGCAGTTCCAGGCGTGCCTCGGACGTGTAATAAACACCCACAGATTGGATACCGCTGCCTTCATCCTGACCGTCAGCTCCGAAATCAGAATCGAAGAGCTCTTGTTGGGACTCTCAGGGAAGCTGTATTTCCTCACGACATGGTTATGCTTAGCTCAGGGATGTTAAAGTCAGCCCCCAGACAAAGAGGAGAAGCTGGGGCATTTATAGTAGGTCTCGCCCAGGAGCTGTTTTCAGGAGAGGCATAATTGACCCAACATTTGCCCTGTTGTAAAATCGTTTCTCTTTGTTCCTTTCTCTGAACGAGTTGGTCAGAGCTCTCACTTTCTTTTGCTTTTTTTCCCTCCAGCATACTAGGGTCCACAAACTATTTGGGTTGAAACAAAGAAAGTAGGGGTTAGCCCTTCTTCAGCCTTGGGTGCACAGACCAGGGGGACAGTCCATGGTTGACCACTGCAAGAAAGAGGTTCTTGCTGTCCTTGTAGGTGGGTCATTGGGAAAAAGCCCCCCTGGTGTCACATACTTGGAGTAGAAGGGGATGTGGACTACAGGTAGGTGTGCCCCTGGGGCTCCTTGCTCTGTTGGGAGGGGAGCAGCTGCAGGAGGGCCATAAAGAAGCCCCCTGAAGTGCAGGACCAAGAGTGGGCCTGATGGCCCTGTCTCAAGGCAATTCTGGGTTTGCATAGGTCCTCACTGTGGATGTGTGTGTGTGGCCGGGGACCACAGGTTTCACCAGGAATGAGCCAAATGAAAGTAGAGATGGCGGGGAGGCGGTGCTGCGGACAGTGCTGAGTGGGTGGGGGCGGGCATGTCGGTGGTGCTCCCCTTTTCCAGCAGCTGCACTGAATGGGGTGATGGAGTGGTTTGTACCATCCCCTTTTCCAGCAGCTGCACTGAATGGGGTGATGGAGTGGTTTGTACCATCCGATGAACCATCTCTTTAATACTTGTGCTGGAGAAACAGAAGCCATACAAGAGTTTAAAAAATATCTCCTGTGTCCCAGGATTTGGAGGAGGCTCTCTAAAACAGCCCCTCAAATGCCTTCTAGGGCCATCCTACCAATTTTCAAATTAAAATAGAGGAGCAGTAAGTGAACAGCTGCTGTTTGTGTCAGGACCCTGATATCATTCATTCGCTGCCCGGGAAAGTGGGTGCTTATGTAGTTCAGCAGGGTCAGGGTGTGAGGGGAGGATGCTAAAAGCTCCATCATCATGAACACAGGGCTAACAGGGCATGAAGGGTCAAAATCCTCTGCGTTCCAAGAGAGACATTAGAAAAGTCCTGAAGCACCTGGATATGACCTGTAAAAGAATGCCTGAGTCCAGAGTACTCTTATTAGTAGTCTCTGCTTCCTAAACCTTCATTAGATGAGGAAGGAAACCCAAATGAAACATAAAAGAGAAAAGGTCTAGCTCTATGCTGGCCTCCTGACAACTGTGAGAGAAGAAAGCAGATGCCACAATGACAATGAATAGGACATAAAATCGATGACCATATGTCATTCATACAGACGCCACCTCAATAAACAGACCAGATGGGGCGGCTCTAATGAGGACTCCACATCTCCTCCTACCTCCAGATGCCTGAGGCCATCATGTTTCATGACCTCATACAGTAATAAATGCTTCTGAGATGATTTGGAGTCATCAGTGCAGAAATTAAATTAAATTACAGATGCAGGAAAATGAGGCTTGCCTTTGAGAATAACTTCTATCCAAATAAAGGAAAATATCAGGGTGGAAGGGTAGACCCTCAGCTAGAGGAAAAATCGTGTCAATTAGACTGGCTGGCCCCGTGGTTGTGAGTAACTGAGTTTCACTCCATTGGGGTGTGTACGCGGATCATGGTTCCCGGCCCTGGGAAGGCAGAAGTGGCCCTCCATGGCAGTGTGGCTGGCCCAGTGGCTGAGACCCAAGCCAGCCAATCAGGCTGAGTCCTGCTTGCTCTGTAGAATTCTGTGAACATGGCTTCCTGCTCTCAGTGTCTGCGTGTCTTCTCTGCTTAGGACACCAGTTATTGGATTTAGTACCCACCCTAATCCAATACAACCTCATCTTAACTAATCACATATGCAAAGACTCCATGTCCAAATACGGGGTTTGTGACAGACCTGAATTTTGGGAAGGACACAAGTCAACCCAGTATACTCTTCCCTGGTGCAATTTATGATTTTCTGAGAAGGGTCCTTGCCAAATATATAATTCCCTTCTCTCTCCTCACCCCAGACCCCTCTTCCCTAGTAGGCCACATGAAAACTAAGCCCATTTGTAGGACTTCCTCCATTTGGCTTAAAGCTTTGTTCTCTGTTAAAATGCAGATAGTTCAATGAGATTGATGCTGTTGTTTTAAGTCTCATTAAATACTGAAGCCCAAATGTGTTTGTTTAGGCATCATTCCAAATCCAAATAATAACAGTCTACAAAGCAGGTCCACACGATCCACACAGACCCCCAGGTAGAGCAGGTCAGATGTCCCAATATTACAGGTGGGAAAAGTACAGGTGAGAAAGGTCATGTAGCAATGAAGGGTAAAAGTCAGCTTCAAATCCAGGGCCCTTGACTCCTGGTATTGAGGCAGGTGGTGACCAGGTGAGTGGCAGGAGACTGGCTTTACCATGGACAAGATATTATCTAGGGCAGGTGACTTCACTTCTCGGAAGCACAACTTTTCCACCTGTAGAATGGAATGGATAACACCTTTGAAATGCTGCTGTGAAGATTAAATTAAGCCATGTGAATGTAATGCTAGAAATTGCCTAGTAAGTGCTAGTTTCTCTTCTCCTGTCTAGCAGTTGTATTATCAAAAACCTGTCTCCTGGTTTTACTTAGTGCTGGCCCTGCGTGATCCCAGGTGTTTTACATTTATTGTGTGTGTGTTGGGGAGTGCTTGGGGGTTGGAAGGAATGGAGACAACTGATCTGGGGTGGACACCAAGTAGTCTTCCTGGCAGAGGGGGTGACTCCACTCTGCCATCTGTCACTTGCAAGTGTGTGTCCTGGTCCCGCTGTTTGTAGTCACATCTCCCCCAAGCAGGGGATCTTGCCATCTGTATCTCCCAGTTCTCAGACCAGCCTGATCCAGGGGATGGGAACACGTGGCAGCCCTGTGGGATGTGCTGGAAAGCAGGGTTTCGTAAATAATTTGGAGCCACGGGGGGCTGGGGAAGGGCTGCTGGAGGAGTTCTGTGTGCATAGCCATGGCCATTCAGAAATAAACGCTGACACAAAGCAGACAAGCACCAAGCTCCCTGCAGCAGAAGAGCCAGGGCTAAAATTGATGAGATTTTAATATCCGTAACTTCTAGCCCGTCTCTGTGGTGGGTGCTCTGGTCCCTGAACTCCAGAGATGGAGTTGGCTTGATCCTTTAAGGCAGAGTCTGGACTTGAGCTCAGGGCAAGGCGATTCCTGGGTGTTGAGGCTTGAGGGTAACCCTTTGAAACGAGCGGGCCCCTGGCAGCCCAGCTCCCTGCCATTGCCCCAGGTAATGACTGGATCTGGCTAGTACAGTGCTGCCTCCGTGATTGTCTTACTGGATGTGGTCCCTTAGGAAGGACTGCTGCCTGGAGGTCTGCCTGCCGGATGCACTGTGCACCAACTCAGAGAGCTCACCGTATACCTTGCCTTGTTGTGCCCAGACCTGGTCGAGCAGTGCCTCCAGGAGGCAGTGCTAGAATCAATCTGACTTGCCTCCCATCCCCTATGCCAGTGTATTTTTGGAGAGGGCCACAGGTGATTCAGACGCAACCCATCTAAGACTAGCTGAAGGACCATGGCCAGTGGGGCATGTCAGCTGCCTGGAAACGGGGCTGCAAGGGACTGGAGCTCTTTCAGGGCTCCAGAGGTGAAGGTGCTACATGGGGCGAGCTCCACAGTGGGGCTGGAAATGGAGCCACTGAAAGAAAGGGGGGCAAAGAACAGGGCCGCAGTATTAGCCAGAGTTGTTTTTTGTCAGCCAGGCACCATTACTCCCTTGACTAAAAGTTAGACAGGAATGAATCAGAAGATGGTACAACGAGCGTGAGATAGAAAAGAGAGGCGATGTCTCAAGGCCTGAGCCTGGCGGAGAGGGGAGCAGAGAAGATGGCATTCTCTCAGCTGCAAGCCACCCTGGGCTCATGGGATGTGCCCCTGACTTTGGCTTAGGAACAATAAAGCAATCTAGCCTAAATAGCGAATGTATACGCTTAGATCCAGACAGATGGAAGGTGTTCAAACCAGAGACCACTGTTTCCTTTTCAAAGAAGCTTTTACATTTTTTAAATGAAGGAATGGGACTCACGAAATGGCCTGTTTGTCAGCAGTTGATTGGGTCACTGCCTTACTGATTTGATTCTTAAGGTCAACTGACACCCCCAATTAATGCAAAGTTGGGAGTCCCCTGCTAGGCCTGACTTCAGACTGGGCTGTTTATTTTTATGAGAAAAAGGTCTTAGCAGGATCTTAGCGGGCTCAGGTTATCCCAGGGAGATGTAGCCTTGACCAATTTAATTACATGCTGCTCTGGAGCTACTGTTTTGCAATATGAAGAGCTGTAACGGAAGACCTGTTATTTGGTTGCTTGGAAACTAGTGCTTTTACTATCCAGAGTCATCACCAAGCCCTTCTGGGGATGCAAGGGAAGCTGTCAACAGCTCTCTCGAGTCATAAATTTCTTAGGAGCAAGGCATAAATCAGTGGAGCAAGACGACGGAGATTGTAGTGGCAAATGTCCCGTTCCAGACCACCTGATCCCTGCAAAGGGCACGGGCCTGTCTGCTCCCCTCTTCTGGCTCCAGCTGTCTGTTACACAAGCACCCTTGTTCATTTGCATTTCTGTGGGCCAGGTCACCATGCAGTGTGAGGGCAGCGACATATCTAAGAGAACAACAGAAACCAGGAGTGATCTTGTGGTGTCTTGCAACCACAGAAACTCAGAGGCCCAGAGAGGTTAGTTGGTAACCTATGCAGCTTCGGCTTCCAAGTTGTCCCCACCAGCACTTCTGGCCTTGTTAATATCATTTCTTGCTCCGGGGCTACATTTTTTCAGTACATATCCAGGCTTCAGGAAATGCAGTTTCCCAGTGCAGGCTCCATCTGAGGGCCAAACTGCTCTGGGGAAAGTTGGTGTTGTGGCCTCCAGCCCCTGCCGCTCCTTGAAGAAGTTTCTGCCTTGTTCTGAAATGTTTTCTAGGTGTGCAGGCCAGTGATGGGGAAATTGCTCAGGTCCTATTGTGGTTACAGAGCTGCTCGGAGCTTTGGTCAGCCTGCTGCCAGGTTATGAGCTGTGATTTCAGCCCCTAGGCAGCAGACCCCATGCCGTGACTTCCCATGCGTGTGTGTTGGAGAAGGAGGTCTCTCCCTGTCTGTCAGATCCATTTCGAAGCAGCAGTCCAGTCTGGGGCTAAAGCGTGCCTCTCCTCAAGTGAATTTCGGGACCGTCTCGTTGTGCCAAGGCATGACTTCTCTAACCCAGTCCTCTGATCCAGAATATGTGCGCCTTTTTCTCTTATCTTTTCCTTCTTTATTCTTTTGATCATTCCTTCTGTTCCCTTCACTCACTAGTTCCATCTGGTCCTTCACCCACCCTGTGCCATGCGATGAGAAACATGAACCTGAACAGAGGAAGCCTACTACTCATGCACACTCACCTTCTCTTTGTCCCTCCTCTCAGCTGAGCCAAGCCAAGTGGGGGCCGGTTCCCGTCGCTCCCCCAGAGCCCCAGACAGCATCGCCTCCATCAGGGTCAGTCCTTCTCCCTATGGATTTGAACACTCACTGTGGCTTTCAGAGCCACAGAGATATAGAAGGTCCCCAAGGCAGGTCCCCAACCCCAAGTAGCTCAGAGAGCTGGGGGCGGGGGACAGGAGTGATGCGTATAAAAAGAGAGAAGGGTGAAGATGTGTGTCATTGTGCTTATCCTGGGGTACTGGGGGCTGGGAAGTCCCAGCAGGTCTTCAACTTGGGTGTGCTGGTAAGGGAGCAGTGCCTGGGGACACCGAGGAAGCAACAGGTATGGCATGAAGCATGGGAGCCCCAACGACTGCCCTTATGGGGTGGAGGGATAGCAGAAGATTCAAGTGGGGAGTCAGGGCGTCAGGTACACTCCCTTATGAAATGACTGCATACTGGCCTGCTCAGCCCTCCTGAAGGTCGCTCCTGCAGGGAAGGGCTGCTGAGCCAGCCCCTTCCAGGGTCCAGGGCTCAGGGGGAAGAGGAGAGCCCAGGAAATAGTTCTTCATATCAGGTGTGTCACCAGGCCGGGTGGATGGCCTGTAAGAAGAAAGAATGAAGTGTCTGGACACTCATTCCAGTGAAGGGGTGGGGAGGGGAGCAGGAGGGGAAGTTGAGATGAAGAAAGCCCCACCCACTCGCTGCAGGAAAAGGGGCGTTGGGTGGGGATGATAAGCCCACCTTTCCAGACAGAGTGGGAATGAGGGTGAAAACATGCTTTTGCTCTTTTTTTTATCCCCTCCAGGCCTTTGACACCATCTCCATTTCTTTCTCTGATGACTAGTTTTATCGCATTTTTAAAATTAACAGTGTGAGACATTACATTTTCCCTGATTGTTTGGCATCTAAGAGATAAAAATCACTCTCTCTGTAAATCGCACATTGATTTTTCCTCGTTTCTGTATTGCGGTCAGCCTCAGCCGTCGCTGCTGGGCACATCACAACCCAGTCTGGTTACATGAGGAGTCTGAGCCCGGTGCTGTTATTACCCGGTGCCGTGTCTTATCCCATGAGGTGGCTACATGAAGCTTTAAAGATAATCCTTCAGACCAAGGGGACTGAACCCAGAGGCTCTGTTGTCCAGGGCTGGTTTCTGGGGAAGGGTGGGCCTGTAGGGCCAGGTGTGCTGTGAGTCCTACTTCCTCCTCTGCGTCTGCGCCCATCAGTCCTAACACGCCGGGTGATTCTCAGTGTGCATTATGCCTCTGGTTCCTTTCCATACCCTGAAGTGTAGGGCTGTTTTCAGAATTGTTTTTAAGTGAACAGCACATTAAAAGTACAGAACAGTACCTGGTGTGTCGTAAATATTACATGATGTTGATTGTTATTTTTATCATCACTGATTATAACCAGATTGTACATTTTTAGCAACCATTATGGTTTACTCATGTGCAAAGTGTGGCTGAGAATGCAACAGCCTTGGACGTGTGGGTTCTGCGTGTGGTTGCCACCAGCAGGGGCCAGTGCTTATTTACTGAATGAATAATGTGGACTGTAAGCTGTGAGGTCTGAAACACTGGAAGGCCTTTCTTGCTCTTCTTCCAAATGCACAGTGCTTGTCCCAAATGCGTTATGGTGCTCTACAGGGTGTTCGTTGGGCGTTTCACTGTTTCAGCCAATGTGATGGTGTGTCCACCCAGCTCCTCCAAGAAGCAGTTGCCAGGAAGGGATTAGATGTGCAAGAGATTTGCTGGGGGACATGCCGGTTTGGATAAAGAGGAGGGAGCTAGAGATGGCATGGAGAGCCTCAGCCTGCAATGCAGACCTGGTACCTGCAAAAGAAAAGGGGGAAGGGAGGAGGGCTGCGGGGGAAGCTCCAACCACAGCAGTGCCAAGAATTCAGCCAGGGCATCATAGAGGGAAGTCCTTGAGCCAAAGGTGTTCTCTGAGAAGAGTACATGTCCTGCACTGTTCCTGCTCCCACCCCCCTGCCCCTTCAAGCTCAGCCACTGACTGGGAGCAACTGGGGTCATTAGTCATGAGGTAAATGACGGACAGAGCTCTGGGTGTGCTTGCTGAGGCTTCCGAGGAAGGCAGAGGGAGGCTAAGTGTGCCCTGGAGTTAAATGGGGGTGGAGGGGACGGGCAGTGGGAGGGGAGTTCTAGGCCAGACAAGGAGTTATCATGGATTGATTGTGAGGCACTGTCCAGCAGCCCTAGTGCTGAACTCTGATAGAAAAACAGCTAGTTATTCGAGGGGCCAACTGTTTCCTCAGAGGATTGCCTTCCCAGGAATACACTGACCACATATGCCACAACACTTCGCCAGAGAAGGAAACTGAGGCCAAGAGCCAGGTGCCACCAGCCCACCACCACTGACGCCCTGTGCGGCAGTCCCCTTATCCTTGGTTTTACTTTCCACGGATTCAGTTATCACCAATAGCCATGGTCAGAAAATATAAAATGGAAAATTCCAGAAGTAAACAATTCAGACGTTTTAAATTGCCTGCTGTTCTGTGTAGTGTGATGAAATCTTGCCCATTCTCACCCTGTCTCGCTCCATCCTGCCCAGCACGTGAATCATCCCTTTGTCCAGCATATCCGCTCTGTATACACTCCCCACCCTCCAATCACTTAATAACCCTTGGTCACTCCACGATCTGCCTCCTCACTGGGCAAATCCCAGAGTCTAATCCTCCAGCAAAGGCTCCTGCTCAGCCTCCTGGCTGACTGTTTCTCCTGCTAGGATCCCTTCAGCGTGCCCCGCTGCCCCATTATCACACAGCTGTCCAATCAACAGCCGTTTTGTCACCTGCTGTCCAGCACTCTGCACTGCCCTAATCTATAAAATAGTGCAAATTGTAGAGTGCGTGCCACAGTTAAAGTTGACCGAACTAAACAAAATAAAGCATTGTGTTAACCAAACTCCACCCCAGGCCTCCCAGCTTTTTGCAGCAGCATCTCAGAGCATGGACTGGAGTAATGCCAGCCTCAGAAGCAATGAAAGGGGTTGGTAATGGCTTTTTGAGCACTTGCTATTTTTAAGCCACTTTAGTTTACATTTTTCAAATATAATTATTCCCAGCACCCTAAGTTGGAGATACAACCAAGGTCTCCATTTTAAAGATGAAAGAGCTGGATGCCAGAGAGGGCAGGTAACTCTAGGCAGGTTGTACAAGGCTTTGGATCCACAACCATCAAGCCCCAACTCAGCTCTTCCCACTAGTGTAAGATGAAGTGTGGGTTTGGTCCCAGAATCCCAATCACCACCTTTCATTCCCCAGGGACAAAAAATTCTGTTTGTTGGTTGATTGCAATGTCCTCACAGCCCACATTGGAATCAAGGTCACCTCTGTCTGCCATAGCCCCCTCCTCCACCAGCTCACCCCGGCTCTGCAGACGTGATCCCTGTCTGCTTTGCACCTCATAGAAACACAGGATTGCAGGAACAGCACTAGTGCAGATTCTCCGTGGCGTGACTGAGAGAGAACAGCCTGTGTGGGGGGCTGGTGATGAAGCAGGTGGGAGAGGATTCTCCCGAACCAGCCAATCTGTCTTGGGAGCGTCTCGGATCAAATCTGGCATTAATTAAAAGAAGGCCTCTGGGCTTTGAGCACCTTGCTGGATGAATTGCATATTTTACGACTGTTTGGCATTTATGTGGGACTTTAAATGTGCCAAGTGTTGTGTAGTGATTTATGGGACCCTCTTTACTGGGAGGTACCTCGTTCAGCCGGCTGTCACAGACCTGTTATCGGTTCATAATGAGGCCTAAGGCCACGTACCCATCTCCTTTCCTTTCTGGCCTCTTCTGCTTTTGTTCGCTCATTTTAAAGACACCATTCCCTCCTCTGGATGGGCTTAGTCCTTTCTGGCTAGGAGGGATTGCTGGCCGAATCCCCCTTATAACTTCCTTCCAGAAGTTTGTGAAACTTGGAAAGGGGGGTGGAGCCACGGGGGTGGCTTCGGGGCACACTTTCCCCCTCCTTACTGGGACTCCCTGCCATCTCAGAGCAGTTTATCCCAACATAGATGTGGCCGAGAGAACCCTGTGACTGGTGGATGGATGGGCACCTTCAGTGGGCAGCTGGTGCTGGGGGTGGGGGCCTCTCCCACCAATGGGGTGGGCCAGCACTTTGCAGAGCTTCCACCCGCAGCCCGCAGGTGTCAGGGGGACAAGAGAGCCAGCTGGCCCTCAGTGCCTGGGGCCCCTTATCACAGCATGTGCTTGTTTGGGGAGAAACAGCGCAGGCCACTCCTGACTGTCTAATGTCCTTCCACCCTCCTGCCTCCACGTGTGTGCAGCGCCTCTGCAGGTGTTAGGGCTTCGAAGAATGCCCCTGTGTCCACTTACATACTGTAAATTTGTCAGGTCTGAGCCACCAGATGCTTCCCTGCCTGCCCGGGCCTTTGGAAGTGGGGCCAGGTGATGGGACAGAGGACTCGGGGAGCAGACCACAGGGCCTGTCTGGCTCCTGCACCAGCCTGATCTGTCCCTGTCATGGAAGTTCATCCTTTAGGTGGAGGGCGGCCCAAGTGTGGCCACAGTGTGCGTGGGTGGGGGAGTTGGCCAGAGGCGTGAGTCTGGACGTGAAGCAGGCTTTGTTGGTCAGAACAGCTCAGCGTTGTCTGCCCCAGCAGAGGCCTCCTCTCCCTTTTTCTCTGTGGGAACACAGGGATCTGATCTTTGTCTGGTTGTCAAAAACAAATTGTCAAAAGTGAATTGAAATTGAGTGTCGGACATGGGTGTTTAACAAGGTGCTTTCACTGGCTGTTTAGAGAAGCGGCTGTGTCAGCCCTTCCCCTTCATGCCAGTAGGGAGGGGCCACCTCCTCTGTGGTCACTGGGGTCGCCCTGTTCTAGGAGGCAGCAGTGATTGCGGGGAGCAGTTTTTGGGGTCCATCACTGTGTAAATGGAGCCCAACTGGACATGGTAGAATGTTAAAACACACTTGCCACCATGAATTAGGAAATGGTTATTTTAATTAGCAGGGGATTCACGTTAGAGAATCTTCAGTTATCAGCATCTCTTAAGAAACTCTAAGACATGACTTTATTCATATTGATAAAAATTTCAGTTGAATTCGCCTCTTCTGAAATTCACCTTGGTTTTTCATATTTCCCAACACTTAACCTTACACAATATGAATATCAGAGTTCATAATCCCCATTAGGAAAGTGTGTCAGACTGCTTTTTCAAGAAGACAACTCTTGCCCTGGCTGCTGTGGCTCAGTTGGTTGGAGCGCCGTCCTGTAACTGAAGGGTTGCAGGTTTGATTCCCAGTCAGGGCACATACCCAGCATCCATTCCTAGTTCTGGCATATACCATCCCCAGTCTGGGCATGTATGTGAGGCAACCAATTGATGCTTCTCTCTCAAATCAGTATTTTTCTCTCTCTCCCTTACTCTTTCTCTAAAAGCAATGAAAAAATGTCCTCAGGTGAGGATTAAAAAAAAAAGATAACTCTGCACTTGATAATTCCTATCCTTTATGGGGACTTGGCCAAACTGCAGCAGGATTCCATGGCAGTACCTGGATGGTGGAACCAGCATTTTATTTAACAAACATGGGCTATGATCAGAGCTCCCCCCTTCCTGTTTCTCTTCCTGCCAGACATCGGAGGCCAAAGACAGGCCAGCAGGGGGAGTCACCATATCATGGGCATGCCATGTGGTGGGGTCAGAGCAGGGATCAAGGCCAAGCCTGCCCCGTGGTGTGTCTAAGCCAGAGAGGGTGACTCTCCCGACAGCCAAAGACCAGGAACCTGCACTGTCATGTGGGTAACACACCTCTGTAGTATGGCGTGACACTTCCTCTCACCTAGCACGTTACCCTCTCCCGGATCTGTGACAGAGTCCAGGTGGGCAGAAACAGAGGAGGAGCAAAGGCCGAGCCCGCCTAACACCCTTGGGGGCTCCTGGTGCTGCTGGGGGTTGGTGTGCCCCTCCTCATGGCCCCCATGGTGCCTTCTAGAAGCGGATGCTCCAACATAGTTATTTCTGTTTTAATGAGTGGGCTGTTAGGACCTGGAAGTATGTAAGTAGAGGTTTAGGCTTGCTCTAGAGCTGAGTCCATATTCATGGGGAAGCATTGTCTGGCCAGAAGGGCCATTATGAGGCTACTCCTCCATTCTTCCCAGCCGCACCCCCTCTCCGTCCTCCCTGACTGCAGAGTGGCTCATCACCACTAGACCACTGTCCGCCAGGGAGGGATTTCTCAGCCTTCCTGAAACCAAGTAACCGCACGTTTCAAGACCCTCCTCACTCAGGATGATTCCCTGCTTGCCCAAATCCCCATGGCTGCAATATGAGTCATTTTTCTCTCTTTCCATCCTCACTGGGGCTGGGGACAAGGAGGTGGTCACACCATTTCATGTCATTTTTCCATCTTTAGGATTTGGTGGTGGTGGTGGTGGTGGTTGTGTTTAATATATATTCAGTCCCCACAGGATGAATATATACTAAACACTGCCTTAGTTTTAATATTTTTTAAATCAAGAAGCTACAAGCCACATTTCCCACCGGGCCTTTGTGTTGACGTTTCCTGAACCGGGTTTGGCTACAACATTTAGAACTGGTACCATGAGCACCTGAGCCAGAGACCCAGCTGGAGTGGTGAACAGCATGTAACAAGCAGGTTTAGTGGCCCCTGTGTAACCAACCACCTGAGGGGTAGAGAATGCCCAGCAAGGACATGGGGCAGAGAACTGACCCCCCAGCAGCATGGGAAGGAATTCAATTTAAGTTCCAGGAGGAGCCCCATTGTCAAAGCCACGCTTTGCAGTGGTGAGCTGCCATGAGGGATGTAGCATTTGGAACGGGAAGCGAGAGCCTGGGTCTGACCACCCCACCACAACTGAGTTCTGTTTTTGCTGCTCCAGCCTGGCTGAGACCGTCTGACAGCCAGACCCTTATCCAGAGGAGCTTAACCTGGAGGGTGAGGGGGGTGGGGGGCTGAGGCTGAAGGGTGTGCCCACTGCAGCTGGACCAAGACAACCACATCACTGTGCCCATCCAGGCATTCCTTCCATCCTCCCAAGGGACCTGTGACTGTCTGGCAGAGCTTGAGGCACAGAGATGCTGCTGTTTTAGAGATTGGGGAGGTCTCCTGCAGAAGACCTGTGAACTCCACCCAGGGCCCTCAAAACTAAGAGCTGTCAGCCCTCAATGAAAAAGAGAATACTAGGTGCTATGGTCTGAATGTCTGTGTCCCCCTGGCCCCCAATTAATAATTGAAGTTCTGTCCTCCATGGCTATGGTATTTGGAGGCGGGGCCTTTGGGACGAGATGAGGTCATGAGGGTAGAGCCCCCATGAATGAGGTCAGTGCCCTGATGAAAGAGGCCCCAGAAAGCTCCCCGCCCCCTTACACCACCTGAGGACACTGGGAGAAGGTGACGGCTGTGAACCAGACGTGGAACCCACTGGCATATTGGTCTTGGACTTCCCGGCCTCCGGAATTGTGAGAAGTAAACTTCTGTTGTATGTAAGCCACCCGGTGTACATTATGTTGTTTCAGCAGCCCAAATGGATTTAGACACTAGTTTTTAACTTCACTTTCCCACCGCCTACTTAAACTCCAAGAATGTTCTAGAATAGTTTAACAATCGTGGTCTAAGTACCCCTTGAAGGGAAGTTAGTGGTGCTCGACCAGGGACCACTTTTCCCCCAAGGGACCTTAGGTAGTGTCTGGAGACATTTTTTGATTAGCACAACCCGTGGGGAGCGGTTGTTACCGGCACTGGGTGGGTAGAGGCCAGGGATGCTGCTCCTCATCTTACCACGCACAGGCCGGCCGGCCTCTTACAGCAAATATCCGGAGTGAGAACCCTGCCCTGAGCACATCCTTCTGTAAGCAGCATTGTTGTCCTTCTGCGGTGTCTACAAGGACCTCAGATAACATACCAGGGGGTGAGCCCAGGTCTTCTGCTTTTCCCCAGTGGAGGCCGAGGGAGAGGGAGACTCAGGGAGGTGGGGAGAGGCAGGCACACCCAGCTGCAGGAGAAGACTGGGCTGGGCCAACTCAGCATTAGAGCTGATGGTCAAGTTTGTCCTCAAGACTCCGCCTCAGCCCGCTGGACGTCTCACACCAGGTTCCCGGTTTGTTTTCCCCCTCTTTGCACCTGAGCTAATGGTAGTAGCTGTGAACAGGCTATGGCTTACTAATAATATCCCACTCACTTTGGATTTTGTCATAATTACCTTCCTAATTTGCACTTTTGCTGGAACACCTGGGGTGTGAGCTCTAGTTGGCATTTTTCCTCTGCTCCTTTCCACCCAGAGGGTTCCTGCAACCATCTGTTGGTCTTCAGTATCTGCCTGAATTCTCTTATTTTGGTTCTCTCCCTCATGTGGAATTTGTCTTGGTCTCCCATTAGTTTGACTCTCAGGTTTTTTCCACTTTCAGACACGATAACAGCTAACATTCTCTTCGCCGTGACCCCTCCTTCCTCTTCCCCTTTCTAAATCACAAGGAAGTGTTGGCTCCCTCCCTTGGCAGCATGTGTTTTGGGGTCAGGGGTCATGGTTCCCTCCCCTAGAGCCCCAGGAGAGCAGGGAGGAAGGACCTGCTTCTTTGCCATCCATCACAGAACTCGATGGCCAAGGCACACACTGCCATGGCCAAGGTCCAGGGTGGGGCCGAGGAACAGTGCGTTGGCTTTGTCCTGACCTCCTCAGGAAACAGGTTCAGAGGCCAGCTCCGGCTGCCTGCACCTGGGAGAAAGCCACAGCCAAGGTCAGCAACCTGGGGTGGAGGGAGAGGGAGAGACAGGTTCAAGGCCTAGCTCTGGCCCTGGACACTGAGCCACTTTGGACAGGCCCTTTCTTTCCTCCCCAAACTCCCGGAGCTGTTGTGAGCTTCTGTGTAAATCTGTGTGCTGGGCCATGCACTCCATAACCAGCGAGGGTTAGTTCTCAAGTTGCCGTGGGGCCTGTGGCTGTGGGCTGCACTATCATTTATATCAGGGGTCCCCAACCTCTGGGCATGGATCGGTACTGGTCCAGGCCTGTTAGGAACCGGGCCACACAGCAGGAAGTGAGCTTGAATGTAATGCTCTTGAATCATCCTGAAACCGTCTCCCCACTCCAGTCCGTGGAAAAATTGTCTTCTATGAAATCGGTCCCTGGTGCCAAACAGGTTGGGAACCCCTGATTTATATTAAAACCACTACTTATGAGACAGCTTTTCCAGCTTTTCTCACAAAAGTGCCAGACATGGTTTTTATTTATACACATTATTTTTTATATATTTTGATTATGCTATTACAGTTGTCCCATTTCCCCCCTTTCATTCCCCTCTACCCTGCACACCCTCTCCCACCCACATTCCCCCCTTTTAGTTCATGTCTATGTGTCAGAAGTTCTTTAGCTTCTACATTTCCCCTACTATTCTTGCCCTCCCCCTGTCTATTTTCTACCTACCATC
>CM052545.1:74490047-74584272 GCA_028533065.1 Trachops cirrhosus
TTCCTAAGCCTCTCCTCATTTTTTTGAATTCTTATTTCTTCATTCTTTTCTAGTTGTATATTTTTTTCTTCCTTCTGGCCTACTCCATTGATGTGAGACCCATCTTTCATTCCATCACTGTTGGTTTCCTGTGCATTTTTCTTCATTTCACTTGTAGCTTTCATTTTTTTCATCTAATTTGTGACCAAAATCAACCAATTCTGTGAGCATGCTGATCACCAGTGCTTTGAACTGTGCATCTGATAGGTTGGCTATATCTCTCGGTTGCTTAAAAGGATTGGTCCTGGGGCTTCCATTTGTTCTTCTGTTTGAGCCATCTTTTTTTGTGTGTGTGTGCTCACGCCTGTTACATGTATGAGGGGCAGAGCCCTAGATGTCCCCCCCCCATGGCACAACCCAGTCACTGGGTTGTGACGCTGCACGTGGGGGCAGGGTCCGAGAGGGAACAATGGTGCTTCCTCCTTCGGACTTCAGTCCTGTCCACCACTTACCCCAAGGTCCTACTGGACCTTTCTGGTGCTGATTCCCGTGTGGGTGGGCTTGTGCACCCTATGGGTCTTTCCAGCGACCACTCCTGTGAGGCTGGGAGTCTCTCCCTGCGCCTCAACCCCCACAGGTGTTTTCATTCAGTGCCCCAAGGCTGTATTTCCCAGCGCTGGGACCCTGGGACCGCCCGGTCAGCCAGCCGCCTTGTGTGCAGTGCCATGCTTCACAATCCTGCCTTGCTGGATCTGCTGGTTGCCGCCCCTTGGCTGGCGTCTGCCAGCCGCTGCCTGCGTGCCCACGGTCTGCCCACTGTGGTCTTAACGCACTGGGTCCCAACGCTCTTTGTGTCAGGATCCCTCTCCACCCAGCTGCCCGGCTCAACCCCTCCTACTGGTCTGGATGAATGTGTCTGTTTTAACTCCATGGTTGTCGGACTTCCATACAGTTCAATTTTCTGTCAGTTCTGGTTGTTATTCTGTTTCTAAATTGTTGTTGTCCCTATCTTGGTTGTGTGAGGAGGCACAGTGTGTCTACCTACGCCTCCATCTTAATGTGAATTGTAAATTCATCTAAATTGTGTTTATTTTTATACTTTAATTTTCACTAGTTTCTCACTAGGAAAAAGACAAAATAAACTTTTTATCTTAAAGGGGGAAAAATCACTAATTAAAGCAAAATCTTTAACATAAGAGCCAAGCAGCTGTTGTTTATGGTTTAGAGGGAAAAACCCTGATTTCTTCAAAGGGACAGGTTTGTTCCTCTCACCCTTGAGGGGTATCAGGAAACACCCCTAAGTGCCGCCCTAGCTTTTGACACCTCTCCCCAGTCAGTGGGCCCCCTTCACCCTGAGGCCCGCAGTTACTGATGAGAGTGCGGTGCCGTCTGCACTGTGCTGGTTCTGAACAGCCTTGAGAACAGTAGGTTTGTAAACAGTGCACCCCCTGGAGGTAGCAGGTGGCCAGGTAGACACATCTCCAGGGTCCTCTACCTTGGCATTCTTATGATCGCGTATGTGGGCAGCTCCTGCCCTCCCAGCGCTGCACAGAAAGAGGCTGCCTCCTCCTTGGTGGGAAGCATGTCTGAAAGTGGTAGACATACCAGTCGTAGCCCACCTTGACATTCACTCTCACCAATATCCGGCACCTCCCCCGGGACACTGTTGTTGCCTACCTCTTTCTGAAGCGCTACATCAGAGGCATCACGCCAACCTGAAAATGTTGAACGTGTATCCAGACCCCTCCCTGGAGTCATGACTTCTACCCTTGGGGACATTTCTGGAAGAGAAGGAAAGTGAACAGCCAGCCATGGAGGGAGAAGAAGAGCCTGGACCTCAGAGTCCCAGCTCACCTGGGCTCTCAGAGCCTCCCGCCACCTTTCCACTCTGACCTGTGGAGTGGAGGTGACAGTTTTCACCTCTGGTTCATGTTCAAGGCTCCTAACCCAGAGCCTGGCATAAAAAAGGCCACTCTGCCACCACCACCAATCACTATTTCCAAGAGAAAGACCACAGGGAGACAGATCTTGAATACAAGACCAGATTTGGAACCTGGAGTCAGCTGAAAGGAAAGACTTAATGAATGAAGACTCAGCCATTATTAAGAATTGACATCAGGAGCCTTAAAAATAACAATGAATAAAACTTTAAAACCTCACTTCTGCAAAGTCTGGTTGCTCTGATGTTGCCTCGGCTGGCCACGTCAACCGAGAGCTCCCGGAAGCAGTGTGTCAGGGGCTTCTCTGAAGCCCGCTGTGGTGTGAGTCCTGCACCCTGGGGGCCTGGGCCCAGGGGCCTCGAGGCTCTGGTCTGGTTTTGGAAGAGTTCCAAAGCCCCTGGCTGCTGAGTCTGGCAATGGCCCAAGTCATTCCTCATGACCTCTGGGCTCTCCTCTACCTCTAAAGTCCTAGGACTCTGAATTCCATGATGGTCATTAGGAGAAATAAGGAAAGATATTCAGTGGGGCACCAGAACCCCAAATTCTCAACCAGCAGCCTCTGGTGGCCACAGTTACCCTGTAAGGTCCCCACAGGGAGACTAAAGCACAGGGAACACTTTATGCCTTAGCTGCTGAGGCTTAGCAGGTCTTTGGATGAACCAGACTGCATCATGAGTGAGCTTGTTCACCTTAACACAGGTCAAGCCAAAGGGCCCTGTTGTCCCCAGGTGCCTCCTAAAGTCATCATTATTGTACAATCCCAGTGTCCCTGGCCCACTGTAAACAGGACACAAGGATAAAAACAGGGAGTTCAAAGAGACTGTGAATTCCAAAAGAAGACAAGCCCCTCTTTACTCAGTAGATTTCGCCCCCTTCCCTGTTCATAATAAAGGTTGCTCCTTGCCCCCAAAGCTCTTGGTCTTGAACCTGACCAATGCTGTGGTTTTATTTCCTCTTTGGATGGAAACTAAACTCCCCCATGGATGTCAGGACGTGCCTTAATATCATGCTTCTACCTCATGGGTCCAAGTCCAATGGGACAGTTCCACTTTTTTCAAAGCTTTTACCTCTGCATCAGATGCTGTAGACTAGCGTGTCTCCCTTCCACCTCTGCTCATAGTCAGGGTACTGGTGAACTTGGCAAGCTTGCCAGGCCCACTGGACAGGACTTGGAGAGTCATCTCGCCCATCCTCAAGCTTCAAGCTGGACGATAACTACACCATCTCACAGTAGACTGTAACAGTCTCTACCATGTGATGATGGCTTGTCCCATGTCTGCAATGACATCATTGGGCCACCATGTCAACCTTGGACTTCTTGCTCATGAGCTGATAAAACCCTACATGTTTAGGTCAGGGGTCATCAAATGCTTTCTGTAAAGGGCCACATGGTAAATATTTTAGGTTTTCGGTCCATACGGTCTCTCTCACAGCTGCACAGAACCAGCCACAGAGGGCTCATCAACAAGTGAGCATGGCTGTGTGCCAATAAACCTTATTTATGCACACTAAATGTATATAATTTTTACAGGTCATGAAATACTCTTTGTTTTTTTCAGCTACTTAAACTTGTAAAAATTGTTCTTGGCTTACAAGCCATACAAAAATAAGCAGTCAAAAATTTTTAAAAATTACAATTAAAAAAATGATAAATAAATAATTAAAAAAAACTTTTTAAAGGTAGTGAGCTAGATTTGGTCTCCAGGCCATAGTCTGCTGAGCCCTAGAGTTTTCGTTATTAGCAGTCTGCTGCACCCTCACCTCACACAGCAGTGGTGATGAGCATCATTGGGAAATTATTCCTAACCCGTCGTGCTTTTTTGTATGTGTGTTTCAGAGGGGCTTGCTGTCGGAGTTGGATTTGGAGCCGTAGAAAAGACGGCGTCCGCCACCTTCGAGAGTGCCAGGTAAGCCAGCACCTGCTGCCCTAGCACTGGGCCCTGCGCCCCGCGGTGCTCTGGAAATGCTCGTGACCGGGATGGGCGCCCCCAGCCTCACAGGGCCAAGACCGGCGAAGGTGGGGCGGAGGTCAGGTGAAGCTCACTTGAGAGAGGCGCTCCATCAGATGAGCAGTCTGTGCCCTCTAAGGGGTGACCACCTTGAAAACACGGCATGGATGTCATTGCGTGCTGTTGTCTAAACTCTTTAAATGTGTAAAGACGGGAGCAGTAAAGGGTGAAAGGGGTCAAATACATGGTGTTGGAGGGGGATTTGACTTTGAGTGCTAAACATACAATGCAATTACAGATGACGTATCGGAATTGTACACTTGGGAACCTAGACAATTTTATCAACCAGTGTAACTCCCCCAGCCCCACAGAAAAAAACCTAAAGACAAAAACACAACAGGCAGCAGTCGATGCCCCAGGGCTCCATCCTCTTTGAAGCCCTCTTTCTCTGTCATGACACTGGCCTCTCCTGGCTGCCCCCCGCCCCCTGCTTATGTCTGCTTCTTTGCAGGCTCTTCTGGGGGGCTTCTCATCCTACGGCCCTTTCGGAAACATGGATGCTGCCCAAAGACCTATCTCTGGGGGGTCCATTCTCATCCCCCTCTGTGGCTTAATATTCCATTTATTTGCTGGTGGTGCCCAAGTTCATTTTCAGCCTCGATTTTTCTTCTAAACTTATTCCTTCCAGACACTTGGACATTCCACAGGATCCTCACATCCAGAATTTTCAAAGTTGAGCTACTGTCTCCGTCTGCGGTCACACAAAGCCTGCCCCTCCCCCAGGGTTCCCCATCATCACCTTGTACCCAGGTGACGAAGCCAAACTCTGTCATCCTTGACTCCTTGTTTCCCCTCGGCTTCCTTAGACAGTCACCAGGCCTTGTCAGCTCTTCTTCACTTCTCCCTCCCTTGCAATAAACAAGGCCTTGAACGGCCAGCATCCACCTGGGGATCATGAAGGGAACGTACCCTTTAGCCTTCGTAGGGATGAGCTCGACTGGTCCACCTGTGCCCACAAAACCATGAACAATGCAGTGTCCGGCTGAAGGGGCCACGGCTGAGCCTTCCATCCAAGTGTGATGAACTCGGATGCCTTCTGGGGACTAAGGGGTGACAAAAATGAGTGGAGACAACTGGGGGAGACAGTCGGGGACTGTGAGGACAGAGGTGAACTTCACATAGAGAGCCCACACATGATCTAATGGCTCTGGAATTCACAGTCATTTTAAAAACGTGATTCAGGTCAAAGCAGTGGCCCAGGGCCACCAGTTTCTGATGCCTGCTTCTAGCCTATTCCCTTGCCTTCTCACTGGTGCATTCTCCAAATATCCTTTTTTCTCTCTCTAAGACACCCCCCCTCTAATGATCAACCCTGCATCTATTGATCATGGTGGTCAGGAACTAATTTCTCATGAAACCCCTCTCCATCCTTCCTGGGGACTGGACCTATGTGGGGCCTCCTTGTGCTTCATCACTTCGTTGCATGGATTCCCTCAGCTGACATGAGGCCCTGTGTGGTCAGTGTATCACTACCGGTCACTGAATGCCAGTGCTACATGTTAAGGGACATGTCTACTCCACGAAGCCACAAACATACGTGTGCATGTTCTAGGTTGAAATTATCCCTTCTTATTCTCACCTGTCAGACTTCCAAGGCATTTTTCCCTCCATCACCAGGCCAGAGTCCCCCATTACCCTGATACCTGTCAGGAAAATCAGATGAGACAGGGGGTGGGGGTGGCGGGGGGGGCGCTTTAGAATGTAAGAAATGTCACCACAGTCAAGGGCTAGTTCTGAGTCACAGTGCCCTGTGGGCTGCATTTCCAGCACCGGGCATCGGGTGGGAAAGTGGCTCTTTGTCCCTCGGCACAGCAGTTTTGATCTTGGCTTCAGCAAGAACATGAGAAACTTCAGTCGGGCAGCATGCAGGGGGCTGAGGAGATGAGAGGGGCTGACCCCGTCCACATTTGAAGGCCAGGCCCCCCCAGAGCATGGGGCACTGCACGCCCTACAGAAGGCCTGTGACCTGGGAATTGCGCTCACAGGCCTGGCTTTCTGGTGGCACCACATCCCCAGTAACATCAAGATGTCACCTCAGATGTCCCTCTGTTCTGTCATCTGCACTTCCTGCCAATCATTATAACTGTTTGTAGAGAAAGTAGAGCCAAAGCCTTTCCAGCCCAGCTCCGCCCTCCCCTTGACTCTCCCTGAGTTACATAAACCCTCAGGACCCTGGAGCCGGGAGCAGCCTGGGGCTGTGGGCCTCTGTAGTGGCAGCCCAGCAGCTCACTGGGAGCTTTTCATGTCCCCTCGTTCTCCCCCTCTCCCCCATGCAGCCTGTGGCATCAGCGTGGCTGTGTCCAAAGTATCCTGGAGTGGGGGAGGGGCTTCCTGAAACCCAAGCTGCAGAGAAGCAAAGAGATCTCCCCCTCAAGCAGACCCTACCCTTCAACCCACTGTCTTCACTTACAAGTCCGCATCTAGTGCGTGGTTTGGGGTCTTCCTCTCCGAATGCCTGTGATCTTACTCTTGACTGATAGAATGCAGAACAGCCCCCCATCGGGACTGGTTAGACCTCTAGGCCTGAGCCCAAGCTACAGACCTGAGTTAGCGGGAGGATGGGGGCTAGGGGGTCAGAGGGAGGGAGGAAGAAGAAAAGAGAGGAGGGCAGACTAATAGTTGGGGGGAGGGGTGCAGAAAAAAAGTCATCAGGTGATTAAACACACTTTTTAAAAAGGACAGGTTTTGCTTTTTAAAATTCCAGTTCTGTGGGATTACGAAGTGGTGCACTGCAAACACGACATGCAAAGGTTAAAAATAAAGGATTGGAAAAGAATCCAAGGTGGATGCTGATCAAAGGAAGCAGGCATTACAGTTTCGGTACCAGGCAAAACGGACATGGAGGTGGAAAGCTGTATAAAGAATAAAGGTCAGTCCTTAATGACAAGGGAAACACCGCACCGGAACGATGCAACGGCCCTGCGTTTGTGTGCACCTAGCAACACAAGCGTCACACTGCTTAAGGAGAGCTGTCAGAATTGCAGGGAACAGTCAAAACCTCCATTGTGGTGGGTGAGCACCTTTCCTGTTTCTGACACGGATCAAACACAAAAATTTTACAAAACGTGTTTAATGGACATAGAACCCCGACCCAGCAACTGGGACACTTTCCTTCTTTTCAAGCACACATATACCTGTTTTTAAATTGACTAGAGCCACACAGGCCAGAACAGCCCCAAATCATGATCGTTCAGACCCCCATCTCTGACCTCAGTGTGATGTCATTGAAAGTCGATGACACGAAGTAGCCTGAATGATTTGTTAGTGCACGGCTGAACCTGTGCGTGCCAGGAGATTGGCACACCATGCGCTCCAAGGGCAGCATACGAACTAGATTGTCTAAGAAACCAGTGGACGAAGGGCACGCTCTTCCCTCAGTGTCACAGAGTGGTATTTCATCTGAGTGTGTGGTCAGTCCGCTCGGATGGGTGGAGATGATAAGGGCAGGTAACGCAGTGAGCGGGTGGATCCTAAGGCATTTTCAGGGCCAGTGCATAGACATGTTGCTGAGGCAGTTCCCAGGGTGCTTTGTGGAAGGGAAGGCAGATGGTGGGTTGACCACGGGGATGGTGCTAATGCAGGAAATGACAAAGCCCGAGAGATGACTGAGGCACTAACCCGGCTCCCATGGAATGATTGTGGGGGTAGATGTTCCAGCGTGAAAAACTCAGCAGTGGAACCGATGTTTGTTGACCACCCGCAGCTGTGTGTTCTAGCTGTTATAGGGAGACAGGGATGTGACGATGGTGGGAACGAGGAAGGCCTGATGGCTGGAAGAGGTTTTAAATGCAGAACTAACAGACAGCCCTTGTCAGCTGATTTTTGCTGTGCAGAAGGGAGAAGGGAGAATTCAAGTTCAGGCATCTGGGAGACAGGTAATCTTAGGTGCCGTGTGGGAGTGGCTGAGAGGGGAGGGAAAGCAGATTTGCCTGGATTTGGGAAAAGAAGAGTTACCCAGCAGGTGCCTGGGGTCCACGTGGACCACGCGGGCTGAGCCAGGTGGATTGTCCTGTTCATTTAGTTTAGGGGTCGGCAGCCTGTGGTCCAGGGGCCAGAGTCAGCCCAACACCCATTTTGGTAAATGAAGTTCTAGAACACAGCCACACCCATAAGTTTCTGTACTGTCTGTAGCCCCTTTCCTGCAGCAGTGGTTGAGTGGTGTGGTTGCCACAGAATCGTAAGGCTGAAAACTGACAATGATTACAGCTGGCTGTTTACAGAAAAGGTGTGGAGACCCCTCGTTTAGTGGACACAGCCCACAGATTTAGTTCAGGTTCATCATCACACACCCTGACACCAACACTCATTTTTTATGACTTCCTACTGTTTTTTAAGCATCTGGAAGCAGGAAGTTCTCTTGTCTCAACTGTGATATCACAACCCCTCACAAGAAAAGAGAAAAAGTAAAAAGTAAAAAGTAAATGCTCTAGAACAGCACTGTCTTCAGTTTCCACTTGTTTCCCTGACCAGAAAGAGGACAGGTGGGCCCCTGGCATGTAATGTGTGTATGGGTGCTGCCATCTAGTGTTCAGATGCTATTACTTCACCACCTTTCTGGAGCCCTGTCCAACATTATCTTCCACTCCTGCCTCCTTCCTTTCTCATTAGATAACTTGCTTGGGGTCATTCATTCACAATTCCACCTTCCCTGAATGCTGAAGAATCTCAGCTCGCAAAGGGCAGCCTGTAGTTCAAGGGAAACACAGCTTTCTTCTTTCTGATCTGGGCCCTCGCAATTTCTTTTGGTTTCACTACAAAGAAATTCTTCAAACCACATGTCCTTGGGGAGTTTGGCTGCTTCAGTGATTTTCCTTTCTGAAGTGTCACTACTTCCAGAGAACATGTTTTTCAGTAAGGAAACATGTCCTCAGCTCTCACTTAACTCAGTGGCAGGCATAATTCACACCAGCAGGGAGGGCAGGGTTATTTATGCCTGAACATTTGGTTTCCTGTACTACTTCCTGTTGAAGCTTTGATGAGGCACACATTGGAAGGCGTTTGTCATCCACGGACATGCCCTGCCTGTCCTGGAGCAGGCTTGCATGTCACAGAGGGGCTGGCTGCAGACCTCGCTGTGTGCTGTGTGCCATGGATAATCCACAAAGCACATCCCCACCCTACGCCTGGGTGTGTTCCCTGCTGAGGGCCCGACCAGTTCCGGCTGTCCAACACCGGGCACGCCACAAAGGATGCTGGGTACATTAGCCTGCATTTGGACCCAGACAGCTCATAAGTTACATGTGGGGACATTAAAATAAATTGTAGAGTATACATTTGCCTCCTAGACCCAAGAGTAAAATGTAAGTCAGATGTATCATTTTGCCTGGCTTAAAAACCAACATGTATGTTGATGCATTAGCAATCATTTAAGACAGCAGCCATCAGTCAACTAAGCAGCTGTTTGTTTAGCAATAATGACAGCCGTAGACACAGTTCCCTGGTCATGAGTCAGCGAGGGCCAGAGACGGGTGCATCTGTATGTGTAAGACCTATTGTATCAGTGCATCTGTAAGTCCAAGTGGAGCCCCCACTTTGTTCCAGGATATTTTTGAAAACGGGATTGCAGGTTAAATGCAGGTAAGTTGGAGAGACTTGGGTGTTGTTGGGGGTGGCGTCAGAGGGCTGAACAATAACTTCGTTCCAGTTCCCTTGAGCATGGTCTAGGGAGCAAGCTGCCTGCACATCGCCAGGGGCTCTGAGGGTGCCCCCAGGCCTCCCTGCCACAGGGACAGGTACTTAAACTTCTGGAGAGTTCTGGGGAGACTCCATTCTTCAAGGCTGCCACTCTTGACCCTTCTCCCTACCCTCTGCATTGGGTCTCACCCTTCCCCACAGAAGCCAGAGCCCACCCAGCCTGGTGCCCCTGGAGAGTGGTCTTTAGCCTGAGAAGTGGAACCCCAGTGTGAAGACAGGAAGGTGCCTAGGGGAGGAGATACTTTCACACCTGATCCAAGCACTCCCACACCCTCCACTGCGGAATAGCACACACTCTCCTCCCGCACCCCCTCCCGCCCTTCATTTCACTTCGATAGAATTGGAAGTAAATTCTTGTGCTGTTTTTTATTTGCAATAGCAGATTGAGCTCCAAATCTTATTGTATGCAAACAAGCCCTTCTCTTGAACCCATCAAACTACTGTGCCTGGAATTCGAGAGTAGTCTGTAGGCAGCTCCTCTTACATTCTCTTTCCAGTCCTCCCACACAATGATAGCCTTATCCTGAATTATTAAGAGACAGTGGAACTTGAAGTGTTGGCAGGCAGGCAGTGGCTGGCAGACAGCGCCACCATGTGGTAGTTCTACTTCATAGCTTGGTAGGTGGTACAAAAATGCCCAAGGTGTAGGGTGCAGAAGGTGATCGAGAGGTGCTGATGTCTGAGACAGTGTGCGGCTCCTGCAGAAGTTAGGGACCATGTACGTAGATATACAAGTTTATAAAAATGCTCTGTATGTTTCAAAATAGTAGCACCTGCATCCTCCCACTCTTTTGAACCTGATGTTGCATTCTTCATTGAACTCAGCACTTACACCTTTCCATAATCATCACATTTATTTTCCCGTGTCACACAATAACAAGATAGCTTTTATTGACCCTACAGAGAGAGGAAGGAATAATATGAAATGAATGGTGAAAGGGCAGGAAGCCACGCTCTGCTCCTTTGATCGTTTCTACCAGGAGAGAAAAATACAGGTGTCTAGAGTCCTAATTTCAGCAACCCCAAAATCAGTAAGATGTTTATGTCATTTTAGGGGGGAGACATTTATTTTTGTGGAGACCTTTTTAAAGTAATGTTGTTTATTTACCATTCCTGGAAGAGAGAGGGCCTAAAGCTTGCCAGACACCTGGGCGAAGCCAGACTAAGTAAAATGAGGCGGTTTCTCACGGACAAATTTAGGTAACAGATAATCAAGTCATAAATGTACCTGTGCGTCCATCTGTCCGTCCACTCCACGGAGACAGTACTGAGCCCACCGTGTGGACGGACCACAGTTTGTAAGTCCATGTACTTGTCGACGGGCACGTGGGGCGTTGGCGCAGCTCGACTGTTGTAAACAGCGCTGCCCTGGACACTCGTGTGCGGGGTCTTGAGCAGACCTGTGTTTGCGTTTCTCTTGGAGACACACCTACGAGTGGGACTGTTGAGTCATGTGGTAGCTCTATTAGCTTTTTGAGAAAGGAAGCTTTAAAAAGTTACCTTCTGTGCCGAAATAAAAGGAACCAGATTAGACCAAGACTTTACTTTAACGTTAAAGGTCAGTTCCCCAAACATTGTTCTTGCAAGAGGCTTTCCAGGGGCCACTCGCCCACATCCCGGTCTCACACCACAGTGATGACGGGCGTTCTAACTGCAGGTGACTCACTGAGGGCTTGCGGAGTACCGGCCCCACGCTGCCCTTTGCCTCCCTTCTCTCACAGAATCTGCACACAGGGGGTTCACCCACATGCAGCCCCATTTTTCAGGCAAGAAAGTTGAGGCACTGAGAGGGGCTTTGCCCGCAGCCCCACAGCTAGCCGGGAGAAGAGCAAAGTCCCAGGCCCCGGACCTGGCTCTCAGCTAGGATGGCCGAAGGCCTGTGCGGTGCTTTGTTTGGCCAGGCCATATGAGAAGCTCAGTGAGAAAGCCTGGCAGCGGTCAGGGCTCACTTGCCCCTGAGTTTTCTGTGTTTCAGAGCGGAGGCCCAGGTGCTAGACGCACGTGGCCGGACCTTGCAGTGCTTCTGCTCTCCTGTGTGTTGGGCTCTGCAGCTTAGCGGACTTTCCTCCATCCCCCCCTTCGCCTCCCCGGGCTGGTGTTGCTCCTGTGCCCCAGCGCAGCCCTTGCTCTGGGTCTGCTCGGTGAATGTGCCCACTGTCATTGCGTGATGCATGCTTTCTTCATCCCGCACCCTTGCCTAGAGCAGAGCCTGGGCCGCCTCTCCTGTTCTCTGTGCAAACCAGGACCAGGCTGTGCTGTCTGGTCTGCACTGGGGCAGCAGCCGGCACTCCTACCAATGAGTTTACAGTGGGCAGCCCCTCCAGACGGCACGGACTGCCTCCCTCTTGCCTGCCCCTCCCAGTTCCCTGGATTCACTTTCAGGCCCCTCCGATCTGTCCACACGAGTTACCCTCTCAGAACAAGGAGGGAGGCACCAGGCTGCCCTCCTCTGTCTGCCAGGCACCAGCTTCTCCCCCGCCAGCCACACAAGGGGCTGTTTATGCTGCGGCCCCCTCCTCTACCATGCTGCCCCCAATCACCCCCACCCAAGTCCCTGGCGACAGGGTTGGACATCTTGGCACGGGGGACAGATCTCTATACAACGTGCACTCTGTTTAGCCTGAAGCAGGCCCCGGGGGAGGCGCAGAACCTGCCAAGCTCTTCACTTGCGCACAGGAATATGGTTTCTCTGTGGCTTTCCCAGTGCTGGAGACGACATGTGTTTTTCTCCTCTCGGTCCCTGTCGCTGCCCTGTGCATCTTCCCTCACAGCTTGTGACAAGCAACTCAAGGCAGAAGTGGCTGGGTTTTGCAGAGCGGACCACTGAGGGGGCTCAGGTCCCCCTGAGGGGGCTCAGGCATGGCCTTCACTTCACAGCATTTTGCCTGGTGAGCTAAGAGAGGCAGCTGGGGTGCTCCGTGTGGGACCAGCAGGGACAGCTGTTGTCACGAGCCATTTCCATGCCTCACTGGCCTCTGCCATCCCCATGTGGAGATGAGGGTGCAGAGCCAGGGCACCTTCCTTGGGGTCATGTGTATGGCAAGTGGTAGAGTCCAGGTTTGATGCAGAAGCCTGTGAATTAGCCACTTCTGCCTGGCTTTCCCGCACCACCCCTGCCTCTAGCAACCCCAGGATGATCTCAAAAGCCAGTATTTACTGAGTGCTTTCCCTCTGCCGATCCTGTTGTGCTCACATTGGCTCACAAGCATTAGCTAATCCTCAAAGCCTTCCCCTCAATGAGGGAGGAATGAGCACCCTCATTTTACAGATGTTGAACACACCAGGGGCACATAAGCAGTAAGAGGCGGAGGCAGGATGTGAACCTGGGTCCTTGCCTTTGCCTTTGACCGATGCCCTCTCCTGCCTCCCGAGTTGATGTGTTTGCTGCAACCAGAGAACTGCCCCCAGAGTGCCATAGGACATGGGGTCAGCTCAGCTGTAAGTGTGTGCCCTGGCTGTGGCAGTTCCAACCCTATTGTCAGATGTGCCTAAAATGCTGTGTCTCATTGGGCAGGTTGGGAAATAGAGGAATATAAAAACTCCCAGTGAAGGACAGACTTTCCAGCTAGTCTCCCTGGAAGTAAGTATTCATGTTAAAGAGTGGGCAGACGTTACCCTCACTGGGTGCTTCCATGCAGTGAGGTGCAGAGGGCAGGAAGGGGAAACTCCAGAGAGTCGGTGTGTAGGTGATCTGGGCGGCGTTGCTGCGACCTCACCCCCCAGGAAGCAGACGGATGGTCAGACGGGCAGGATCATGGGGAGGGTAGAATTCCAGAATAAGCATTTCCTAGGCTATAGGCTCCAGGATAAGGGGCGGTAGTTGGCTGAGTGGGAGCCCCAGGTTTTTAGAACAAACATGTCGTGGTCAAATTATGTCCCCCAGAAAGGCACGTTGACGTCCTAATGCCTAGTACCTGTGAATGTGACCTTGGCAGTAGGGACTTTACAGATACAGTTAAGGCCGGGTCATACTGGATTTGGGTGGGCCCTGAGTCTAGACGACTGGTGTCCTTATGAAGATACATGCAGAGGAGAACGCTGTGTGACAGCACAGAGACACACAGAGGGATGCTCCCTCTATGGAATGACAGGCAGAGACTGGAGCCAAGTCAAGAGATGCCAAAAGTTGCCAGCAGGCCCCCAGAAGCTGGAAGTAAGGAAGGATCCTTCCCTGGAGACTCTGCAGGGAGCTCAGCCCCACCAACTCCTTGATTTTGGACTTCTAGCTTCCAGAACCGTGAGAATAAGTCTCCGTTGTCTAACTCAGTTCCTGGTACTTAGTTACAGTGGCCACAGGAAACCCATGCATAGGGTCTCCCAGCCTCCTCCCACCCCCACCTGGCTTTCTTCAGTCCCCCCACAGTGGACACTAAGCCCTGAGCATCACTTTAATCCATATTCTTTTCCATCTTGATGCGTTTTATTTCCCCGCCTCACCCATTTGGTGGGTTTCGTTTTTTATTTCAGGAAGAGGTGAAGGTTTTGTGTCCCCGCCCCCAATCTCTCTCAGTTCATTTGGACCAAATTGGAGAGAAGCAGTGGCTCTCTCCTTTTTCAGCGGCCGCCTGCCCTCAGACACTGGCCCATGGGAGAGTCCGGGCTGCCCCCCTCCTGGGTTGGAGCTGCTAAACTGTCGTAAGAAAGAGGCCTTTGTCACGGGGACCACGGCCTTCGGCTCAGAAACAGAGACAGATTGTGCCAGAAAACAAACAACAAAAAAAAAGGTTCAACCACAGAATTCTTTGGGACTTCAGTCATCAGCCTCTCGCTTGTTCTTAAAAGACAAATTTCCTTTCTTTGGGGTAATTCCATCAGATAGGTCGTCAGGTTTTAATTCTGTCCAGAGCTGAGGGCGCCCCCCCCCACCCGGGACCATCTGTGCCGGCCTCCGCCCAGCTCCCTGCTTGCATTACCTCATGCCTGCCTGCCTGCAGGTTGGGGAGTCGGGGGCCCCACCAGGCCGCGCAGGGGGCTGGGCAGAGGGCCGGGCAGAGGGCCTGAGGTACATACGTTTTCAGTCCAGGGAAAGGAGAAGAGATTGGAGAAGGCCGAGAGGCCACGTTACAAGGGCCTTCGCCCATGAGTGTACAGACGGTTATAGCTTTTCTTTCCACTTGGGAGAGACCTCAGAGATCCTCAAGTTTATGCAGGAGAAAAATGGAAGTAAAGTGACTTGCCCAAAGCCACGCTGTTCACTAACGTCTGACCTGCTCTGGACCAGGGGTCAAAATGCTACTTGACCAGCATGGCACTTGGGAACAGCTGTGGGCCCAGAGCCTTCTCTTCGGCAAAGGAGCCCTTCTTACTCTCTGAGAGCCTCCAGCGCACTCAGCCTCCCTTAGTCAGTTTCACTCTTGACCATCCTTTCATACATCCGGGGTAACATCTCCAGATGCTGCTCAGGTGGCCAGGGCAAGGCGCACTTCGCTGACATTGTGGGAGTGACCCTCCCCACCTCACCCCATGAGAAGATGCAGAGAGGGAAGGGGGGGGCTTTACTTCGGCCTCAGGTTGGACAACCAGGCACAAAAGTCACCCCAGGCACCACTGAGAACACAGAGTCCAAGTCTACCCTTCAGACACTGAGTCAGATCTCAGGGTCAGGCCCCAAATCCGCATTTTCAACAGCTCCCTGTGGATACACCCACGGCATGAGAACCACGGTTCTAGAAGGAAGCAGAGAAGTGGAGAAAGTTCCCGCGTTCCCTTCCTGAGGGGGACACAAGCTTCCCATGGTGAGGGAGAGAGCTACCACTTCCGTGATGTTTTGTGGTTTTTCACCTCTTTGCTTTTAATTTATTCCTAACTGTTTGTAATGCTATTATAAATAGAATTGTTTTCTCAATTGCATTTTCAGATTGCTTTTTGTTAGTATGTATAAATACAATCTGAGGGGGAATATAATTACCTCCTATCCTGAAATCTTGCTGAATTCATTTATTAGTCATAAAAAATTTTGTGTGGATTACTTAGGATTTTCTATATATAAACTTATACTATCTTCAGATAGATATGGTTTTACTTCTTCTTTCCATCGAGATGCCTCATTTGTCTGTATCTAGTGCCTCTCAGAGAGACTGAGATTCTAATTGAGGAAGAAGAGGATGATGAGTCTGGTGACTGAGTTAAGAGCAGGGGATGAGAACCCTTTGGGTTTTACCCCATTAACTGAGGAATTGCTCCTCTGTATGAAGGAAAGTGTGGTTCACACCCCACATCCTCTTGCACACTTGGTAGGCTTGTCGTCTCCCCTTGGAAGCTTTCATCCACATTCTGGTCCAGGAATGCGGGTGTAGTTCCTTCTGTATAAGATGCCTAAGATTCGTGTCCAATATCAGGGTGAAGCTTGCTGTCAGAACCCTCACCTAGGCTAGGCTCTCACCTTGTTACTTATTTTCTGGCATGGGCTTTGGGCCTCTGGCTGTGAATTCTTTCAGCCTGGATTCTGACCCCATTTCCTACCTGGTCCGTGGCTACAGAAGTCCTCACCCTGTCCACCGCGGGTGCTCAGATTCATTGCCCAGGCTCTGACGGCATGTCCTGCCTGCTTGAACCTGCTTCTTCTCTTCTGCCTTTCCTTTACCTGGTTGGACTGTCTTCACTGCTTCAACTTTGAGCTACTTATCCATCCTTCCTCATTGGTACCTCCTTTTTTCTTCCTCATTGGTACTACTGCCTTTTTTCGTTGCCCCCTTATCTCAAGGATCTTGAATTCTGTTTCCCGACCTGGACTTAACGCTTCCTGACGCTGCTGACCGCTCCTCTTGCCATCATGCCCCCGATGTCTGATCTGTCTGTACTGTGGGTCTTGGATTTGTTGCTCCAGCCTGTCTCATGTGGCTGTTGATTATGTCTCAGCTGTGACCCAGGTATTGACTTTCAACTAAAATTCAATTTGTTTCCCTCTGTGGTTTTGTTAAATGCATGAAAGCATGTCCCTTGGTTGAGGGTCTTTGTAGATGGAGAAATGAGGAAATAATGCAGCTTTCCAGGGCAGGATTACCTTTAAGCTCTGCAAAAGGTTCCTCTGATCACCCAGCAAGGCACTGGAAACCTTTCAAAACAGACCGAAAACTCAGACCTCAGAATCACAAACTCCGCTTTTGGGCAGGGCTGTATCCAATATTTTCAGTAGATCAAGACATCCTGTATATCGTTCATGTTGTTCATCCTGCAGGCGGTCTCTCTGTATTGCCACCTTCCATTTGAAAACGTGAGAAGGGGCAGAGGAGGATGAAGGTGAGGCAGAGGGCAAGCCGCAGGGGCACTGTCAGAAAGGCCATCCTGAGATGTTCCCACAGGAACAGCCAGGTCAGTGTGAACAGACACCACCCTCAGAGTTATCACGAAAAGTAAAATTTCTGGGTCCCGGAGGGGAGAATCATTGGGGGTGCTGCTGAGGAGAGTGCACCGCATCTCGGGTGGATTTAGTCAGAGGACACTCGAAATCAGACGTACCCCGGGGAATGTTTCCAACTACAAAGGTAAATTAAATGCCACAAAATCATCCAGACAGGAAAAGCAGCTTACTTATAAAGGGACTAATCTCAGACTGATCAGAAATTCTCGCAAGTGAAAAGGGGCATTCTCGGAAAGGAGATGGGAGATTAGGGGCAGAGAACCTGCAGCCGAGTGAGCAGATGAAGTGGGGCCTAAACAATCAGACTCAGTCAGCCTCTCTCCCCTTCTCTCCCTCTCTGTCTCTCACACATATTCCTTCACTTTTTATACACAGCTCAGTAGGGTAATTGGTCCATAATTTCTTTGTCCACCAGCCACCGTCCACTGAATACCCTGCTCTTTGTTAAATTTGAATTAGCTGAGAGAGGAGAGATGTTTGAATCGGCTCACCCCTGTTCGGGGAGAGACCTTCACAAGCAGGTCAAGCACCAGCCTGTACACAGCAGTGCACCTCGGACCAGGTGCTCACTCCTGGCCCAAACGGTGGGAACCCCAATCCAAAAAAAGAGCTCAGCTCTTTCCTGGTCAAGCAAATGAATCGAAAAAGAAAAAGGCCGAGTGTCTGAGTCTGGGTTTCTTCGAAAACAGAACCTAAGGCAAAGTGACATACTGCAGTTTATTAGGAGGTGTGCTGCCAGAGAAGCAGGGGTGAGGCGAAAGGGAGTGAACGGCATGGGGAAGGCAAGAAAGTAAGTCTGCAGTAAGGCACATCACTGAGTTGGTCGTGGCTCCTCAAAAAGGAGATCTCGACGTCCGCTCGTGGGTCATGAAGGACACCTTCAAAGAGACCGAATGGAACCACAGTCTCAGCGCCGTCGGTTGGAAGGTGCAGAGGAACAGGCAGGAGACAGGAGAGGCAGCTCATCTCATGATTCCTTCCCGTCTCCCGCTGGTTTGGTCCAAGCCCACCTCCCCCATGCTTTTGAGTTGCATTACCCATCCCTCCAGGCAGCTGCTGTGGGTCTAATGGGGGATGTAGGCACTGAAGCTGCTGTGGGTCCTGTCGCCCTGGGTGAGAAACTGAGCCCTTACTCCCTCCAGAGACCCACCCCACTGTTAGGGGGTGACAGTTACAGGTGAGGCTTTAGGAAGGGCATGGTGTGTTAGTCACAGTTCTCTGGAGAAACAGAACCAATAGGATGTATACACAGAGAAAGGCTTATTATAACGTATTAGCCCATATGATTGTAAAGGCTGGCAAGTTCAAGTCTGCAGTGTGGGCTGGCAGACTTGAGACCCAGAAGAACCAATGGTGCAGCACTAGCCTGAGGCAATGTGTTGGAGAATTTTTTCTTACTCTGGGGAAAGTCAGTCCTTCAACTGATTAGATGAGGCCCACCCACACTGTGGAAGGTGACCTGCTTTACTCTCATCCCAAAACACCCTCACAGGAATCCCCAGAGTCATGTTTGACCAAATATCTGCCCACCCCACAGACTAGTCGTGGATGCACAAAATGACCCTCACAAAGGAGAGTTTCTGGGGTTGCTCAAGAAATTCTTTGCCAAGGTCCAGACGTCTGGCAGGACCACAGGGAACAGAGTAGAAGACTGGCCCAGTGCACCAGACTTAGCCAGCAAACTGACCACTGTGTCTGGTACAAGATGATTACCGTGCAGTTAGTTATTGTTCTACAAAGACTGTCATTGAGTATGTGCTTATTTTTACATTCTGTTCATTTGCCTCTTGCCGATTAACCTTTATCATTGGTTATACTTTGAGGATATTTTTGCCATGCTTGAATAGACTGGATCAAAAGAGGCCTCAAGGTTGAACTTTGACTTTTGCTTGGAAACTATTATCCATGCCTTAGCCTTCCTAATCATGTTCTCTGTGGTGGAAAGAAAATGAACTGAGTTACTGATGCTCAACCAGAACAAGCATGCGTGTCCATGGGGGTGTGGGTGTGCCAAGGGAGATCGATGATTGGCAATTTGTGCTCCTTATAAATGGAAGTGATGGTGTCTTAAGAGTGCTTAACGACATGCAGGTTTTCCTTCTTTCTCTTCCTTGAGTAATTCCTTATTGACTCCAGATCTACCCCACAGCCCCTCCCACATGTTTCTGTCCACACACACACATGTACACACGCATGCTGTCATTCAGGACACACCCACATTTCCGATTATAATCAACATAACACAGTAGTTAACCATATACCTTGCCTTCTCTTTCTCATAATAACTCCTGTAGCCCAGTGTGCACTTCCCACTGATAGCACATCTGATTTGAATTTACCACATTTCAGGTGCTCAGCAGCCACACATGGCTCGTGGCCACCCTGTTGGGTAGCACAGCTCTCAGGCAGTGGTGCCAAACCCTGGCTGCATGTGGGAATCACCTGGGGAGCTTTAAGTGCTGCCTCAGCCCTCGCCTGCAGTGGTTCTGACCTCCCTGGGCTGCACTGGGGCCGGGCCTCTGCAGCTGACTGTTGTACCTCCCGGAGCGAGAACCACTGGTCTGCAGGGGGCGCTTCTGGGAAAGGGAGCCCTCTCCCCTTCTCTGACCAGACGTCTCTTTCCTTCCACCCCGTGAGACTCCCATGGTAAACAGAAATTAAGCAAGCTGTAACTTGGGTCACGGGCAGAAGAAAAACAGAACAGGGCGGTATTAAATTCTGTCTCCCAGGCAAGAGTGAACAAGCTGAACCACTCACCTTCTCTGGGTCTGTTTACCAACAGGCTCAGCAATTATTTGTTTTGCCACTGCCCTTTAAGCTGAGACGTGTTTCTGGTGCTCTGTGAATTGAGAATCATCAAAAAACACTGCAGCTTTGACAAGATTTCCCTGTGTTTCATGGGGAGCCTCCAAAGGGAACAAAAGCATCCCACGAGGAGTCCTGATTCCCAGAGGGACTTCGGGAATCTGTGGGCAGGAACCCCAGGATAGCGTGACCCTCCACAACTTACTTTCTCTGCTCTTGACAAGCGAACGCTCTTTCTCCACAAATAGAAACCAGTCCAGACAAACCGCGGAGACTCGGGTTTCTAAATGCATCCACAAAACATTGTTTCAGGGAAGTGGACAGATGAGGCATGAGTAATTCAATCAGCAGGAAAACAAACTCGATGACGCCCCTGGGTCTGAGACCCACGGCATTGGCAGGCAGCTGTGTGCCAGTTCTGGCCGCTCACACACACCTGGGGTCCCTGTCTGCCCAGTTGGTTCCTCACACTTAGTATGGCTTCCCAGGGATGGCACAGGAAGTTCCTGGGGGCTGTGAAACCAGAGGAAAATATATGGAGGATAGAATCACTGGGAGGATGTGATACTTGCTTGATTTTTTGCTCTGTTTGGATGGTCTCAATGAAGAAGTAACTGGTCCAGGCACAAGAGCTTTGTGCTCGAGTGAATGTGCTGGGAAGATGCACGTGGCCCGGCCTTTGCCACTGAGCTAGGTAGCCCTCCATGTGTTAGGAGGCCAAACCCTTCATGCTGACCTTCAGGTAGAGGAGAAGGGCTACCCCATCCACTCCTATCCATCCAGTCTGTCAACCAGAGCCTATACTTGCAAATGGCTGGTAGGGTTCAATGTGACTAGGGGTGAGAGTTGGTACAGTTTGATGAGTGACTCACACAGGAACAAATTCCATGAATTTGCTAATGACATTCACAGATAATCAGCTGTGCTTATCAATGTAGTTTTTATAAAGTCAACCACATTTCCTGTGTTCGCCCAAGTTTTACATCCTCCTTTGAGACAAAGGTGTAGAGAAAGGGAACAGAGTCTAACAGCAACTGTTTCCAGTCTGTGTTCCTAGCCAGTATAATGGATGTTTGCTAGTGTTTTAATGAGATAGGTTTACTTTTCATTTACAACATTTGTAAGAAACAGAACCACAGTTTGTATTGTCCTAAGCTAAAAAGAAAATGTGCTGGTTTGCAGAGCTGAAGGGTCCAGGGGCCTGGCTTCCCAGCGCAGCTGGGTCCAGGGCCACACATCATATCATCTGGACCCTGCTCTGTTTCTTGCCCTCAGCTCTGCTGTCTTCAGTTTTGGCTCTATTCTCAGCCTCTCCATGGCAGCACCATGGCTGGCTTCCTGCTAACAGCTTCAGCCCTGTGTCCTCCAGATTCAAGTCCAACAGGGATCTTCTCCATAGGTCCCTTGGGATCTGATTAGACAAACTTATATCACATGCTCCCCTGTGAACCAATCACTGTGTCTCGAGGGATGGAATTACACCCATGGTCCAGAGTAGGACCACAGGCTGCTCCTGAATGGAGTGTCAGTGGAACCCCATGGATTGAGAGTAGGGGAGGAGGGTTCATTCTCCAGGAGGAGCCACCTGGTCACCCTGAGGTGTGAGGCCAGACCTTCAATTCTTGGTTCTTCCTTGTTGATGCCATTGGTCCTTCTTGGATTCATGGCACATAGAGAGATGGTGCTTTGACTTTTTTTTGGTGACAGTGTCATTGTGTGCGTAGGGGCTGCCATCATATTCATAGCCTCACAGGACTCACTGGAGATCGTGGTGAAGAAAAATGCTTTGTACACTGCCCAGCACTTTGCAAACTCAGTCCTCTTTGTACTGTATTCCTTAGGACCTGTGAATGCAGCTGCTTCCTTTGCTTCTTTAGTCTAAATGTCTAATGAATTAGGGAGTTCTTCTCCAGAGACAGAGCCCAGCACAGCATTACGCACATGGACCTGAAACCAGACTTCCCGGGTCCAAGTCTAGGCTCTGCCATTGACTAACTAGCAGGGTGGCCTTGAATAAGTTACTCAAGATCTCTGTGCCTTGGTTTCCTCCTCCATGAATCAGGGATGATAAGAGCATCTCCCTCATGCCAGCGAGTTAGTGCCTGTCAGATGCTCGGTACTGGCGTGCAGCCTGTACTCCTAGAAAAAATGGTAGCTTCACTACTACGAAGTGGGTTTCTCTGCTTAGGGATCCTCGCACAGGGAAATTGATTGCTAAGCATCTGCCAAAGAGACACTGAGGCAGAAGGTAGCTCAACCTTCTCCACAGTCACTTGGGGCCTTGGTCTCTAAAAACCCCAAGTGCATTGTGGTTGGCAAAAGTGATCACTTTCTGAAAAGGATGGTAAGACCGGATCTGTCTAGTCCTCCATTTGGCCTGAGAAAAAACCCCTTTAGCTCATCAGAAAAGTTAGAATGGGGAACCTTACTCGGTGTGCTGTTGTTGAGACAAAGAATGCGGGTGTCACGCTTGGTGCCTGGGGGTGGAGATGCCCAAAAGCCTGGCCCAGAAGCCCTGGTGCCGTTACCGGGCAGGAAAGTGCCCATTCAGGGGTTCTGTGATAACAGGTCTCCCCTTGCTGCCCCTAGAGAACTGCTGTGATTAAAAGGCCATCCGCTCTGTATGTCATGTGACTTGGCTGTCAGAGCCTCTACAGGCTGGGACCTGAGTCCACCAGGATTTGATTTTGATAAACAGGGTTTACGTCGCCGTCTCCCTGCCTCCTGAAGCATAGACACAACAGGAACCGCAGCCCCATCGGCGGGACTTTTCGCTGCCTTATGGTTTGGAAAGGATCCACGCCCGATGGAAACCCCCTCGCTAGAGGAAAACCCTACGAAACAAATCCAAGTGGGAGGAAGAGGCAGGGGCAGGAAGGCGCAGCTGCCCACAGCTCTGGGGCCTGGTGATCCGGCGATAATGCCAGAGACCAAGCCGCCCTGTTAAGTCTTTTGTTCCCCCCGAAGTCCCAAACCCACGAGGACAGCTGGAATCCATTCTTAACATTGCTTGGAAAAGGGATACTTACACCCTCTCCCAGGCACCCTTTCTGCTTTTGTGCAAGAGCGATTGCCAGAGCTTGGCACGGCTGGCACTTGGGGCCAGGTACTTCTTGATCGTGGGGCACCTCGGGCACTGTAGGCTATTCAGCAGCGTCCCCGGCCTCTGCCTGCTAGATGCCAGAAGCACCCCTCCCACAGTGGTGACAACCAGAAACATCCCAGACATTGCCCAGTGTCGTCTGGGAGGCCAGATCACCCTGGTTGAGACCACTGCCCTAGGTAGTACATCCTCGAAGGCTGGCTAACATGCCAAGCACTGAGCCAGGGGCTGGTTAAAATAAAAACAGCAGGTTTCTACCCTGGGACTCAGAACAGAATGAAAAGAGTTTACAAATTAGTATGACTGCGTACAGCACAGATGGTGCATCCAGGGCAAGTGAGAGATCTGTCTGCACTGAGAGACGTCTGTAATCCGTAACCTGCATGACTTACTGTTCTCCGAAAGAGCCGCCTCTGGCCCGAGGCCTTCCTACTTAGCTGCCCCTCGAAACCATTCGCAGGCCTGCCCCAGTGGGAAAGGAACAGCTGCTCCCAGTCTCCCAGAGAACCACACTTCAGAGGCTTGGCCAGCTTCCTCTGCGCCTCCCTCTCTCCAGGCGAAATTCCAGGTCTCTAACCTCCTGGGAGGCATTGTGGGTAATGCCGAAATCCTGCCAAACATCTGAATGAGAACTGCAAACTGTGGCCAGTTCTTCCCAAGTTTCCAGACTCTGCCACCAGGATGGAACGTTAAAGTGTCCCGCCACCGTGCCATCACATCTGTGCTTGGTTCGGAACCCAGGCCGCGAGTTCTGCAGTGGGGCCACGAGTCAGCCACCTCCCTGCCTCCCTTTCTGGCCCTCGGTTGGCTCACTTTGGATTATCCGTAGGTCTTTTCTGCTGTGGTCTGAGAAGCTGAGGACAGGGACCGTGCGATCCTTACTCCTCTGTCTCCTTCCCTGGTGGTCCCCAGCCACCACTTTCGTGGTTAGTGTATCTGGGAGATGCTCAGAAACCACTAACTGCATCTAGGTGGCTGATGTTATGTATATAAAGAGTCAGCTGTCCCCTGGTGTCAAGTTTCATTCAAACCGTGTGATCCAGAAACAGCTGCACTCATTCCGCAAAGAGCAGGCCACACTGACTATGATTCTGAGACTTAAAATCGCCTCTCCCACTGGCACTGATGGAAAACTGTCAGGAAAATCAAAATCGAGTTCTTTATCTCCATCAAATTCATCAGAACAAGCACAGGATGGAAAAGCTGAGCTTGACATTTAGCAGAGACGCTGCCCCAAACCTTGCCCGTGTCCTGGCAAAGAAACCAGTGAAGTCACGGATCCTCGCCTGTGAAGGCACGGGGAGACGAGTCAACTTGACGCTGAGGTTCTCTCATTCTTGACCTTCCCCTCCCAAGAGCTGTTCTCGCAGAAACCACGTAGCTCGTTTCCTGTCTGGCCACTGGCAGGGTATGGGAGGTGCGGCTGCAGGCAGGCTCACCCGCACGGGGTTTCTGTGGGCTGATTTTTAAGTGTGGGCTCCACAAAACCTCTGCTCCTGACTGGCCTTCTGAGGGTGAACAGAGGTGTCCAGCCTAAAAGCTGGTGACCCCAGGGCTTCAGCTGCCTGACCCCCGCCAATGAAGATGAGCCCAGTGTGATGTAGTCAACATGGCAGGGAGCCGCACAGAAGGCTTTTCCCAGCTGACACCTTTCACTGCACTGGCACCTCTAGCCAGCCTCAGGCTCAGGGTTGCTCTGTCCCCAGAGACCTTTGAAAACAGCTGTGTGTCCTGAGTGTTTGCAGTGAGGGGTGGGTGGGATCCTCTCTGGAAACACCTTTCAGCCCCAGGGGGGGCAGCTGTTGTTAGTGAATGACATGAATAAACAGGTCCCAGCACACACTGCGGGGACTCCCCGGAGCTGCTATCCCTCCGTCCTGCTCCGGGAGTGCTAGGGTGACAGACTGGATAGAGTCCCAAGGGGCCCGCCCAGAACTGCTCCCCCAACCCCGCCCCAGCCAAACCCTAACCCCAGAGTTCCCTTCACTGTTGAGGAAGCCCAGCCAGGCGATCACACTGGTGGAATACTTGAACTGTGGGGATAACGCCAGCCTCGGGGCACAGGGACCCCGTCTGTCCTTCCTGACACTGTGTTCCCAGCACCTAGGACAGTGTGTGGCACAAATATGTACAGTCTTATATCAGAACCCGTCGGCTTCAGAACTCATCAAACCCTCTGTCCTCATTGCATTTTGACAAGAAAAAAGTGTTTCAGCACTCGGAGCCTGCTCAGGACTCTTCGAACTTGCTGGAACTTGTAGGAGTCACAACAGTGCCCCATAAAAGAAAACACTTCACCATTTGCTATTCGTTGGTTTCAGCACTCGTCATGAGTTCCAGAATGAATTAATGATGAGTACAGAGATACCAGGATATTTGCTGAGTGAATGAATGAATGAATGAGCCAACAAGAGGAAAGGGAGTTTTAAACCATCGTCTCTTAGCCCGTCTTTTTCTTTTGCTGTGGAACGATTCACACAGATACTCAGGGAGGACGGCGCTATAGGGAACCGTGTGTGCCCATCACCCAGCTTCAGTAGTTACTTACCCACACATGCCTTCTCTTCTGCTTTTATTGTGGAAATGTGTAAACGTACACACAAGTGAGAGACAACTGTGATAAACCCCTTGTGCACATCATCACCGGCTTCAACCATAGCAACTCGGCTCCACACACTGAGAATGCGGTGCAGGGGGGGAGGCAGCTTCGGGGCCCCCTTTTAGCAGTAACCAAGTCAGTGTGATTCTGAGCTCTTTCGAGAGATGAAAGTAACATCTTATACTTATATCCAACTTCCTCTCTGGAAAGAGATCCAGCAGATGTTGTTTTCTTCTCCCTCTGATCTGAGGAGCAGTGCCCCAGCATCAGCCTCTGTGCAGTAAACGCAGACATGGAGCCGTGTGTATACAGCTCATTGTCTGTGTTTATCTTATCAGGATCCTACTAACCCAGGCCCGCTCAGAACAAGGCGTTTAGTCTTTGCAGCCTGGGCTTCTGTTCCTAGTCACCAGTTCAGTTTATAAATCCACTGTCCCAGGCGGAAAACAATTTGAAAGGCAACATTGTTTCTGGACAAAGCCACAACTGTGATAACAGAGCATGTGTGGCTCCCATCTGCTAATACATTGCTGGGCCCCGGGCTGTGGCCAGGGGACCTTGGCAGAGCGCTGGGCCCCAAGTCCTCTCCTCCTGGAACCCTTCCCTACAGCCACGTAGAGTTCACATTAGACAGAATAGCATTTCCTGCAGCCCTGGGGTCGTGGGGAGGCAGGCTCTGCTCTCAGGGGCATGGTCCCCACTGTGGGACGCGTCCCCAGCTGTGACTCAGTGCTCCTCCCAGGGAGAGCTGAGCGAAGGGGATGTGCTGTGGGGCTTGCCCTGCGGTATAATAACCAGCTCTTTGTTCTGGACTCTTGGATGTTTGGCTTCTTTGAGGTGGTTTGGTGGCAGGACACTGATGGAGATTATGGAAGGTTTGAGGGGAGGAGGCAAGGGCTCTCCCTGGCCCCCCACCCCCACTGGGCCACACCCTGGATCCTTATTGGGAGCAGATTGAAGTGAGACACCTTCATCCAAGGGTGATCAGGGAAGTTTTTGCCATAAACTGATTTCTACAAAAGAACTTGGCAAAACCATAAAAGGCCACACAAAAGATAATGTTATTGTCAGCAGAAAAGAACAAGAATGCTGTGGGCAGAGCGCGGTGGTGCACACAGGCACCACCAGTCCCGGGCCAGCGTCCCAATCCTGTGCACAAAGCCCGTGTGCCTAAATGTGGCTCGGAGGCCGTCGCAGTTACAAGCTGACAGTACGTGTAAAGCATCTATGCAGTGCACGACACGAGAGGGCAGAGCTCAGGAAAGAAAAGCAACGATAATAGTAATATGCTGATGACATTTGTGTATGACGTCATTTATGGTGTAACTCGCAGTGCTAGAAAGAGGTGGGTAGGTCTGTGTGGTGAATTGGAGGGTCCCTGGTGGTGAATGGCAGTGGGTGAGAAGAAACTTTATATGGAAACCAGAGAGTTAGAGGCACAGAGTGTTTTCTGTAAGGAGTGTGGATTTTTTTTATGTTAGTGCACAGCCCCTGGAGGCTTTTGAACAAGACAGGTGGCGAGGAGTGCCCCAGAAGCCCAGCAGAAAGAGGAGCAGACTTGGGAGCCTGACTTGTTTAACCTCACAAGCCCCCAGCCTCCGGCCCCCAGTCTGTAGAACTGGAGTTAATATTAGCTGGCTCACATGTCCTGCAGCTCGCCTGGTGGGCACCTTGGACACGCGGACTTTTATTATTTGTGCTTTGAAAGGTCATCTCTCAGTGGGGTGTAGGGTGGGGGCAGATGGAAGGGAGAAGCAGAGGCTGAAGTGAGGATCCTGGTGAGGACCAGGTGCAGCCCAAGCTCCGCTGCCCCTCCCCATCCCTGAGGCCTCCATGGAAAGAGGCCCTGCCTTCTCCCTCCCGCTCTGCCCCCACCCTCATTTACTCTCAATCCCACCAGCCAACCTGTTTCTTTGGGCCTTCACAAGCTGTAATTACATACACTTTTCTCTTTACTTAATTATTAAGTGTCTCTCCTCGAAGACTCTGACCCACACCAGGGTCTGTCTTACCACGCCTGGCATCCAGGTGTGACGGATGCCCCCCCCCATGGGTGTCTTGTGGCTGCTTTTACAAATGACAGAAAATCAGGTGGCGAGAAACAGCAGGAATGATCCTCCCCTAGTTCTAGGGGCTGGAAGTGGGAAGTCCAGGTGTCAGCAGGGCCTCCCTCCCTGAGGAAGGAGCAAAGACTCCTTCCCGCCTCTTCCAGCTTCAGGTAGCTCCAAGCCACCCTTGGCTTCTAGCAGCCTCAGTCCAGCCTGCCTCCATCTTCACATTATCCTCCTCTTCTGTCTGTGTCCCCTGTTTGTCTCATGTAAGGACACCCATCACTGGCTTCAGAGCCCTCCCTGATAACATAAGGGGTACCACCTCCAGGTCCTTAACTTAATCTGCGAAGACCCCTTTTCCACATGAGGGCACTTTGACAGGTTCTGGGACGTGGACATATCTTTTGGGGGGTCCACCACGCATCCCACATTACCCCTTTTTGTATGAGGATCTCCTGGAGCAAAGAAATTTTGTGCAATAACAACTTGCCCAGTGCCACCGGGGTGCAGGGCATCAAGGATCCCTCCACGCGCAGCCCAGGCAGGGTCCCGCTCTCATGGAGCTCACCACCCTCTATGGGAAGGGACAGACAAGGAACACATGAGCACGGATGTGTCCGGTGGTAGATAAACCTGCTGAGCAGAAAAATCCAGCCAGGAATGAGACAGGGCACAATGGGGATAAGTGGTGGGTGGGGTTGGGTGCTATTTCCATAGGTGCCCCAACACCCCTCTCCTCACAAAGCGCCAGCTGCAGCCCCACAGCAGACGGGTCTAGAGGGCTCACATACTTGGGGAGGGTGGGGAGCAAGCTTCAGCCGGTTCAGGGGCTGCCACCCAGCATAACTGGCTCTTTCTTGAGGAATTTCAAAATCAGCCCAACTACAGAACTGGAGGTCCCATGGTGGTTGGGGGGGAGAAGGGGAGCACAGTGGAGGTGTCTGGTCATGAAGGTGACACAGTGGCAAGCAACTGAGGTCACAGGAGACTGTGCCCTCAGAGAGACATTGAGGAGACAGGTCCTCCGAAGCCAGGGCAGGAAGCTGCAAAGGGCACCAGGGCTTGGGAAGGTGTCCTGTAGGAGCCAATTCCAGACTTCTGACTGCGATTTAAAGAAAGAAAAGTATGAAGCCTTAAAGTGGAGCAGTATGTTCAATTTAAATGAGCATGTTCTACAGCCCGGTGGTGACCTCACGGTGGATTTTGTGAGGTCAGCTACAGCACCCAGAGGCCCAGGTCTCCGGTGCTCAGCCGGGGCCCGTGCGAGTGCTCCACCGGCCTCTGTGGCCCCTTCCCAGCAGTGGCTGCAAGTCATGGTGGCAGCGGGAGCCAGGCACCATGTCCTTCATCTCCTCTTCCCCTTCTTCGCCCGGAGGTCCTTGAGCGTGGGCACACAGGCGAAGCCGTCACTTGAGCGTCAGTGGGGCTCAGCGAGTCTACCATCTATTTCTCTAAAGAGCCAGCCAGTGAGCATTTCAGGTGTCGTAGCAACTCCTCAGCTCTGCCCCTGGAGCTCAGACACAGCCATAAACAACACACAGATGGGTGGGTGTGCCTGAGCCCCAGTGACACTCGATTAGCAGAAATGGGACAGGTTAGAGTTGGACCCCGCTGCAGTTTGCTGATGCCTGCTGTGGAGAGTGGGGAGCCACGCGTGTCCTTCAGCAGGGGGATAGCATGACCAGTCTTGTGCTGTGGGAAGATGACTGTGTCAGCTGCGGGTGGCAGAGTCAGGCCTGGGGCAGGAAAGACTGGACCCCACTTTGCTCAGAGTCTGGGGACAAGAGCTCTGGCCCCCAGAAAACTGCTGAGAGTGCAGTTTTCCCAAGATAATGAGGTATCTGCCACCCTCTGGGAAGCAAGATGCTTGTTCCTCTGGGACCACCCACGGAACAAACGGTTTATTGATCTAATTTTTAAATAAAATGTTTTAACAACATTTGCAAGGCATGCAAGCTCTCTCCAGGCCATGACCCACCTGGCATCTAGGCAGCCGACGGGTTCAACAGCTCTTTGCGGGCAGCTCTGCCAGTCTTCACATCTGTTTTGACTAAGGATGGGAGGGACGGGGGGAGGGGAGTTCCCCAGGCCACGAGCATGCTGGCCAGGCAGTGGCCCGTGCAGCCTCGGAGAAGGGGGCCTGAGAAGAGCCACCTCGAAGAGCCACCGCTTATTCACACGTCCTCTGGGGGCTGAGAGGATGGTGGGAGGGTGGGTGGCGCTCAGTGTTTTGACTTAGACCGGGGACACCTTTGAATTCTAACATTTGTAGTTGCCCTTTTTTTTCTTTCATTTCCATCTGGGGACTCTCTTTCATTTAAAATTGACCCAGATGTTTGGTTTATATGAAGATATTTGGCATCTGATAAAAGCTGCAGAATGCTGACAGAATTTAATATTCTTTTAGCGCTGGGTGGAGGTGGATTGTGTGGAATACTAGCGCTGCTGGGCGCGCTGGTCTTGCCTGAGAAAGTGGACCTTGGATAGATCAGACAGGGAAGAGTGAGCTGACAAGGTGCTAAGAAATGGGGCCGTGACCTTTCAATGCCATTGTCTCTGCTTCTCCTTCTTCCTCCGGCCCCCAGCTGACCAGCGCACAGTATCTCACGTACTTCGTATACTAAGCACAGTATCTTCACGTGGACATGAAGATGTGTAACCTATGTTGTCCCCTCTCTCCATACCCCACCCCCATCTTATGGCCTTAGGATCGGAGCGTTTTTACAAAAATGCACTCAGCACAAATGGGTGGACATATAATTGGGTTAGGCAGGGGACAGATTGCAGTCCCCCTGGTCAGGCCAAAGCTCCTGGGTTCAGTGGGAGGGGCCTGTTCCCTGTCTCTGATTCCTCCAGGCCGGAAGTCCCATTTGCCCAGTTGACCAGAGTTTGACAGTGTCATAGCTGGAAGAGAAATATCAGGAACAGAAATCCGTATCGAGGCTCCACGACTGTTTTAGAGATAACATTCAGGAACAAAAAGCGTCTACACGGACATGACTCAAGTACGAGTCAGGTGCAGTCATGTTTAGTGTTCACTTGTGAATAATTCCCCAAGATGCCACAGATTAACTTTTGCAATGGCAGGGAACTTAATCTCTAGCAGCTGAAATTACTGCTCTGTTTCAGTTAGAAAGTTCATCCACGAGGATGTTGGTTCTCTGAGGGCAAAAACCTTAGTTCTGGCATTTCTGGCACAGAGTAGATGATCAGTAAATACCAGTTGAGTTAATAGATGAATCTAAATATGCCAGCTAGATACTTAGTCATCAGTTTCAGAATGGTTGTACTGGATAACCATTTTCTGAAAAAACTAATAAATCTCAGTGGGGCTACTGGTGTGTGCCAGGCTATAGCTGTACAGAGGATGCCTAGGACACAGTGCAGTTCATTTCACACAGAGAGAATCGGGTGTGGGGAATGCAGTAGGAGATGACTGAGCCAGGACTTGAGCTGAAGGGTTTATTCTCTCCCCCTACTCCCTTCCCCACTGTGACTGTGAGTCTGAATCACCCAAGGGCTTGCTCACTAGGCTTCATCCCCAGGCTGCCTTTGTGCTCAGCACCTCCCTTTATAGAATCACTCCTTTGAGACAGGGCTTCACAGAGCTCTTGAGATGTGCTGAGAAGAAAGAAGAGATTTCACATAAACTCCAGCAGCCCATTTCCCAGTGGTGCCTTCCTGTGAAGGGCACTCAACCTTGCATGTTTGGGATATCTGGTCTGGTTTATTTGCTTCGGATGTTTCCATGTGATGGCTGCTCTTTGGGGCTGAAAATTCTCCAATGCTGGCTTGCAAGAACCTGGCTAATTTCTTTGGAAGATCAAGTCCTCCTCCAACATCTGTCTTGGAAGAGTGAGGGGAGGTGAGACTTTTATCTTGTCAACCACGTTTAGAATCTCTTAGTAGTGCTTTAGCATGGTCATCTACAAGGCTGTCACTGTGCAGAGGACACCAAATCCATACAGGATTTTGACTTACGAGGAACTCAGGAGAGCTGCACAGCACTGGTGGTTGAACACTGGGCATGGACTGGCCACCTGACACCTGCTCCAGGAGAGGCCCTGGGCACCAGAGGGTAACCATGGAGCAGAGAGAACACTGGGTGCCCAGAACCCGAAGGGGGAGTGCCCAAATGTCATAGATGAACTTGACTTTTTCCCCTGTGGAGTAAGATCGAGGGTGGAGTAGCTGCAGCATCGTTTCTGTGCACTCAGAGAGCTACCCTCCAGGGACAGCCTCTGCATCAGAGGCAGCAGCGTGGTTCTAGGGATTTGCACTTGCCATTTGGTGCAGATCCCTCCCTCTGGGGTCCTGCTGCCTGTGGTCTACTGGGAACCATCCCTTGCCCTGGGGAAAGGAATTTGGCTATTGGAGGCCTCTGGGAAATGTGCCTATGAACTGCCCCTGCCCTAGTGCTCTCCTCCCATGGCCAGCTGCAGCCCTGTTACACTCAGGGAGCCACTGGGGGACACACAGGGGGCAGCTGATGTATCCCCCATCACCTGGGAAGCAGCCTTCAAAGGGGGCATTTGTCCCAGGTGGAGGGCAGCCCAGCCCTGCACATACACGCGATGGCTGGGCAGCCTCCCATTGGCCTGGCCTAGGTGGAGATGGTTGTCCAGCACAAGGTCACAGCTGCAGGGTTTCCACTTGGAATAGTTGCATTGTTTGCCTAGAAAACCTTAACATCTTCCTTTTCCTGCAGTGATGCTCGGCCACTGGGCCCTTTTGGAGGCTGGCACCAGCTTCCATCTCCAGCAACGAAGATACTTTGTACTCCCCGGGCCCGTCAGCATCTTATGGCCCATTCTTGTTCTGCCGGGTGCCTGCAAGCACAGTTCCTCATTCAGAGGGCGAAAGCAGGCCCCAGCAGGCCCGGCCGAGGTCTGTGGAGTCAAAGCACACTTGTCTTCCCTTAAGTTCAAGTTAGTCAGCCCAGAGCACTTAACAGTCAGCTCCAGTGGCCTCTAAAAGCTCTTGAGTTCTTCCCAACTTGTCACGAGCTCGGGCCATTCAGCTGAAGTCATGCAACCCTTACACACCGAGGGGCTGGCCATCTGATGCCCCTGGCTGTAAGTAGAACACACCCTCGTTCCAGGAGACGTGTGGCCTCGGGGACATCATGTGGCCTCCCAGAGCCTTGGTTTCTGCTTGTGTAAAATTGGAATAATTACACCTACGTGGCGGAGGTTTGGGGGGTTCAGTGACAGAATGCAGAGACTATTGAGCTCAGTCTGAGCATGTACTTCTTAGTAAAAGGTGTCATGAGAAGTGTTCTTTTTAAAAGGGTGGTATAAAAACATTATTTAAAAGTATTGAAATATTGTTTTAAAAGGTATTACTAAAATATTTTAAATGTTTATGTAGATAAAATTATACAGGGTGGGGCAAAAGTAAGTTTATAGTTGTTCATGTGGAAACTAATACAATAATTGATAAATAACACAGAATAAACTATGTGTTTCTCATACTCACAACGGTAAACCTACTTTGGCCTCACCCTGCATTTAACATGTTATCAATAGTAACAAGCTGTATTATTTTGCCGGCATTGCTAGTGTTGTGGAATCCCCTTTTCCGTGCCCCATCCTCACAAGGGTCTGTGCCTCTGCCTCTGAGGATTGCTGAGTTTTCAGCCATGGCTTTCCCGCGCCCTCCCTCGGAGCTCTACTGTTTCCGCGGAGGGAGCGTGGAGCCAAGCTTGGCTCCCGTCTGTTTTAAATACTCTGCTTCTACCCAAGACTTTATTGGAAGCAAAGGACTCCCCAGCCTGATGAATTTGGAAAGTAGCTGTTCTGAAAGCCTCCTGTGAGTCTGTTTATTCCTTTAGCAAGGCGTGCTTGGCTGGGATGGATGCTTTGCCAGGTAGCACAGTGTTCTTTTCCTTTAATGGCGAGCAGCAGAGGGTTGGACCAAGTGACCCGAAGTGGCCCATTGATGCCCGTGATTTGATGGCACTTGAATTTAAACATCCCATACTGCAGGTCAAGTCCATTCATGGGGATATCTGCTTTCACTCTCCCCTTAGGAACTGGAATGCTTGCCTGAAATCCTGCCTACAGGGCACATGGAGGCTAGTGTCTCAGGTGCGCACCCTGAGCAGCTCTATCTGGGGCCACACCTGGGCATACGCAGCAGCAGTTGGAGCTGGGGTGGGTCTGGCCCAGGGACTCACTGGACAAAAGCACCAGGTGTGCGTGCCAAGAGGGAGCTCCACCAGCCTGGCAGACCCAGGGTCTGGAGGGAAGGGCCCCAGGCAGGAGGGGTGCAGTGACTTTACCAACAAGAACCAGCCAAGAGTAACATAGAACATGGGGTCCCAGAGGCAGGTGGAGCCAGACAGGGGCGGGATCTGGGACCCAGCACTGTTTGAAAAGTGGAGACACATCGCAGCAGCTCTGGGGACTTTGAGGAGTTTTGTCATCCTATAGCAGGACTCGAGACACTGGACGACGGCCCTGGCGGGACTTGGGCTCTCGGAGCAGAGGCAGGTGACAAAGCGCCAGTAAGGTGAGGCGCCAGTCCTAGGAAAACTCAGTGTCAGGCAGGAAGCATGCCAGAGACAGAGCTGGACAGCAGGAAGTCACTTAAGCTTAGGAAAAAGGCACCCTATTTGCAGGACAGCAAAGAGGGGACAATGAATGTCACATTATTGGACTAGAAACTCCTATGTGTATCTCGTGTTAGCCCAGGATTGGTCCATGGGATGAGATCGGAGCCTGCAGGTAGGGGTCGAAGGGTCTGGCATGGGTAGAGCTGATGCGGAGGGTGGAAACCGGGCTGTTTTGAAAGCAGAAAGTTACCCAGGGTCCTTAATCATTGCCCGATCCCAGTGCACTGTCTCGCATCTGCACGTGCTCTGTGAGGGAAGCCACTAAACGGCGGGAGGGGCCTGGTTCAGACCCATCACGCAAACTAACTCTGCCATGTTCCTGAGATTATTAGGTCTCTTGGGATAAAGTTCAAGTTCACCCTGCCCCTCACTCTGTAGCTTCAGCCACACACAGACTTTTTCAAATTTCTTGAACACAGGAAGATCTTGCCTACCTAAGGGCCTTCATTCCAGTTTTTTCGCCTGCATGGAACGTTCCTTTGGTCTAATACTCACTCCCTAAATTCCTCCCTCCCTCTTTCATTCTTCAGATCTGTTTCAGTTGGCCCTCTTTCAAGAGTCCATCTCTAACCACCCTCATTAATGCAGGTCCTCCCGAAACGCCCTGTCAGATCCCCACGGCCATGCCCGCCCTGGCACTGACCACAGTTCCCTTGTGTGGAAGTGCTAGCTTGCTTGCTTCTTTACTTGCCTTTTGTACTGTGCTCCTTCTCCGTGGGAACATGGGCTGTGGCACCCAGGAAGTGCTCAGTAAATTTTTATCAACTAAATTAACACTTAGCAGATTTAATAGAAGATCCTCTTCCTGCACAGCACCGTTTCTCTCCCTTGCTTGGCCCATCCTGAATTGGGTCTGTTGGAACCCAGAAGTCACAGGGCGGCAGCCATGTTGTCCTTGAGCTTAATGAGTCATCAGAACCCCCAGGTGGCCTGGGACAAGCCCCTGTGCCACAGACATGCGACAAATTCAAGCCATTGGGGACGGAGGCTTTGGCAGCCCAGGCAGCCTTGTTGGGTCTGGAGGAAAGTCCTAGGAGTTGCCCTTGACCATTGTTGTCAGAACTGGCTGTGCAGGTCTGTCCCACTCCGGGGTGGGGGCTCTGCTGGTCAGAGAGAAAGATCTTCTGTCCTGGCCGCTGGCTCCTTTGCATTTGCCGCTTACTTTACGATGTGTTACTGTGCTCATAAACTGTCCACCTGTCCCACAAGCCTGGGCCGAGCCTCCAGGCCACAGGCCAGGCACTCGCACCATTGACTTTACCAGGATGTGGTGCCGCAGGCATCCCGCTGACCTCTGGCACAGGGGTGCAGCTGCTTCCCAGGGGGCACAGCTGCTTCCTGGGGGGTGGGGAGAGCAGGTCAAGGAACCCAGTCCCTGACTCATGGGCTGTCCAGGGATCCTGACAAACCCTGTGGCCGTGGCCTGCGGATAATCTCGAGCTGTTAACAGGCCCAGGGAAATAACCCTGTGGTTCCTTGGGGGCCAACACAAGACCAGAAAACCTCCTTGTGAGTCACAGCAAATATTTACCCTCGAAAATCTGATTGTGAAATCGTCTAAGCCCTTGGATGCCACTGCCCCTGGGGCCGGAAGGGCCCCCACCAGCAGTGGTCGGATGTGCGGTGCTGAAAAGGATCAGCAGGATCCCCCTTTAGCCTGGGAAGAGCTGCACGCCGCCAGAAGTCCGTCTTCTCTAAGAAAATGCTAGTGATGGAGTCACATTTTCTGGGCTCCCTTGGGGAACTTGACCTCTAATAGCTTGTCTGACTTTGAGCGGCTCTTCGGTTTCTTGGCAGTGCATTTGCCTAAATGGGATTTCTACCAGATGAACTCTTTGCCTCTTAGTAGGAACTTTGTATCGGCCAAGTGGCTGGGTGTGAAATCAATTGGTGAAAATTCTGTCCTCACTATTATCCAATTGGAGCAGCAAGCTGGGAGCAATCATGACACTGGATATCTTACTTCTTCCTTCCCTGGGAGTGTCCACTTTACCCGTTCATCTGCCCATCCCGTGTTCCTTCCCTGACAGCCAGGACTTCCGGAGGACTTGCTCCGTGGAAGGGTCAGAGTGGGCATTTTGCCAGTGGTTGCTTGTGCTGAATCAGAATGTAGGGGGCACCCAGGGGATTCTGCAGGAAGCACAGCCTTCTTGAGAAGCCACTGAGAACTTGGGCACATGGGAGATTTTCAGCCGGAGGGTCTCGTGCCCGCACCCTCCCGGACTGCCATCAGTGTGGAGTAAGTAGGAAAAAGCTCGTGCGAAGAGTGGGCGAGAGTTCTTTCGTCCATGCTGGATCCCTGAGGAGTGACGAGGAGGTCGACCAGTTCTGTGTTGTTGCTGACATTTTGTTTGTGTTTTTTTAATGGGTGCCTCAAGGTAATGCTGTAGGTCTCTTGGGTTATTCAGATTTGCACTTTTACCCTGTGCTTGAGATTGACTCATTAGTCAGGCAGTGGTGTAAATAACAGGCTGATAGGAAGATAGCTGAGGCTCCATTTGAATAAACAGCTTCCCTTAGGGTGGAAACCACCTCAGGACCAGAGGCGGAGAGCTGAGCTGCACAAACAGGTTACAGCAAATGGTTCTCTCAGGCATACTGGGGGATCTCAGCTAAGAATGATGGACGTTTTGGGGGGCCAGTGAGTGTCTCATAGAGCAGAAGGGAAGAAGTTCATAATCAGCATGCCATGCCTGTCTCACTTGCCCGGGGCTCTGCTGAGGACTCACTGGTCCTTTCAGGGAAAGTGTCAGTGGGGAATGTGCTTGTTTCTCACTCGTGGCCAGAGGTCCACAGCTGGGATTGGGAGAACAGGAGAGGCAGAAGCGGTGAGGAAGATGGAAGCTGTCACTTCTCTCCTCGCCCTGATACCCTCATGTGGTCTCTCGCACCGGGACTAACACACCATGGGCCACTGCACCTGGACTAACGCACCATGGGCCACTCCTGCCTCCCTCCGACCCTCTTCCCACGCCAGCCGTATGAATGCTTTCGAACACAACTCTAGTCCTGTGGCTCCTGCTCAGATGGCCTGTACCTGCTCCTAAGACAAACACCAGATCCTTAACATGTGCCCCGCAACCCCACTCCTGTGTACAAATGTCAGGGCCCTGTGCACCAATACTCTCAGTGGCGCCGTTCACAGTGGCCGAAAGGGAGGAGCCATGCACGTAGGTGCCCGTCAGTGGACAAAGAGGCGAATGAAATGTGACCTACCCATGCAACGAGAGGTTTATTCAGCCATAGACAGGAATGAAATGCGGATGCACAACACAGCATGGGTGGACCCAGAAAACACCGTTAAGTGGGGAAGTCATGCACAGAAGGGCACGTGTTGTAGGTTCCATCTACGATGCTGTGTCTGGAGTCGGCAAAGCCATCAAGACAGGAAGCAGATTCGTGACACGTGAGGGCTGGGGGGCCAAGGGCGATGGTAGTGGGTAAACGGTGAGTGCCTGCTTAGTGGGTATGGAGTTTCCTTTTGGGTGGACGGGATGTTCTGAAACAAGATAGTGGTGATGGTTGCACAATATTGCGAACATACTAAATGCCATTGAATTGTACACTTGAGCTTGGTTAAAATGGTGAATTTTATGTTATGTGAGTTTTGCCTCAATTTTGAAATACTACGTGTCCAGTAAGCACATCTCACATCAGAGCACTGTCCCTGCTTATCCCGATCCTGTCGTGACCCGACCTCTGCAGCTTCCAGCCACAGGGCCCTGCACAGCACGGCTGTGGCCTCGTGGTCTTCACCTTCAGGCCTGGCCAGCTTCCCCCAGGGAACCTTCAATAACCCCGAGGTCTGGCGGGGCTGGCCCTCCTCTGTTCCAGGAGCTCCTGCCCTTCCCTACGCGTTACTGCCCCTGTGTGGTGTCCAGCTCTGTTCTTTGTCTGAGCGAGAACAGGAACTCAGCAGTTACTCGTGGGTGAATTCATCCCTAACATTGCTTCATTGTCATGGCACCCAGGACACAGGAATGTTCTCTTTGGAGTTTCAAAGCACAAGGACCATTCATTCCTCCAGCTCTCACCTTTCTGTAGTGCCTGGCAAGTGGGTAGAACCCCACATCTTCCTGCATGCTCTCCCTGTCCTTGCACTGCCTAACTTTGCTAGCTGAAGGGATAGCAGGACATTCAGAGCCCCTGAAACTCATTTCATTTGTAAAGGAATATCATTCCTCTTTGTCCTGGGAGCCCAGACTGGTTGTCAAACAGCAGACTGCATGTTGGCCAGCAACTCTCTCTTCCCAGCCACAGAAGGAAGGGGGCACGTTCTGACTGCGTGCAATTAGCTGCGATTTCTCACCAGAGCTCAAAGCTCCCTGCTCAGTTTGCATTAGGCGTGCAGTTCAATTACTCTCCCTGAAGGAGGAGGAGGAGCAGGTGGTGTTCAGCTTTGAACTTGGTCCATATGCCCCAAGGATAAGTGAAGGTATAGTTCGGTCTAAACAAGGGAGTGGGGGGGAAAAATCCCTGTTCTGTGAGTTTTGCATTGGCCAGGAGCCAGGCCGAGAGAGCGATGTGACAGAGACTGCAGTCGAAGCTATTGAGAGCATATGTTATTCAGCAGCAGAGCATTCCGCCTCTCAGATTGTGCCCAGAAAAGATTGTTTTGCGGGTGGAAAAGAAAGAAGCCTTTCAACCCCTTTCATTTGGCCTGCCCTGCGTTTTTCGCTGAGCAGCCGTTTTGGAGTTTCCTCTTGGAGTGATTGGTTTATGCTGTCCAGATGTGCACAATATGATGGTTTTGTTTTTTGGCTTTCCAGATGTTCACAGACAGGAAAATGAGCTTTGGCAAAGGCAGGGGCCTGTGTCTGCTGCCCCGGGAATCTGGAGGGCCCACAATGCCCTCGTTGTGTGGGAATCACAAAGCTTAAGGTCTGGAAAAAGCTTATTTAACCTCCTTATTCTGCAGCTGAAGACACCGAGGCCCAGTGGGGTGTGACATGCTCGCTGCTGATTGATCACCCGCAGCTGGGAGCAGAGCAGACAGCAGACTCGCTAGGACTCATGGGCCCATGTCTGCACGCACGTCTGTTTCAGCGCTGTGTACACCTGGCGCTCTTCGAGGCGCTCGGGCCACACTGGTGAACAAAGATTCCTAGCTTGTTCTGATGCCAGATGTGGGGGAAAGAATGAACAATAAATATAAAAAATGGGTATTTTATATAGTAGGTTGGCATGTAAGAATTACTCTTAAAGAACAGGAGGAGGAGGAAGGAATGGAGAAGAAGGAGATTAGGCTGGGGTTGAGGGGATGGGGCGCTGTGGTGGTTTATTTTAGATGTGTGAGTAAAGGCAGAGTTCATTGAGAAAGTGACTATCTTAGTCACCTATGGTATAACAAAAGAGCTCCGTTTGGTGGCTTAACCCAGTAAACATTGTTTGTGGGATAGGAACTCAAGAGCAGCTTTGCGGAGGGTCCTTGCTCAGGGTCTCTCATGGCAGCCGGCTTCCTCCTGAGCTCGAGGTCAAAAGAGACAGATGGAGGTCACAGTGTCTTGTACCGAGCCTTGGAAAAGCCAAATGACTAGTTGTGAGAGAGGTAAGAAAGTGAGGAACAGATACCTGAGAAGGAACGTTCTAGTAGGAGCGCCCTAAGGTGGGAGTAACTGGCTGTGTCTGTGGGAGAGCATGTGCAGAAGAAGAGGGCAGAGAGGACAGAGGATGGGAACACATCGGTCGCTGCAGGCCAAGGGGTGGGTCCTGGGCACTGCCTGAGGGAACTGGGAAGCCGCAGAGCAGACCCAGCAGATGGGCTGAGTGTAGACTGCAGGGACAGGGGAGAAGCTAGGAGGCAAATGAGGAGGCTGTTGCAGCAAACCAGGCAAGAGGTGGGGAGGAGGGAGGAAGGACCTGGACTCTGGACAGATTTTGAGATCCACAGGAGTCCCTGTTGGGTTGAGTGAGGTGTGATAGAGAGAGTAGCCAAGAATGACACCAATGTTTACGGTCTTACTTCCGGAAGCTGTCACTGGCCCCCTTTGCCCGCTGCCTTCCGTGGATTCGTGGGAAGAGCTGGGGTTCAGGAAAAAGGGAGTGCGGCTCCGGCCCCCTGGTTGCAGGGGCCTTCATTGCGGGCCCCCGGCTGTGTTTTTGGGTTTGCACTAACCCTTTGGAGGCCTTGGTGACTACGCCTAAAAAATGGAAACTGAGCTTATGCCTCCTAAGTGAAAGGAATAATAAATGTTTATGAAGGCACTTAATGCTCTTTCAAAGAAAGTGCCACAGTGCTGGGAAATGCTTTAGTGGTTTGCAGGGGTATTTGGTCTGCTGGAGAACTAAATGTTCTTGTTGCAACCCTCCCTGAAAATGTTGATCCTGCAGGTGGAGTGACTATAGCATTCAGCCCATAAGAAACTGGGGTGAAAAGAGATGTCAGGGAGATGAACGTAGGGATCCTGAGGATGTACCCTATGCAGAACTCCAAACCTGTGGTAGAAAGAAGGTACCCACAGGCCAGGTTTGGGGGCGATGTGACTGCAAAGCCCTCTTCCTCCAAACCCTCATATGGTCCTCTCCCAGGGTCTATACAGCCACTGAAACTATTCATAAAGAAGTCCCAAAGCAGGCACAACTACTCTGTGCCTCAAGAAGTGAGGGTAGTGATTTCCAACGGGGATTGGGAGATTCTGCAGGGCAGTGGTGAGCAGGAAGCCCAGGGCCAAGGGGCTCTATCCTTGCCCTCCAAATGGTGACTTTCACCCAGGTAGAAACTGAATTCCTACCTTTAGAGACTCCTTATTGTCTGCTCAGAGGCATTGTTTTTAAAATTCCAAATACCTTAGGGAGAATCAGCCAACAAATTGTTGCCATTGGCCATTGACTTTAGCCTCAATTAGCAGACAAGCAGGCACAGCTCAGTGTTGCCTACTTAGGACCCAACATAAGTGAGACCACACAGCTTTGACTCTTGTGTCCGTCCCACCCCGAATTGTGTCCTGGAGACCCATCACTCCTTCCCTTCACTGTGCACAGTGTTCCATTGTGTGAATGGAGCACAGCTTATTCACTCATTTGTTGGCGAGCATTTGTTTAGTTTCCACTTTGGGGCTTTTACTGGTGGAGTTCCTGTGACTCTCCCAGTATGCATCCAGTCATAATGAGGGAAGCACATTGCTCTTGGGTAGAGAATCCCAGGTGCCTTTGAAGTCACACAGGCAGCCTGAAAGCCCAGGAGAGATGGTCTTTGACTCCAGTGTACTTTTTTTGTTTGACATTGGCTTTAAATTGGGAAGGAGAGAGAAAGGAAGGCCTGGATCGCCCTTCCTACCATCACACACCTTTGCTCACACCGTTCCTCCTTCCTGGGCTGTACTGGGGGACTTCGTCGGCAGAGATGCTCCAGGACATCCCTCAGGGAGGCAGAGGCCCCAGATACACCTGGGAGGCTTCCCTGCCTGCCAGCGAGGGGAGGTGCTGGCTGATGGCCTGAATCACCCTCAGACACCACCCTGCCTTGTGGCTTGACTTCTTCCTGGGCTCTGCCCCACCCACTCCGAGGAGGGTGGCAGACTGGAAGGGAATGGATGGGTCATCGCTTCTTTCCAGCCGGTGGTAATAAGCCTCCCAGAACCCAAGGAAGCAGGGTAGGGGAGGATCCCTTGCGTGCTAAACCAGTGCCACTGAGCAGGTAGGGCCCAAGGCCCTTCGGGGAACATCCAGCCCCTTCCCACCTGCAGGCTCATCAAACACCTCAACTGGCAGCCCAAGTGGGAAGCCGGTGATGTCATCGCCAAGCCCAAACAATCAGGCCTTTCATGGCAGGATGATAACAATCAAAACAGTCTGTAAGGGCCTGCCACGCAAGAACACACACGCTTTTTTGCACAGGGGAGTATCTGAAAGCGAGGTGAAGCGGGCTTGTCAGGGATATGCTGTTCACCTTTCATAATCAGCCGGCAGAGGACCCAGCCTGGAGAGCAGGGCTGTGTGGTACATGGACACTCATTTACCAATTCTCAGAGAAATCCATGGTACTCTGCACCCCCTTCCCCAGGACTCCTCACCTCCAAACCCAGAACTAAACCCTTTACTGAACAATTGTCAGTGGTTGGTGTTTGAGCAAGAATATCCTGTTGCACAACTCCAGGGGGCGCCATTCGCAGACTACTACATGCAGGGTACCCTCGGAATGCACAGCACTAAGGTTACAAAGCCACTGTCTTCAGAATGAGGAAGCAGAGTCCAGGTGGTTCTTGAGTGTTGTGTTTACCTTGACTCCCAGGAATTGGTCTTGCCATAGCTAAGCTGCCTAGAAGATCCAACTCCACTGAGCCTAGAAATTCTCAGTCAAATGCATGAGATCAGATGTTTTCCTTGCTTGGTCTGGGAAGTTTCTGGTGTTCAGTTATTTGCTGAGGAAGCAGTCACCTAAACTGTGCTTAGTCTAGGTAAGTGGTTCTCAACCAGGGGTGATTTAGCCCCCAGGAGATATTTTGCAATGTCTGGAGACATTTTGGGTTGTTGAAACTTGGAAGGAAGCTACCGGCATCTATTACATAGAGGCCGGGGATGCTGGGAAAGGCCCTGCCATGCACGGGGCAGTCCCCACAACAAAGAATGACCCAGCCCAAAATGTCATTGGCAGCAAGGTTGCAAACTCCTGCTGTAGATGAGATGTTCCAACCCCATTAACCCTGAGGTCTCTGCTTAACCTCTCCCCGCTCTGATCTGCTCTCCTGGTCTCCAAAGCATAAGGCAGTGCCCGCTCCTCTGCTGGGGATTTGAGCCCAGGAGACCACCGCTCTCCAATGGTGAGATTGCTCTGTGTGAGGCCCAGAGGTCCCAAAGTGTACAGCATGGTGGTGAAGAGTCCCCGCTGTGACTGCATGGCTGGGTAACCTTGGGGCAATTCCCTTAACCTCCTTGTGCATCCCTTTCCCCATCTGTAAAATGGGGACAATTAAGGATTGGAAACACTCAGGAGGTTCTGGAGAGGGTGCTGCCACCCGTTAAATGCTCACCACCATGCCCAGCACTTAGCAACGCTCCAGAAATGGCAGCAATGATTAGCATCATCTTATTCTAGCTGAGGACCTCAGGCTCCCTCTGATGGGCATGGGGACGAAAGATGAGCTGGTTCTGGCTGCAGGTTTGGCAGCAGGTTCTGCGCTGCTCTCTGCTGCTCTAGGCACTGGCTTGTGCTGCCGCTGACACGCTGAAGGCTTCCCCAGCTCCAGGCCCACGTCATCCTCAGTGAAACGGTTGTGTGGGGATGGCTAATTAATGGATTTGAAGGGAACCCCTCCGAGCATCTCATTCAGCAAAGGGGTCTGCCTCCAGAAATGGGGTGTTGATCCCTGGCTGGGATGGAACCCCACACTTGGCCTTGGGAAGACCCCTGGGGTGGGGCTGGGGCATTGAATGCTCAGGTTCTCCCTCAAAAGCTGGTCAACCCGGCCGTCCTTGGGAAGGATTCTCAGAAGACAATCTCCAGGAGAGATGGGCTTTGACTCCAGTGTGTTTTTTGTGTTTGTCTGTTGGCTTTAAATTGGAGGAGAGAGAAAGGAAGGCCTGGATCGCCCTGCCTACCATCACACACCTCTGCTCACACCGTTCCTACTTCCTGTAGGAAATGCGTCGGCCCCGCCGCACCCCCAACCACCATTCTCTCTCTAGTGATTAAAGCGATGCCCATCCTTCACAGTCCACCTCGAATGTCACTTTCCTTCTGGGACCCCCTTTCTCTGGCAGCACCCTTCTTCCGTGCTTTCGGTGTGCAGTTCTCGTGGCCCTTCGCCAGTCATGTGCTGTCCTGGACTCGTTGGTATGCAGGTCGTTTTGCCCTCTGTTAGACTGTGAATTCCTCTAGGCTGGGGCCCTTTCCAACTTCTTCACATGTGGCGTGAGCTCCCGAACACGGCAGGGCTCAGTGGTGGGTTCTGGAGTCGCTCCCGGAAGGGCTCCCAGCTGGCCGTCGCTGCCTGTTCTGGCCTTGGTCCTGAGCAGGACACCACAGAATGAAGAAGGTTCTGGAGCATGGATTGGAGAAGAAATTTGTGTGAAGTTGGGAAGGTCACAGGGCTGGGGGAAGCAGGTGCTGTGGCCTCATGTCAAGTCTCAGCACTGCCCCCTTCAGGAAGCTCAGGCAATTTTAGAGCTACTATTTTAGAGTAGCTTCGGGAGCTACTATTTAAGGAGTGTCTGCTCTGGGCTATGTGCTGTGACCAGTGCCTCACCACAGTTGTTCCATTTGCCAAAGAACCCTAAAAATGGGGGGCATTTTATACCCTTTTTACAGACAAAGTGAACTCTGAGCTTCTTGTAGGTTGTGCTGGGTCACAGTGCACACCCAGGCCTGTCTGGCTCCCCCACTACATGTCACATCTGTCTCCGAAGACAGTGGACTTCTCCGCACTTTTGTTTTCTACCTTAGCAGTGAAGGTGTGGAACAAGGGACCTGCACAGAAGCTTGAGTGGGTGTTCTCTGACTTAACCCTGGAGGCGGAGCTGGGGCAGGATGCTGGGGATATGAAGCAACACCGCCCCCACCTGCCCCCCACCCTGCACTGTCCCTGGAGATGTGAGTCAGGCCTCTGGCCACCTCTAGGCCTCTAAGAAAAAACAGGAGCATCTGCCCACTGGGCTGGCCTTTCTTCCTGGTGTCGGCCTCCCGGAATTCCTACCTGGCAGCCTGAAGGTGCAGCCTTGCACCTGAGAGGAAACTGGAAAAGCAGCCCCGGGCTCTTTGCTTCTGCCTTGGCATCCAGGTTGGAGAACAGACACCTTTCCTGCCTGCACTCCCTGGCACCTGTCATGGGCCTGGTCTGCTGGGGTTCACTATTTGTGAGGCAGCCCAGTGTGTTCCCCTCTCCCTCCCAGGCCCCCCCACCCCTGGGGGTTTTCTGCTCCTCCTGGCCCTAAGAAGTGCCCACTGGTGTGGAGGCCACAGGGAGAGCACAGTAGGGTGGCAAGAGGGTGTGAGCATGTCACTGTGTCCCATCCCTGCTGCCACTGTAGGTCCCCACTGCTCCTAAGTTAGCTTCGAGCTTCCACTACCATGAGACCAGCCTGCCAACCCGAGCCGCTGTTGCCCCTCCATCCCTGGTACCCCCACTCTGGCCCCCCATCCCAGACACATGGTGTCCGTTATCCCCATCACTGCTGTCGATGCGCCCTCTCTCCCCAGTGACCCTCTGCTTTGATGCCCCTGCTCTGTTTTCAGAGGTCCCCTGCAGCCTCCCCAGATCAGGTCTTGTGCCCAGAAAGCACCCAGTCTGAAGGCCGCTGGCATCCTCGGCTTCCAGCTGGGCCACCCTGACATGCTCCTCAGCTGGGTGACAGGATGTCAGGGAAGGGGCTCCTGAGTCAGAGGCTGGTGCAGCCACCATCCTCATCCTATCCCCTTGGATGACATCTTAGGTCCCTGGTGACTAGAGTGTGTAGCCAGGGTTGAGAGCTTCAGTTTTAATTCATGGTCTGGAGCTGATGTCAGTGGGGAGAGGAGCAGGGGGCATTCAGGGTACTGAGCCCTTCCATTGGATCACCTCTAACAGGTGCATGGCACAGAGCAGAGCAAGGGACTGTGGTAGGTCATCGTGTGTGTAGAGAAAAGCTGAGTTAAGGGATATATATGAAAGTGGAAAGGACGGAGGAGCTGTGGGGTGATGATGCCCAGGAGCCCTCAGGAGAGGTTCCGTGATCACCCATTGAGGTGGCACCCTGAGAGCAGTCTGGCGGGATCCCAAGGGTGGGGCGCCTGGTTGGCCTGGAAGCCCCATGCCAGAGCTTGGGCAGGGCAGGGGTACCTTGGCTTGCCAGAGGTAGAAGAATGGAGTTTCTGTACTGCTTATCAGGACAGAGGCTCTGGAACAGGATGGGAGGAGGCTTCCATGGCCTGCCTGGCAGATAGTTGCAGTTGGCGCTGCGTCACGGTGAGGACTTTGGACAGGGAGCCCCACCTTGACTTGCTGGTGACATTGGGTGGCAACTCTCCATGGTTAGTCTGGGGATAAGTCATGCTCTTGCCTGTGAGCATGAGGGCAGGTGACAGCAATGGACAGCAAGCCAGCCACAGAATGCTGATTCCACATCTGACATGGGCCTTGAGATCTGGTCAGACACCTTGACCTTGCTCATTGGAAGACCCTCATTGGGTCTTTGGTTCCACCTGATCAGATCTTCCTGCAGCCAACCACTGAGATAATAGGGCAGAGATCAACAAACTACAGTCTATGGGCCTAGCCCGGCCCACCACCTGGTTTTATAAATGAAGTTTTGTTAGAACACAGCCACACTCATTTGCTTACATACTGGCTGCTCTGCCACTACAGAGTTGAATAGTTGCATCAGAGACCCAGTGGCCCTCAAAGCCCAAAATATTCACAGCCTTTCCCGGGGTTGGGGGGAGGCCTCATGGGTCATGGGACGAGATCAGAGCCTGTCTGAACCTTTCCTCTCTAAGAAGTAAAAGGAGAGAGCTGCGGTAGTAACACAGGCGGGGATCCGAGTGAAGCCCCGGGAGAGGCCAGCAGACAGCGGCACGGCTGGGGGCCTGGCGGGCAGGTGTCTTCTTGTCCGTCCACTTCATTTTATGAACAGTTGTCTTAAGTGAGAGACACTGGAACATTTTTTTATTAAAGAACGAACAGTAATTTTTCCGATGCCGTCACTTTGATGAGCTGATGGGTGAATGTTGAGGGGAAAGGTAAAGTTGTCAGGAAGGGGCAGGATGAGAGTCATTAAATGTGCCGTGTGTGAGCCTCGTGTTAACAGGTCCAAGATTCTGGGGGTCGGTCTTTCCCCAAGTGTCCCCCCGGTCAAGGAGACCCTGAGGAAAACACCGACCCTGAGCCTCCCATGTGTCAGGGCGCCTGAGCCCCATGGGAACCGAGTGTGCATGAGCTGGGGAACAACAGAGAATGCGGGCCGAGGTTCAAGGCTGGACGTAAAAAGGCTAAATACTAAACACTGAGGACTGTCCCCAGAGCTGGCCTAACGGACTGTGCAGGGCAGCACGTGCGTCCCTGCCAGGAGCCTGGGGCACGAGGGTGAGCGGGCAGGAGGATGGGGCGGAGAGTACCCCCTTGTCACTGTCCAGAGCTGATGGGTGGATTCCTGTTAGCAGCAGGAGGGACAGACATGAGCAAATGGACCGAAAAGGCAAGTGACAGTGGAGCTTCCCTTTTCTATCTAGTCCATCCACAGTCCTTCGGGCCACATGCCCAGCGTGCCTGCCAAGTGATCAGGTGGGTTGTCCGTGGTGAGGCTGCCCCATGGGCCTGTCCGGCCAAGGCTGACACTCTAACGCTGCCTCCCCGGCATGTGCAGACCGGCCCGTACCTCAGAGTGATGCGTTTGCTCCCTCTGAAAGTGGACATTCAGTTTCCGTGCAGTAGTTCGCAGCGCGCACGATGAGGGTTCTCCGCTGACAAGCACACCTCTCTCCCTGAGGTCACAGACTGCACTTGCACCCGCCTCATTCTGTTGCTCCCTCCCTTTGTACTTCCATACCTGGTTAGTGCATGAAGCAGGCTCTCTGGGCTCGGCTCTGACCAGCTGACCAATTCGCACAGCACAGAGTCCTGCAGAGGCAGGAAGGGAGAGGACCGTGGTGTGCACCATGGGGGCCCAAATAGGTGGGGTGGGTGGTCCAAGCACACATGGAGTGTCCACGGGGAAGCTGAGCCCAGATGCAGGAGATCTGGGTCACTGCCCAATAAAATGTGATAGATCGACCTCCATGCTGTAAGGGAATGGAACCAAAACATCCTGAGTACCTCATCTGCGCTAGGAGCTTCGCAGGCATTAGGTCACGGGGCCACAGTGATCCTTCACGATAGGTGTTATGATCCCTTTGTAAACCCTTCCGTGTTAACATATGAGGACCCAATGTGTGGGAAGTTAAGTGATTTGTACAGAGTTGAACAGGTAAGTGGCAGAACTTGGACCATCCTAACACCCAGCCAGCATGTTCTCTGCTGTACTGTAGCATCGTGAGAATGGAGCGTCCCCAGGGACCAAGGCCAGCATGAAGGGACGGTGGATCCTCGGCCTGTCTGCGTCTCCGACACTGGAGGCCAGAGGCCCCCGTCTGCAGGGCGCTCGGTTCCGGATGACCGTCTTCATGTGTGTTCTTGGTCTTTCAGGAACTTAGCCATTGGAATCGGGATCCAGAATTTCCCAGAGGGCCTCGCCGTCAGCCTTCCCTTGCGGGGAGCTGGCTTCTCCAACTGGAGAGCCTTCTGGTAAGTGCTGGAGGGCTTTGCTGTCGGAGGCCAAGGTCAGGGCTGATGCAAGGCTCTGAGCAGTCCTCTGCGTCGGCGTCTTTCCACAAGAACAACCTTTTCTGACGTGAAAGCGAATCTGAACCTTCTGGTAAAATGCTGAATCTTGCACCCTGGGATTGGGAGGAACCTTAAGGAACTCATCTCTTGACCTTCAACCTTTTCAACCAGCCCAAGTGACCATCTTCTCTTTTTAAAACCCCTCTGTGGGCAGCCATGCCGTGGCCATTCAGTGGTACACTTTCTCTCCCTGTGGCAGGAAGAACCGAGCTAGACCTTATGTCCACTTTAATATCACATGCGTTAACTTGGGCTCATATTGCTACAGCCTTTGTCCCCAAAAGTCATTATAGAAGCTTCTATCATAACCTTTGTCAGTGTGAAGATTATGTCAGCAGTGTCTGGGAGAAGATGCCTAGTGTTTTCAGAGTCCCCAAAGGGCTTTCTAGTCTGTTCCTTGATTTTATCTTTTCAGTGACATATAAGGTGCGTCCCCAGTGTTCAGGGGAGGAAACCATGGCCCCGAGTATAGATGGCCAGCTCAGGTCACCTGGCTCATTTGGCTTCCTAGTCCTGACTGAGGACTAGCAGTCTAACCTTCTTCCCCTCAGCTCAGGGCTCTGAGCCTCAGAACGTCCCTCTGTTAAAACCCTCACTCCTCTAGAGTGTATGATGAGATCATTTAAAAGGACTGATAATAACCATGATAAAAGTGCCTTTCATCTTGTAGGGCCTGTGACCTACCAGTTCTTACACATGCTTAAGTCATTTTGTTCCCACCCTCCATGACCTCTTTCTCCACTGTGGGAGTCTACGGAAGAGGGTGAGGGTGGGGGTGGGGGCAGGGCAAGGCACCTTAGTGGTGTCTTTAAATGCAAGTTCTGGGAGCCCGAAAGCCATGACCGTCGTTTCACGTAGTGGTGGAACGAGGCATTGTGGTCATTGTGCAGACACTGAGATTAAACTTCGAAGTTCTCCCTGCAGTCTGGGCTTGACGTCAAACCCATTTTTTCTGGAAGTGACAAAACCGAGGTCACGCCCCTTAGAGGATTCTAAAGCACAGTGTCTCCCCCATGCCCACCATCTGCTTCCAGCCAGCCAGGGCGGGGGTGGGAGTTCCCAGGCCCACACCTGCCCTGTTACCATCCCGTCCCCTGGGAGGCTGGGTGGGGAGGTTGTCTCACTTCTGTTTCACAGATGGAAAGGCTGAGGCTCAGAGGTAGTATATGTCCCCAAATGCCCGCAGCCAGGGACAGCGGGAGAGACGTCGGTCGGTGCTCAGCCTGGAGCAGGTGTCTCTAGCCAGTGGGGCTGGACGGTGGAGCTCAGGCACCAGCTTGTTTCTCTGGGAGGGCCCAGCGCTCACGGGGCTGCCATTTTAATCAGGGCTCATTGGGTTTTCATTAGTGAGAGAGATACCCACTCTCACTAATGCCGATAGATAGATAGATAGATAGATAGATAGATAGATAGATGGATAGATCGATTTTAGAAAGAGGAAGGGAGAGAGGGAGATTCATTGGTGTGAGAGAGAAACATCAATCAATTGCCTCCTATATGTACTGCAACTGGGGATCGAACCCACAACCTTTTGGTGTATGGAATGACATGCCAGGGCAAGGGATTTTTGTAAAAAAGAGGAATCTCACTTTAATCTAAGATGAGGGTTGTGGGGCCAGACCCTCAATATAGCCCCGGCCAGGTAGGCCACCTGTTCTGCTGGGTGGGTGGGTGCAGCTGCCTCGGAAGGGAGGTGTTGTGGCCTGACCCCCCAGACATGCCAGGCACAGCTGTCCTTGGGCGATGTCCCTACCACTTCGAATCGGTGTGCTCCCCGCAAATGGCAGAGTAGGCACCAGGCGGTGGGTGGGCACACACTGCGGTGTTTCCACACGAAGGTGGTAATCAGTCACGCCAGGAGCGAAGCGCTGGTGCCTGTTACCTCATGGTGCACCTTGGACACATGCTGAGTGAAACAGATCAATGGAAAGGACGCGTATTGTGGGATTCCATTGACATTGACATAAAATGTCCAGAGGAGGTGAATGCATGGAGATGAAAAGTAGATGTGTGGTTGCCAGGGGTGGGGGCAGGGGGGAGGAATGGGGCACAGCTGCTGATGGGCATGGGGTTTTTTGGGGGTGGTGAAAATGCTCTGGAATTAATAGCGGTGATGCTTGCACAACCTTGTGAAAACCACTGAACTGCACGCATTAAGTGGGTGTGCCGTATGGCATGTGGATTAGATCTCATAACGCTGTTATTTTAGAAAGACAATGTGGGAGACTGAAAACTGAACAAAAACCTGGGGTGGGGGTTGGCACCTGTACTGCACTAGGTTGTTGGGAAGGAAGAAGAGGAGGTGAGCAAAACAGTGAAATGCTTCTGCACTGCTGGGCTCGGGTACAGGGTCCCACACAAATAGTGCCCCTTTCTCATTACAAACCCTTTCATTCCGAAATCATAAGCATGTAATTCTGTAACATAACAGTATCATACTCAAGCACACCATATGACATTTTAGGTGAAAGGTTCAAATTAAAACTGTAAATGATCACACCCACATTATTACCCTACCAACCACACTCAAGCAGGCATTGCTTCTGCCGGGCCCTGCACGATGTGGGATAAATGCGTCATTTTCCGGAGGCAGCGGTGTGAGCGTGCAGAGGGCCTGCGGGACTCTCCCAGGCGGTACCCATGTCTGTTCTCTCCCTAGGTATGGGCAGCTGAGCGGCATGGTGGAGCCTCTGGCCGGCCTCTTTGGGGCCTTCGCCGTGGTTCTGGCCGAGCCCGTCCTGCCCTACGCTCTGGCCTTCGCTGCAGGCGCCATGGTCTATGTGGTCATGGACGACATCATCCCTGAAGCTCAGATCAGGTGGGAGAGCTTCCCCACCCCCATCTGTCCCTGTCCGGGTCCCAGCCCCCAAATCTGCCCTTGTTTTCATTTGCCACTCTATTTCCACCCCTTCCTGCCCCTCTCCAACATCATCCTCAGCCCCTCTGCAGCTGTGCTGTCTGAAACTAAAAGAAGGAGGAGGAACAGGTAGGAGTGCAGAGACAGACCAGGGGATACGAGGCAGTGGCACACACACCCTGCCTCTCTGCCCCCCCCCATGAAACAGACTATTATTTTTTAATCTTCTCCTCTCTCCCTCCTCCTGTTTCCCTCTCTCCCTTTCCCTTCCTTCCCTCCTTCTGACCCCTCCCTCCCTCCCCTGCGCTCTCTCACTCCCACCCTTTCTCTTGCCTTCTCCAGAGTTTCCTGGGGCTGGAATGAGGAGAGAGGGGAGCTTTGTTAGCCAAAGCTATAGTCCATGGTCTCATTATCTCATTATCTAGCTACAGCCCGGTCTAGGGGGCTGGGGGCGTCCTCTTTGTTTCAGTTTGGTTTTTATAGCAGAATGATTTTGAGGCTAGTTTACAAGGTCAGATTAAATAAGGTCTTCAAGAACTGAATCGCCACTCTTTATTATTCAAGCATGGATTCCAGAGCCGCGATAAGTGGCCTTTGGCAGGTTATTCAGCTTCCCTATGCTTCAGTCTCCCCACCAGTAAGATCGGAATAACCACCCCGGGGTTATCCTTTCAGACGACACGAGTCGGTCCATGTGCCTGGCCCGGTGTGAGCCTCACGAGCGTCAGCCATCGTTATCATTACCCGTAGTGGGAGGGTATTTTCTACAGGAATGGGCCTCCCAGAGGATGCTTTCAGCTTGGACAGCGTCTCAGTGCATTAAGGTCTCCCTTTCCTTCTTTCCCTTCCCTCCCAGTGGCAACGGGAAGCTGGCGTCCTGGGCCTCCATCCTGGGGTTCGTGGTGATGATGTCACTGGATGTTGGCCTGGGCTAGTGCCGAAGTGCTCAGACCCCAGGAAAGGCCGCACAAGGACATGGTGAGGACACGGGTCCCGAGCACCCGCCACGGGACCACGGGCCTCTCTGCATCAGAACATTTTACTTTTTTTCCTGTTCATCTCATTATCCTGATTGACTCTGATTACATGACGATTTTTACTTTTCTTTTGAGGGAGACATAGGTTTTACTTTTGGACTTCCAAGGTGTCAGTGGAACAACAGAATTTTGGCCACTGAATGGAGTCTCACTCCAGTGGGGTTACAGTCCGGGAGACCTCTGGGACCCTCAGTCTCCCTCACCAGACGCAGTGGCAACACCCCAAGGTCACCTACAGAAGCAAGCTACTCCGAGAGATGTATCCTCAGCATTTTTGCCTAGTGGCTCAGGGCAGAATGGTCAGGACAACTCTTGTGTGTCCCTCCTGATCTGGAATGGGAGCATTGTGGACAAAGCCACCTACTGCCCTCCCAGGTCCCACCAGCCCCAGGAGGGATGTACCTTCCTCTGCCTCCCCGAGGGAGACACTGGATGGGCTGGGGGTGCCGACAAAGGGAAGAAAATCAGCTAGCCTCTCTTCTCCCTCTCTCTCTCTTCTCTCTCTCTCATGAAGATTTCCGTTGGGAGATTACGGGAATTAGGGGATTGCGACGACTGTGAACACACTGCGAGCCCTGCGAAAAGAAGAGGCTGTAGCTTTGATCAGAGACCTCTGTTCTCTGGGGATTCCAGGAGCAAAGCCGTTTGCCAGGGTTTCCAAATCCCTATGACGTTTATTTTGATAAGTGCATAGCCTTCCTTTTGCTAAGAGCCTGGGGGACACCAGCCAACTGCTAGAACTCAGACCCTTCATTTACCTGTGGATGGAGCCACTGAAGCTAATTTAAGTGAAGGGAAGACCTTTGGCATCTGTGATAGGTCCGTCTCTGCTGGCCATTTGGTTACTTGTAACCTGACCCAGAACTCTTTTAAGCTACAGCAAGCTTTGCTGGAGTTTGGCCAGAGCCCTTAGGATGAGAAAGGCAGAAAGGGTAGGAAAAGAAGATTTTTATGTTTCCCTTTAAAAGTAAATTTTCAGCAAATCATCATTCTGAAACGACCCCAAACAATGACTTGAACTAGATTAGAAGCCAGTCTGTTCGTCCGTACACGTAGCGTCTCCGGCAGGCATGGCGTGACTTCCCTGCTTCAAGCACAGCTGGGGCCTGCCGTCCTCCCTGGTCGGAGGGGCCCCCGGACCTCCAGTGGGCCCCGCAGACACGGCGGGCAGCCCGGGAGCCAGGTGTTCGGGCGTGGTGTGAGCGACGCCTGCCCTCCGCGTTTACAGTTCGACGGCTCCCCCGGGGTGCACACCTGCTCTGTGAATGCCCGACACCCAAAGGCCAGCCTTATGCTGGGCCAGTCAATGTACGTTTTTCCGAATCGCTGACGATCAAAATTGAAGACACGTCCAGAGGTCTGATTGGTTGAGGTGATTTGTTCTGGTGGTTGATGTGTGTTTTTATGTCTTTGTATGTAGTTCTACATAGTGCAGACTTCTTTCTGATGGACAAGACCTCATAACTGTGATTAATCTCAATAAAAGGGACATTGTTGTGGCCAGCAGGTGTGTGTGTTCAGTCCTTCTCAGAGCTGCCTTCTTTCCAGGGTTGTACCTGTACGAGCTAACTAAAAAGTTACTCCCAACACCTTCCCTACCTAACACTGGTGAAAACAAAGGAGAGAGCTCAGATGAGAAAGGCAAGCCCGATTCTTGGTTGCAAACCAGTGTCCAGTGCCAGCGTGCTTGGATAAGGAACTTAATGAAGGCTATCCGGAGCTCACAGGACCTACGGGAGAGACAGGCTTGGAAATTGGTTGAGATCCAAGAAAGCTATAGAGGTCTGGGTTCCTCTGGGTGCCATCCCATCTCAAGAACAGCTTGGTCTGTGTGCCCCGTCCCCAGAGCCAGTCCCTAGGTATGAACCACGGCCCTGATGCCACCTCTGCCCCCATGGGAATCGACTCCACGCTGACCACCTCTCTCACCACCTCTTTCCACCCTCCTTGGCTTTGACACCATTTACCCCACCTCCCCGACAGGGCAGGGGAGGGCCAGGGAGTCTCACACGCCTGGGCGGCTATGGCCAGGGGCAGGGTTGGCTCAGCTTTGCCGGAGGATGCAGAAGTCAACCTCCCACCATCCTCCCCTGAGCTTTCCTGAAGCAAGGCCCTGCCACGCCTCCACCCCCAACAATGTGGTGAAAGTTGGAAGCAAAGGGGAGCCCAGGGGCTGTTCTTTTCCCCTTCCTTTGGCATCGAGGTAAGATTACATATAACAGAGCAACAGATCTGAAGTGTATGGAGTTCCACCAATATTCACCTAGGCGCCTCTCTTGGCCAGGTATTCATTCCCATCACCCCTTACCCCACCCCAGCTACACACCCTTGGCCCGGCTGGCTGGGCCCATAGGTGTGCTCCGAGGGCCTGGCGGGCAGGGAACCCAGCCTGGAGCCTTGGCCAGGTGAGGCTGGGCTGCTTGCGCCTGGCGCGCGTTCAGGGTGGAGGGCGCCTCCTGACCTCGGCCTCCCTGGGGCCCTGGCAGGGAGCTGGGAGCAGGTCCCTGGGCGAACAGTTGGGCGGAGCTGTTTACCGACGTGGGGCGGGGCGCGGGGCGGGGCATGAGGCAGCACCTGAGCTTTGCACGCAAGGGGCAGCTCCCCCACCTTACCCCACCCTGCCCCACCCTGCCCTGGGAGCCCTGGGACCTGCCTCCCTCGGTTGCCTGCCTTGGGATTGATGCCACCCTCCTCCTCTATCACCCTGCTTGGCTACAGCGAGGCCAGTCCGACACCACCAAAGGGACCCAGGGCTCCCTGCTGTCTATGGCTAGTCACTCCCAGCTCGTCTCTTCCAAGGCCTCCTTTGGGGGATGTGAAGTTTATACAGTTTCAGGAGCACTCTTTGGGAAAAATAGCATACAAGTTCAAACACAGAATTAGTCACAGGACTTTGGAAGGGGCGCCTGCAGTTCAGCCTTCCTTGGCTCTAAGGTAAGTTCACCAGTGCCCGAGCTTCTAAATGGCTCTGCCTGAGCGCAGGTTAGGGAGGTCTGCAGTGCTCGGGGACTTAGAGGCTTTGTCCCGAGTCTTCTAGTGAATTCACTGTCTGGTCATCTTCCCAGCCCCACAGCTGGGAGAAGGGTGGCAGTGTGTTCGCAGGCCTGAGGAATCCAACTCCCAATTCCACCTCTCAGTGCTCCAGAGGGAGGAAGTGAACCTGGAAGGAGCTGTTGCCTCCTCCTTCCGGCAGGATGCAGGAGGGAGGCTGGCCCTGGCCAATGAGGGCGGTGGCAAACGGCACCCGAGTCTATTCCAGCCGCTTCCCTGCTATTTCCCATGCTCTGGACAGTGCCAGGGCTCTGCCAGTGGCTTGAAGGCAAAGGGGCACTGCTGGCCACCATCTGCCCCCGAGACAGCTGTTACTGAGACCTCCACAGCTTCTGGGGGTGCTGCTCAGCCTCAGGACCCCTGGGTTTCCTTAGCCCACTGGGGCTCACGCTCCAAAACATGGAAGACACGGGTGGATGGAGGAGCTAAAAGGGCCACTGGATTGTGTTGGCCCAGAGAAAGGTATATGACTCTTTGCACAGGGCATACCCGTGATCCGTATGTCAGCGCCCCATGGTCCTCCCCCAGGTGAAAAGATCAGACTGGAAACTGTGAGGGATCTCTGGCAAGCTGTGAGCCGGAAGTTAGTAAGCCAGTCACTGGCCCCTCTCTGTCTAGCAGGGAGGGGTATGGACCTTGCCGTTGGAGTTGGTGAGAACCCAGCACTAGGGTTTTAGGCCAGGTTAGGGTCTCCCTTCCCTGATTGCAAGAGCCATGACTTCCAAGAAGTCCAGGGTGCATCTGGGAAAAATGAAAATGTAGAACAAGGCCGTGGGGAAGCGTGCAAAGAGGGGAGAGGCCCTTGCCACAGTGTGGTTCTGGTCCGTAGTATGCTGTAAGGGTGGTAGAGGTGTGCCCCTTCACTGGCCTTTGCCTTTGAGGGTCAGGGTTCAGTATGCACTGGGGTCACTACCACGCACACACTGGAGGGTGGCCCATGGAAAAGGACCATGAACTGCTCTAAGATCAGCCCTTACGTTTAGACTCCATAGTTTCTCCTCACCAGCCACCTGCCCCCTTTCCAGTTTCTTCAGTGACAATGTTGATTGAACTCAACATGTGAAAGTATGGAAAAGTAAATGTTTTCACTTCTAACAAGCCTAAAATATAAGTTAAAAGAAAAAGACCAGTCTTAAGTAAATGGTTCATGAATCTGCAGGTTTCTCCCATGTGGACAACGGTTGTATTTGGTGACTCGGTGGGAGACGGTCATTGTATCTGTTCTCTGTTGTTGTGTAACACGCAACCACGAACTGAGTGGCTTCGTGAACACACGGTACTGTCCCCGTGTCTCTGGCTCAGGAGTCTGCACATGCGTTAACTGGGTCCTCCACGCAGGGCCTCGCAAGCTCAAGGCCTGGCTGTGTTCTCTTCCACAGGCTTGGTGGGGAGGCTGCTTTCAAGAGCACTCAGGGGGTTGGCAGAATTCAGTTCCCTGCAGGGGTAGGACTAGGGCCCCAGCTTCTTGCTGACAGTTGGCTGAAGGCTTTCCTTAGTCCCCAGGGGCCACCTGTAGCTCCTAGGGCTACTCACAATTCCTTGGCATGTGGGTGTTCCCAGTGTGGTTGCTCACTTCATGAAACCAGCCTCCTGGTGAGTTTATTAGCAAGAGGGAGTCTTGCACAGTGCAACAGAGTCATGGGAGAGACGGCTCTTCCCCTTTGCCATACTCTCTTGGCTCATAAACCCGGGTCACACAAGTCAGTCTCATAGGTTGCATCAGTCAGGATAAGTAGCCGCCACAAGCTACATTCATGTAGATGTGATCTGATTTTAGTCTCCCTTTTGCATGTGCACTGCAGAGTGGTGCCTGGCAAAGAGGGGAGGGTTGAGTGAACGGAGAGGAGACTGGAGTAAGGACACGTGCTGAGAGCAACGCACCAGGCTGTGTGAGCTCGGGGAACGAACCCTGGTCTTTCTGCCCCCCTCCTCTGTCAGGAGTTTCCATGAGCTGACCCCCCCAGAGCTTGAGTCAGGGCCGTGGTCAACTCTTGACTTCTTTACATGACCCAGTGACAGGAGCAGCGTCTGCCAGTCTGCGCCCTCCTGCCCCGTCGTCTCTCGCTAACACAGCAGAGCTCAGTACAAACGTGTCTGGGATTCAAGTTACTGTCTCCGTGTTGACACCCACTGGGATGTGGCAGAAATGCCTTAATTTTGGCCGCTGCCTTTAACTGGGCCTAGGAACTTTTACTATTCAGCTCCCCATGTGACACTGGGTGGCAGTGGCTAAGTCTTAGCCATTGGCTGTTCCTAGCAGGCGAAGGGAAAGGAAGGGAGACACAGGGACAACAAGGACCAAAAATCAGAGTCCACCTCCAGGTCTGTTAGAGTGCATAGGCCTAGAAGTCTCCCAAGGATTTCTTTTACATACCTATATATTCAAAACCTGTATAACAAAAACCACAACACAAACCCTGGCAGCCAAAATCAAGCCTGAACTTTCTTGCTTTGGAACCCAAACTTGAATGTAAGGGAGATGTTTCCGGTCGTCTCGTGGAGATTAAAATAGATAATGCTCTGGAAACTGGAGAGGTTCGTGAACCGTGTCCCTCTCCTCATAAGAGCTGTTTCGTTCCCCGATGAGTTACGTCTGCTTTGGACGAGGGTTGATGTAGGGGTGTGTGTTTGTTTAATGTAGAATCCTTGGCAAATGTGAAATTCTTGGCAAACCTGTCAGGTTGGCAGGTGCTGAAAAGCGAAGTCCTCCTTTTCCAAACCAGAAAAACGGATGCCAGTTTCCCCTCACAGCTTCAACAGGAAGCCACCTCTTAGCCCTCCATGCATCTAGGCACCAGACAAGGGGACTGTCTGGCTGGACGACACACCGCAGTCAAAGTTAAAGGGAAGGTCAGGTTTAGATCTTCTCCCCAGTGGGCTCTGTCATTCTGAATATTCATCTCCCAGCTGTGAAAGATCAGGGTGAAAATGGGCGGAGGGCTTGGGTTGGGGGAGCGCTGGGGTAAAAGGGGAAGCTGAGGGAGAAGGGGAGGGGGAGGTAAATGGGGATACAGGCTGGCACCGTTGGCAGCAGGGGAGACAGGTGCTACGGCAAGCCTGGATGGCCAAATGTGGCTTTGGGAAAAGGCGGGATTAGATTAGGTCCCTTAGAACTCACAGCACTAACTGCGTGTCTCTGTGAGAGATGACAATGCTGATAGCGTGGCAGATTGTGATCAGCCTTGGCAGGGGAGTGCCCAGCAGGGCTTTGTGGTTTGGTAAAATGCAGCAGACAAGTAGGGCACAAGGCTTCCTGGGAAACACACCCTTCTCTGCCCAGGGCTGCCAACCCCACCCACACCCAGGCTCCTCCCACCAGCAGCTCAGCTTCCATTCTCTCCTCCTTCTACTGCTCCGGGAGGCTGGTCCCACCTGTGTGGCCCCGGGAGCTATCACCCATAAGCCCCTGATGCCCTGCTTTTCTACATGAGTTGCCCTGCCCCATGAATTGGTCAGCACCCATCTTTGTGTGTAGAGTCTGTTGGCAGGTACAAAGAGGAACTGCAGCAGCCCAGGGCGTTAGATGCTTACATGCAACAAGAAGGAGATTCGATCTTGCCAATCGGAAAGAAAGATACCACCTATGCCCTTGGATGGGATTATTACAATTCAGAGCTTGCACTGGATTATTTTTGATATCACCTTTCTAATCTCTAAGAATAAAAATAGCAAGAGGAAAAGACTCAGTGGGTAACATTAGCTTGAGCAACGTACCTGTTAACGTGGGCAGGCTGCCTTCTCACCCGTCCTACAAAAAGAATAACGATGCCCCACTTGGGCACGCTCTACCTAGGAGGACCGGATGATTAAAAGTGATTTTTGCCAGCCCGTCTGCCTTCCCTCCTGCTCAAGGGGTTTTTGAGACAGAGACAGTCTTTTTAAACCATCCCTACAGCTGTGTTCACAGTGTGTCCTGAGTTTAGGAATGCCCTCCGTCCATCTGACCTCTATCGAGTGACAGATCTGTGGCCACAACACGAGGATTTGGAGAGAGAGTGTCACTCAGGCTGCTCTGGAATCCCACCAAAAGTGGTGAGTGGTCAGCAGCGCTTACTCACCCTTTTGTTGTCTGGGTTGAAAAAGCAAAATCGAGTCTATTTCAGCCACTATAATTTAAAAGCGAGGCCAGATCTGATCATTGGCTTTATGATGCATACACAAGTTTTAATGTTGGCAGATTGATGCTTTCCTCTGTTTTGATCTTTGAAGTTTGTCTTTGTTCCATGTTTTATTATGGAGAACTTCAGACCTACACTTGAGAAAACAGAATGGTGGCACGACCCCCCAGTTCCATGGCCCCCGGCCCCTACCAGTCTGGCCCCCTGCTCCTCTGTCTTCCTCATTATTTTGAAAAAAAAATTGCATTGTTTTATTCATAACAGATCAATATGTATCTCAAAAGGAAAAGATGTTTTTACATGATCCTGATACTGTCATCATGGCCAAGTACAAAAAAAAGCCCCAACACGTGGCATTATGTAAATTACTTTAAATATTGCCTGCAACTTATTCCTTCCTTTAAGGTGAGCTGGCTTAGCTGATATTATTCAGCTCAGACATCCTGTATTTCTAAGGGAATTTGTGCTTTCATTGAAACTCATGCATTAGCTAATTTCATTCCCAAAAGGAAGCCTGTGGGGTGAGCGTGGGCAAGATCAGAGAGCATGACTGAGTCAGCACGAATCTCAGCTCTGAGTGTGCCTTGTGCCGTGGCCTAGGCAGGTGGTGCCAGTGGTTCCACCCCAGAGGGACAGCAGATCTGCACACACCTGGCCCTGGCCAGCACGGCTCAGTTGGTTGAGCATCGTCCCACAAAGCAAAAGGTGACTGGTTCGATTCCTGGTCAGGGCACATGCCTGGGTTGTGGGTTTGGTCCCCAGTTGGGGGTGTGCAAGAGGCAACTGATCCATGCTTCTTTCTCACATCAACGTTTCTCTCCCTCCTTTCCCTTCTCTCTAAAAATAAATAAATAAAATCTTTAAAACAAGCAAACACACACACACACACACACACACACACACACACACACACACACACAGCTGTCTCTCCTGTCCCCTCCCTCAGTGCTGAGTGCTGGGGTCAATCCAGGAGTCTGTCGTTGGAGGAAAAGGCTTGTGTATTCCTGTCCGTTGACTGGTGGTCATACCAATGGAGGGTGGGCGGCGGGGGGTACCTTACAGAAAAGGACAGCCAGAATGGGTTGCAGGCCTTGTCAGGAAAAGCATATAATAATGTGGGCAGCATCCACAGAGACTGCTTCTGGATTCTCCTAGGACACAACAGTCCCCAAGCTTCTGTAGAGCCTGCCACCTCCCTGGCTGCAAAGGATGGCGTCACACCTTTTTGGTTGGTGTTGCATTTGTAGCAAATCTCACTGGGGAATTTCTACTTCCATCCTCCCTCTTCCCAGGCGGGGTTCAGCCTTTGCAACGGCTGGCCACATGGGCCGGGGTGCGCACTGCCCACGTGTGCATCGTGTTTGCAGAAGTAGCCGCAAGAGCCCTCTGCCAACGCAGGACATGATTTCTCCTGAAGCAGCTGTCTGGGGGCTGGTTTCAAGAAAGGATGTGTCAGAGTTTCAGGGGCACCTTCCCTGGGCCAGGTTGGCTTTTTGGAATGAGAGCCCAGTGCCCCCGGCTCCCCACCCTGGGTTTTCGGAGGTTGACTGACACTTTGCGTGTCAGTAAGAGCTGCCTGCTCAAAGCCCGGGGCTTTGCTGGAGACTGTGGATCATAACTTGCATTGTGTGCATCAAGGGCCCTGACAAGTGCTGATGGATTTGGCTTCCTTGCTGATCCCGCGCTCTGGGCGGGGACAAAGGGGTGCATTGTTTGGCGGGGCAGGCCTCTGCCTGTGGACCCACTCGTTTGCCTGACGATGGAGACAGGTGTATCACACACCCGGCGTGCCAGAGCGATGCTGGGTGATTAAGATCTTGGCTCTGTTCCCCAGGGCCAGGCAGAGAAAAGCAGATGCTCAAGGAGGAATGACCGTGGTCACTCTCCTTCCCTGGAAGCTGCGCCCTGACCCTTCTTCTCTTAGCTTGCTCTTCTGAGCTCTGCTCCTGAAAGCAGCATCTTGCCAGAAATGGGGAACTGGATGCTGTCCTGACTTCTCGCCCTTTTCAGCTTGGGGAGCAGCAGCAGGGCCCTGGGCATCCTCACCAGGGGAGGTAAAGGCTGAGAGTGCACCTCCTGGCTGCACTCTGTGACAGCCCCTGGAGGAACCATTTCGTGTCTCTATTTGGCCATTTGTTAAATTAACATTTTGTTCTTATTAAGTAGCAGGTAAATAAAGCTGAATAACTCTAACAGCATGATAACTTTTTAAATGAAATTCTACATCCTCTGCCCACCTGTTCCTCAATAATGGATCTGCTGTAGCTCCATGAATCATATTCCTATTTGTAGTGGGTTGAATAGTGTTCCCCCCAAATTGATGTCCACCGAGAACCTTATAATGTGACCCCAGAGGTTCTTTGCAGATGTCACTGAGGTAAGGATCAAGTCGAGATCATCCTGGGTTAGAGTGGGCCCTAATCCAATGAGCGTGTCCATATAAGAGGCAGAAAAGGACACACAGAGACAGAAGCCATGTGAAGTTGGAGGCTGAGATGGGGCAATGCAGCCACAGGCAAGGAATGTCAGGAGCCACCAGAAGCTGGAAGAGGCAAGGAAGGGTCCTTCCGTAGAGCCTTTGGAAGACATATGTCCCTGCTGAGACCTGGATTTTAGACTTCTGGCCTCCAGACTATGAAATAATTCATTTCTGTTGTTCTAAGCCACCAGGTTTGTGGGTCTTTGTTGTGGCAGCTCTTGGGAACTAATGCACTACCCAGGGCTGGCAGGCGAAGGGGTCAGTACCAGCTGCAGCCCTCCCTTTCATCAGGAAAGCAAAAGATTTCTTGGAAGCACCTCAGCCAAATTCCTGTGCATCACATTGGTCAGGAATACATATATGGCCAATCCTAGCTGCAAGGGACTCTGAAAAAGTAGAGTAGAATTTTGATTTTCCAAATGTGGCAGTTCTGAGTTTTGATGACACTCCATGCTCTGGCTGTAAAAATGACCAGGATATGCCAAGAAGACCAGGAAATGTCTGTCCTCTCCTCTTCCTGTGACGTCCTTTCTTCTTGCTCTCTCTGCCCCTCTGATTGCCTCGATCCTGTATGTAACACCAAGGAGCATTATGAATGTTGAATAAACAAATATGCAATGTATTCACCCTGCACATAGTTTGTGCTCAATAAAAGTATACAGCAAGGAGGCTTAGAAAGGTGAAATGGGTATAAAAAATGAAAGTTGGAAGAGGCTCACTGAATTCTAAGAAATATGAGAAATATTCAGCCTTAGAGATGTTTACAAATTGAATAAATACCATGTATCTCTGGTTAGTAAGTGTTGCTTTTCCAGAAGCTGGGTCATGACTTGGACCAATACTTCTCACACTTCAATGTGTATTAAAAAAGATCACCATAGAGTTTACCAAATGCAGATTTCCAGATTCCCGCTCCCCACCTCTGCTCTTTGACTGGGTCTGACCCAAGGCCTGGGGCTCTGCATTTTAACAAGCCCCACCAAGGCGGTCCATCCACTTTGCATTTGTGACCAGGTTCCTGTCAGTCTTCTAGTCCCGAGATTCTGAGATCCTGCAAGAGCTTCCCAAATTGATTTCCAGGTACTTTTTGGAAAGAATCAGGATAAAGCTCTCTATTCCTAGATTTTTGATAGGGATTTTGGCTTAACATATGGGCCATCTGTCTCTGAGGAACTTTCCACAAATGGGGAGTGTTTCCTGTGGAGTTTTCACCTGCTAGGGGCTTACTTATTGCAGGATGGGCAAGAAGGACAGGTGGTCCGTTATTGCAGGTTCAGTGACCCCATGGGCCTCACACACCTGCTGGAATGAAAGGACCAGAGGCTGCTGCAAGGCCACCCGTACCTGCCTTCCGAGCGCACAGTTCCATGGACCTGGAGAATAAAGCCGGTTAGAGAGAGACGTGGGGTGCTGTCACCTTTTCACACGCCAGCCGGGGTCATTCCTCTGCCCGCCCTGTGCCCCTTCGAAACGTGCGCCATTGTGGTTGTGTGAACTCCTCCATCTCTCCACCACCCTCTGTCCCACTCAGTCTCTCCGCACTCCGCACCACACATCCTCTCGGGTGCGTGTCTCCCTCTCTCTGACCGTCTTTTAAAAGACACTAAAAAACAAAGCGCTTAGAGCAGCACCCAGCACATAGGGAGCCTAGATAAGTGCTGGCTGCTGTGTGTGGTTTTGTACCACGGGGAGCCTCCTGCTGACCTCGCTCTCACACAGGTCCTCCTGGCGGGGCCCCGGCCCCGCCCCTGCCCAGCCAGGTCCTCCCACCTCCTTCCCCACTCCCCTGCCCCCATTCCCAGCTCTGCAGAGTCCGGAGCTGTTTTATTGCCAGCCCATTTCCCTGCTACACAAAGGGGGCCTTTGTAACAGGTCCTTCCAGATGTTGAGTATTTGGAAAAACATTCCAAAAACATTCCGATCAGAAGGTGTTTGTCCTCTCGATGCCCTCGGAAGAGGAAAGAATCCAGGACAGGGATTCAGGGGTGGCAATCCCAGCTCTTAGAGTTGGGGCTCTCAGGAAAGTGGGGAAAATCGTGGGTGCTTTGTGGTGTCTTTTCCCCATTGTCATCGATTCAGTCCCAGTCATGTCACACACCACTTACCTGGTGTGCCAGCAGAAGCCCCACACTCCTCCCCTCTCCCATGTGTGTGCCCCTTCAAGTTGACCAAGCACTGTCCCATTTCTCCCTAATTTGACCTGACCATCAGTGAGAAGTGTCAATTAACCTGTAATGGCCCCTCCTGGCTCCAGGGGGCTCCCTTGCTCACCTTCCCAATGATTTCTGGGAAGTCAGGAATATTTGTAAACAGGGATATTGAGGCCCAGAGAGGTTGGACAGTTTGTCCCAGGTCACACAGCGAGTGAGTCAGAGGCCAGGGCAGGACTGGAATCTGGCTCTGGTGGATCAGCTCAGGGCCTTTCCTGAAGGCCCGAAGTCTCGGGAGGCTGGAGGCTCAGCACTGGTTCTGCCCAGCAGTGCTGAAGTGGAGAGAAGCAGGAACAGTGGAGTAGTGGAGGAGAAAATACAAGCCGGTGACTTCAGGGTAGGGAGCCGCAGACTACTTGTAACACAATATCCTGTGGATGAAATTTAGAAGAAACAAAACCCTAAGCAACATTGTTTTTAGAGATCCACACATGTGCAGGGAAACCGCAGTGGAAATAAAGGGAACACTGAGCAGAGCTGGGCGTGGCCGTGCTCCTGGGGAGGAGGGAGCAGGACGGTGCGGGAGGACCGTGTAGGGAGCGTCAGTGGGGTTGTCCAGACCTTAAGTGGGGTGTCAGATTCCAGGTATTCGTGTTGCGATTGCACAGACAGGTAACGTCCACTCAAGAAGCAGTGTAATGTGTGTAGGTGTGTGGGCTCTGTCTGGCTTCAATCTCGGTTTGCCACTCATTTAGGTCTTAACCTCTTTATGCCTTAGTTTCCTCGTCTATAAAATGCAGGTTGATGGCAACCTCTAGAGTTCTTGGGAGAAAGTGCTTAAAACAGTGCCTGGCACCAAGTGCAATTAGTGATGATCAAATGAACAAGTTACATATGTATCTTGTATACAGCAACTATTACACAATAAATTAGACCAAGCTGGGGAAGATGCTGACTTGTACTCATTCAGCAGTTCAGCTGATAAGCATCTGCTCTGAACTCGGCACAGGGGCGGAAATGAGCCGGTGAGTTATGTGGCCTAACACGGTTTATTGATTTATGAGGAAGGTGTTTTAACGCAGCTAGTGTTGTTGTACAGACGCGCTTTCGCTGAGGTGTCCAGGACAGAAGGGCTGAGAGAGGCTTGGTGGAGGAACAGTTTCACTCAGTGGCCGCAAGCCCCTCTGTGGGTGGGGGACCGAGTGTGGTCCCCAGCTGGTCTGCAATGATGACCGGATTCTGCCGATGGCCTTGGATTCCGCCTCGGCCTTGAATGGGAGTGATCTAATGTGTGCTGGCTATGGAGTTCAATAACTAATTTGCCACAATTAAAGCAGAGACTTCTGTCTCCAGCAGCAGATAAGCTAGCTGAAAGCTAACAATGGGGAAGGGAGGGGCGGCTTTGACAAACCGGTGGTGAAGGGCAGGCGAGGCTGATAGAGCGTTGATAGTGGCCATCATGGCTTTATTGTGGCAATAACACTGTCATCAAGCATCTGGGGATCTAGGAAGGCTGGCGTCAGCCAGCTGCGGGCAGAAGCGGAGAAGTGCCAGCCAGGTTTTCTTCAGTCTGCTGGGCCACCAGGGAAGGCTTTTGGGTCCTCGAGGTGGCCAGTTGGTAATCAGCTCACCCTGTCCCTTCCTATCTGAGCCAGATGGGCTGGGAGCAGCTGTAGTGTTGACCTCCCCCGAAAGGCAACTAAAGTCAAGAGAGGACTGTCATGCAGACATGGTGATCAGCCCAGAGGGAATGGCCCCTGGAAGAAGGGGAGGGAGCAGGCAGTGTTAGGTTAGACTCTAGGAGGAACTTTCCCCTGCAGCAGGGATAATCAGAGCAGCTGCCATCTACTGAGTGCATGCTATGCACCCAGCAGGAAGTGTTTTACATGAAGTCACTAATTCCTGTAACCAGAAGGTAGGTGCTTTTATTATCCCCTTGAGAGATGAGGAAACTGGGTCCCAAAGAAGTTAAACACTTTGCTCAAGGTCACTTGGCTCCAAAGTAGACAGACTGGAATTGAACTCAGACAACCTCTTCTTAGTGCCCCAAAGTGCCCACCAATCAGAGATGTCTTAGCTCAGTCTTAGGTCTGGGAACTTCCGTGGTTCTCTTTTGTTTTTAAATCTATGCTTTTTTTTATTAAAGATTTTATTTATTTTTAGAGAGAGGGAAAGGGAGAGAGGGAGAGAAACATCAATGTGTGGTTGCCCCTCATGCATCCCCTATTGGGGACCTGGCCTGCAACCCAGGCATGTGCCCTGACTGGGAATCGAACTGGCAACCCTTTGCTTTGCACTCCGGTGCTCAATCCACTGAGCTACACCAGCCAGGGCATTCTGTTGTTCTCTTGTTCTGGCACTAATCATCTGCTATGGCCACACACATGCACACATGTGCACACACAACACAGGCATGCACACACAGACACCACACTTGTACCCGCATGCCGCACCCAACACACATGTGGTGTATCGTGTTGCATGTGCGCACAGCACATGCACACACAGAGATACCACATGTGTGCCTACACGCCACACTTATGATATACGTGTCACATGCACTCACATCATACATGTGTTACATGCCTCCATGTGTTGTGTACAGGCATGTGACATGTGCACGTGGACACCACACATGTGCCTGCATGTTGCACCCATCACACATACCCACATGTACATGTCATACACACTACACACCTGCACGCACATCATCCTCTCCCACCCCCGCTCATGCCTTTGAGGACCTGACATGACGGTGGCAGAATCGCTGACCCGATGGCAGGTTCTCCTCCCCAGGGCGGACAGCTGATGGTCTTCCTGGGACACACCCAGGGTTGTGCTGGACCCCCAGCACTGGTCGCCGCAGCCACACTGGAAAACAGATCTCACACCGGCCTTGAAGTTGTCCACACTCACTACACACTTGGCCGCAGTAACCGGGTCATGCTTCATCTGTGCAGGAGGTGCTTCTGGGAGCACTTTAAACTCCCGAAAGAGCTCATTCAGCTCGGCAGTGGTCTCGAGATGGTGGCTGGGGACCATCGCTGCCCATGTTGACTTGGTTAAACTGAGGTCCAGTGAGGGTCAGAGTCTTGTGTAAGGTCATCCCTCCAGTGAGCAACGAATTCAGTTGGGAGAAAACAAAACCCCAAAAGCAACCTCCTGAGCCCCCTGCCAGCCAGGATTAGCAGAGATTCTAGGACAGAGGGATAGGTGCCCACATCCGTCGGTGCTGAAATGACTCAGGCACTCTGCTGAAGGCCTGGGCAATGACTGAGGAATGCCGGTTTGATTGAGGCGCCTCTCCTCCGCCTTGGTGGGTGTCCTGTTTACTCTGAGGTTTTGTTCCCCGAGTTAGTCAAAGGGAGATCGATGCATCAGTGCATGCATGGTTCCAGGACTTTCCTCCCTCACCTGCCCTGGAAAAACGAAGAACGGGTGGATTTATGGAACTGTCGTGGACTGATGCCACCTGCAGAATTAGAGGTGGCCTGGGTTCTCAGACATAGGTCTAGAGTAGGATTTCCCTACCTCAGCAGGGTGACATTGGGGCTGGGTCATTCTGTGTCACGGGGAGGGGCCTTTCCTGTTCACTGTAGCATGTTTAGCAGAATCCTGGCTTCTACCCACTGAATGTCAGTATCACCCCCAACCCCAGCTGTGGCACAACGGAAACGCCTCCGGACGTTGCCCAGTGTTCCCTGGGGGAGGGCAGAGAGAGCGCCCTGGTTGAGCACCACCAGTGTGTAGATTAAATTTGGGGATATGCCTGTCTTCAGCCAAGAGTCGCCCTGCCTCTCAGTCCCTTGGCCTCCTTCCTCCACGCCCACCCTTCCCTCTGTCCGGTGGGAGCCACGGTGACCGTGGACTAGTGCATTCGCTTTGACAGTCAGAAGGAGGGCAGCACTCATGCCCTATGTCACAGTGCCCCTGGCACTCGCGAACGAATGTGGTGGCAGCTGATCATTTCAGGAAGCAAGCTGTGCTTCAGAGGGCCGGGGCCTGGGCGCGGGAGAAATGGGACTTTCATTCCCTTCCTGTCCAAGTCCTCCTCCTCTGCAAGGTCTGTGAGCGGCCAGCAGAGACTGGAGTCCACTCTGCCGGCAAAGGACAAGCAGGCAGCACAAACGCCCCTCTGTCCTTTCTCCAGAGGGAGTTTTCCATCCACCTCCCCCTCCCCTTATAGAAACAGTTTTTTTCCCCATCAGTCCACTTGCACGGCCGCCCCTCCCCCACCTCTCCCCTAGTCCCCCATACACCTGACTTATTTATTTATTTAATAAATAAGCATTTGAGCCGAGGGTTAGTTCGGGTCTATTAAGTTTGCTCCTTTTCCTGCCTGGGAACCCGGGTAATGAGTAACCATAGCGTGCTACAGGCAGCTGTCTCGGACAAACCCAGAGACGCTGTGGGAGCTGCATAAGGGAGCGTTTGTTCTGTCCCTTCTCAATGGTTCCTTGTGCAGGAGGCAGGGTGATGGTGGGGGGGGAGCGCGAGAGAGGGACGGGGAGAGGAAGAAAGAGACAGACACTCAATCACTGCATTTCTGACAGTCCCCCCCATCCTCCCCCATCCTTGTGGACTTACGACTTCAGTCTCTCCCCACTGACGCCAGAACAGGCTCATCTGAACCCTGTGGGGCACTTTTTGGTGAGTTGCAGATGGCACAGAGCCGGAGGGCGGCTGACTTCTCACGTGTGGATGGTTCAGGCGTCCTGCATCCCTCTCACTGTGCAGGCTGATTGACACGATGCTTCTTGTCTTGTAGTTCGTTTAATGATCCAGTAAATCTCTAGACATCTCTTCCCAACCTGGAGCTCTGGGCATGCTGTGAAGCTGCTGGAAAGTGCTTTCCTTCAGCTGTTCAGTCAGTTAGGGGCTTAGTCATATGCCCCACAATGAATGCGGAGCTCAGTAGAGCCAGAGTTGATTTGTATCATTATGTGGACAAGGGAGATGGATGAAGAAATACCGTGCACATCTGACCTTTGGAAAAGCTCACAAGCGATAGTGGCATCCATTTATTCTGTATACAGGTATCAAATACCTACAACAAGCCAGCTGTTTGGCTAGGTACTAGGGGCGACTACAGAAATAAACAGGGCACCATTTCAGTTTACGTGAGGCAAACAGGGGAGACCCGCACGCCTGGATTAAGGTTCTGTAAGGGCAGGTGGGGTCTGTACCATAAGAGGGGTACGAGCAGAACATGTAGGGAGAGCTGGGAGCAGGGGGAGAGCAAATTCTTCCGGGAGCATGAAGAACGGTGGGGTTCCAGGGAGTAAAATTGAAGGGCGGCCCCTCTTCCAAGCAAAGGAAAAGTTTCATCCAAAAAATCAAGGCAGGCAACATGGGGCGTATTTGGGGGACAGGGAGGGCAGAGCTGGTTAGGTCGTGAGCAGATGAATCAAGATCCTTGGTGTGCTCTCCATCAGCCAGGCTACGGAGTGTAAGATCCACATCAAGGGGGAGACATTGGCCCGTGGAAACCACGTGGCAGGGCTGCCAGTCACCGAGAGGGAAGAGGAGAGAAAAGACAGGATGGTCCAGGCCGTGAGCCCTAAGTGGTGGCGGGCTTAGCAGCGGATGGAGAGAGCGGAGTGGCAGAGCCCCAAGGCTTTACCCTGGGGGCCTGGAGGACAGAACTAGGGAAATACCTCGCGCCAGGAGGTCCAGCGAAGGGGAGAACCGATCAGCGGGATGAGCAGTACGGTCTGGGTGAGTTTGAGAGGCCGGCAGGGCACCAAGGGGCAGATGCCCCTCCATCAGTTGGAAAGGGGTTTTTGAGCCTGGGTCAGAATCAGAGCTGCACTCTCTCCCCAGTTTTCCACTCTAAGGCCGCTACAGGGTGGGGACGTGCTTGGAACACAGGCAGGATCTCTTCCCTCTGCCCATCCAGGTCCCATCCCGCCTTCCCCACCTGTGCTGGGCCCCGAGAACTGCCCCGTGTGGATGGCATTGTCAGGCTCTCTTGGCCTCTGGACTCTAGCTGGGTTCAGCCAGTGGAGCCATGGGCAGGAGGTTGGAGGATGGGAGGGAAGGACCGCAGGGCCTGGCAGGGGCTCCTCCCCCTGCAGCTGTCCTCTCTAGGTTCTGGGAACAACTGCTCCCCTCGTCCCTGTGTTTTAGTTGGGGTCCAACCTCGCCACTGTGGCTGGTCCCGAGCCCCTGCACTCTCCTTTGTCCCTGCATCTACCCATCCCTTTGGTATATAGTTCCCATTTTAGACTCTCTTCAGTTCCCCAACTGGGATGGGGTGCCATCTGTATCCTAGCAGGACCCCAAATAATGCAAAAACTAGGGTCCAAGGACTCACAGTGCATAGTCTCTCTCTCTCACAGATGATATTTCTGTCCCGCAGAGGCCTTCTAAGAAATGGACCAATAATCGTTACCAATAATGGAGAGAAGCTCAACAAGCCGAAATGATTCACAGATTTTCTAGGTATCACCTGTCCCTCTGACGTTCCTGTATTGGTTCTTGACCTTTCCAACATTTCACGCTGTGTCTGCTACCGACTTCTCAGGGCCTTCAGGGCTTCCTCTTAACACAGAGGAAGCTGTTCAAGTCAAAGCCACACCTTTCGAGCAGCTTCCACCTTCTTTCCTTGGTCGAGATGGATTCTTTATCCACCCTCACCTATGGTGGAACCAGCATTATCTAAGCGGAAAGGAATTCTCAGCAGGAGACTTTGCCATTTGTTCAGGTTTATTGAGACTTCTTCCAAAACGCAGAGGAATTTGAGCTGGAGAATAGTCTATAAGTATCAGTCTGTTTTTCACTGCATGCATGCACACCAGGCTAGGATTGCCGTCCCAACGCTTGCGGTGACCCTCTTTATCATGACCCCTTAGCATGTGGTTTGGGAGTTGAACTTTTAATTGCAAGTGATAGGCGCCTTAGTGGAGGTAGCATGGAGCCAACGAGGAGTTGATCTGAAGGACTTGGGGCAAAAAGGAAACCCAAATGAAAGAAGGAAATGTCGAAAGTCAGGATGGGAAGAATAACGTTCATCTCCAGGACACGTGTAGAACTTTTTCTCTGCATGCTAGGTTTCTTCTCTCTCATAGGTCTGCTTTCTTCCGTGATGGGAAGAGCTCTTCTCAAAGGAAGGAGGGGTCCTGGGCTAATTACTATTCATTACAGGCATTGTTAAACAGTAATTATTTTTAAAGACAAGCTAATTGTCATTAAGAGACTTTCCTGGGCTACACCACTGGGCATATTCACAGTTTAACGGGCAGAAGCTATCAGTTAAGCAAATAAATAAATTGGGTAATTGCGGTGTCGGTGTAGCAACAACTTATTATTTTCTGATTGTTGATGGATGGCGTTAGCTATTTGATAAGGTGGTGATTGAGGCTGTGTGATAATGGACCGTAAATGTGATGACACAGGTTCAAGCCCCAGCTTATGTGACCTTGGGCAAGTCATTCAACACGCCTAACCTTATCTACAAAAAGGGGAATCACAGTACTTGTCACCTCGCTGCGTTGATGTGGAGCTGGAATGATATCCTGCTTTAAAAGGGGGTCACCAAGCCTCTCCGAGTTTGAGATCCAAGAGAGAAGCTGTGATACTGAATGTCGACACTGCCTTGGGTTTCTATGGGCTCTTTGTAGCTCAATGGCTTCTAAAGTCACCTTGCAAAATAAGGGAGGCTTGCAAAAATCCTCCTGCGTTTGAGATGGAAACAGGTTCAGAAAGGTTCAGTGGCTTCTCCAAGATCACACAGGACAGTCAGTAACCACGTGGGCTAGGCAGTCAGCGTGACTGGTTATTAGTTAAGGGTGCCTTCCATGCAAGTGACACAAACGTGGCACAGCCCGTGAGTTTAAACTGAGGGTTTGTACTGGAGACAGGATGGGCTCCGGGACTAGCTGATTCAGGGGGCCAGCGTTGTCGTCAGGGACCCAGGCTTTTTGACTCGAGCTCTCTCGGCCCCACGGTGCCTTCATTCCGAGACCAGCCACTGGTGTGGCTGCATGAGGGGCTACTATTGGCAGTTGAGGCTATGCGCTTCCTCGTTTCCAGAGGAAGAGAGAGAAAGGCTTCTCATCCACACATGTTTGAAATTTTAAACAGGGGCCTGGAGCTCTTTAAAAAGAAGACATTTGAGTGAAAATTGAAGGACGTGGTATTTGCACCTCCCTTCCTCCTTTCCTCCCTTCCTCTGCTCCTCCCCTCCTCCCTTCTTCCCTTCTCCCCTCCTCCCTTCTTCCCTTCCTCCCTCCCTCCCTCTCTCTTTCTTTCTCTCTCTCTCTCTCTCTCTCTCTCTCTCTCTCTCTCTCTCTCTTTCCTACTGCCTAGTTCAGCACCCTATTAAATTAGCATTTCGGTGTAAAATAAATATTATTTAATGAAAACCTGATCCATTATTTCTGACTTCCAATGTGTGACCATTAAAAGAAATATTCAATATAAACCCTTCAAGGACAAAGAGAGAGTCTGACACGCTTCAAATGCTCCGATTGCCTAAGTTGAACCAAGTCATCTGAGACTTCGGAGCAGGAAAGGGTGTTGCCCCACGCTTTCGTTTCACAGATGAGTTTTGAATGCCTGGCCGAAAGCCACACAGTGAGGTGGAAATGCAGTAAGTGATTGATATGAAATCAAGTGCATATAGAGAAGTGTACCCCAATAGAGGGATTCAGATCATGAAGAATAGAGGGGACATTGTCACTTCTCAGTTCCTGGCTTGTGTTAGAAATTTCTACATCTCATCCTTTGCCATTAATTATATTCCAACTTTTTAAAATGTCTTCAGTGATACTGGTTTGATTTCATTGCCACGAGAGGGAACATTGAAATCACGGTGTTTTCCAAATTGCTTTTATTCTCAAGGTTTATTTCTTTTCCTTGCTGAATAATATTCCATTGTACAGATATACTACTTTTATTTATCCATTCATCTGTTGATGGATGTTGGGTTTGTTTCTACTTTATGCTGTTATGACTACTGCTGCTATGAATATTTCTATATCAGTTTTTGTCTGGACATACGTTTTCAGTTCTCTTGGGTATATAACTAAGAGTGGAAAATCTTGGTCTATGGTAACACTATGTTCGATCATTTAAGGATTGCTAGACTGTTTTCCAAAATGACCATGCCATTTTACCTTCCTGCCAACAATGTATGAGGGTTCCGATTTCCCCATGTCGTCATTGACACTTGTTATTATTATGTCATCTTTAAACAGGGGTAGTTTTACTACTTCCTTTCCAATCTGGATGCCTTTATTTAATTTTTTTGCCTAATTGCTGTGGCTGGAACCCCCAGTACAATGTTGATTGAAGTGGTGAGAGTGGACATCCCTGTCTTGTTCCTGATTAGAAAGTAATCTTTAACCATTAAGTATGATGTAAGCTATGGGTTTTTCATAGGTGGCCTTAATTATGTTGAAGAAGTCTCCTTCCATTTGTAGTTTAAAGTTTTCATTATGAAAAGGTTTTGGATTTTGTCAAATGCTTTTTCTGTGTCAGTTGAGATGATCGCATTGTTTTTGTCCTTTATTCAATTAATTTGGTATATTACATTGGTTGATTTTTCTTATGTTAAATCAACTTTGCATTCCTGGGATAACTCCTACTTGGTCATGGGATATGATCTTTTTGTTGCTGGATTTGGTTTACTAGCATTTTGTTGAGGATTTTCACATCTATATTCATAAGGGATACTGGTCTGTAATTTTCTTCTGTTTCTTGTCTTTGTCTCATTTTGGTAACAGAGTAATACTGGGCGTCACTGGGTATCAGGGTGATACTGACCTCACAGAATGAGTTGGGAAGTGATCCCTTCTTTTCTATTTTTTGGAAGAGTTTGTATAAGATTAGTGTTAATTCTTTAAATGTTGATAATTTTCATTCGTGAAGTCATCTGGTCCCATGTTTTTTTTTTGGGGGGGGTGAGGTTTTTATTATTTTTATTTTTTGTTACTATTTCAATCTCTTTTCCTGTTACAAGTCTAGCTAGATATTCTATTTATCAGATAATTTTTGAAAATAGGTAGGTTAAAAGTCAATTTATCAAATAAAATAAAGAGTGGTTCTTTCCCCTAGAAATTACTGCTGTGACAGTGTTGAATTTCCAGTGTGGTTTTGAGGGGTAAAATTCATGGGACGTGACCCCTCCCGGCTCTTCCGGGCCTGCGCCCGCCTTGCACTCGGGGTTGTTCCAGTAGAGACCCATCCCTTCAGCTGGTCTGAAGTCTGGCCTGAGGAGAGGCAGGGGAAGTCAAGGGAAAACCCACAGGCTGTACAGTCAGAATAACAAGTTCAAAGACCTGCCACATGACCTCGGTCAAGTTCTTCGGCCTCTCTAAGCCAATTTTCTCACCTGTAACAGAGGTAGTGTGATAATGGGCCCTACCTCACAGGGTTGGGGGACAGGCTTGGATATGCACATGGGCCTTGCTAAGCCTCCTTTCCGTCCCCCTGTCCCCACTCCCTTCTTGCCCTCCCAAGTTTTCAGCGAAGAAGAAGGAGGAGACCGCACTTTCAGTGTAGGAGGAGGTAAGTGAGGAGGCTGGTTTCAGAACCTCCAGCAAACAAAGCCCCAGTGTTCCAAGGGGAGCGCCCCTGTGCCTCCTCCTTACAGGGGGCGGGGGTAGGAGGAGTGGGGTGGGGCTGAAGCATTTTCCCAGCCCCTGCTCAATCACTTCTCCCACCCATGGGACCTGCTCCCTGGGATGGAAGAAATGACCCATGGGAAAAGTGAGGGCATTTCAGGTGAATGGCTGGGCCCAACCGGACCTATGTTTTTGAGAGTATTTGCATTACAAAGCTTCTTGCAAAACCTGGGAGGGCTTCCTATTAACCTTTAGGGGCCCTGTGCATATCCCAAGCTCTAATCTCCACCCGCCCCATACACACCCAGTGCACCCCCCCCTTTAGGTAATGGAAGGATGGATGAGATGGGATGTTTATTCAGCAACTCCCTTCTTTCATTGCTTGAGGGGTGTCCTTGGAGGATTAAACCCCTGGCGCTTCTGAGGTGCTTCTGTAAAGAGCTGAACAAACCCCAGGGGCATAAGAGATAGAAAAAAAACAGGAGCCAGAGCTGGCTGAGCTAGGAAGCAGGCACTCGCCAGAATGACCCACTGGGCTGCAGGGAACTTGGCAGCGAGGGAATATTGAGTGAGACATCCACAGTGTCTGAGTAAAGATGCTTGTTCTTAGATAGCCTGAGGTTGAGGTGATGTGGAAACACCCAGCAGGTAGGCAGGAGACAGACCTGGAGTCCACCCAGCCTCATGGTGGGCAGGACTGGGTGTGAGTGTGGACAGGGGTCAAAGGAGGGAGACAAGTGGACAGGTCAGCAACCGAGCTGAGATGTGCCCCCTGTCTAGGGCGCAGGGATGGAGGCCCAGTCAGTGAGTAGGCCAGAGACCCAGCTGCAACAGAGAACAGAACTACAGAGACAGGGAATGCAGAAAGCCGGCACAAGCTTGCCAGAGGCCACCGAGGCTGAGCAGACTTGGTAAAGCCAGGAGGAGGGAATCAGGAAGATGGCGGCAGGGGTGCTTGGCCGTGGGCATAGTACTCTGGCCCAGTAGTCACACCTGCGAGACAGCAGTGATCTTACGTACCATCTTTTAGGGCTACTGTGTGCTTGAAGGCGTGGCACAGAGCCCAACAATTAGTAAGTGCTCAATAAGTTTTTTTTCAGTTATAATTGAAAATTGAGCATATTTAAGAAGAAGGTAGGGATCCGGGCTCTGAGGAGCCCTCACCTGATCATACATGGGACCTCTCACACTTGGGATGTGCCAGAAATCTGATGGCCTGGCTGACACTTTCTGAAACTTCCTGGTGGTTCAGGAGCACTCATTTTCATTAAATGATGGCATTACTTTTGCTGACATCGGTCCAGGTTTGCCTGTTTCTTAGTTACTTTATTTTATTAAAAAGTATTTTTTAATCCTCACACAAGGACATTTTTTTTATTGCCTCATTGCCTTACGAGAGAGACAAAGGGAGAGAGGAAGAGAGAGTAAGAAACACTGATGTGAGAGAGAAGCATCAATTGTTGTCTCTCATGTGTGCCTGGACTGGGGAACAAACCCACAACCTAGGCATGTGCTCTGACCGGGAATAGAATCTGCAACATTTCAGTTCCCGGATAAGGTGCCAATCAGCTGAGCCACCTGGCCAGAGCTGTCTCTTAGTTATCTTAGTTTCTGCACCAAGCATAGGAAACCCAGCCACCTGGGTTTAATAGTTGGAGCCCGTAGATATTCCTTCTCACTTCTGGAACACGCCCTTCCCTCTGCAAACTTCTCTTTGATATTTTTGAACATCGGCACCAAGCTCATCTGCATGTTTCCACCAGTCAGTATGCATATCCTGTGATCTGAGAGATTCACGCCCCGTGGGGCATGGGGTCCGCCTTGGACTTCCTTGCCTTTCCTCCATGTCAAACTGTGTCTGCATGTTATCCAGCACTTCCCTCTCACTCGCAATGTCTCTTTCCCTGATTTCAGTTACCCGTGGTCAACCACGGTCTGAAAATATTAAATGGAAAATTCCAGAAATAAACAACGCATCACTTTTCAGTTGCTGGCCATTCTAAGTAGCGTGATAAAATCTCACTCCATCCCACTCTGTCCCTCCGAGGATGTGAATCATTCCTTTTGTCCTCTGTCTCCACGCTGCAGGTGCTCTGCTCCTTAGTCACTCCGCTGCTGTCCAGGCAGTTGATCAGGGCAACTGTTGAGGGCTTGCAGTGCTCACGTTCAAGTTGCCCTTGTTTCACTCAGCGATGGCCCCAAATCCATTCATGTAAATTTTATCGCATATGTTGTCATGATTGTTTATTTTTGTTGTTAGTTGTTGTTCATCACTTACTGTGCTTAATTGATAAATTAACTTTAGCATAGGTATGCATGGATAGGAAAAAACATGGTATATATAGGATTCTGTATTGTCTGTGGTTTCAGGCATCCACTGGGGGTCTTGGATGTATCCCCCATGGATAAGGGGGCACTAACTTATCTCCCTAGAACTTCTAGATCTGGGAAAGTTCTCCAAAGTATATTGCTAACAGGAAGAATGTTGCAGAACGAGACATTTGTTTAAAGCAAACATTCTGCCAAAGAGGTTTTGATTATGAGTAGGATTATGTATGTACTTATAAATGTAAAAAATGTGCTTCAGAAGACGCAGACTCTGATGCTCAGGGGGCAGCTCGGGACTGCATTTTGAAACAAGCTCCTGGTGCTGCTGAGGTCGCAGCTCTGTCCAGTGGAACTTTCTGCAGTGACAGGATGTCCTGTATTGGCGCTGCCTGAACATCAGCCACTAGACCTCCATCGCTACTGAGCACTGAAAATGGGGCTAGTGCAGCCGAAGAATTGAATTTTAACGTTTATTTGCTTTTAATTCAATTGAAATAGCTGCACGTGGACTCCTGGCCACTCTAAGAGACAGTGTGGTTCTCAGCAGTCAACTTTTCAAGGGTTGGGACTGAGTCTTATTTTTCTGTGTATCCTCGTCAGGATAACAACAATAATACTTACAATAATAACAACAATTCCTCATTTTACACGTATATCGTGATTTAGGGACTCTTTTCGTGGCCAGTACGTTAGTGAGGCCTCCCGGTGCAGCCAGTGTTTGCTGAGAGCTTGCTCTGTGCCAGGCACTGTCCCACCTGTGTCCCAGGTATTGACTCATTTGTGCCCCATGGATTCCCCATTCCACAGATGGAGACTCTGAGACAGAGACGTATCAGTTCCCTGCCTGAGTCACTCCACTAGAAAATAACAGAGCCCGGCTTTGGGCCCAGGATCTAGTCTGGCTTACATTTAACCTGATGCTTTCATGCCTCAGAATGTACCTACCGTTACCTAGGTTTTCCCATTTTAACCCAGCTGGGCTTGTCTGACTCCCAGACTAGAAGTTTTGTCATCCTGGAAGACATTTGGGGGCCTGGTGCCACCCACCTTATGCACAAAGACCAGCCTAGACCTAACGGAGCTGACAGTGAGGCCGGAATCCCAACCTTATCTACGAAAGAAGGGTGCAAGGGAGAACAGCTGTTGCAGGTGGACCCTAACCATTCCTACAGCTGCTCTGCATTTGTTATGCTTAGGGAGACAGAACTACAACTCCCAGGAAGCAGTTCGGCCTCTCGCTACCCATTCCGGGCTCCGCCTCGGGACCGGCTGGTATATAAGGGCAGAATGGCCAGGCCCCGCGCAGAGCGCGAAGGCGGTGTGTATCCGCAGGTTGCTGGTAGAGCCGGCAGGACGCGGCCACCACAGCTGGCAGGCGCCGCTCCGCACTCCGGCATCTTCAGGCCTCCTGTGCCTCGGGGGCGCCCACCCTGCGCTCCCTGCATCCCTAGACCTGCTAACTCCAGGCGGAGAGCGGATTTGCCCTTGGCTCTTTCCTAAGATTGGCAGAGGGGTTCCGGCGGGAATCGGGACTCCTGCTAGCTTTGCGCAGGCGAGGGAGCCTAGAAGCTGAGTCCGGGATGGTGGCTCTCCCAGAGCGAGGAGGCGGGATACCCTCGCCAGGGTCCGCGGAGCGCCCCGCACCCGCGCGAATCGTGCGCTTGCCCCGTGCGGGCCCGGGAAGGCGGCCTTTGGGAACCCCAGTTGGTGAGCTCCCCACGATCCCCGCGGGTCCCGAGCGCAGAAGCGGATTGCCAGCTCTTGGACCCTGGATCGAAAGTGGGTAATGAGGTGATGCTGCTCCGGACCCCTAACGTGGATTACTTGGTGCGCATCAGCCGGGCTCAGAAGACTCAAGATCTCTCCACCCGTGGATTGATTCATTCTACCTAGCAGTCGGGTAGCCTACCTGGAGGTAAGTTTTCCTGCAATTCGGAGCGGTTTGATTTGACTCCCTACTCCCAACACCTCGCGTTGCTTTCTGAAGGTCTCAAGGTTCTGTGCTGAAATTTTTTTTCTTGTAATTGACATCTCGGAGGACATTTTAGCCATCCCTCTGTCTCCAGACTGAGCCGTTCGCCCGGGTCAAGGCGGTCAGCGCCCCGCGGCGCCCAGCTACGCCCTGCCGCTTGGCGGCCTCGCGGGACCGTGCCCAGTCTGAAGAAATGCTCTGCGTCCGCGGCGCACTGCGCAGCCCTTGAACTTACCTTTTCGCCTCGTCGCCCTCCGGGGCCCGTTACTTAGGGAGCGGAGCTGCCTCGGTAAGCTCCTGGCGTCGGGCCACTGGCGATTCAGAGTGGGATTGGGGCGCAGTGCTTGGGGAAGGCAACAGGGGCGAACCTCTCTCACCGTTGAGCATGGAAGACAGATGTGTTTCTGGGTGTCCCTGGTAGGTTTTACTGCAAGGACTGGGTCACCCGTCGGGCAGACACTGGGATGGTGTGGACAGGTCTCTGAATAGGTGGAAGGTGGCAGGAATTCAGTCCACTGCGCCCCCCTCGCCGTCCTCCTCCTCCCCACCCTCGGGCCAACCTGCTAATGGAAGAGGTTTCCTGGCCAACAGCTCCTGTACCCATGGACCCTGCCTTCTTTGCTTGTCCTTTGGTGTCCGCGCTGTTTTGGGCAGCATGGTGACTGTCATGAGTAGGCGCGGAACAGATAGATGTTCCTTGAATAAATGACTGAGCCAGTACACCGTGATGTGCGGATAAACCAGGGTTCTCCTTTTCCTTCTCCCTCTCTGGCGCTCCTCCTCACCCCCTGCAGGTGGTTTCCTGGACATTCATTCCCAGATGTGGGATTCTCTCCCCTTCCCCCAACCCTGCCGGCAGTCTGTCTGCCTGAATCCATTTTCCGGCCCAGAGCCCCTCCTGCATAGAAAACTTCTGGGAGCTGTCAGGGGGTCTCCCTGATGTTTGCTTAGAGTGCTACTGCTCAATGAGCACCTGGTTGGGGGGCAAGGAGGGCCAGGCACCGCAGGAGGAAAAAGGGTGATATGTGTTGGTACTGTTCCCTCCCCCAGGACCTGTGCCTCTGCCACACCGGGTCCCTGGAAGTGCCCAGCTGGTGCAGTGACCATCCTTGTGGCGGTCCCCACCATCCCACGCCCCCCATCCGCGCAGACCCTGGGAGGGGGGCTGTTGAAACTGTCCTGCTGATGACCCGCCGCTCTGCTTGTGCACTGTTTGACTTCAAAAGGAATTGGCGCTCTGTCTCTCTTTCATAGAATACTACAAAAAAGTGCAAAAGGCAGGAAAACCACCAGTTCCCACAGTAATGCTGTCAGTTGGACATATTTCTTCTCCACTGAGGCCCTGCAATACATACAGTGTTGCTTCCTGCTTCCCCCCACGATTTCATTTGGACGGTGCCCCATGTGATGACTGTATTCCGCCCCAGGCATTGAATCATACTGTGCTTGACAATTCCCCATTGTTGGACACTAAGGTGTTTCCAAATTTTCACCCTTAGCGCATTGGTGAGCATCTTTTGTACCTAAGGATTTGTCCACATTTGGGATTATTTCCTTTAGAAAACGTCTAGAAATCACTGTCTTTGCTTTAGGTCACAGTCAGGTCCAAAGTCTAAGGAATGTCACTCTTGGTGGACATTTCCCAGGTGGACTGCCCTGAGGGGAGCACCACTTACCCACCAGGTAACCCACGTCTGCGAGCCAGAGTACTGTGCCTTTTTTGTTTTGTTTTGTTTTTCCTTTGGCAAAGAGCCGATCAGCATTGGGATGAGACTGGTAAAATCTGCCTGTGGGACCACGATGTAAATTATGTTGGTGATACTGTCGGTTAAAATAGAGCAGGCAGCTGGATGAAAAATATTGTCACTTTATAAAAAATTAACTTTTGATTTCGATATAAATCTAATTTGACAGGAAAGTTGCACGAATAGGCATGGATTTCCCCCACACCATGCACCTGGCTCCCTTAAATGTTAATGTACTGCATTCCCACAGCCCCGCCCCCTGCCCCCATGGGTCGGGGGAGGGCAACACCAACGGTGAGTCAGTCTCCAGGCCTTACTTGGCGTTCTCTGGGGGTCCCACCAGTGTACACATGTTGTGATTCCGGATCCTGCGTTGCAGAAAATGCTGTCTTGTAAAAAGGGGGGAGTTGGGAGGGTTCAGCAGACCGCCTTTTTTTTAAAAAAAACCTTGTTATTGAAGCATGACTGACAGAGAAATCTGCGCATATTTAATGCATACAGCTTGAGTTTGATGATAGGTACACCCCACGATACCCGGCAGTCTGTGCCATAAATATATTCATTGCCTCCAAAAGTTTCCTCCTGCCCACTTTATTATTTGTGTGTGTGTGATAAGAACACTTAATAAGACATCTACCCTCTTAGTAAATGTTTAAGTATACAGTACAGTATTGTTGACTGCAGGTGCTGATCTGCACGGGAGTCTAGGATTTATTCTGGGGAAGGTTTGCAGTGGAGAAGTCCCCCTCCTTCCTCTTCCCCAGGTAAACTCGCCCCCCTCCCTATTTGTGGCCAGCACAGCAGGTGAGACCCTCCAGCGCCCAGAGGGGAGAGGAGCAGAGCCCTGACCACGAGGGGGATGAGCTTCTCCATGTACACCCCTCCTTCCTTCTCACCAAACCTCCACTGGGAATGAGTCGTTTAGTAAAAACTGGGCTGTACCCTGATCTGTCCTGACACGTCTTCTGTGGGGTGGGGGGGGGTGGATGACATCTGGTGTGCGTGAGAGCAGCGAGCCGCCAAGCCCCGAGTCCGCCGTTGACAAGTCCTGCGTGCCGTGCCTGTGCGGGTGACTCACGCTGCCGAGCAGCAGGTGTGTCGGGAGCTGGGCGTGCAAACCCAGCCAAGAGCATTTCCTGGTTATCAGGGCAGATTTAAAGGAGCACGGGTGTCTGCTCTCGCCTCAGAATGGATTTAGGCTATTGTCCAGCAGTCTTGGGCCAGGAAGGGACCGCCCTTCTCTTCTGGGGACTTACTTCACCAGAGAGGGTGAGGACAGCCAGCCTAGGGGGTTCTGGGAAGCTACTGATGGGGATGGAGTCTGGCCTGGCCTGGTGTCTTTGCATGAGAGGCTTGTGAGAAATCGGGGAAACCCAGGAAAGAGCCCCTTTCCTGCCCGCCCCCCCACTCCGCACCAGAGACCCCATTAGTCCAACCTTCCCCACCACGCACCCGTGGATGGGGGCTGTCTGCCGCCGGTATCTCTGTCTGCGCCAGCTCCGAGTGGTTGCCTGCGCAGTGCAGGTGATGTTTGTTTGGGATAAGGAAGTTTTGAGGTTACTTAAATCTCAACGAAACAGACTTTTGCTGTCCGCATAGGCTTTCTCTGTTACCGTTGGGGTCAGAGAAAGCCTATGGTCACCTAGGCTTGATCTTTCTCTCCTCTTTGAAATGCTCCTGGTCTTCCTATTGTAGCTTGTAAACTGAAGCACAGTCCCCCTCTCCCTCAGACCCTGCCCCAGTCCCCGCCCCCGCACTGGCACAGACGGTCTCTGTCACCAGCCAGCTCCAGTGAGGATCATAACAGGAAGTCTCAGTGGGAGAGGGGCTGGGGATGTTGTGACTGAAGCGTTCTGGAACAGCCCTCTGTCTACACCTGCCTTGTCCCTCTGCCTGGCCGTGTCTTCTTAGGAGCTGCTGCTCTGCCCAGCCCAGCAGGAGCCCAGTTCAGGTGCTCCACCTGATCCCCTGGCCTTCGGGTTGTCATCTCCTAAGAATGAATTGGTTGGAGAACTTGGTAAAAATTGGGATTCTTAGCAGCCATCCCCACCCGCCACCCCCTATTTTTTGAGGTTCTTTTCTGCTCTGTGTCAGGGCGGGGAGTGCTCAGAGAGCTACATTTTTACCGAACCACCAAGGCCACTTCGGTGCCGATGGACACTTTAAGAAACGAGGAATTGACTGGGTTCTTGGCCAGCTAAAGCCCAAACTGAATCTTTTCCTGCTGAAGCTTGCCCAGCTACGAAGCTTTTTCTCCTCTTTCAGGAAGCCTTCCTGGCTTGCCTCCACCTGGTCTGTGTCCCCACATGCACTTATTTAGTTTGTTGGTGAAGGTTTTGATGTAGAAGTCTTGAAATCAGCTGCCCTTTGTACTTGGTTAAGACAGAAATGGCTGCATTTCTGGGCTTGAGGAATAAATTATATCTGCAATCTCTCCCCTTGGAGATGGGTGTTGTGAGTTCCCCAGGAGCTTGGAAAGTGCCCTTTAATAGATAACTTCCTGGTATGTATTTTCGTGCGCCCATGGAGACCATTGCTACTGCTGGCTCACATCAGTCATTGCAGGCCATGTCTGCAGGCCACTGTCACCACGGGGCTGGTTTGGGGCCTCCACACCAGGTTAGCACCCCCTTCTTCACATGGCAGATGCACCCTGCCATGAGACAAGAACAGTCCTGGATGAATTTCCTCCCTTGAACTGTGCCATTGGCTAAAGACACTGTCCAAAAGTACCTGGTTTCCCTTGCTTTACAGACTAGCTTTGTGCCCAGAAAAATGTCTGTTCCAAAGCACTCTTGGTCCCGTGCTACGAGGAAGGCCTGGAGGAAGCGTGCAACCCAGAGGAATGCTGAAGTGGCGAGTTTCTGTCAAAGGGTTCTTTTCGTGCTGTGAATCACCCCGTCCTCCCATGGCCGGTCTGTCGGTGCAGGTTTTTACACAGACGCCTGAAACCAGGTGCCTTTTGTCCTAGGCTGAGACGGAAGTGGCTGCATTTGGGCGAAGGATAAAGGGACAGCGGTTCTGGGTCTCCAGGAAGAAATCAGACCTTCGGTCTCTCCCCTTGGGTCTGTGAGGCTGGTGGAGGTTTGGAAGTGCCCCTGACAGGGCCTGATTTTAATGGTTTCAGACCCCCTTCCTTTGCCTGAGACATGGGCCCTTGACCTCATGTGACTGTAGCACTTCCCTTCCCTCCCTTGCTTTTCACTGGACCGAGAAGAGCAGCCCTGCCTGCCCAGCAGTGCCGTCAGGCACTCGTTAGGGGTCTCAGCCCACCTTTTGAGCCATCAGTGACATAGTCCCTCTCTCTTGCTATAGGTACCTTTCCGATCATTTGCCTTACACTTCCTCTCTTGCTAATTCCACAAATATTGAGTGCCCGCTGGATGCTTCTTCAGACGCTGGTGCCATCGCTTCGGGTCTCTGGTGCGTGGGCTCTGGTGGTCTGAGGGCCAGGTGGAAGTGGGCCTGACTTAGCAGTCTTTGCGGAGAGGGGTTCCACTGAGCGAGGGGCATGAAATGAAAGGAAGGTGTCCGAGATGCTGGCCTTGGGGACACGTTCTTCAGTGTGTGGGCGAAGCCCTCAGGACCTCTGAGTGACAGTTATCCTGCATTTGTACCTTCTTCATTTAATTAGTTTTTTAAAACTTAACCATTTTTATCATAGTAAAGTGTGCATCGAATGAAGCTCACCACCTTAGCCACTCCTAAGTGCACAGTGAACGGCACGTCACCCACGCACGTCGCCCACGCACGTAGTTGGGCGCCGTCGCCGCCCTCTGCCTCCAGAACTTCCTCATCATTGCAGACGGAGCGCGGTCCCGTTCACGTCAGTTCCCCGTTCTCCTCCCCCAGCCCCGGCCACCTCCATTGTCTTTCCCGCCTTGACGAATTCGCCTGCTGTAGATGTTGCATCTAAGTGGGTCATACAGTGTTTGTTCTTTGCCTCGGACTGAGGAAGCACAATGTCACTCAGCACAATCTCTTATCCGTGCTGCGGCCTGTGCTGCAACTTCCTCCCGTTCTAAGGCGGAGTGATGCTGCACTGTGTGCACAGCCCCTCGTGTTTATCTGTTCGTCCACCGAGGGCACTCGGGCTGCTTCTCCCTTTGGCCTCCTGCGGACAATGCTGCTGTGAACGTGGCTGTGTAGTCATCTGTCTGAGTGCCTGCTTTTGGTTCGTCCAGAGTGGAATCGCTGGGTCACATGATAATTGTACGCACAGCTTTTTAAGGAACTGCCACACTGGTTCCTGCAGCAGCTGCCCCGTTTCACATTCCCACCAGCAGTGCACAAGGGTTCTGATGTCTCCACATCCTTGCCAATGCTTTTTTTTTTTTTTATAATTGCTATCCCAGTGGGTGTGAGGTGGCACCTAAATAATTTGAAAGGCAGATTGACCTGGACAGTTAGACTTTTTTTCTGTGTACATTCCAGGGGCCTGTGGGGCCTCCTGTTATCAGTGAGGAAGAGTCTTCTCAGAGCTGAGGGCCCAGGGACATAAGGAGCAGCAGAGGCTGCAGGAGGGAGCTCAGCTCCCAGTCTGCTGCATTATGCTTTCTACATTAATAGGTTCGCTGTTCTAGCATGTTCTGTAGGTCCCGAATATTTGCACCGGAGTTTTTCAGGTGCTTCTGTGCCCACATCCCATCTAATACCCTCAACCTGGTGAAAGAGGTGTCACCCCCATTTTCCGGAAGAGGACATTAAGGCCCAGGTGAGTGAAGGGACACAGGCAGCTACCGATCCCCTAACTCCTAACACAGTACACTCTGGAGAGTGAACAGTTTGTAAGCACTGGTGTAGGGAGGGCTGGGAAGATGGAGATTGAAGTCACCATTTGAGAGAACTCTAGTGGGCACCCTCTCTGCCTACTTGTTCTGCGTGGTCAAATTCCATATACGAAGTTTACTGAGTGGGGGTTGTTTGGAACAGAATTCGAAAAATTATTTTCTATAGAACCCTTTTCTGTATAGTCGAGTGGCTTAAGGAATGCCTTTTTGAGCTCAGTGGTGAGGTGGCAGATATCTGGGGCCACGCTAATGGGGAGCCCCGGTCGGTGGCTGGGTGATGACGGTCACCTCCCTTTGAGGGTTTTCTTCCCGGAGCTGCGTGTGGGCCCCGGAAGCTCAGTCTTCTCCGGGCGTCAACAGACGTCCCTAGTGTGTTTCTGGCCTCATGGTGGGGTGAGGCGTTGGCAGGAAGTGGTGCTATCGCCCCGGGGGCCAGTCCTGCCTGCCCCCCAACTCTGCACCTCTGTGCCTCTCAAGGCCTCTGTGCCTGTCCCCACGTGGGCGAGGGAAGTGACCTTGTGCCCCTGGAGCCACCAAATGTGCCTCTTTTTCATTGTGATATCAGTTTTTATTTTTAAAATGAAGCAGCAAGAGACACACCTGAGGCTGAGGTGACAGACTGGACATTCCAAGCCCAGTGGCTTCTTCTCCCTGGGAGGGGCAGGGAAGAGAGGGTGCCTGCCGTGACCTTCCCCATGACCTCTGCCCATGACTTCGCACCAGACTTGCTTAGTGGCCCCAGGGTCACGCTGACAGAAGTTTCTGTGAGTCTAAGGGAATCTGTGGCCATTGGCAAGCCAGTTGGGAAATTTAGATGTTTGGGTTTTTAATTAAATTTCTTAAGTGGAAACTAGGAATGTGGTTGACCAGAGAGCCGAGATGGGCCTGGTCTCTCATTCCACCCTGACCACCGGGCTTTTCCGCCTTTCCTGGAATTGCCTTCCTCATGCCTCTCCACCGCCGCGCCCTCTTTTTGCCCTGTCCACCTCCCTTCGCGCCTCATACCGCATTCGAACCTGGCTCCTCCCGCCTTCCCGAAACCCTTTCTCTCTGTCCTCGTCATCCCGGGCCTGCGTCTGTAGGGCACCAAGTTGGGGAGCAAGGCTCTCTGTGTGTCAGCGTTCCCGGCCCACCAGTCAGACCGGCCATTCGATGTCCCCTGTCCCTTAGACTACACCCCAGCCTGTTCCTTCTACCTCCCGGGGTCAGGGTTCATGAGGTACAAGGTGCCCAGCGGTGCCGGCTGCCAGAGCAGCGGTGCTTTATTGGGAAGGACAGAGAAGCCAAGCTTTCGCTGGCGTGGGCGGGGGGTTCCGGAGTCCCTGTCTTCCTTAATCCCTGTGGCACCTGGATGTGGTCATTATTATTTCTGACGTCTGAGCCTTAGAGACTTTAAGGAATATTCTTGCTGCCCTGAAGCTTTGAAGGATGGCACCACGGTTTAAACTCCGGTCTTGGCCTGTGGCTGACACTGGGGTCCTGTCCCAGCCTCATCACCAATGTCTGTGTGTCTGTCTGTGCACGAGTGGCTGGGCCTCTCTGGGCTCAATTCCTCATCCATGAAAGAAGGAATTTTTAGGTTGGCGGTGTTTACAGAGATACCACCTCTATCGGGCTTAAATGATTGGGGTTTTGGTCGTTCATATAACTGAAGTCGAGGGGTTGTGCTTTGGGTGGTCTGCCTGCTGTCTGTCTTTCTCCAGTTCTTTGCATCTTAGGGTGCCTTTCCTGGTTGGAGAGGAAAGAGCAGAAGCATTTACAGGTCTCCTGCTTCTAGAGACCCAGAGGAGGAGAACGGCTTTGTGTCAGCGTTCCTGAGGACCGACCCCGGACCCAGCCCTGTGTCCAGCAGGTGGACACACTGATGGCTGTCCTGTGGCACATGCCTTATTCCTGGGTCTGTGGGGCCAGGCCCCCTCCCTAGAACCAGTGGGATTCTGCAAAGGGAAATCGAGGCCCTAAGGAAGCTGGGCTGGGGGAAGGGAAATAACACTAAACGTTGCCTACTTGCCTACGAGTGAATTGGGCTGCAGGGTGCTATGCTGCGTGGTGGGGGCAGGGAGTCCGTTCTCTTTACCTTCGTATACCTAGTACCCACCTAGGAGAGTGCAGGGGCATGTTAACACTCGGTGAAGCTGATAAAGGAATGGACCTCAAAGGGCTTTCCTGCTCTGAGTCTCTGACCCCGAGGGTCCACTTTTTCTCCTTCAGGGAGCTGGGAATTTGGCTCTTGCACCTTTAAGTCCAGGCTTGCAGTAGATAGCCCGTGTCTAGATTTCCATTTACCTGCACCTAAGAGCTGATTATTGGAATAGCAATTTGATGCCTGGGGTGGCGCCTCTCACCTGAGATTTCTTCAAAGCGAAGGGAACACCTTTCCTAATTCTGCACTTTTCCAGACTGGTGGTGTTGCTCTTGGTTGGCCTGTGGCGGCAAACTGTGGTCCATTCCTGGTGGGAGCCGGTGAAGTGGCGGCGGGGCAGGGGTTGGCGCTAGTGGCTGTGTGCAGACTCCTGGCCGGGCTCTGTGTTTGGCAGCTCAATGGGGAGGCTGAGCTCAAGTGCATTTATGTAGACGGCTCCATTGTGTTTGCACGTTCATGTGCCACCGGTGCTGACTCCTGGGGGCTCCCTGTTAGACAGATGGCCTTGATCTCCAGGCTGTTGTGCTCAAGGTGGGGAACCCTAGTGTGCCTGCTTCATCCGCACATTGCACAGGTAGGCTGTTTGAGGAGCAGCGCGTCATGCTTGCGGGTCGGTTGAGCGAGCTCTTCGAGGAAGCCATGCTGCTGGCAGGTGTCACCACCCGTCCTCGATTGGCATTGTGTGGGAGAAGCTCACTGTCCTGGTGATGGGTTATTTCTACTCTGAAGCTTGAGTCTGAATGGCCTTTTTAGGGCGGGTGGTGCAGTGGGAGGGGAGAGGCGATTATCATGTATTAAACAGGGATGTCCTAGGAAGCGTGCTAGCTCTGTATTTGTATTGCCTTGTTTAATAGAGGAGCCAGCGGAGTCTCCCAGGGCTTAAGTTTCTTGTCCAAAGTCACCGTCACCCTGCTGGTCAGTGGCAGAGACAGAATTTGACCTGCCTCCCAGTCGGCACATGACTGCATCCACCTAGCTTCTAGCTGCAAGCTTGGATCCCTGCTCCTTGGAATGTGCTGGAAGTCACAAGTCAAATGCATTTGATAAGGTTCCTATAGCTATGATTCCTCCTTCATGCCTTCTTCCCCAGTAACCTGCTGGCAAGTTTAAAACAGTTTCCTCCCCCACCTCCTGATGGAGGTGAGGCCTGCATCCCGGTAGGAGTGGAGCTAGATGGAAAGTGACTCTGCTGTCCTTCACGGATGACACGGTGAGGTCAACGTTACAGTAACTAACATGCAAGTCAGTGGAACGGCTCGTCCGCTGGAGTCGTCCCTGATGAGGAGCTCTCGTGAACTGCTTCCCAGGTGCCAGGCCTCCCTCGCATCCCTCTCCCCAGATCTGAAAGCCGGTTCAGAGCAATGGCCCACCCTCCCCCACGGACAAGCATGGCGTCAGGTCCAACAGGGGCCTAGGTGTCTTTAAGATCAGTACGTTTTCCCACAGTATCGTCCTGCCTCTCACTTGGGAGATGCCCATGCCCCAGACAGGCGCCAGCATCGTTGGTCCCTGTGCTGAAATCACCCGAAAGGTGCGGAGGTCAGAGCGTACTGAGCTGAGCTCCATCCACATTTTCACTGCGATCGCTGTCATTTCCAGCGACGGTTCTGGGAGGTCCTAGCATCCTCGCTGAAGAAGGCCTGTGAGGTTGGGGTGCACAGGTGTCAGTGGCACAGGAAAGTGGACGGGCCACTATCGGGTCATTTAATGTCAGTGTTGTGGCGAAGGGTCCTGGCTCTCAGTTCCCAGGACGGTGCTGCATGCTTTGTGCCCCTTGAGCTCCAAGCTTAGGTGAGCTTCCGGAGCAGACCTGTGGCTCAGCCGCCTTCCGATGTTACACTTGGGAACCGGAGAGAGCTGTCTGACGCTGTACCAACGTCACCCCCAAATGGGACAAGGGCCAGGTGAGAAGTCCTTGCCCCATCTGAGCTGCACTCCCGTCAGCCACCACGGACTCTGTCCTTTGCACAAAGAACCTTTAAATTGACATGATGGGGAGGGTGGAAACCAGAGCCTGAGTGGCCTTGCGGGTGGGGGAGGGGAGGGGAGCCGGACTGTGTCTCATTCATTGGACTGAACCTTGGATTCCTTCTCCCTCTTACTTTCTCTCCCCTTCTTGGCTTAAACTCTGTCCAACTTACAGCAATGGACCAGCTTCCTGGCTCTCTCTGTTTGGGCTGTGTCGCATCTCTGCTCAGATGTGGCTGGACTTAATTGGGGAAGAAAATTTCTGTATTCTATCTAAGAGGTCCAGTGCTTTCTTCTGGCTTTCTTCTTGGCAGTAAAATTTGGGCTGTGACCTCCGCTAGCTTAAGTGATGTGTCTTTTTAAAGGTGGCACGCACACTCTAACGTGCAGGGCAAATGCAGCGAGTGACCAGCCCCAGGAACCTTCTCTGGCTTGAGTGGGCCGAAGGCAGTGGCGTGGGGCGAGAGGAGGCCACGAGGTTCGCTCTCCCTTTCCGGGGTCTGCACTGGGTCTGTCTCGATGCGCTCTTCCCTGAGACCTGTTAGCTGCTCCGTCCTCGTGGGCTCTGTCTGTCTCCTGTCCTCCCTTCGTCTCCCAGAGCAGACTCAGTGACACTCACATGTGGAGGGGACAGAGGACCCAGTACTGTGCAGTGGTTGCCCAGGTTAAACTTGAATACACTCAGCAGTGGAGTGCCAACCTCTGTGTTGGCAACATTTTTGTTTTCAGCCGGTCTTTCCTCTCCCTGAGCGTCTATAGTGGTAACAACCGGTAAGGTTATGTTCCATTATTGTAGAATATTCTGTTCCACCACGAGTGCTTCACACGCATGGATCTCTTTTCTTCAGGAGAATCGGGTGTGCATTTCTGGTGTCACAGCACCCGGCCTGACGCCGACCAGTAAAGAGGACGCGCACATTAGCTGACTTGGCAGGTAGAAAGCCCGCGCTGCTCTGCCATTTCCATGCCGCGTGCCCGTGGGAGCTGGGCTGGATCAAACCACTCAATCCATTGGAAAAACAGCCCCGTGTCTTTGCTCCGAGTGGTCCGGAGCAGTGCACGTTTCTGTCCCTGGGCCTCGAAAGGGTGGCTCAGCCACAAACCCTGGGATTTGCCCAGCTTCAGTCTCCCCACTTGTCTGGGGGCTTTGGGCAAGTTGCCCAGCATCTCGGGCCTCAGTTCCCTCCTGTGTACCTCAGACGCGTGCTGGACAGTCCCTGGCTTAAACTTCAGCAAACGGGACGCCTCCTCGTGTTTCTCTGCTTTCTGGAGATGACCGTGAGCAAGGCGGGCAAGAAGGAGCACCCGCTGGCTCCCAGCTTTTTCTGCAGCACTGCGCTGCCTCTCGGAGAAGTACTCAATTAAACATCAAGGAAATCAAAACAGGAGACAGCCTGGTGGGGCCGCCTTTATAAAACATCCCTTGTGATAGCCTGGGATGTCTCAGCAATCTGGTAGGGTAACCTTGTACCAAAATAAACAACCACGAGAGTAAATTACCCTTTCTGCCCTGTGGCTGGAGAGGATTTTATTTATTCAAGGGCCTTGGGGTGCTCTGCCTGTCCCTTCTCCAGAATGAAATTTGGATGCAAACTGCCTACAAGCGATTGATCTTTCAGGGTAGTGGACTAGAGGCCCTTCACGCAGGTAAAAATGAGGTTCTCTTTGCCTGCCGGTGCGCTCACCTCCTGGATTTGGGAGGTGCCAAGGCAGAACAAACAGCCAGCAGGCAGAATTCATCTCTGTGGGTCGCGCATCTGCTTGCCTTTCCCTTGCTCTCGAGGCTGAGACGCCTTGTTTCACCCTGAATGGTTCTGGGGAGTGAGGAGGCCTCCCCACGCCCCCTGCTCCTTCCTGCCCTAGCCTCCCTCCCCTGCTCTCAGGGAAAAAAACCCTACCCCCGTCAGCATTCGAGTCTTTAAGAATTCCCTCCATTGTAGCCCGGGGACAGAGACCCTTCTGTGAGAGTCCGTTGGAGGCCTGTCCTCGGTGACACCCCACCCCCCCATATTAAAAGACCTTTGGAACAAGCTCCCCATTCTCCTCTGGAGAGGGTCCCTCTGTCCCTGGCCAAGCGACTCTTAAGGGAGCGTTTATCCTGGGACACTCAGTTTACAAAGAGGGCTGGAGTGTCAGATAAACTCACTCAGGCCCGAGGGGGAGGAGGACAAAACCCCCTTTATCTTGCCCCTGCGGGGAGACCGGTGGGGTGTGTGGCAGAGCCTGGCGGAGCGCACGGGGGTTCTAGGGCCAGTCAGTGCCCAGCGCGTCGGGTTATTGTGTTACCATGTCATTTTCAGGGGGACTCTCCAGAGTGGACACTTGTCTGTAACTGCCGGACTCACCTCCCCTGCTCCCCTGTCTGCTCTAGGTCTTCGGGAGGCTCTTGGGCAGGTCTGCCCTTGGTTTGCCAGGGAGCAGCCCCTAGTTTCTTTGTGCGGCCTATCTGGATGAGGAAAACTCCCCCACTCGGTGGGACAGGTGCCCCGCTGTGTTTCAGGGGGCCTTTGTTCCAACGGCAAACACCATGGAGAAATTTGGCTACCTGGGGGTGTGTGTGCGTGTGCACGCGCACTCCGTCTGGGCGCGTATGTGTGTGCGCCCCATCTGGGTGTGTGTGGGGGGTGGGTACCTCTGACCCCCACAGGTGGTCGCAACCATAATTATCTGGCATAGCCTTTGCTGTACGTGGCATAGAGTTTTCCACTCGGTCATGTAAACCAGAAGTTTCCATGATTGACTATTCATATTGGATTAATGTTTGTTGAACACCTACTAGGTGCTCTGTACTGTATCAATATCTCAATCCTAATGGCATCCCGCAGATCTGGAAGGCTAGGCTCAGAGAAGGCAAGCGCCTCATGCCACCTAATGCCACCCAGCAGTGGAATGTCTGAGCTTCCAGCCCCGCTGTGTCTGGTGCTCAGGCCTCTGCCTGCTGCAGAGCTGGAGGGCCCAGGGCAGCTCGGGGACAGAGGTCACAGCAGATCTGGGGGCACTGTTAGGCCCTTGTCTTCTGCTGCTGGCTTGGTTTGGACTTGTCCACCACCTTCCTGCATTTCCCCAGCCCCACCACCCTGGCACTGGCTGGGAACCTGTCCCTGAGGTGCCAGAGTTGAAGCCATGTTCTATAGTCTGCCCTACGTCCCTAGTACCTGGGCCCTTGGAGGGCTCAGCATCCACACGCACTCACTCCAGTGGGGAGACGGCAGAGAGGATGGAGCCGCCATAGCTTAGTATGGGTGAGGTGGGAGGGGCCCAGCTGCTTTGGCAAACAAGCTGCACGGGGGACCTTGCTGGAGCTGTGGACAAGAAAGACCTGTCCCCACGAATCCTTAGAGAGGAGCCCCGACCCAGCTCCCAGCCCCGACTCTTCGACTCTGTCCTCTCATTTCCTTTTCTCAGGGCAGTGCTGGGTCCCAGGGGTGGACATGTGAGTGTGTGTATGTGTGTGTGTGTGTGTGTGTATGAGTGTATTTAAGTGTGAGTGTGTGTGTGTGCGGTTGGGGAGACAGGAGGGCCGGTTCCTGGGATCCCCAGGTTGCCCGAGGGCCATCTCTGTGTGGCTCTGCTTTCCCCCCATCCCAGGAGTAAGTGGCCTGCAGGAGCTGAGGAGCTGAAGGGCCCTCCAGGAGAGCATCTGGCTGGGTTCAGAGGGATGTTCTCACGTCACAGGGCCGGGGCCGTCGGGGGCTCACATCCCAGGGGCAGAGGCTCCTGGCCTTCCCCTTGTCTGGCTGAGTCCCTCTTATCCTAGGGGGGCTGGACTTGCAGTCATTCCACCTGGGACCTGCCTAGAGTGTGAACGAGAGGGTGAGGGTCACCCTGGAAATGCAGGGGCTGGTGGGGGAGAGGCGTTGGTGAGAGTTGGCCTCCTGGGCCCCACAGCTGGGCACCCTGCAGGAGGGCGGGTCTCAGAAGCACAATGAGCCGGTGCCCCAGGCCTGGGTGGGGAAGAGGCAGGAGGGAAGGTGGTTTGGGGAATTCAGGATGGAGCTGAATGGGGTCGTGCAAGAAATGAGCCGTGTTCCATTCCACTGTATGGCCCCACAGGCTCCGATGACTGCAGGCAGGAGAAGTCGCAGGTGGGGGGTTTGGGAGGCAGGGAGGGAGTGAAAGAGAGGGGCTGAGATTCTGGTCTGGTAGTGGGGGATGGGAAAGGTGGTGGGGATGGGATGTGGAAGCGGGGTGGGTGCTAGACGTGTAGAAGAAACGGTGGCAACCCCCCTTGGACAGTTGGAGGGTGGCCCACTGTGTCCTCGGTGTGTTCCTGGACTGGTCTCCCAGGGCTGGACCAGGACAATGACAGTAACTGGCCTGAAGTCCCCACCGACCGTGGGATCCAGACCAGTCCCCAGGGATGCGTCCACTGCCATGGCAATGTCCACCAGATGGGACCAGATGGCAGATGGGCGTGGACTGGGCACTCACCCCAGCCCCCCCCCCGTGCACCCCTCCAGTTCCTGCCTCCCAGTCGCTTCTGGCAGGGTTGCGGCCTTTCCAGGGGTGCCCTGGCCATTTCTTTCCCTTGACCGCTCTGTGAGTGCTGTTCACACGGGATGTTTTGGACCC